>JANPWX010000096.1:8339409-8931197 GCA_024734555.1 Trochalopteron elliotii | reverse complement strand
CCCCGGCCCGGCCTGCCCCGGCGGGACCGCCCTCACCTGCGGCACGGCCTCTCGGCGGGCCCGGGGATGGAGGGGCGGGCGCAGGGAGGATGGACGGAGGCGTGTCCAAGCGCTCGAATTCGAAAAACACGTTTCGCGCCGCGGCTTTGTGTGCTTGGGAGCAGGCGTGGGAGAGGAGGGATCCCGCTCGTCTGGCAAACGCGAGTCTGCTGGGCTTGCTTGCTGGGAGGACCTGGTGAGCGGGGAGCAGGCGGGGAACAGGGGTCAGCCTTGGTAGTGTAGGACAGCCGATGCCACACCGCAAGGGCCCTACCGGGAACAATTACCATATGTAAGTAGAAGAACGCTGCTTACTACTTCATTATGCGCCCTCAGTACGTTTGCGATGACACGAAGCTGTGTGGTGCAGTTGACTCGCTGGAGGGAAGGGATGTCATCCAGAGGGACCTTGGCAGGCTCGAGAGGTGGGACTGTGCAAACCTCGTGAAGTTCAGCAAGGCCAAGTGCAAGGTCCTGCACCTGGGTCAGGACAATCCCAGAAGCAAGTGCAGGCTGGACAGAGAGCAGCCCTGAGGAGAAGCTCAACATGACCCGGCAATATGCACTTCCAGCCCAGAAAGCCAGCCGTGTCCTGGGATGCATCAAAAGAAATGTGGGCAGCAGGGCGAGGGAGGGGATTCTTCCCGTCTGCTCTTCTCCTCTTATGTGCAGCTCTGGGGCCTCCAACATAAGAAAGATGTGCACCGGCTGGAGTAAGTCTTAAGGAGGGTCATGAAGATAATCAGAAGACTGGAGCACCTCTCTTATGAAGACAGGCTGAGAGAGCTGGGGTTGTTCAGCCTGGAGAAGAGCAGGTTTCAAAGAGACCTTGGAACAGCTTTCCAGCACCTAAAGGAACTTACAGGAAAGCTGAAGAGGGATTTTTTACAAAGGCAGGTAGTGATTGGACAAGGGCTTTAAACTGAGAATAGGTTTGGATTAGATATAAGGAAAAAATTCTGTCCTATGAGGGTGATGAGGCGCTGAAACAGGTTGGCGAAAGAAGTTGTGGATCCCCCATCCCATGAATAGTTGAGGGTTAGGTTCAATGGGGCCCCAAGCAGCCTTGTCAAGTGAAAGGTGTCCCTGTTCATGGCAGGAGGGTTGGAACTGAATGATCTTAAAGGTCACTTCCAAACCATTTAATGATTCTATGCATCAAAGTCCCTGCAGGGTATATTGTATACAGTAAACCACACTATGCTGTATATTTAGCTGTGGAAAAAACAAAATTCCATAGGTAATTCCATAGCTACCTTAATTTATTGATAGTTTTGATAATCAGAAAAAAAAAGGATAACATTAAGAACAGTACAGTCTGTGTCCAGAATACATAAGCAAATGAGCTTTTGATAGGTATCTGCTGAATAAATAATGCAGTAGTGCAACTAGAAGGAGAGTGCTGTCTGAGAGAAAGTACTGTATTTGGAGAACAGCAAACAGATGAGAGTTGCATTAAGGTAGTCTTGTTCTCAGTGGCTGAACTTGAATATAGCAAAGACTGAACTCAGGATGCTAAAACAACTGGGCTTGACAGCTCTGTTCAAAGGACCTCCTTATTCTTCAATTCTTCTCTCTGTAGACCAATGACACCACCAAAACTGTTTTGATTCACAAAACATGAAAGATTGTAGTTCAATATATTGTAAATAAATGTATTTTCTTTTTAAATTCTTGTATGGCTATAAATAGAATAGTATAAAATATATTTGAATTGAGAGCAATTGTTAAAAAAACATTTACTACAAGTCATCTTTTCCAGTGTAGCCTAGCTGTGCACACCTCCAAGTGCTGTGCTTTGTAGATGGATAAGTTGGAGTTCATAACCATAGCAGCGTGCAGCAGTAATTTTGATTATATCAAATTATGATTTGAGTTTTGCAGGATGACTCAATGATACTTTAGTATTATAGAGAAAAACACTTTTGAAAATACATTCAAATAGTAAATAGATACAATTTTCTTATATATTAAGAGATACAATGTACTTATATATTAAGATTCAGTTTGCTATGTTCAGGTAGGTGCAGATGAGAGAAATTTAATAGCATGACCTCTCACATTCATTTAAAAGTTCCACAGAGAAGTTCAGTATCAGATTAGGAAATGGACTAGACAGGAAAATATATATATTCCTAGAAACTAGGAATAGAATTCAAAAATGCTAGTCATAGGACAAGATGAACATTTAAGGTGTCAGAGCAAGATAGAAATGGATTGCATAATTTTACCAAAGCTCATTGTAGAGCAGCTTCTTTCAAAAGTTCTCAGAATCTCCCACAGACATTAATATACTTTCTAATGCTGCTGTGTATGTATATATATGCATACCATATATTATATACTCACATCATACATTGTATATGTATACACACCATAAATTGTGTAAATAATGATACATACATATATTTTAGACAAATGTCAAAGAAATACATAGATGCCTAAATACATGACAATTAACGTGTGAAACCTGAGCATACAAAAAAGTACATCCAAGACCTCACACAAGAGGGATAGTAACTAACCAGATGAGGCAGCAGCCTGGGAACTCAGAGCACAAGACAATTTACCTTCCTAAAGCTGCTCACTTCAGAAAACGCAGAGCAAATTCCTATCCCACTGAAGGTGATGGCCACAATTTTAATTGGCTTCAGAAGGTCTGAAAGGTCAGTCACCCACAGTTAGTGTTCAATGCTATTCTCACATAAAGTTTGTCTGCCTTGCAGATTGTATCAGTACACCTATCTTATTCCAGTTACATTTTTTTCCTGAAAAGGATTCAGGTAACTTCCAAGATAGTGTTTAGGTTATGGCATTTAAAAGGTATAACTTTTCTTGCTATGCCAATAAGCATTTTATACAAAACCTCACCAAAAAAGCAACTTAACACACTGAAGTATTGAAATATCTGAACAGATATTGAAAATTATGTATTCATTGATAGAATCATAGGATGGTTAGGGTTAAAAGATCATCTAGTCTAATCCTCTGGTCACTGTATTCACTGTCAACTGAATTTAATCTTGAACATCCAGATTTTGTGAATGCTGCACAATTATATTGATTGCAATGACAAGCTATCATAGAATTTACAATGCAGAAGTACTAATCATACTTATCTTAAACCACTTTGTTCAGGGAACAATATTCACCTGTGGAGGGATTCAGCAAGTTAAATTTCAGGTACACAAAACTGAAGATTAAATCAGAAGTTTGACGACAAGAAATAGAACTAATGAAGAAAACTGGTTTTCAGTTCTGGGGAAAGAAGATAAATGAGAGAATAATGCTTTATCTTCAGTATTCGCAGCACAAGCCTGATAATAGTCTTGGCAGTCTACTTTCAGCACATATACACCATATTTTATTTCTTTTTCTTTTATCTTAGAAGTGTTTTGTCTCTCAGTTTTTTTCTTTCAGATGAATTTTTTAAATATACTGACATCTCGTTCTAGGGCCTTTCTCAGAAAGGTGCTGCTTTTAATGAAAATCATGTGCAAAAACTGAAGTACCTTAGTGTGTTTACAGCACTCTTTAAGCCCTGTCCTTCAGGTTTGATGGCACCATGAGACACTCAGAGAAGTCCACATAACTGAAGTTGAACTGTTGGTCTATCAGGTCCTAACTTCTTTTAGGTTGCCCCGTGGTTAATTTATGCATCACAGTAATTTCTTTTATGTTGTAAATATGTGGTAATTGGAAAATTGAAAAAATCCCAAATCCTGTCCTAGTAGTGGAAATTTCTAACTGGTCACTCTGTAGGAGATAGATTTGCTTGTGGTGTGGCACTCCTGAAGACCAGCATCCCTCAGGCTGAGGCTGCAAGGCTGCAAGGCTGCAAGGCTGCCTGCAGGAGCATTTCCTCTCCTGATGCACAGACACCCAAGGAGCCAGGAGGAGAGGGCTGCTGCATGCCCTCAGCACCCTAATGTTTAGCAATCTGCAGGAAACGTGTGAAGTGGGCAATTTGATGTGTCAAAACCTTTTAGAAATATGGAAAAGGAGCATTTTGGTTTCCATCGTGCCTCATCATGCCTGCTTTCCATGCAGAATAGGCTTCTAGCACCAGGTAGCTTTAGAGCACAAGAGCGTACTAAGATGCCCTGCAGAGCAAAAGGGACATGACTGGGTGTGGTAACGTACATAAAAGCATGAGAACAGTGTCAAAATCCTAGCTATCACACAGAAGTTGAAGGCCTCTGAGCAAAGACAAGTAGTGCAGCTCCTCGCTTTCTTTGTCCTTAAGAGGGCAGCAGTACAATACATTGGAGCATCCCACTGAGTTAGCTGAGAGCCGTCTGCGCCTTAGTCTATTTCACTTTTCTTAAACTTCGTGTCTCTTTTGACTTTGTCCCAGCTATGCAGTTGTAGCCATTTGTCTACTTTAGCAAGGGTTATAAGGCTTTTTAGTTAAAAAAAAAGGGAGGAGCCCTCATTGTTGCGGAAGAGTATGCAACAATGATATGTAAAAATAGGAATTTGAACGAATATGGATCATTTTCATTTTAGACAAGGAACACCTTACGCAGAAGTGAGATCAGAACATTCTAGATTTTTCTCTGTTGGTTTTTAAAAACAAAAAAAAAAACTTTTGAAGTAACATTTGTCAAACCAAAAAGTGTTGGGTTTTCGGGTTTTTTAATATATTTTATTTTAGCATCCTGCTAAGAGGTGAGCCTCAGGTTTGCATTTGATTTAGCTTTTAACCCATGAAGTTGTTTAGTGCACAGGTATAAGAATGCCTCACACCCTAGCCTCCCCACCCTGAAGCATCCTATGATGCTTCAATGGGATTCTTCATGCATTTAAACAGGATTCTTGGGTTTGGTTCCTTGACTTTAGGTTTAGAACACTAAGAAGGAAACGTTTATTTAGGAACCATCACCAGAACAAGTTCAGGATATACAGAAGTAGGGCTATGACTTACTACAGAGTGATACTTTGGGAGACATAGGTCTATCAACACTAATTTATTTTAAGGGTAAGCTTTATCTCTGCAAGAGAGTGAAATCTGTCAAGAATATATTTTCTTTGAAAAACAGTCTCTAGCACTTACTATTTCTTTAATAGACTTTTAAAAGTTGAACAAAATACTGTATAATCTTCAAGGCATCTCTCTGTGCACACAGGATACCTTGTTACTAGGTAGAGAAGCTTGGTGAATATACTTGGGTATTGATCAGGATTTAAGATTCGATTAAATTCCAGGAATTTCAGAAGTTTTACTGTTTATTGGGTTGTTTCGGTGCCTTTTTATATGGTACAAAATACGGACACCTCAACTTTCTAGTAGAATTACACACATAAAATTTATAGTGTCCTGCTGGGATTAGAACACCTGATAATACCTGACACCTCAGTACTATATTCCCTACATTCTAACTCACCAGCATAGAAATGAGACTCAGGATACTAAAGAGACAAGATTCCCAAAACTAAACCCAGTAGTTCATCAAAAGGTTAAACAGACAGTAATCCACTAGGTGCTCAGGGTCTCTCAAAAGCCTTCTCTTACTGTCCTTATCATCTCTCTCAGATCTTGTAATCTACCTCAGGCTGTTCCCACACAACTTGAAAGAAGGAAATGAAAATCAATTTTTTTGTCAGAATGATTAATAACCAAGACTGATTGCTGGACCCTTAGTGAATATATATTTTAAAACTCTGCATAGTTGTTTAAAGGTACTTTGAAAGATTTTTCTTTTTGACCTGGATGAATGTTCTGTTTAGTCAAAAGAAATTGCACTAGAAATATGGACTTTGGGGGAAGCTCTACTTCCAAAGTAGACCCTTTCGTATTTAATAGTGAGAGAACCGTGCAGTTTCTATGATCTGTTTTTCTGCCTTATTTTTTCCTGTTTGTTTATTTTTTTCTTATTCTTTCACACCTACTGTTATTTTATGCTTACGACGTTAAGCATAAAATACAGGGGACTACTCAGTTCTCAGCCCTCATTTCCTGTTCATTCATGGTGTATTCAAGAACAGATAGTTTAAATTGCTTATGGCTTCAATTTCTTCTTAACTAAAACAGGAATATGTCTAATTCAGACATTCTGAAGATTTCTGAGTTGTCCAAGTAGGTTACAGGCTTACATTTGAAGCCTGACATTTGCTGTATTTCAATACCCAGTCTGCACAAAAGAACAGGGCTGTCGAACAGCCAGTGAGAAATGCCACAACTATAACACTGCAGACTTGAAGATAACAGAACTAGGAAAGACTTAACCACAGCCATCTTCTGCCCTGGGGCAGGATCAATCCGACTACAAACATCCTTAAAAGTCAATTGCCTACTTCTTTAAAAGTATGCCTTTGAAAGAGCCACTAAGGCAATTTCTTCCAGTGTTTTATATCCTTATATGCAGAACACAGAGTTTTCTCCCTCTCATTTCAAAACAAAGTCTCTGTTGCTCTAATGCATCTTTTTTTCTTGTGTTGTGTCCTATTCCTACTAGATGTGAGAACCACATCATTATGCACCAGACTTCCATCTGTTTGAAGGCTGCTACTATGTTTTCCCACAGACTCCTTTTGTTTAATTAAGTTCCTTCCTCAAAGGCTGAAGGGTTTTGAGCCTGCTTATCTTTGATTCTCAATTTGGATGATACTCATTCATCACTCCATTATCAAATTGGTCATTATCAAATTTTCTGGTATACAGGATCAAAAACTGGACATGTTGCTCTTGTTTTGGTCTTACTAGGACTGAGTACAGAAAAATGTAACGACTGTAATGTAACACAGAAATCTGTGCTTTAAAACTAACATAGTTACTAAATTAATTACAATCGTTACCATGTTAGGATTTTCAAGATCAAATTTTATCCTATTGCTGTAATGAGTGGAGAGATCAATTTTTTTCTTCTTTAACTATAAACCTTTCTTAAGGAGCATTTTATCTTCTATTCAACACATATTTTCTTCTGTATATGTTCATTGCTGATTATAATGAGAGTGATATTCCTTGGGGCTACAATAACAAAAAAGCTAATATTAATGCTTATAAATCTAAAATACAAGGGCTTATTTTGAGTATAAATTGCATTTGATATTTACTGTTCTGCTTCTGCCTCTAGAGGGTGTCTAGTAGTGGTCTGATGGAAGGATAAGAAAAAAAGTATGCTGCATTTTGATAAGATGGAGGTGATGAAGAGGAATGTATACCAAGCATCAAGAAGAGTCCATCATGCTGATATAACTGTTTAAATATCTGTACTCTGTTTCTTTGCATGTCAGTGAAGCAGGTCAGAACAACCTCTCCTATTTTTAAGAAAACAGTATGTCTGCATTTAGCTGCCTTCATGTTCTTGACAGGGAGAGAGGGAATTCTGATAAGGTTTAAAGCTGTGGAAACAAAGACAAAGGAATATGAATTTGGGGAAAAAAAATCAGAGAAAGACAGTGAATTATGTTTTCTACAACAACAGAATTCTGTATCAGAAGTCCTTACTGAAAGTGAGTATCACCAAAGCTACTGGCTTTCTATACCCTTTCCCTGTGTTTATAACAATCATGTCTTTCATGTCGGGTAATGCTTTGTACAGTATCTCATTGTGCTGCTGTGAAAGACATGCAGGAGAAAGAAAAGAAAAGGTAAGAACTATGCAGAAATGTTCTACATCTCTAGAGAGAGAGAAGAATACTGAAATAAAAGGAAAGGAAGAACAGTAAGGAGATATATATTTGCAAGACAAGTTGCATCTGTTTGTGAAACTTTGGATTTTGAACACATAGAAACGGGTCAGACTGATGCTGACACACAGTAAAGAAATAACTTCATAAACCACATCTTTATTTTTACAGTAAAACTATTCTAAATATAAGTCAAAAACTGATTAAAAAATAATGATACCTGAACTAAGGGTAAAAAGGTAATCCTACTCTCAGTTAAACCAGTGAGTATCTTGTCACTTCTTCATAGTAAGACAACCGTGATTTTAAGACCTTTTACACTGGATCAAATATAGAAATTAGTTATCTAGGTATTGATATTTGTTGACCCTCAGATTGTACCTATGTATCTGGAGATGGGTAGGTAAGATAATGTTCTTTAAATCAGTTGTGCCCTTGTCCATGGCTACACTATGGTGTTTAAGATTTTAGTTTCCAGAGTTTAACACACACCCTGGTTGCTACTTACTAACATAATTTTGAAGTATACCCCAGCTTTATAGCTTTCTTTCTGCCTATCCTTTCCTTTTCATGGGGAAAATATGTAAGTGCACATCCTGATGTTGCTGTGGGGCACTTTCAATCCCCTTTCCTCTGGCTTATAAAGACTTTTGGGTAATGTTCTTTATATGGCATCTCACTGTGGAAGGCAGATACAGCAGAAAGAAAACAGGAAGTAGAAAACTATTTAGAAAGCATACAAAGAGAGAGGGACACCTAGTCAGGAAGGTGGGTTGACCATGCACAGGATTCATATAGTCATAGAAACTGATTACAGAACCAGTAATTTTCCTATAGAGACATTTTAGATATATAAAATCCTAATGCATGCACAATTCATGGAAATGAGTTTTGTTTAAATATGATCTAGCAGGAAGAGTAAAAGTAAGATGGAGTAGAGAGGGAGGTGTTGATCTCTTGCCCCTGAGATCCAGTAACAGGGTGTGTAGAAATGGTTCAAAGTTGCACCAGGGGAGGTTCCAGCTGGATGTTAGGAAGCATTTCTTTACTGAGAAGGTGGTCAAACACTGGAATGGTCTTCATAGCGAGGTAGTTGGCACTCCAAGCATGTCAGTGTTTAAGAACTGTTTGGGCAATGTCCTTTAAAACATGCTTTAAATTCTGGCCAGTCCTGGAGTGCTCAGGCAGATGATCATTGCAGATCACCTCTAGCTAAACTGTTCTGTTCTGCTCTGTTCTATTCTATTCTAAAATTAACAGCTAGTTTTTCTACTGGTTTTGCAAGTCATATTTCAGTAATCTAAAGTAATTAATAAGATGTGTTCCTTTATATGGTATATTAATATATCCTAACAGTAAATTTCAGCTCTCTGTGAGATGCTGCCTTTTTGAGGTACAGTGAAGGTCAGGAGAGAGTGCTGGTTCTATTTTTGGAAAAAACCCTAAGCACTTTCACTCACAGGTGAAAGTACAGGAGTACAGTACTTTGATACACTGCTCCTTTACATCCATTTCTCTTTGGACTTCTCTGCTTCTTTTGATGCAATTCCAACTTAAGATAAAAATGGTAAATCATGTTCACAAGTCATCTATGTTGTAGCATGCAGAGTTTGATAGAGTTATGTGAGAAATTATCTTGACCCATCATAAAGTCTTCATAAATATATACACATTCTAAATTTAAAAACTACTCATAACAGGGTCACGTTTGGAATACATTTTCTTAAAAGAATGGCAAAGCCATGTTTGCTGATAATTCTTTGTCATCCACTTGCCATATTTTTTCCCACACAGAGATAAATTTGATTAGAAGTATTTTTCATGCCTTAGAGAGCTATAGCTCCTTGGTTTTATTCAGAGGCTGCTTCATAGAAAGCAAATTAAGTTACAATTTTTAACACTATGGACCGTATATCATTTAGAATAATGTACAGTGAAATGAAAAATAATGGTTCAGGTCTGGTCCCATTGCAGATAATGGCAAAACTCACATTAAGTTTGAGGAGAGTGGGATCTGTTTGTTTGAACAAATAGAGGAAGTCTCTATTCTGTCAAGCCTTGACAGAACCTTATTCCTCTCTGTTAATTTGTTGTCAGATGTAGTGTGTTTCAGACCCAAATTTGGCTAATAAATAAGCAACCCTCATCACCAAAGCACTTGAAAGCATACTTTTCATGTTTTTTTAGGGTAGAGATGGATTACTGGATCAGCCTTATGGAAATAAATAGCCAGAGTTTTCTCCTTACAAATGCAAAAAGATTTCAAGTTGGAAAATGCAGAATCAAGTATAACTCTACGTCTTTCTGGGTTTATGATATAAGATAATAGACAAAACCAGGAAAGTGATTAATCAATAAGAGTAAACATTCTTGTCAAAGGCAAAGTATGCACATAATATATTTTCACTGAAAAAAATGGCAATTTGCAAATTAGAGAAACAAAATGGAAGTGCTGATTAAAAGGAATATAAAAAAGCTACAAAGTGGTAGTAATGTGTTCCATTTTAATGTGCAAATGGAAAGAAATATAGCTGAAAAGACAGCTGTAATAAAAAAAATCACTCTGCTTTATTTCAGTTTGTTACCTTAAAAAAACTACACAACTTTAAAATGGTTAAGAACATTCTTAAGAACAGATTCAAAGTGATATGCTTTTGGTTTTCTGCTAACTTCTTTACTTTTTAAAGGTCATATTATTTGAATATTTTACTTTGCTGAAAGGTTTGACTTGCTTTATCATAATGCATTATGAAGTTTTTCTAAGCAAGGTAATAATGTCAAATATTTAAACTAACATACATAAATGCAGCAGTATAGCTTCTGGCTTGAAAAAGATTATATAGTATGGAAAGTGATGCTACGGGCATCATAGATTATTTAATTAAAATTCTTGTATTTTATACCTTAATTTCTCATTTCCCTACATGGAGTTTTTCCTTTTACTGAATTCATGAAGGAAATTATGAAGGAAATTTTGAAGGAAATTATGAAGGAAAATTATGAAGGAAATTATGAAGGAAAATGTTTGTTTCTGTTGTCATCTCATTAAGGAAAGCCACTCTCCTTTTCAATTTCCAATTTAAACTGACTCGTATTTCATAACAATACTATTGATGGATATTGCCTTGGAATATTTTTTTTACTCCAGCAGAGCACTGTTCAGACTGCAATTCTTCTCTGCATGATGTAGGGGAATAGTTTCAAACACCACATATCATCAGTACTGAAGACTGAGCCTCAGTGATGTTCACTCCTTGTCTCTGCAATATGAAACAGCATATTTATGTGTTGAAGAAGGGTTCATTTTTTCTGAAACTTCCAAGTTTTTTATGTAATTATGCCAATAGTTCCATACAGAACACATACAAACCAATAATCGTAGGAAATATGTGTAATGCTAACATACAAAATTTTTGAAGGCATGGAACACAAATAGAGCTTATATCAAAACAAGGCTTTTGAAATTTTGAAATTTTTGTGGATTCAAATCTTATCTGTACTTTTTTTGTACAACTTAGTCTGATACCTTAGTTTATGCAGAACAGGAACCTGATTCTAAGATCACTTCAATTAATGTCAGTGTTGCAGATTAGTTTTGTACTAAGTTTACTAAAGGATGTAATGTTAACACATTATTCTTCTGTCCATTAGTCAACTAAGAGAAATATGTTTCACCACCATGTTTAAACGTGGTTGTTTTTTAGAATAAGGCCTAAGGGATATTGACTCTAAGTTAATTAGAATTTGATTTTATGGATTTAGAGGACTTCAAATTAATCCTGTAAGCAGGCATAAGGCTTCTTGCAAGAGTTTTACTTACACTGGACTTTATAGGCAATATATAGAATATAAAAATAACTTCAGATATCTGTCATCCTCAAACCTATAGCATCAGTGTGCACTCTTTTCTTTATGGAACAAGGAAATATACATTAAAAGCAATGGGAAATTACCTAGCTTGAAGGGGGGAAGTACTACTTGATTGAATAGATTTGCTCTCTTTTCTAAAGTTTAAGTTTATGTAGTCCTGTCAGAAACAGCTTTTATATGATCAATCTTTGTTTCAAGGTGTTGTGTATTTTAAGAAATTACTTGCAATATTAGTGTTTGGCATTTTTTATAATATAGGGGCCAGAATATTAAATTTCAGTATTTATGCTGTAAATGTGCCATGCTGGTTATAATAAATTCATCTTTCTCACTAGCTAGTGCTGGCTGCAAGAATGAGGTGAGTTGTTTGTATCCTTCTTAAAGCACTTTTGCCAATAAAATTAATCAATATCTCTGATTAAGTCTTTTACAGTCACTTTACCTGCAGTAGCTTATTTTTTTGAACAATTTCTGCTCTGATATTCAGACTTCAAAACAAATTAAATAAAGATACAGAAGGCCAAAGAGCAATGCAGAACTGTTTGGCCTCCTTTTGCAGAAGAAGGAAAATATAGTGGTATGCAAGACAAAAAAAATAAGTTAAGCCAAGGAATAAGTAATGCAAAGGTTGTTCTATTAAATAATTTGTAATACAAATGCAGAGGACTTGGACAACAGTTTATATTGAAAAGCCCCTGATTATACATGATTACCCTAATTTGTTCCAAACTGTGAATATGAAAATCAGGATTATGGGATTTATCAGATTTTATTTTTTTCTGTAAAACCAACAAGAACATTTTTATTACATGCTAATTTTCTTTTCTTGCCTGTGATAAAATTATATGGTCTCTAAACCATTAAGAGTACTTCTTTATTTTCAGAAATACAATGAATCCTCAATCAAGTCACCAGCATGGGAACAAAGACCCTTGCAGGAGCTACTGTGGTGTGACCACCACAGCTCACTTACTGTCCCGTCCCACATGGGATAGGAAATCTGCTCAGTGGTTCTCAGCAACTCCAATCTTCTCTTTTTGAGAAGTCTTTTAAATCTGATTAATGAATTTAATGGCTACTTGTTAAAATCTGCTTGGCTAATATATAGTATTGGTCCTGAAGATCAGGATGAAAAGAATCTGATTTATAGTTATTGATCACATCCAGAAAAATCTTTCTGTTCTTCTAAAGCAAGGCAGGGACACAAATTGACGGAGAAGATGAATTTAATGCCTGGAGCTCTTTGAGATAAGTTAGTCATATACACAACTATTTGTAGGCTTAAGCCCTGTTGTAGCTACAGTTATAAATACTTATGTGGTCTCAGTGAATGCAGTGTGATTTCTAATGTGTTTGTATATTGGTTCCTGTGTGTAAAAGTGGGACTTGATCCTGAAAATGGTTGTGCATTGTACAGCTTGATTCTCTATGATGCAAATGGCTTTGTTGTCATGATGAAACTATTCTGGGCAGTTTGCAAAGCTTTGCCAAATTAATGTCCAAGTTGCCAGAACCAAAAACCATTACAGGAAAAGTCAATAAAATATGCAAACTAGAAATTGCCAGATTACTTAGTGGTAGTTTCTAATACTCTCTGCTTTCAGTAAATGTTGATAATTCTTTAAACAAGACTAATGAAAGTAGTTTCTTTATCAATACAGGCTTTTCTTTCCTTTGGACAGTATTATTCACACCCAGGAAAAGTAAATATCTCTTGGATACCTGTGTTCTTACTATTATGTGGTAATAATTGCTGTTGAATAATCATCTCCAGTGGTACTTCAGAAACTAAATAAGATTACCATAATCTGCAAAATCAGCATACCTTTTCTTATCAGACCCTAAAGATGATGAGGTTTAGTGATGGCATGATGTGCATGATACTTCCTCCTTTATTTAATTTCTTTTGCAGCATTGCAGAAGTGTGTGTAAGCAGTTCCCCATTCCTCTTCAGTGGAGATGCACCTGATATTAACATTACCACTTTCAATGGAGTTATCTTTTAGTCATCCTACAGACCCTAGTTCATCAGAAGCATTCTGCCTCTGCCCCTGGTCTCCTCATTCAAATGTATGAGACACATGATGAAAGCAAGTGACTTTGGTTTCTGTTATTTAGTTGTTTTCTTTCTAGTAAACTAAAACCACAGAAGTCATCAACTCTAAATGGAACTGAGAGATGTGTAACTGGTTAGGGAAAACAGCACCAAATTTCTGACAAAAAAAAAAAATGGGATTCAGGTTTTTTGATCACCAGGAAGTTATAGCTCTGTGTGTGAATTTTGAGTAATCTCAATAAATAGAGTCTGATCTGTAAGAGTTTGTCTCTTATTGAAATGCCACCACTGTGTGCAGACAGGCTATTGCTGCATCTTCTGTGCTTCCTGCTCCAGCCATTCCATGTCTGCAGCTGTCGTGATTTCCAGGAGTTACCAACCTTGGGTTGCACCACTGTGATATGGTATCCAACCCTTCAGCCTGTTTTGCCACAGCAGTATCCAGACACCCATGCTTGGTCTGTATGCTGTGTTAGAGATGCTTTAGAAATGGGAATATTCTGGTCAATACTCTGTCATGGGTTACATGGTGACTGGACAACAGCCATTATTTTTATATAGGGTTGATTTAATTAGCCAGCCACCTAGAGAAATGCTTTTTGGCTAGTGCCTTGGTTTCCTTAAAATGCAGAATAAGGAATGCCTTAAAATATACTGCTTTATTTTACTGTAAGCTATATTTGGTTTTCCTTATAAAAAGTGCCCATCCCAGCTGAATAAAAAAAATAAAAAAACCCCAAAGGATTGGGGCCTGTACTTGGCAGGAGATGTGCCCGGGTGTCAGTGAGGGCAGGAGCCACAGGTGCACTCCCAGTGACGGTGTCTGCCAGTCTCAGGCCAGCAAAGACTTCCCACTGTGAACCAAATCCAGTACAAACCAGGAAACAAAAAGAAATATTCATTCAAGCTGTCCACGTCAGACTGCTGAGGAAGCAGGCAGGTTAGTTTGGTTAATCATTGCCAAGACAGACATTCACCACTGATCATATGACCAGACCACATCTGAGATAAGAAAACACCCATCCCGAGCAGAAGGAATGGATAATCCTCCCTTATTTACACGTTCTGGCTTTATTGTTTTGCTGTAACAGAGGAGGCTCCACACTTTTGCTGTTGTTCTCAGAGCTCAGCCCAGCACAGCTGTTGTGCTGCTTTCCTGTTCTGAAGAGGAAGTGAAAAATTCCCTCCACACATGTGCTGGCACTTGAATTCTTAGGTTTCACTCCGTGATTAGGAGCCGTCTGTAATGAGCTCTCTCTGGGACCTAGAGAGAAGCTTCCAGCCGGGCCAGGAGTTGTTTCATTTTGTGCCAAAGGAGAAGCCGGGGAAGTCTACAAAAAGCTAAGATGTGGATGGTGCAAAATTTGGTCTAAGGGTCTTGCAACCAGGAAAAGCAAAAAAACCCCAGAAGCAGAGGAAGCAACAAAGAATCAGGATGGGAAACTTTTGCCGGAAGCACTGTCCCTGTTTGGAGCGTTACCTTCCCTGCATATTCTTTGGGAGAAATGGTGAGCAGGAGGACAAAGGAGGCCAGGTCTTTGCCAACCTCGCTGTGGTAAAACCTGACCTCCAAGCAGAACAGAAGGACTCAGAGGGTAAGATAAAAGAGAAACCTTTACCTCCATTGCCAGGCCAGCATCTGGCAAACATCTGCAACTTTGTGGCACTGTTTGACTACGACGCTCGCACTGAGGATGACTTGAGCTTCCGAGCTGGGGATAAGCTGCAAGTGCTGAATGTATCCCATGAGGGATGGTGGTACGCCAAGCTCCTCCTGCCAGAGGGGTCAGTGTGCCCTGGCCGCAAGCTCACGGGCTACATCCCTGCCAACTACATAGCTGCTGACCAGAGCATCGAAGCTGAGCCGTGAGTAACCCTTGTTGTGTGAAATGAGACTCTTTTCTGTTTTATTAAATGGGTTTGGCACAGGAGGTCACAGCCTTTTCTCTTTCTTCTTCTCCTTTCTCCCTCCCACACTCAACCTCCAGTGGTCCTAGAGGTGGTAGCACTAGTTGGCATGTGCAAGGAAAAGACACTCTGGTCACAGAAAAATAAATTACCAAAGGCAGAGTGTAGAGGAGTTTTATTTTGTTTCAAATAATTTCCTGCTGTGATATACACTACTCAGTTGTTTAAAAATCATCTGGGAAGATCAAGTTGTTTACTGCTGTAAACTGTTTACCCCTGCCCTGAATAGTGTTCAGCTTAACCAGCTGCAAAGTTACCAGTTAATCAGTTAAAGCAAGCTACCTTTACACCTTTTCATCTTCTTCTACATGATGGGTGAGTCCCTAACAGATAAGTTTCTAGTGGTTTCTTCTAGACTATGCACATCTACTCTGGAGGCAGATCTCTGCTCTCAGGACAATATTAACTGCAAAGGGCAAAAGTGGATATAACAACAGAGTACCGATGAAATAGTTAAACGTTCACAGAGTTTAATTATCCATCCCATCTTCTTCTGCCCCTTCTAAGCATGCCAGATCTTATGAAATATTCTGAAACTTATCAGGAATCACACAGAACCAGTTACTTGGCTCCCTAGTGATGATGAGTAAGGTCTGAATCAGCCTGGGCTGCACAATTAGTTCTGTGTGTTGAAGTCAGAGGCAACGTTTGCTGAAGCAGGTCTGACTGAAGTTCCAGAGGCATGTTTTGGCAAAAATTATTCGTGTGTAAAGAAATCCCACAAGTGACGTTCATTATTAGTCTCAGGTTGAACGTTGACTTTAGAGGGATGATGATGCAGCCTTTTAGTTAAATCTCATTTGGATCTGAAACATCATCTTCGACCTGATCTGCCCACTATACTGCCACAGGCTAGGAAAATTGGCTCAGATATGATTATGCCTGTCTTTTATCAGCTGCAGGATTTTTGCTAGAGGCATTTTAGGGCAAGTCTAAGATTAATCTCTAACCTGAAGACCTTAATTTCCAGAGTTTGACCAGCTGTTTCTATTTCTGTATTCAGGCAGGCAACATTTTCGATGATCATGTTCAAAGAAATTCTTCCAACTGGAGAAATTAATCTGCAGGGAAGGCATTTTCTGCATTACCAGATAAATGGTGGTAGGCTCTAATTTTGCTCAGCTTGGCCTTTGCTCTCTTTCAAGAGCTAGTTTTCTTAGATATCATCAGATTTCTTCATGCTGTTAATACTTCGAAAGTAATTTTTCTCAGTTATACAACATCTCATCTCCTAATGTCCTTATCTTTCTTTATCTAGAGCTTCAAATGCAAAGTTAGGTTTGCCAAAGAGTATTGTTCTGTAACCTCTGGTTTTTTACTTTTCACTGAATCAATTTTATAGTTTTTAACTTTTTTTATATACCCTTCTCCCTTTATAGTAAAGACTAAGTTACAAGAAAACATTTTTCTCTGTAGATTGTTAGAACACTGGAGAGGAAAAAAGGGAGAGTTTTTCCAGCTCTCAGATGAAGTAATTTCTACAAAACGAGCTTTTTATTTCACAGCAAAATAATTGTGGCTTAAACAGGTTGTCTTTTCTCAGATTTCTTTCCAAGTCACTTGACTTTAGTGATCTTCATATATATACAAGCCTGTCTGCTGTCAGCCTGCACACATACAACAGTAGACTAAGGTTAGAAAGGACCTCTGCAGGACATTTGAAGAGTCATCCCAACTCAAACATGGCCAAAATAAAGCTAGACCTCTTTGCTTTGTTGGGCGTTTCCTGTTAAGCTGTTCATCCTCACAGTGAAGGTTTTTATTGCCTTGTATCAATTTGGAAGATCGCTTGCTACAATTTCCTCCAAGAATTCCCTTTCACCCACCCTCTGTAGTTTACATCTCTGTTATCCTAGTGAATCAGTAAGAACAAGAGTAATGATGGTGTCAAGAACTACCGTTTTGTTTTCCGCAAAGTAAAGATTGCCATTAGAAAAAAAGTGTCTCTATAATTAAAATTCAAAGATTAAATCATTTTCTCTACCCCAACATAAGGTTATCTTCTCTCTCTCTGTTTTGGTTTTAATTCCCTTTGGTGTTGGCCAGTTTTTCATTGCCATGATATAGACATTTGTGGAAATACGCAAAGTTTCTAATACTTCCTTGCATCCTATATGGCAGTGCTTTAGGGTCCCAGCACAGAACTGACAAAGAATGGAAGACTCACAATCTCGTGTTCACCTGCCAAAATGCACATTTACCATATATATTTTTTATATGGTTTGTTTTTATATGGTGTGTTTTTTATGCTTGCAATATTTGCCAGGCACAGTTGATCAACAGTCTTTCACTTAATTGAATACACATTGTGTAGCACCAGCCAGATACTGTACATCTGTGGAGACAACAGGAATTTTATTTCTGGATTGCATCTCCATCTTATTAGACAAAGAAACACTGGCTGTTCTGTTCTGAGAAACAGACTTAATTCATAGTGTGACTCTTAGGAAGTTTGGGAAGAAAACCAGAGTGATCACATTCTTTAGCAGCTGATTTCAGCATGTTTGTGTAGAAACTATTTTAAAAATTGCATTCATATGCATGTATGGCTACTCCATAAAGTCAGTGAAACAAAGAAATAGAGGGTCATGAAAGGTTCTATAGTGAGAGATGACAGAGCCACTCCTTAAGTTTAGCCAATAGATGTTTGACAGCTGCTTGCAGAGTAGTGAAACTTCTTTTGCTTATCATTTCAGTTTTGCCTGTGACCTTCAAGAGTATTAACAAGCAAATGTATCCAGCCCTCTTTTATCAACATATTGACATGGTCTTTATTATAGAGACAGTTAGAGATCAGATAGTCTATCTGGATCTGTGTTGTCAATTCTGGCAGAGAATAATGCTGGGTCATTGCTTGTTCGCAGCAAGTGCTGCAGCAGACCAGTTTGTCCCCTTGCTGAAGTGTCTGGGAATTTTTATCAGGGAGAAAGGCATGCTTTTTTTCACTTTTCCTCGGTAAGAAAGAGAATGAAGTAAAGGAAGAAGGAAAGTGAGAAACTTCTTTAGATAACAATTTTTCTTCTGGGGTGTCTCTGACTGTCCAATATGACTGAGGTAGAGCTGATAAGGTGGATCAATATCTGGGGGAAAGGGCAGAAAGGATTTGCAATATCTCATCTGGGGAAAACAAAAAAAATAAACACTATTCATAACAAAGGCAATTTTCAGGTATCCTTGGCTATCAGAACTGAGAAGGAATCAGATTTCTTTACTGTGTTGCTCTCCTCAGACCAAAGGTTACTGGTAGAAGTTGTATGATACAATTGAAGGAGGCATTTTTATATTATATTTTGCTAGTATATTATATTATATAATAGAACTAAATTATATCAAAAGTCAAACACTTCTTATTTGTGCATGATTTCTTGTTAAGGAAAAAAGCTCATTTTTCTTTCTTCCTTTGGCTTGAGTGATTTCCTTGTAGGTGGACGACTTGGATGAAATTAGCAACAATCTGTGTGAATAGGGGGAAAAAAGCTAAATCCATGGCTTGAGTTCTGTCTGCTGCAACATTTCAGTCCAAATGTGCTGCACAAAATGAAATGCATCCAAGAAGTGCACACCTGCTACAATGAACTCTGTTTTGGACAGACGGAAGAAACAAGGCCCTTCATTTTTATATTTACGAGTAAAGCATCTTCTCATTGCTGAGCTCTTCTAGCACCTGCAGTTCTTCTTATACCAAAAACAACCTATCAGGTGGAGACTTCTGGAAGGAATTGTGTTTAGTGTCTCTGGAGACAGGTGTGTTCTCCTGGCCCCACCTGGGGTAGGTGGGGCAAGGCAGTTGGGGAGTGGAAGCATTAATCTGGTAAACCATAGTCACATAATGAACTTTCTCTTCATGAGGGAATAAATCTGGTATCATGAAAACATTATTTTAAATAATATCTGACCAAAAGCAGACAGAAACCATGCTAATGATAAATTCACAACTGTAAGAGGACTTGGTGCTTTTCTTCTCTCTGCACCAGAGGTAGCAGTCAAACCCACGAGACAGACAGATTTTTCATTTCTAAAGTAGTTTGAATGAGGTTGTAGTTGCTGCATCCCATGAATTTGTAATGCTCTTCTTTCTGTGTTTAGACATATAACACTTGGAAAAAGGAGAACAAAAAACATTATTGGAGATAGAATCACATAATTTAATTTGCACATCCAACAAAGGATGATCAGAAAGAACAACTTGACAAATACCAAAATCTGAATTAAAAGACAGATCTTCTTGGCGAAGAGTGTGACCTTCCTGTCTCTGTGCTCTTTTTCTGTCTGTTATTCTGCACTACAAACAGGAACCATAGTAACACGTTCACCTGCCCTTGTTTTATTACTGCCAGTTGTTTAAACCAAACAAGAAAATGACATAGTGCAAATTGTTCTGGATGAAAAATATAGCTCAGCTCTACAGTTTATTTTAATGAAGCAAAAATAAAACACCTCCCTGCTGAAGTGACATGAGTTCTGGTTTGGATAGGGGAAACATAGAATGTATTTAGAGGGGGCTCTTGCCTGCCATCCTGATGGATCTGTTCGCTGTTTATTGAAAGACAACTTACAATCACAAAATCATAGAATCACTGAGGTTGAAAAGGACCTCTCAGATAATCAAGTCCTACCATCACTGTGTTCGCCACTGGCCCCAAGAGCCATATCCATATACCTTTTGAACACTTCCAGGCATGGTGTGTTCACCAGTTCCCCAGAAAGCTTGTTCCAGTGCTTGACAACCCTTTTCATGAAGAATTTTTTTTAAATAACCAATCCCCTTCCTTGGCACAACTTTTCTTCTATTCCTGTCATTTGTTATCTGGAAGAGACTCACCTCCACTTCGCAACAACCTCTTTCCAGGTAGTTAGAGAGAGCAATGAGATCAGCCCTGAGCCCTTTTTTCTCTAGACTAAACAACCCCAGTTCCCTCAGCTGCTCCTCCTCCTTGTGTTCCAGACCCTTCCTCAGCTCCATTGCCCTTTTCTGGACATGCTCCAGTACCTGAGTGTCCTTCTTGCAATGAGAGAAATTGAACACAGGACTCACCAGTGCCAAGTACAGAGGAACAATCACTGCCCTGGTCCTGCTGGTCACACCATTGCTGATACAGGCCAGGGTGCCACTGGCCATCATTCATTCCATTGGTTCATGCCAGCATTATTAACACAGAACTGCTGTGCTGAGGGAAGCAAATCCATACAAATTCCTAGTAGATTAGGTCAAAGAAGATCATAGCAATTACTTTTAACTTTGTCAGTTTCAAAAAATATTTCTTATCTCTTGTATCTTAGGTAGGTATTTCCCAGCTGGTGGAAATTGAGCCCCAGACCTAATCAATGAAATCTCACTAGTCAATTCCGCAGTGACCTTTTTAAACAACCTTCTGGAAGCAGAAGTGTCTTGTAGGTTATTTTTGTCAATCTCCATAATTCCTTCACCTTCTCTTACCTGACTCAGCTCTAACTATTTCACACATTGACTGAATCTCAGTTGCTATAAGTGAAAAGTAAAGCTTTCACTGCGCTGATTTATTTTAAACTTCCTGCAAAGTGAGGCTTTTGGGGTTCTATTGGTTCACGTGGGTCATTTTTCACAGTGGTATTTACAGTCAAAATGTCTAGAGGCTTTTTAAAAGTGAAACCTTAGATTCTACTGAATACTTCAGAAAACTGAATGTAATCCACTGTGGTTTCTGTGTGCTCCCTTTCTCTTGCTGTCATAGTTCTTTATTCTGTCACAGTACAAACTCCAGAGAACACCACCAGAATCACCACTAACCCTTGTACTGAAATGAACTTGTAAAAATTGTTCATTGCTAACATGACTACACAAAGTACTAGTAGGTTGGTTGTGCATTCTTGGAACCTGCTAAGTACAAAAGTCATTCTTATATATTTTTTTGATAGAAAAGGTCTCTATCACCAAAATGTGTATTTTGTATAAAACATTGAAAAGCCTATATGTGAAATTCCATCTTTTCTTTCAATTGATATACATTATCTATGGGTTTGGGGTTTTTTTGTGTGTGTGTACATGTGTACACACACACAACATAGAGAAATTTTATAAGACTGATACTTTTCAGATCATGCAATACAGCCTTGTGAGATGAGGTGTGTATTACAAAATTAGATCATGTTTTTGATGTTTTTTGACTTGGGAGTGGCTTTCTTAAATTTAAACAATACTGCAAGAACACCATTAAATAATTATTTTAACTTCTTTAATGATGGTTAAGCATTCCAGTGCTGTCATCAAGCACATATCAAACTTCAACTTAATTTCTGCTTATTTCTTAAATATTCAAAGACTGCGAATAGTGAACACAAAAGGAAATGGTTTATCAAACTGTAAAATGACAAAATTTTCAAGTGCCAGTACTATTTTTACATCCATGTGCATATCCACATCCAGAACATGTGTCCCTGCTCAGAAAAGTGGAAGGAGTTATGGCATTGCAGATGAGCAGTTCATGAAATCTTGTCTAAATGAAGTTCACCTATTTTCTGGCAATGTGGTTTTCTAAATATATACGACTTTGTCTATTCAAATGCTGAGAAATTAGGAAATTTTGTACTACCTTATCTTTATTCAAAATTAGCGTGTGATATTATAATCATTAGCTACTAGTTTTCATTACCGTATTATGAAGAATATGGCAATGAATCACAGGAACACCAAAAAAAAAAAAAAATGCCCTTAAAACATGTCCTGCAAACACAGCCAGTTAGCTTTCCCTAAGGCTTGGTGGCCTTTACAGTGTCTTTTAGAGAGAAAAGAAACAAAAAAAAGCCACATACTGGTCATGACAACTCAACAGTCCTGTTTGGTGGGTTTTTTTCTGACTCAGTAGGAATAAGCATTGTGCATGCTAGCATGGATTATTTGTGTTTGAGTAACGTTGTTGGCAAAAACATTCTCCAGGTATTGTACAATGTTTCCTCAATAGCTGTCTTTGATGGCTCCCTGCCCAGGACAATACAGAGCTGTGTAGAGCTGAGTGATCTATCAGCAGGTTTAGAACTGAGAAATAGTAACCAACAGTTCAGCCAGGCTAAGAAGTCCTAAAGCTGGGCTCATTTTATACAAACTAGGTCAGGTATCTCTGTGAAGAGTTATTTTGTCACATGTGAAAAGCACTGTTGGTTATAGAAGACTTTCTTTGTGTAAGATTCTATTTATACTGAAGAGATTAAGACATAAAAACATAAGAGATACCCTGCAAGGTCAAACCAATGGCTCCCTCTAGCCCCATTGCTTTCAGAAGAGATTTTGTGAAAAGTGCACAAACCCATCTACTTTCTTTGGTCTCTTACCTTTGTACTTCACCATAGGCTGGAACTGTTGTATAAGCAAAGTCAAGGGTATATCACTACCATGTCTAATTACGGACCTATTATCAGGTCTGCTTAGCAAAATCATAGGTGTTGACACTACACAATTCTTTATTTCTGTCAGCGGGCAAAGACCTAGCTATTAGGATAAAAAAACCACCCCACAAAAAACCCTCTCATCTCTGAAGAAAATTTTATATTTCTAAACAAGTGTTTGGCTTTTTTTTTTTTATTTTTCCAGATTGTTGATTGCTTAGTCATAAGTGACACAAAAAAACCCCATGCTGAAAATAATTAGGCAAAAAAAGGATATGGTAGCACTGCACAGGTCCCTGTGACATTAAGAGACTGGTCCTTTACAGATCTCACCTATCTGCCCCATCTACACTAATGCCTCTAAGTCAACCCAGGCTGCAGGCCATCAATGACTTTACCCACACAGATTTATTAATCAATTAATTTTGCTTCCTACCAAAGATGCAGTGCTAAACCCAGGATATCCTGTTATTATCCTGAAGACATGTTCCAACATGAGGCTATAGCAGGCATTGCAAAGGTTTTGATACTCAGCAGACTTCCTGTGGCATAGTTCAGATGACATAAAATTTACCTGCACTTTAATTAAAAAAGAGGTTAGTAGAGAAAATGATTCATCAGACTCAGATGCTTTTCCGTAGTAAAATGTTTTGTTCTTTTTCAAGTTATGTAAGCAATGTATGCACAGCAGAGAAAGAATATAATTTATTGGATGATACTAAAAAAAGGACAAAATATTATTACATATTTACTCTGTATAAGAGGAAAAGTCAATTTTCAGTTATTTTTAAACAATACTATATAGGATATATTTGAAGGCCATTCTTGTGTTAAAACTTTAAAAATAAGAGATTAAAATTCTTTACATAAGAAGTTCATCCTTCATCAGAATTTTCTTAAATCTTAACGTTCAGGTTTCCAACTCATATCTATGTAAAGAAAGCCATTAGTGCTATAAGAAATTAGAATAGAAATTTACATCTTTGCAGTTTTCAGTTCTCCTGACAGGCCTAGAAATCATCTGTAAATAGCTTTTCAGAAGATCAAACAAAATATTGATCATGAAAAAGTATTCTTTTTCTCTATCACTTAAACGACAGAGAAATACATACTTTTTTTCATGCTGGTACACTAACCTTAATCAATAAAAACTGGAAAAACAAAGCAGTGATTTAAGTGATAAGTGATAGCTCCATAAAGGATTGCACTAATTGACATTCCACTACTTCTGTGCGGAGTACTCTGTAATACTTCACATTATAAATTTATCTGCAGTAATGTCAGTAAGAATTTTTCCTTAGCTTTCTCTCACTAAATTAGCTATATTTCTAGCTTAATTAACATTTTTTCCTGTATTTTTAGCATTAAAAAAAATTTGCAGCACAGCTTTTTAAGCCTTACTGCAAAAGAAGAAAAGAAATCTAAGACTCATGTGGGAATGAATATGTACCATGAATTTCAAAAACGTTGAGAACTCACCAACCCCAGTTTTCCTTTTGAAATTACTGATCTTTTAATTTAGTGGAAGTCTCTGTCAGGGAATATGGAAGGAGTCTTTGCTCCTCTAAGGGTACGTAGTGAAGGGAGCCATACACCAGGACATGCAGACAAACCTGAGGGGCACACAAGAAGGTTGGTGGTGATGAGGAGCTGCTCAGCTGCACTGACAGAGAATGGTATGTGGAATGTGGGAACATTTCTTTTTCAGGATTATCTGAGAACCTTGCCAACAAGGAAAGGGAGGGAAACAAACACATGGACACCAAATCTGACAAGTTAATGTTAACAACAACAATAACCAGAAATAAACTCAGTCACACTAGCTGATGAGCTATCGGGAAATGGCAGGCAAACTCAAACTATGCAGATGTTAAGGATGTAAACCTAGGGTTCAGTACATTAAGTGAATGTATGATTGAAAATTTTCTTGTCTATTTCAGTTTCCCATTGTGTTAAATCAATTCATGTTATTTGTGTTCTCTGTACCATGTTAACTTTAGGGCTACCTCAAGATTTCTACTTTGTTCCTGGGTTATGAACAGCAGAACTATTGCTACTTTTATAGTATATTATGTCAGTATAGAAGTACAAATGTATACAAGTACTACTAACATTGTTGCAAGATTTTACAATGCTATTTGAAAGACTCTAAGCAGCAGAATAGGATCTCAAGAATGTATTTTAAGTTGGCTTTTTTTTTAAAGAGGTGATTCTATGGCTGTATTTCACACCCCAAATCCTAAAGCAATGGATGTTAAAGACAGTGGTAGCCTTTCATTGACTCCAAATGCAAGTTGTTTTTTTCAGAACAAACTTTAAATGCATTGGAACCCTTATTCACGTGCAAAACCACAACAGAGAACAAACTTGACAATTGACTTCAATCTCTTAAATAGGACTTGTGTAACTAAAACATCACAAAAAGCAATATCATATCACTTTCACCTACTGTTTGTTTTCTCATATAAAAGAACTTCAGAGCAGATTAAATAATACAGCATGCAGATGACAAATATTGTGGAGAATGAATACAAATGTCAAAATTAATTACACAATAGCGAAGCAGGAATTCACAAAATGAGATGCATTTATGGATATTTCCACAAATTAATCCTATCAGATTGTGATTTGGTTCCTACTGCGCAGTGAATCCATTATTGGGTGAATGATGCTAAATTACACAGCTCATGCACTTGGCCTCGTAATACTATTCCTACAGGAGAAACAGTCACTTCCAGTCATTACTGAGTGCAAGAGTAGCCAAAGGTGCAATGGTTTGTCATCCTGCAGCAGACTCAGAGCAAATCAATTTCTGTGTTTGCAGCATGGTCAGCTGCCATTATCAACTACTGAGAAATGAATGTAGTATTATTTGTAATCTCTTACAACACAATCAGGTGACAATATGGTCATGGCCCACCGTGTCCTTGTGGGAAAGGTTTACACACAATGTGTCACAGATTTTTAGACTAATGCACAAGTAATCTTGGTGTTTATGTTTACAAGACAGTAAATATGTTTTAGACTGGAAGAGGAAGTGCCTGCCATAGTGGTGGGCTTAAACCAACTTACTCACTGTTGAATTTTCCCTTACCTAAACAATCCCACACAGTTACTTTACTTTAAAAGCCTGTGAAGCCCTGACAGGCCCTTTATTTAGGGCCCTTTATTTAGGGTCCTTTATTTAGGGCACAGCTCATTATTTATTATGCTGAAAACAATGGCGTAACAAAAAACAAAGGTATTTCTTGGACCAAAACAGACTTTAGGGGCTCAGAGTCCTTTTTGACACATCTGTTGCCCTCTTGACATGAGAAAGTTATCTGCTGCAGTTTCTTCATCTCTGCCCCAGTGATTTGTTAGTGGAACCTGGGGCTTCTTTTAGGTCTGAGATATACATAAGTCTGCCAGGGTAGGTGGGAGTTTTACATTTGCAGCCATTGAGATTGTGTGGAGTAAGCTACTGTTCAGTGTTACAGTCAAATTGTCAGTGATTACTAAATTGAAAACATCTGCTTTTAAAGACACTACACAATGAAAGTGTGGTGAATCTGCTCCTTCAGCGTAGAAGTATAAAGACTTATTTTCTGGCAATAACCTGCAAATTGCCATCTTGCTACAAAGAAATGGTAGAAAAAGCAATGCCTAATTTTGGTGGTAGGCACATAGACATTCAGTCCCCAAAATATTACCTCTGTTTATTAAAGTGCTGTTTTCCATATTATGGTATTTAAGCATCTATGCACATTGTAAACTCCAGCAAGAGAGTGGTTATATTAGAAACATAGGTTTAAATTGCCTTGTTTTAGCTAAAGGTCCCCTTTTACATGGATATCACTTGTATTCTAGTGAGCATATTCATTATCAAATAAGTATGGGACAAGGGAAAGGAAAAATGTCTCCTTTCTTCTGGAAGAAAGTAACAGAGAGGTTTCTCAAGAGTCCTTCATTTGAGCTTTGTATGAAATCAAAATATGCCCTGAAATAATGTGAACAGTATTGCTTGTTCAGATAATGTAATCACTTCTGAAGAAAATTGAAAGAAAAAGAATTATTATATTTAGTTGGAACTTCCATTTGAAAAGAGAAACAAAAAAACCCTTTAAACTTTAAAATTATTCAAATTGAGTATTTTCCCAAATTTACTATAAAATTTTGTTTAGAAAATAGATGGAGAAGTATAATTTAATTCTCTTTCCCTTTTACTTCTATGCCTCTTCTCATATTTCCTCTTATATGCTGCCATCTCACCAATAAAACTCTCTCAAGTTTAACATAAATTTAGTGTTTCTGGAAAAACACCAACCAGTCAGCTATATCTGCTGACAAGAACGCTAGGAAAACGTTATCCGAAAGCCAAGAGCAAAATGGGATCTGTTATTTTCCAAAACTGCATTTCACACTGTAATGGTTATTCAAAGAAAAATCGCAATGTTGATCTTAAAATGTGGAAAATACAGAAAACTTAGAGCATGTTGCTACAGACAGTCACTTTCAAACATACAGACAGACTTTTAACAACATAAACTAGTGTTGCTCTGTTGCTTTGATTGATCTCTGCTGCTTACATAGTGTAGAAATGAGCCTTTTTTATGCAACTATTTTATACACATCTATTCACATGTTCTATGTTTTTCTCTGTGGAAAGGAAAACAAACTTATTCCACCCACTGTGAAAAGACTCAGAAGCTCGAAGTCCCACACACAGTGCACACATGATAGTCTTCATTTTAGTTTCTGATAAGTTATTCAACAACAGGGTTCTGAGCAATATACATGACTCAGTTCTTCCTGTATGAAGCAAATTCATTGTAGTTGCCAAAGGTTAAGTGTGATGCCTGACATAACCATTCCTGAAAACCTGAATTTCTGGTTTAACTTGGAGGGAAGTAGATCCTAATTGTGGTAAATAAGTAGTCAGAACTGTGCTGAGTCACTATAAATGGACAGTTTAAATTTTTTTTATTGCAAGTCCAAGTCAGGTATTCTCTGCAGTGCGTTATGATCTCAGGTGATTTACTTATGTAGACAGAGAAGGGTGTTGTTACATGAAGATTTTTTAACAACCTCTCCTGACTCACTTTTTGTTGATGGTACTTTGGTGAATGAGGTTTAAAGCAATGACTTCTAGACAATAAATATATGTGATGAAAACTAATGTTAAAGTATTCTTTTGGCAAGTACAAAAATGAGTGCTGTGATGAACTAAGGAAGTGGAAGAGAAAAGATCTGTATAGAGCAATCCTCACAGTGAGAGTTAGTCTGTGAAATTGTTTCAAGAGATGTTCTGTAAAATTGTTTTCCCAAGTAGGACTGAAATGGCTGCCAAAGGCCAGATTCCCTGTGGGAGCAGGGTAAGATGAAAACCAGCATTTACTCAGCAGTGCAGCAGCTCAGCAGCAGGCTATAGCTCTTGGGTACTGAATGCAGTCCTCAGCTTTGTCTTTCTTTCCTCACCATTGCCTACTGACTCTGACTTTCTTCTCTCAATCCATCCACTTGCTAATATTCTGTGGTCCTCTCAGCTTTGAATTTTTACTGTCCGGTTGTCTCCCTTCCTCTTTCAATGTCCTATGACTTCCTTTACCATCACCTTTAAATTCCTTCCTCTTAAATTTTGTCCTTCCATGTACCCTTCAGTATCTGATAATAAATGACAGTGAGAGACAGACAGAATTAAAAATGATCCCAGGCATGCTTGTAGATAGAAATAAAGAGGAAAGGCTTTGCCTGAAACCTAGTCTAAGGTTTTCTGGATTCTGCCCAGTTGAAGTCTGCAAGCCCTAGAGAAATCCCTGACTTTTCACTGTGTAGATTCTTATGCAGTTTATGGGAAGATTTGTGTTTTTGAAAATGCCCTTGAAAGGAATCTTCCTAGCAAGTGTTCGTCTTCACGGTTTAGCCTGACTAAAGATTTTTCTGGTTTTGGTTGGTTTTATCTCGTATTCTTTTGGGGGAGGTTCGTTTTGTTGTTGCTTTGTTTTGGGGGGGGCTTTTTATTAGTTTTTTGTTTGTTTTGTTTGTTTCCTTTGCTTTGTTTTTTCCCCTGGGAACTGTCATCGGGTTTATTGTAGACTATATCAGGGAAAAATTGATGCAGCCAGCACTCATCTCCCACTCTCTCCATGCACACACCTTGTAATTTGTAAAGAACATTCTTTTCTTAATTATGTTGTATCTGGAAGGCTTTCATCTATGCAGTGATTTTTCCTAATTTTTTGAAGAATCAACTCTTCATTACTTAATTAGTCTTATAATTAAAACAACCTAATATTTCTTATTAGAAGAGCTTGTTTAGCTGCTTTTAATTTTTCCAGACTTTACTTGATTTGGTATGAATTTTCCAGGATTCATACCAGCCACAGCACAGGCTGCTTCTTTCTCTGCCTGAAAGCAAAAAGTGTGGCTCAGAACAATACAAGAAATCTTTTGTTAATGTATGTTGGAGAAAAGGCTTGATATGTATTAGGGAAGATTGCTGCACTAAAATGTGTGCTTTTTTTGCTATCTAAGAAAACTTTACTTCAAAATAAACAAGGCTTTGAAAATACAATTAGACTTTATATGTAGTAACTGAACATATTCATTAAAATTTGAAAATTTCTCTATTTTGATATTTTGGGGAAACCCAAAAGTGCTTGAAGTCTTCCTGTCACCATAGAGAGGACTTGCTAGTGGCTCCCTTGGTAAACTTCTGCCCCTGTTTCTGCACTATTCTTTACCCACACCAGACTGCAAACCTGGCATGGATTAAAAGCTGGTTCAGCAACCCTCTTTGTCCTGCATGGATGACAGCAGTGAGGAGTGGTGCACACAAGGCTGTTCAGGTTTCCATGTGCTGAGTAAGGGCAGTGGTCACAGGGTGCTCATATGATGAAAGTAATTGAATAAGACCCCGGAGGATCTCTCTGTCTCTTTCTCTGTCTCTTTAGCTTTCCATGCATCTCTCCTTTTCTGCTGTGGCACAGAAGTTAGCGTCTATTGCTGTCCAAATAAACCACTCCATACTGCAGAATGTTAAATTACCTGAAAGGCAGGCCCTGGACTTTTCAAGTTGGAGATCCAAAATTAGTAGAAAATATTAATAGTGTTTTCATATTGCCCTGGTCCCTTTCTGGGCTGGTTCTCCACTGCAGAAAGTATATTACAAGGCAAAGAGCCACAAAAAGAATTTAATTAATGTTTATAAAACATTTGGATATTACAGTTGTGAACACTGTAGCAGAGGCTGCTAGGAAAGAAGTCATTCATGTAATTTTGTAACTGGCATTGAGAGCAGATGCTAAACAATGTAGTTTGTTTAAAACAGTAAATGAACTCTATCTATGCAATGACAAAACAAAATAGAGGGTAACTACTGAGCAGCATTCATTTCAACACTGTAGGGAGCACTGGATATGACCATGTAATTAAAGATGGTATCACAATGGATCTTCTGTGGAAAACAGCTGAGTGGATGCCATGAAAGCAATATTAATGTTGTCATGTCCTAACTTTGAAGTACTTGAGTGTGTAGTTACAGCTTTCTATGACAGTAGATTTTGAGGCATTTAAAATGTAAACTTCATGTGCTTTTAGAGCTTTTCTATATTTGCTTTAGCTCTTACACAAGCTTTCTTCATTCCAGAAGAAACTGGGATATATGTGGTTTCAGTATAGATAGTATCTGGGGATTTTTTGTCCTCACCCAAGAGTTTTGCCATTTATGCAGTGATTCTCTGCTTTTCTCAGTCAAAGAAACTTATTCTCCTCAGCCTAGTACTACAGACACAGTTAACACACTTGAGTTAATCTTCTGGAGGACCAGATAACCTTTTTGCCAGCACTGGTTGCTCCCTAATGGAGACTTCTGGTTGAGAACTACAGGAATCTCAACAAACCCTCTCAGCTGTTGACATTTAGCAGTCTCATTAGACTTAGCCTAACATGAGAAAGTAAATCGCAGTTTTAAGCACTTACGAAAAGTGCAAGATGCCCTTATGCTGCAAAGTGCTGATCCAGGATAGGATTATGCTGTTCATTTTAACATCTTTAGCAGTTTTCGAAAAAAATGTTATGTGACTGATCTGCTGTTACTCATTCTGTTATTTGTCCATGCTATTTTTCAGCATTTTTTGTCCCCTTTCCTCCCTCTTCATTCCTGTAGTACTAATCATGGCTTCTGTATGTGGTTGTACCTTACTGCTGACTCAGCCCTCAGGAATTTTGCTTTTAATTGAACATTAACAAAATTATGAGTGTATCACAGACCTCTGCTTTTAGCCTTATCTTACCTCCAGTGTCCTGCAACTTGAATGAAAAACTGAAATAATTCCCCCATATCCCAGCTACAACTACTTATTAAAGGAAATTCAGTGACTTCAGATTGTAGAGTTAATTCTGACTTTTCTCCTGTACATATTAAATCTAAATTATGGTACAGCATAAAAGTGGAAAACTGGTGAGCCTTAAAGGAGATGGGTGAAAAACTTCCACATGATTTTTTCTGCTGGTTTTCAGTGGGAATAACAAAAGAACATTGAGGGATCTGCTGAGATTTCCAAGAAAGTTAAAGATTGCAGATGCTATTTCAGGGTTGGTGTTTAGCTTGGTCATCTTACCCACATCCCAAAGGGGGATGCTCAAAGAGTCCTTAAACATAAATTTAGAGTTTCTGTTGTAATACAATTGGGAAGGAGCTGCCCTTGAAGTGACATGTCCAATGAAATATTTTGTCTGGCCCATGAGTGGGGTGCTTTGGCTAAGGGTCAGAACACACCTTGTGTTAGAGTCAGTATTTAGCATGTTAGGGATTTAGGAGAGATCAAGAAGAGAGGTTGAATGTGTAGGATCTGTGAAAGGGGTGTCCAAGGAATGGCAAGCTGCCAAAAAAATATTTCCCCTGAGAGCATTTTCATCTGGGGCATGTCTGGGAATCCCTTTTTTGGGAGGGGGTTAGTTCTGAGTGGATAGAGTTAATTTCAGGACAGAGAAGCCCATAGTTCCCAGATTAGTTGAGATCTTCTGTAAAATCTTCAGTCTCTATTTCAGATAAGTGCATTGCACAGATTTGATCAGAGGGGGATTTTGCATTAGTGAGAGGGACGAAAACTCATTTTCATACTCTTTGTTATGGGGATATTTGTGGGTTTTGTTTTTTTCGACTGGGGCCTTTGTCCTTTTCTAGGCATGTAACCAGGTGCTGGAAATGCTGCCAGTGATACAGCATTGGAGAACTTTGCCTCCACATTTTTCTTTGCTTTAGCTCTTGGCCAGTGTTACTCTTCCTCTCTTCTACTGTCCACCTTGAAAGTTCCTTCCATATCTTCCTGCTATAAGAAGAAAAGTGCAGAAGTAGGAGTAACTATTTTTATTTTTGTGGATTTTTATGTAACTGGGGGACACTGAGGGACAGAAAGCAGACCCAGGTAAATGGGGCTTTGACATTTAGATGGAGATCAGCAGCTCATTGCACCTGGAGGACAGAAGGCTTCTCAGGGAAGGCAGTGCTGCTAGCTAGCACTGCCAGCTTCCCTTGAACTCATGACTCCATTTTAACTCAAACTGGGCTGAATAGGTAGGCAGGAATGAGTTGCTCTGTTTCTTAAAAAAATTGCCTTTCAAGCATAACCACCAGTATTCAGCTAGATGAAGATTTTCTTTGCTGGAAGAAGGTCTTTAGAGGTCTCAGCAGTGATACTGTCACAGTCAGAGAACAAAACCTGCGATGAGCCATGATGTGATATGGTGATGATAAACATGCTAGTGGAACTGATGGCCAAAACAGATGTGATTACTACGCTCTCAATAGCCACTCAAAATCTCGTTGGTATTCCAGTATTGAGCATCATCTGCAACAAGTGAGGACTGAGTTTGTTATGAATCTATATGAAGGTCATGTTTTCTGGCTCCAAAGTCATCCTATATGTGGTGGCCAAAATGACTTGGAAATAACCCTGGAATTTTTAATTAACATATTCCCAATAGCTATGAATAAATGGTGTAAACAAGGGATTCAGAGGAAGCTGCTAGAAACAATCCCCAAAACCCAAATCTGGTATCCTACACTTAAAAGGGAGTTGGGGTGCTGGGTGCAGTGTTGGCCAAGAAATCATGTTCATGGGTTTTGCTGACAGAAGAGCACAATTGCTGTGCTAGCCAGACAGCTCCTGCTAGAAATGGAAAATTGTGCCCAATTCTCGATGCACTAATTTGTGCCATACCTGGTAATCTACTGATCCAGCATCGACAGTCATGACCTAAGGTGACCTGGCTTTGAGCTGAAATTCAGATTGATAATGTGTAAGAATTGCTAATTTAAACTTCTCCTGGACTGTTAGTGCCAACACACTGTACTGAAGTCAGAGAAGTTACTTAACGTGCTCAATGGATAGTGCTTCATGTTTAGTTCTTGTTTTCCAAGTGTTCTGTTTTAACCTTTCATCTCTTTTTGAGCTATAAAACCTGAATAGATTTACTGAGGATTGGGTGTTGTTTTGGTCTGACCTTCTTATCCTGCAGAACAATATCTCCTGGTGAGCAATTACTTTGATTCATTATTACATTTTAGAGTGCTTTTCCCTCTAAGATACACACTTTTGGATGAAATAAAATATTAAGCCTTTTGAAGCATAAGTTCAATTGCTAGAAATCAAAATAAGCTCTTCACATTTTTAAAAGGAATTTTAACTTCCATTACACTGAAAATAGTACTTTAAATTCAGATGTGCTTTAGTAAAAAAAAAAACAACTGAATAACAAATTAAATTATTTGCTTTGAAGTTGAGATTGATTTTTTCACATTCAGTATTACATTTGGTACTGTATAATTATTATTGCAAAGGAAATGGCTTTGAACTAAGAATCAAATATCCAAGTGCTGTTAAAAGTAATTTTCCCTGTATTTTTCTGAAATATTTTAATCTGATAATATAGTCAGGCAAATGAGGTAATACACAATATGTGTCCACTTTTCACCCTCCATAATAATTGCTTCAGTTACACTTACCTCCTCTAATACTGTTGCTCTAATTATCTTATTTTGCAAGTTAGGATCTTTTTAACTGCTAAGTTTATCTGGAGTCTACTTATTATATATGTAACCTTTAATGGTAATTTCATATTAAATTCAATGAAGTTTTTCCAGCCTCATAAAAATAAGTATATAAGTTGAAATGTTTTGAAATCAAAGAAGCAGATACTTATGCCAAAATGGGATGCACTTATGTGCATATTATTTTCTCAAATCATGGTTTATATTGTAGGCATGGTTTTACATACACAGAGTAACAGTATATTAATTTATATTTCCAAAGTAAAGCAACGGTTTCCTCTAGTTGCATGGATTGTATTACTATTCTAGTCTTCAGCTTTAGAAATTTGAGTTACTAACAGTGTATATTCAAATGTTGAGTCACATAAAGACTATATTTTGACTATCGTAAAATCCAGACTTGCTAGCAATGCATTGGGAACTATTTTGGGCTTGGTACAAAATTAATTCTTTTGAAAAGGTGCTATCCTTGTTACTCAAGAACAAAGGAGACAAAAAATAAAACACCTCTTACATACTCTTATGAGAATCAGTCACTTTGGACATTATTGGGTGATATCTAATACTTTAGGAGGAAAAATATTAATTTTTTTTTGGCTCATGTAGTTTGTTAGATTTTAGAGTCAGGTATATTTAGGAATTTCAGAAAGATTCTAATTCAGATTTTAGGGCAGACAGATTTTCTTTGGGACTTGAATACAGTTGAACTTGTACTGTCATTTCTTTGACAAGAACCTTAGTCAAGGATTTGAACATTTATTGATTACTTAGTTTCCTACAGTCTAATGAATGAATTAATTAAATTAATTAGTTGAATTAATGAACACATTTAACTAATTAAAATTACTACTAACATATTCCAGCTTTCTAGTGAGATTTCTTTGCTTGCCAAATATGTATCAAGACCTATTTAATCCAAATCTTCTTCAACTCAGCAGAGAGGAATATGTTCTGGAAAATCTGTCTTTAATTTTTTTCTGTTAATAAAACATATTCAGCTTGGGTTAGTGCTGTCTGTATTTGCCTCTTTTTATTTCCTCTTTGTTAATACAAACCCATTTATCAGTCTCATGCCTGATCAGCTAAGGTATCACCCAATGTTCTCATTTATTTCCTTCATTCCTCTTGATGACTATAAGCCTTGCAGATACTAAAATAGTTTGTTGATGACTCTGTCTGTACTTTTCACTAGTAATTGGCAAAACAAGTAGGCAACTTACTTGTGGTGCATTTATTTATATTTCAAGTTTGTATAATAGTTTTACCTATGATTAATTTAAAAGGAATTTTCCTATGAGCATATGGCATATTTCTGATACCCATTTAACAACATTTCCTTTAAATAAGAGGTGAAGCTAATATTGGAAAGAGCTTTTCAGGTTGTTGGAAGGAAGATGGACACCACCCCAGTTGAAAATGCTGACTTACTTTCTTATTTTTTGTTATTATAGTCTTATTTTTGTTTAATTTAAACTCAGCACAAAGCAGCAAGAAATCTACATTTTGTCTTCAGAGAAGCAAATTAAATTATTACTTTAACAAGCCTTTGTGAACCACAGGGTTCAGTGAGGGAGGAAAAATGTTTTAAAAGGCATAGATCAGAGTAGAGTTTCACAGAACACAGGTGTTAAGATGTTTGTAGTCACTTGAGGGATACACTGGTTTTGTTTGTCAAAAAGCAGCACAGCTGAAAAATTACCAGAAACTCCTTTGAGGTATTGACATGGCAGTGGAATGGGGAAGCAGGGTGATTTTTCAGAGCTTTTCTGCAGTTTCAGAGATATTTTGGCTTTTAAGATGGGTTATTAGCACATACCTGCACTTCTACATCATTCAAGTGGCATCAATAGACTTGGTATCAATTTCTGCCCTTGAAGCCTTGGCAAATATTCTTGGTGGTTTTTTTTTTTTTTTTTTTTGGGTCAAGAACAGTCTGTCACTTCTGAATGCTTGTTGCCTTGAAAGCAGTAAGACTTCATCAGCAGTAAAATCAAGATTTCACTCAAATGTTTAAGTGATGTTTTCTAGCAATAAATTTGTTCTGTAGTTCTTGTTGGCTTTTTTCCCCCATACTATTGACATTTAATTAACATAGCACAGATTATCTCTTAGTAAATACGCAGCATGTTTATAAAAGCTTAACTGTCTTCCTGGTATGTTTCCCTGAGTGGTAAAATTAATGGTTTTTATTTGTTCAGATGGTTCTTTGGCCCAATCAAACGAGCAGATGCTGAGAGACAACTGTTGTACCCTGGAAACCAGGAAGGAGCCTTCCTAATCCGAGAAAGCGAAAGTCTAAAAGGCGAATACTCACTCTCAGGTATATTCTAGTTTTTCATCTGAAGCAATGTTTTAAATTTTTTTTAGGTGATCTGGGCTTTTTCATCTTTGAGAACAATAAACTGGGGTCATGAAAATGAAATTAAATTCATGATAATGTGGCTTTTTTCCCCAGGAGATATATAAAGAAAATTTGGCAAAAGTAATTTGATTTTATATTTTATAGACTTGTTTATCAATATTCTCAGAAGAGAAATTAACTTTTTTATGCTTAGTACTTCTAGTGTTCTAGCTGTCTTAAAATAGATAGTATTTTCATGACCAAAGCATAAAAAAATGACATCACAGTTGTACACTACTGCTCTGATTAGTACACAAAACAAAAATAAAAATAAAAGCATGTTGACAGATATCTGCAATTTAGGAAAAGGAGATTTCTCTTAGAACTCAAACTTAAGTTTATATTTATTTGTTTTCAGGGATAAAATCATAGGAAGGTCTTCCAAGCTGTACTTTGGAATCTGTGATGTTTCATTGAAAATTTTAATGTAAACATCAGTAAAAAATTAGTTTGATGATGATGATGATGCATTTTGAAATTTAAGCCCTTTATTTGAATCTGAATGATTATCAAATCAGGAGACATAGTCAAATTTTACTCACTTGCATCTAAGTAAATCGTGTTTTTTCATCCTGTAGATATTTGCTATTTTAGATAGTAAATGTGATTGTTCACTGGTTGTTTTCTGGGAACATTTCCCATCAAACTTGTCATACAACTGTGAGCCAGAAGTATAGTGTTGTCCTTGAGACAATAGGGCTATACACCCAAACTTTGTTATGTGTTCTACCTATATTAATTCCAGAACCAGGAAAGGCTTTTGATGTTTGTACATAAACCATGAGTGGTCATGTGCAGAACTATATCAGTAAAATGAGAGGCACCTTTTTCATAACCAAATTCTTTCATATTGACTCTTCTTTTGCCTGGATGATTATGTGTCATTTACCTTCTGAACATTACACAGAAACACAGCTTGATGAAATTTTGACACATTGTTGGTTTCACTTTCCCAATTATTAGTAAAGTGAACGTACCTGCAGTGTCTTGTGGTAACGTGAGGAGTGCTTTTTATTGCCAAGACAAAGAAATGCAGAGTGAAATACAGGGAAGTTTATTGAAATAAATGTGATGTTTACAGTACTGGGACAGTTTACTCCACAGTTTTCAGTTTTCCCTCAAGGAAGCCAGTCTTTGCCATGAAGTGCTTAAAGGAAAGCTATCTTTAACAAGGAGCCAGACTGCTCCTGAGCTGTGACAGAACTGACCTCTTTCTGTGTGCACACTTTCATCCAAGGACTGTATTACAGCCACAGACTTTTCAAAATGCTTTCTCTCCATGTGCCAACTTACAGCTGTGCTACATGGTTTCAGCTTCCTTCAAGTGTTCTTCATCAGTAAACTGATTTCATCCAAGGGCTGGGCTAGACTAATAACAGGGTGGTGTTATGCAGGGAATGAAAGACAAGTCTGTATTATCTTCTTAATGATGGCACTTGAATACATGGCACATTACTAAAAATCAATGGCTTGTGCATCTGGGGGTGGAAATGCAAATTCTTTTTATTATTCTCCAACTATAGCCTTTTAGGAAAGATTTAAAATACTAATTTTTTTATCCTGCGTCTTAACCACTTCTCTAACAGGAAAGTGGAAGTATCTTAGGTAAAGTATGAGTTACTCCAGGGAAAAATCCAAGAGAAGGAAAATAAATATTAGGCCAGTATTTGTAGTGGTATAAGATCACTCTTTGATGCTGCTGTTTGGTTTTTTCATTCAAAATTTCGGATAGAAAATTTATTCCATCTGATCTAGTATATTTGATTTAATTATGAAAGCTTGTGGTAGACATTTTTTGCACTTTTCTATAAGCTTATTTAGGAGGAGGAGATTTGATGATGACTGATAACAGCAAGATATGAAACCAACAGTGTGGATTTATTTCATGCTGGTTCATTTGATTAAGGAAGGTAAGACTGGCTCTGAAGAAAAGAGAATATACAGAGGCAAGGCTCCAGCAGCAGGAGGTAGTACTCCTTCATGCACAAACATGGGTTGTCCTCTGAAAATGCATGCATGAATATATGTATCATCTCAGATTTATTAAACATTTGTGCTCTTTTAGGCACAGAAAGAGGATAAACTCTGAGGCAATCTGTAGATACTATTGGTAGCATCATTTCCCAGTGCTGCTGTATCTTTTAGCAGCTTCCCAGAGTGGAACATGATTTATCCTTAACATGCTACTTCATCCCAAAGAGCTAAATATTATTTTCTGCTTACTGAATCAGCTTAGCTGAATGGCATCTGTTTGTATTGTGCAAGTTCTTTTGCTTCCAACCTAAGAGTATACATCATGGTCTAGATGTTTTATGTCCATAATCTCATTACTTACTGTCTACTTCTTGGAAAACTAGTGCATTCTAGAGCAGACAATGAAATGGTTTGTATTGTGGGAAACATTAGTAGGAAAGAAGGTTGCTCAGTTCACCAGGTGCTACAGAGAAGAGAGTTTTCCTGCATCTTTCCTGTTTGTGCCATCAGTAGGAATTATGAGACACTAAAGAAACATTAGACCTCAAAAGTCCCATCTTCTCTAGGTCTGATTGATTTTGCTCTAGCTTTTATCTGGTTTGGTTTCATTGCAGAATAGATGATCATGACTTGAGGGGTGAAAACCTGGCTTTCAGAATTAAGGTCCTTAAGAAAATATTTCAATTCTCTGTCCACCATGCCATTTAGTTAAAAAAGAAGTTGAAAAGGAAGAGAGATTTTTACCCAAGAACCCATAAACTGATTTTATGACTTTCATGCTTGATTTCATAGTCATATGGGTAATGAGATATATAAAAGATTTAATATTAATTAACGAGACAAATGATCTCCTTAGTAAGAAAAGAATTCAAAAAAATTCAATCTTTCATGAAAATTACACTTTTTAATTCTAACTTGCCTTGTTGGGAAAACTCTCAATTTGTAAGATTTGGATAATAAATAATTATTTAAATTAAAAACAAAGCTTCATGTTCAGAAAGGTTTTTATCATCTGTGAATAGTGAAATGGAAAGCTCGTCAAGCCAGATAGGCCACTGACATGTGTTATTATAAATTTAGAGTGTTTGACATTTTAAAAATAGGTTTTCCCATTTGAAAAATGCACATGTTGTCGACAGATTTTTATGTTGATGACTCCAGCATCTGGTGTGAAATGCATTAAATTTTAAACATGTTGGTGCCATCTTAGATGTTGCCTCTTTTTAATTAAAAGCCATAATTTAGATGTGCTCGACTTAATTGAGTGTCATTGCCAATGATAGCAGGAGGCTCTGTACTTAGCCCGTCACTGAATAATGGTATCTGAAAGACTTACTGCTTTAAATAACAATGTAAATGGTTTGTGTTTCCTTCAGCTATTTTTATCATGCTCCTAAAAGAATATTGTGTGCTTTCCTCTTGGGTTCCAGCACAGGAAAAACAGGTAGTTGTTTAAGGCAGCAGACTCAGAGAACTGGCAAAATCATGGCCATACTAAGAGTATGATTTTGGATCTGTCTCTGTACCCATTCTGTGCTGGTGAGTGTGATCTCATGAGTCACCCTCCTCCCACATCCACTCTGGGCCTGGAGGCAGAGCAGAGGTGCTGGTGGCAGCGCTGCATGGCGAGTGCTGGGGGAGGACTGTTCCCAGGAGTCGTGTTGGGACACATTTTTGGCAGTAATGGAACATTAATGTCTCCATGATTCATTTGGTGAAGGTGTTGACTCTGCTGATGCCACCATAACTTTTGTGCCCCGGGGAAGAAGTAGTAAATATTTTGTTCACATTCTTCAGGTGGCAAAATCTACTTCTGCTTAACCCAGTCATGTGAAGATGGATAGCTAGGAGAGGATAATCCTTCTGCTACACTGAAACCATGTAAAAATCTAATGGGGAGCCGTAATTCATTTGGAAAGGGCAAGCTGAGGAGAAAACCTCTGCAGTCTTCAAACCCAGCTACAGTCGAGCTGTGTGAAACTGAAGTTACAATCCTGTCCTGGCTAGTAGTCTGTCATGGATGTAGAGATAACTGGAAGGGGTTATGGATAGTTCTTTCCTGAGTGATATATGCTCTGTATAATTTTGGCAGAGGAGCCACGCCATGCTGCAGAATTCCAAGTGTGTGCTGCAGAACTTGTACAGCCAAACTCAGCCCTGAAATACAAGTCAACGACCCCCTGTCAAATACTAATCTCATCCACTTATTAGAAGATGAAACCATATCTGCAGAAATTTTCTCCAGCTTCTCCACACAAATCACCACCTGACCTGCATGCTGTCAATTATAAGACTTTGTAAAAGGCTCATTTAAGATATTAGAGCACATCCTTCAAACCAGCTCTTGCATTGTTAATGTTAACTACTTCATAAGTAATAGTTATACTACTGCTAATAAATAAATCAGGTAGTCAAACTACTATTATTTGTGATAAACAGCTGAGACTGGATTAACACAGTCATCCTGTTGGCCTTTTGTTCAATGCATCACAAAGACTAATTAATTTGTTTGGATTAATTTTTCTGTGAACTTTGGAAAATGATTATGTTTTCAGTCTGTTGTAGCTGAATTACTCTTTTCTTCACTTTGTTTCAACTCCATTTCCAAATGACGCCTCACAAAAACATTAATAAATTTTACAGTTAAAAGTAGTAATTATGGGTGTTAATTCAAAAAAGAAATATAATTTGAAAAGTGCAATTTAATATGGATTTTGTTTACAAATATTCTCATTCCTGTCCTCACGCAGAATTGTAAGTTCCCAGATTCTTAAAAATACTACCTGAGGTGGAGTATTTTGAAAAGCTCCTGTCTGCTCTCTGGTGGTCTTGGATGACAATTGCACAGTACAGTGCAAAACTATTTGATCATCCACGATAATACTTAAGGAAGGAGAGATTTCCTCTTTGATTTCATCATTCAGATGGTGAGAGAAATTATTCTTCCTTTCAGATTTGCTAATTTCATGCAACCAATTCTATATTTTTTCGACATACAATATGTAGCCATGTATTCTTCTGTTATTATAACCAAAGCTATTGCCAAGATGCAATGGTACAGTATAAAAAAATCTGTCTTCTAGGTTTATTTTGGAGCACTGTTAATATTAGAGGTAACAGCTGTAGACTTGTTTGGAGCTAAATCAATTACCCTTCTGTATGTAATATAAACCCTCTACTGCCCATTGAACACGGACCCTGATGTCTAAATAATAGAGTGTCTTGTAAATGACACCCACATAACCGACTAAATACTTTTTCATCTCTTCTGAACTGCCCTCTCTGATGATTCTGAGCCTGCTATTGCTGCCGTGGTCAGAGGGAGGGATACTTTGGCTGTCATGATATGCAGATAAGTAATTTACAGGAGGTGAGGAATACTCTTACTGATTAAGACACAACAGATTAGAATAAAAACCATTCCACTGAAAAGGAATTAATCAACTACCTGAAACAGAGCATTATTCACCTGATTTTTACATATTCCAAACATGCATAAAATTCAACAAATCTCTTGGAAAATGTGAGTGCTTTTCAGAGAACCGTGGCTATGTGGAGGGTATATCTGTTTCCTCTAAAACGCCTGCCAGCCCAGCAGCTGCTATTTGGAATGCTAACACTAAAATAAAGGAGGATAAAGGAAATATTAAAAACTGACTAAATGATTGCTGTAAATTAGATGCTTTTGGCTGGTTTTGGTGTCTTCAAAGATGGGAAACATGAGCTGCCTCACAGAAGATGTGTTCATATACTTTTACATCAGTTCTTACGGCGGAGAATCTCCAAATCTGAATAGCTGAAGACTAACTAATAGACAAGATGCATTAAGCTATCTGAACAATGGGCTTTGGTTTGAAAGAGGCTTTTTATAGTTGTCATATTTGTCATAAAACATTATGATGGTTTGGGTATAAATGATATTATGCCACTGCAATAATTCCTGGACATTTAATAGATTTAAATCTTTTCAGTTTTTGATGGTACATCTGTGAAGCACTACAGGATAAAAAAGATGGATGGAAGCTTTTTTCTAACCAAAAGGAAAACTTTTGATACTCTGAATAATTTGGTTGACTATTATAGCAAGAACAGTGATGGCCTCTGCGTGTTGCTCAGGCAGCCATGCCTAAAGGTAAGAAGTAGATGCTACACTGTGCAAAGTATTTTTTGTGAGCTAACTCATCAGATATCTGTCAGGAAGTGTTGATCCCATATCTGCTTCTACCTTTTCAGAATGTTAATCTGCTTGTTTTCAGGAAGTTCTGGGTAGTGTTACAGTTTCATTCTTGAGGTTGACAAATTATTAATAAAGAACCATGCATTTTTGAAAAAACATCAAGTGTTGGGAGGGGGGGATATGCCAAATCATGATTTATGAATACCTTTTTAAAAATATATATGGAGATGAAATCTCCAACTTCATAACTCTAACTGTCCATAAGTAATTACTGAGACAAAACCACAAGGTTCTGGCAAACAATACCTCACTGTTCAAAAAGCTTGCTAGAGGGATGATTTCTAATTTTTGCTTTTAATGGCAGGATATTTTCTTTAGCGTATTTCTTATTTCTAACAAAGAGCACCCAGTATGAGGGTTGTATTTTATGTTCTCAGCTCACATCATTGCATGTGTGTGCTCTAAGAAAATATTTTATCTGTTCCAGCTTTACATTACATAATTAACAATGATTTGTATATGTTGTTGAAAAAATGTTACAAGTCTCAATTATTGTATTATTTATTTTGTTTTAACAGATACAAACTCCTGCTACTTTTGATTTGTCTTACAAAACTGTTGATCAGTGGGAGATAGACCGACAATCTCTGAAAATGGTGAAAAAATTAGGATCTGGTCAGTTTGGTGAAGTATGGGAAGGATTGTGGAATAATACCACCCCCGTGGCAATCAAAACATTGAAACCAGGTATGTGAATTATTCTTAAATGTTAATAACATGAAATATTAGCAAGAGCGGTCCTTTGCTTTTTAAATGCTACAGCAAAGAGAGCCTATCTGTATATGCACTCATTCTTAAAATCCACACACCTAGACACAAAGCTTAGTAAAGCTCAAGGTCCAGATAGTCTTTGGCATTTTGAATTAGAATTTTATATAGTTTTCTGTTTCTAGATGAGCTGAATTAATTCAACATCTGTGTCGCATAAAAAGGCAACTGCGAGAAGGGTTGTACCTATTTTTTACGGTATTGTTTGTATGGAAATGAGTAACTGTAGACTGAACAATCTGTAGGTGAAGTAACTGATTTACTAGCAGTTTGTCTTCTGTAGGATTTTTCTAGTGATTAGGTGCTATATTACAGTGATTTCTTTGGTAATATAGAATATTTACTATCCTAAGTTTGTACTTAAGGAGTGCTTTAATTCTAGTATTGCTTGAATAAATTTTTTCTAAGTTTTTGATACACATTTATACCCACTATCTGCATGTAATGTAAGGTTGTGACTAATACAACTTCTAGCATTTTTCTTAATTATGCTTCATTAACTTCAAGTAATTTGTGCATTTTCAATTGACAACATTAAGTATCTGCCAGCAGATGGCAAGAACCACATAGATAAGAGAGGCAGCCTGGGTGATATACATGTTTTTTTAAAAAGAGATAACAACATGAGCTGTGGTTAATTGAAAAAGCTTGTGTTGGGCACTAATGAACCTGATTCAGGAAGCAGAACAGATTCAGACCTTTGATTCAGAATAACATCAATATGCTTGAGTACTGCTTCAATGGTCTCCTGAACAGGGAGGCATATGTTTTAAGGCTCTCTTGTATCAGGATATCTTTTGTGTTTTGGGACATGCAAACTGAAAGAAAATAAGCACCTTTTTTTTTTTCCCCTCTGTTTAACTGAAAATATAAAAACTGCTCAGACTACAGACCTTCTGTAATTCATATGAAAGACAATACTTTTTTTCACTGAACAGGTGCATTTCCCTAGTGACTCAGCAAACAGAAACCTGCTTGAAATCTCTTTTTCACTGGAATAAACATAAGATTCACTGCAAACTTGTTATCACATACAGACTAGCACAGTATAATGGAAGAAACTCCTTCAACTGTGATTCTTTTTGAAGTATCATGGTTCCTCTGGCAAAAAGGGCTCAATTAATCAATAGTTTTTCTATCTCAGTTTTTTCCACTCTAGTCTGACTCTTGCTAGGGTCAACAACAGTAGTTTCACTTGATTGCATGGTGGATTGTATTGAGTTAGGGCAGACAGAAGCCCCACCTGGGGCTTCTGGATGCAGTGTTTGTATAGCAGAGAGTTTGTGACCTAATACTGTGATAAGGAAGCCGTGCACTGCACATAGAGTTGCTCAGAATGAGGACTTTGATTCCTAAAGCCACCTTGATAAATTATGCAGTTAATGCTGAATCTCTTATCACTGTACTTTGAGAACTATCTCATTCTAGAAAAACAGTTCAAACAGTCACAAATGTAAGCATTTAACCTTGTAGTATTACTTCTCCAGGGAATTATCCTCTTCTATGCAGTCTTTTTCACTGTAGAGTGGAAGGCAGTTGTAGTGCCTTACAGTAATCAGCACGTTGGTTTTCCATAGCTTGTTCTCATTGTTACTCATGAGGAATACCACTTCACTAATTAAAGACAAACCAGAATACCCTCACCCTAATCTGAGTAATAAATGTTTACCTTGGTACTAATAAAATTTCAGCAAAGGGTAGGGTTGGTAATTTCATTCACCATAATCTAAAGTTGATAAATGAATGGAAAACATAATAGTTAATGAGTAATCAAGAAATACATTGTGTTAATGACTGAAGCTTCCAATATTCACATAAGCAATGCTTCAGACTTCATGTGTAACACACTGTAAAATGGGCCTCTCCTGTTGTTTGGATCAAAGATCTAAATTACTTGTCTTTACACTGGGGCAAGAGGGGGTATATTTTAAACTACAGATTTTTCACCAAGCTGTTTTACAGTGTAGACTCTCTGGACAAGCAAGTGCTCAGAAATACAGAGGAGTGTGTTAAACTCAGAGTGATCTGGCAAATATAAGGGGCTGAGATGGAAAAGGTTCCATTAAAAAGGCTTTACCACCCGAGAAATTGTGAAATGGAACAATGTTCTTATTAGCAAGCAGGAGGAGGTTGATCAAGGGTAATCACATAGTGAACAATAGAGAAGAGCATAATGCAATCAGAATGTCATAGATTTATAGGCCTGAAGGCCAGAAAGTATTTCTGTTACTTTGGGTTTTTCTGTTGACATTATTTTGCATTGTACATCTGTTCTAGACCACATATAGTCGAAATGCTCTGCTGTTATATGCCATTACATGTCATCCCTCTGCTGAGATTAGCATTTATTTTTAATCAAAACACAGCTTGTTCTTGACTACACAATAATGAGAAGTCCTCTAGTCCTAAGATGAAGGCACTGTAAGAATGTGCACCTACTTTCACATTTGAATTCACCTGAATTCACTCTTTAACCCTTGCTATGTCCTCTTGTAATAAAATAAAAGTCTATTTGAATGTATTAATTTTTCTTTCCATTCTGGAGGTAAACACAGAGTGGGTTAAACCAATTTTCAGTTGTCTTTAGAAAGGCTAATTGTGCTTTCTTGTTATATAGTATCTTTCTCATTTCTCAAACAATTTTTTTCTGGATTTAAACTGATCTCTAGCTATTGCTACTAAAAGGCTTAAAACCAATGATGCCAATGGCAGTCTTTATCAGCAATAGTGTGGCCAGGGGGATCAGGGCAGTGACTGTCCCTCTGTGCTCAGTGCCAGTGAAGCCATACCTCAAATCCTGTGTCCAGTTCTGGGCCTCTCAGTAGAGAAAGAACGCTGAGGTGCTGGAGTGTGTCCAGAGAAGGGCAGTGGAGCTGGTGAAGGGTCTGAAGGGTGAGTCCTGTGACAAGTGCCTGAGGGAACTGGGGTTGTTTAGTCTGGAAAAGGGGAGGCTCAGGGACAATCTTATCACTCTCTACAACTGCCAGAAAGGAGGTTGTAGTGAGGTAAGGATTGGTATCTTCTCCCAGGTAACAAGCAATAGAAGAGGAAACAGCCTCAAATTGTGCCAGGGAAGGTTTAGACTGGATATTGTGAAGATATTTTTCATGCAAAGGGTTGTCAAGCTGCAACAGGCTGCCTGATGGAATGGTCATGCCTGGAAGGGCTTAGAAGACATATGGATGTGGCACTTGGGGTCAAGGTTTAGTGGGGAACATGGCAGTACTGGGTGAATGGTTGGACTCAGTGATCTCGTAGATCTTTTCCAACCCTAATGATCCTATGATTCCACGACTCTATGACCTTTCTATATATACGAAAAATTAATCTCCCAGAATTCTTTTAAAATGGCAGTAAAGAGTTTTTCCCAGAGTTAGTTCTCCTTGGATGCAAATGTGTAATTCCAGACTTGTGAATGATTAAGGTATTCAAAAGTCTGCCTCCATTACAATTTGGAGCAAGAGCCAATTTTTCAAATATTTTATACAAACTCAAAATTTCACAACTGTTTCTTTCAGAAACATTGATGTGCAGCATACTAGCAATGTTTTCCCTCTTTTTAGGTATCTGGCATCTCAGCTATATTAGGATTTTTTAATAATTAGCAGGAAAAAATAGGTACTCACATATCAGATAAAACATATTCTAGATTAAAAATACACATTACAATGAGAAAACAACATGGTATTAAAGCACATTTCTTTATATTAATTGTAAAAACTGGACTCCAGGAATGAAAAAATCTTAAAACATCTTCCTCCCTCCCTTCCAAACTCTCTACCTCCTCCTTCACAGTGGTGCAACTTGGCAGGGAATGAGGGTTGCAGTTAATGCATCACATGTTGTCTCTGATCCTCCTTCTGCCTCAGAGGAAGGGCTCCTCACATTTTTCCCCTGCTCCAGCAAGGAGTCCCTCCCACAGGAAAGTCCTCCACAATCTTCCCCAGTTTGAGTTCTACCTCTGGGCTGCAGTTTTTCACAAACTGCTCCAGCAGGGTCTCTTCCGTGGGATGCAGTCCTCCAGGAGCAGACTGCTCCAGTATGGGTGACATATTCCCCATTCATAAACTTCACTACCTTCAAGAAAAAGAATTCTCCACACCAAAAGCAAAACACCAGAATCACAAAACAAAACCAAAGTCAACAATTTGCACATGATTGACCCCTTGTCCATCTAGCACAACTACAACATCTGAAATTCACTGAGATCATTCCACTTTTTGCTCTCAGATGTCATTGTCAATGTCTTTCCCATTACCTCTCTTTATTCCTTTTACAATCTGTTGATCAGTGTAACTATAAACAAAAAACAATAGTGATGTGATACTTTCATTCAGATAATTCTCTTATTTGTTCACTGGTTCACTTGTCTCTCCTTTGGAGACATCTGTGACATTTTACCAGCCACAGCCATAGCTATGAATGTGTGAATGAAAAAACAAAACATAAGAACATCTTTGCCTTAAGGAACATCTCTGACTTTTGAGCTGTTGACCCACAGTTTTCAAAGAGGTGCAGGGATCATTAGATAGGAAAACAGTCTAGATACCAGCAGTTGCTATTTCTGGTTTGGGCTCTGCACAGCACTGCCTTGATGCAGGTCCCTGAACATGTCATTTCACATTTCAGTTTTTATTTCCTCACCGAGACACTGGGTTTTCTTCTATTTAAGTAGAAATCGTTGCAGCAGGGATTTGCACTTTGTCCTGTGTTGAGCGTGATGGATTTTCTAGAACCTATTGTCTGGGCTAGCTTGCTTCTCCAGCTGTCAGCATGTGAAGCAGACATCTATCATCACCAATTAATTGTATCTGATAAAGTTTTTTATGCCTGTTGAAGTTGACGGATACATTTGTCATTAGGACATTGTAAAGCATCTCCTGAGCTTCTCTCTGCATGGAAACTGTCCAAGCATGATTTTCTTTTTCAGGAGGCTTCCCAAAATAGTGTCTGGGTTGGTAGTGTCAGTGGAGTTTTTAATAACATTTTCAGTTCTTTAATTTGTCATCTCTTTAAATACATATGTAGTGTAAAAAGCTTTGCACTCAGGGAAGTACCCCAATTTCCCTGCAAAAAATAGATTTTTAAATTCCATTTAATTCAGTATATGGCCTTACACTGACTTGTAAGTTTACTTCTGTATGGTCACAAAGCAGCTTGAGAACATCCAGAAAAATATATTATTCATCTGTTAATGTGGATAGGCTGTTTTAGTCTCTTATGTTGCCAAATACTCAGTTTTAAAATGTTGTTTCTTTATTACTCATAAAGTTCTTCAGAAGATCATAGTTAAGTGCTTAATGCAGTCTCTACATAATTTAATTTTCTATAAACTTTCCTTAGAGGACTAGGCTCCTCTGAGGTACAAGGGTACTTTGAAGCAGCTTGGGAAGGTTTATTGGACAGTTGCAAGCAAAGGGTCTTGTCATGGGTTTATCAAATATTGAAGGGCCATTTACCTTTAGGTCAGTGGAATCTGGCAAATAACTACCTTCCTCTCTAACTCATTTCAACATTATCAGTGTTTATCTTAGAATGTGAAGCTTCTTCAGATCTAGAACAAAATATTTTCAAAGAAGTTTGTCAGAACTGATATGTCTGTTTTAAGTAGGCTTAAGTTAGAGGTTCTTCCTGGCAAAGCAGCACAACACAGAACATCTCTAAGACAGAGACTTTCTTAAGGATGGCTTTGACACTTAGAAAAACATTTTTCATTCAAAAAAACAGATTATCAAGACCCTATTTTCTTCAGGTCCTGATAAATCTACTCCCAAACTGGTATCTTACACAAAAGAAGCCTCTAGTTGTTTCAATAAAGGCTTATGTTAACTAATCATTTTATGATCAAGTGGTTTCTACTTAAAGTAACCTGCTCTTTCTCCTGTGTTTATCACTTACAGGTGAAAATGTATATTTCATTAAAAACACACATATTCAACTAGAAGCTAAACCCCCTTAGTTATTTGAAACTCCGTGTGGCATGTCTGTCTTTTCTCAAAGGGATGTACTGTAAATTTTTGCCATTGTTGTGACAGGCTTTATCCAACTAATTTGTAGCAAACATATTTGGTTGCTTTTAGAGGCAGATTTTAATTTGCTTATTCAGTTGCTGAAACCTAATCTTAGGCAGAACACTCATAAAGACACTTTTAATTTGTTTTCAGTTGGCATCCAGTCTTCTTATTAAGTACAGTATAAGATCTACAGGGGCTGTGGGGGGGTTGGGGTGCTGTCTGCTACTTGTACTATTTAAAGCTATAAACTAAGTAAAACTGAAGGTTATATATGCTCTACAAAATATGCAGAAAATACTTATTGATCTTTTTCTGGTTTGTTATCATTATTGTCACTGTTATTTGCTTTTACAGTGTAGAAAAGGATTTGCAGCTATTCAGCTAATGGAATACTTCCTTCTTGATCAATTTATTGAAAATTGTCATATGTGAAAAACATGTTGCTTGGTTTCAGTTTGTTGGAAGAAGTTTATGGCATGATTAAACTGAGAAATTCCTTGCAGGCAAACTTTGATGGTGGGAACAAATCAGACTGTCAAATTCTATGGTGTAAAGAAATCCTGTATGATGACCCATAGAGGGTCCATGATTTGGTAGACCCTAAGTAAGCAAGTAGTTTATTCTTTTTAGGATCAACTTGTCAAATTTTGGCACTGATGCTAAATCATTAGTCACACTGATACATTTGCTTTTGGAGGCAGAATGCTTCACATCATGCAGCTTCTCTGTAGATTTGAGGTTGATTTTTATGACAATGCATGTATCTTGAAACAAGTAAGCAAATGGGGCAAAATTTTAAATTAGTATCAAAGTAAGTCCAAACCCTATGCAGACAACCCTAGACTTTTTAATTTTTTTTTTTTTTAAATCTAGAATTGGTGGAAAGTTCAAGTAAATCTGTAAAGATTGTGCTGTTCTAAACAAGAAAAGGACGTAGAGTAAGCATTGCAGATATTTTGGGTTTTCTCTCTGTCATGATCTCTGCTTTTTCCACACCAGGTGTGATCATTTACTCTTTGTGCAGGCCCTCACTTTCCTCTGACAGTGACTAAAGAAAGTGAGAATAGCTTGTACCTGTTGAGGAGATGTATTATTGGCTGCTTGCCATTTATTGATGGCATGGACATCCATAAACTTGGACCATTTGACATGCTATAAAATTTTGCCAAATTGGGCAAGAGATGGGGTTGCCAAAGGAAGTATGAGGAAACGGACGCGAGGAGTACCTGTTCCTTGTAATGGAATCTTTGCTCTCCCAAGTAGCAATGTCAAGTGTCTCTTTTTTCATAAAGTCTATATCAAGAGCATTTCTGAATCATTCCTTGTGTATTGATGCGAGGATATGAAATCACACATCAATACTATGTTTTGGGAAATGGGCTGGGGCATTTTTCAGGAGGTGACATTCAAGGTAGGTGGGTGAATAGGCTGATTTCGCTAAGTCTTTTTGTAGAACAGATTTTCTGTTGGAATTTTATTGTTGAACCATTTAACATCCTCCAAGAATTTCACTTAATTTAAACATCCATGTTTGGAATAGAGTCAAACTCCCAAATGAACCTTATAGGTTACCTAATATTAAAAAAACCCATAAAGACTCTTCCTCTTGGAGCCTTGGCTTCTCAAATTACTTTGTCTGCTTACTGAGTAAGATGAGTTTGTTTTACATACAACATAAAGCAGAAGAACTTGGATAACTCAATATTTTCCTCCTCAGTCTTAAGCGTAATATTTTCTTAATTGAAGTATTTTGATTTGGGAGGAAAGAGACATTTGAGTAGTTGCATAATTTCTCATTTCTTTGTACAAGCATTTTGAAGGAGATATTATTCACCAACTTCCTCAAACATCTGACAATATCTAATCACTACTGGATCATTTGTCTAGAAAGCTTTGTTTCTTTATTTGTGCATATTTTCCTAATTAATCCCCTATTCAGGACATATGAGCTTTAATCCTACATTTTTCATTACTTTAGCATCCTGTGCCATTTTTGATTGCTTTTTTGACATAGTTTCTGCATTGATTCACTATGTTTATGAATAGAACTAGAGATGTTATGATCTTATGTAACACTTAAAAAGTTGGCATCATTTGCTGTTAAGACACTTTGGTATTTAAGGGATTGTAAAATTAATGTTACATCTGTGCATACGTTAGTATTTCTGACAAAGTTGCTATTGCATGGTCATTATAAATAGCTATTTGTTTTTGTATGTACAAAATGCACCCATCTTCTCTGCATATGCTAAACTGATTTCAGTGCTTTCAGGCTTTGATTGGTGAAGCTGAAAATATAGTGCAACAAATTTTTATTGCAGCACTTGTTTTCTTTCAGAAATTTTACGTTCATTACTTAGGCACCCTCACCTCGGTTTCTGGTCCTTTTGTTAACCACTTGTGTATTTAAAATGTATCCCTTAACATTCCAGCCTCACTTTTTTCTTCTGTTTGAAGGAGGCCTGGGGGTGGTTGATTTTAGTCTTTATATTTCTGGTGGCTGGGACACATATGTTCTCTGCCCCTACACAACTGGCATGTTTCACTCATTAATTGTTTGTTTCAGCTGCACTGTCTGTTTTCTGTGGGAACTGTGAAGATTTGAGATGCTAATGTACTTTCAGAGACAGAAAACAGTATCAGTTACTCCCTTAAGACTGCCAGGCTGGTAGAAAGCCCTTTAATAACCTCAGCTTGTGTTTTGTTATATGCTGTTGTTTCAGGTTCAATGGATCCAAAAGACTTTCTGAGGGAAGCACAAATAATGAAGAACTTGAGACATCCAAATCTTATACAGCTTTATGCTGTCTGCACTTTGGAGGACCCAATTTATATTATTACCGAGCTGATGAGACATGGAAGTCTTCTAGAATACCTTAAAAGTAAGCAAATGACTCTAAACTCATTTTAATGGTGCTGCAGTTTAGTAAATACACTAACATAAAAAGAAGTACAACACCCTGGTTTAATGTAAAAGCTGCATTATTTGTCATGTGTGGGGGTGAGAAAAGTGGAAAGAAATGTTTACTAATGTTTGACGTACCAAAATATTTGAGAAGTAGGAAAGAATCATATTCACAGTCTTATTCTTCCTTTATAATGGCCCATGTTTTTTCATCCAGTTCTATGAGTACATGGGAACATACACAAAGGAATAATATCATAAGCATCCAGAAGGATAGGTCATCATATTTGACATGAAATAGAGGCACTTCCACAAAATGTACTTAACAGCTTTGAAAACTATTACTAGTCAGGGACAGCTTTTCACTACAAATTTGTCCCTTGCCTATCTCATCAGGGCTTTTATCTCAGCAGCACTTCAAAGTGCTCTTTTGAAGGCAAATAATAATTAAAAATAAAATTGTACAGCCTGGAACAGCCTAGCATAATGTGCACTTTTAAGTTCACTCCTGTTATTGGGAAATGCTTGATTCTGGTGTTGTTACCCATTTTCAGTTTAGCAGATGTCTGTGAGATGCTAAATGTATTTAAAGCTGTAATGATTTCTTGAAGACAAAATGTTTGCCACGGTTGTCATGCTGAATTTCTTCTCTGTTTCCAGCCCATAAAGCAAAGCCCTGTGTAACACCACAGATAGCACTTCCCATGACATGTGCCTTCCCTCATCTTCTCTGTGGAACCATTTTTAAATGAGGGTCTGTCCATGCACAGTTACAGCTAAAGAAATCTCTGACACAGAGACAGCCCTACCAGAAACTGCCCAGAGTGGGTCTGCCATTTCCTTGGGCCAGATCATCCACAGTTTTGTTGGCATTTGCTGGCCAGAGGTAGCAAGGCACAAATTTCCTTTAAATTCTCATCTTTTGTGTGTTTGTGTGCAGATTGAAGCTTATCTGATTGAAAGACCCTGGCACATCAGGAAATGATTGCTGTGCATGGAAACATTTATTGCACTGGAGAAATAGCTCTGAGAAAGCCAGGATGAGTCACAGCTATTGCAGGGGTGAAAATTGGCCTGTTAGTGTGCATAGAGTAAACGTGTCCAGAGCACATCAGTGCTGCAGCCTGTGTGTGGAACAGTGGCCACAATATGCACAGCACTCTGCTCCATGCCTAAGTGCTCACTCCTGTAGCTCTTCATCAGAGGCTGTGGAAAGTCAGCTGGGTTCCAGGCAGCCATCAAGGTATCCATAAAAGTGTCCAGTTCAAACCCTGCCTAGTGGTATCCCTCCTTGTCTGATGGCTGATGCACAGAGAGATGCACAGTACTAAGAGGTGGAGACAGAGATCCAGAGATAGCTATTGTGGTCAGAGAAAAGTCATTGCTGTCAGTGAGACTAATAAGGAAAGAGATTTAAAGCTTGTATAGAGCTCTGTGACTTGAAGTGATCTATATCAGCTGGAGTGCACGGCTCCTAATAAGTTTTCTTGAGACTCAGCCTCTGCAGGAAACAGGAAAATATTTCCAGAAGGCTTCTGTCTCTGTGTGCACTATGGGTAAAAACAGGGCAAACTAGAGTGGAGGAAAGTCCAGAGATATTCTTTGTTCCTATTCCCCTCCTAGAACTGCATGGTATGCTTTTCCAGCTTTAAAAGTCCCTAATATTTTATTCACAGTTACTATCACATTTCCCCATAATGACAGCTACTTAATAATGATGGACATGTGAATTTCCTGTGCACACTGTAAATGTACTTTGGGAGAGTTCTTGATGAACACTGCTATGCAGAGTTATTGAGCTGCCACCAGTATGAGAAAAAATGCACCTGATAACTTTTCTTTGTTATTGGAAGTGAATGAAATTGTCACAAATGTATGAGTGCTTTTATCAATTCTGATGGACCTGGGGCTTGTTCTGGCACTTATGCAGTCTTGAAGTTCGATGAATTATTGTGGAGGCAATGCCCTCACTGGAGAAAGTGCAGCTTATTTATTTTTCTCTTTTTTTATTGTCAGATATCTGTCGATGAGAATATTTTCCTGTCTTTTCTATGTGAGTGATTGTGATAGATTGCTTAGAACAGGGTGGAGACCCCAAGACTTCTTTAATATTTTCTCTATTAAATTTTTCATATGAGGTTGAGGGCTTTGTCAAAAAATATTAGCAAAAAAGGCCATGGAGGTGCTACATTTTCTTTATCAGTTAAAGAAAAATCCATGGGAAAATTTTATAAATTCAGCAGTAGTGTCTGATTTTGAGTGTGGAAGTTATATAAACATATCTATATCTATATCTATCTATCTGTCTATCTATCTATCTATCTATCTATCTATCTATCTATCTATCTATCTATCTATCTATCTATCTATCTATCTATCTACTTAGAGCAGCCTTCCAGTACCTGAAGGGAGCCTACAAGAGAGCTGGAGAGGAACTTTTTACAAGGCCAGGTAGTAATAGGACAAGGGGGAATGGCTTTAAACTGAAAGATGGTGGGTTTACATTAGGTAATTCTTAGAAATTCTTCACTATGAGGGTGGTGAGGTCTTGGGATACCTTGCCCAGAGAAGTTGTGCTTGAACTTGTGTGCTCTGTCTGGCCCAACCTGGAGTTTTGGAGGTGTAGTCAGAAATGTTTATGATACAGACAAACATGATTTACACTTCAGACCCCAAAGAGACCTGTGATTTCAACCTCTGTCTTTGTCCACAAGTTGTAGCTCCTGGTCAGCTGAGGCTTGTCATTAAAGCTTTCCCTTTAGCTCCAGAAGAGCTGCAGTGCAGAACCAGCTTACAGAGAGAGATTATCCAAGAAATACTGCAGCAGCCAGGTCAACAGTGGCCTCCTCCCCTCCCTCAGCCCACAGGCTAAAAGGCAGTAGGTCAGCCCAGTCTGATATTCCAAACAGGCTCTAATGAAAAAAATGGTCTTTCAGCTGCCACTTAAGAGTTAGAGGTGAATCTCATCCTTGTCCTTTGGCATGGCTCACCTGAGTGTCCTGCAGGGAATGAAACAGAGAGGGCTTAGCACTTCTAACTCCTATTCTGTACTGAGGCAGCTCATTAAATGAGAGGCTGATGAGTCACCCTTTTTTCCTGTGGCATTGCCTTATTTTGCCTCTTGGAGCAAGCTTAAGTCAGGCTATCCTGGAGCATCAGCAGAGAAGTGACAGACCAGCTTTGCTGGTATCCTTGTCTGCTCTCACCAGGAGGTAGTTCACAGCACATGAAGATGAAGTCATGTGAAAGGGAATATTTGAAGCTGACTGACATAGGCTAACTTCCAAAACCCAAGTACTAATGCAAGGTGCTTGAAAACATTTAGTTATTTTCTGATTAAATACAATATGAGCATCATTTGTGGATTTATATCTTTGTCTAGCAAGATGAATAATAAATATTGATGCGTGCCAGTTATCAGAATTGAAAATCTTCAGAGTGTTATATTATTCTGTGGATTGAGTGGATTTTCACACAGCCCAATTTTTGTCCCTCTCTCTTTTAAAAGTCCAGGCAATATGAAACACATGTGTAGGAGAGGAAAAGACATTCTGAGTCAACAATAGAAGTAAATAATCTTAGTGCTGGTTTATCATGACAACGAGTTTAGCCTCAAAGAGGATGTAGAATAAGACACATACAGGACAAGTTTAATTAATTTATTTTCCTAATTATGTCAGAGCATCCACATGAGCAGGAAATTCAAGGCCTGTAGATTGCAGAATAGATTAGTAAACAATAGCATTTCACACTCTTCATAAGGCGGGATTACAAGGTTACATCAAATAGAATGCCAGAACTGGAGGAGGCTATTTAAAATAATGCTAAGACACACTATTAATGCAAATCAATTAAAAATAAATGAGAGAAAACTGCCAGCTACAAAAGTTTTATTTCCCTAACACAGAGGCAGTAGTCACCAACTGGATGATAAAGAACTGCCAATAAGCCTAGCAGCAAGGATTCATCTTTTTGATATTCTGGTTCGGAAACAGAAAGTTGGAATGGTTTTGGGTGTTAGAGGTTACAGAGGCAGAAAGCCATGCTTCAGTGCTGCAGCATTTGGGATTGGGTGACAGTGGTCCTTGAATGTAACACTGATTTGGTTTACCATTGATTACTTCCTGGTTTAAATTCTTTGCATTGAGAAGGTTGATTAGCTCTCTCCAAAATGCCACAAGGGCCCTGAATTTGTACCCTAATGTGTAATACCCCACTGAATTCTTTTTTTTTTGGTTACCTGTCTTAAAACTTTTGGCTGCAGTTTTTCATGGCCTAAGACTTTCCTTCATTTGTGGAGGCAAGTTGCTCAGCTCAAGTTCTTCTACTGCATTGTTTAAACAATGATCTGTGCCAAATCTCAATTTCTGGAATTTGTTTATCTCAGTGTCCTGGAAATGACATGCACATTGCTTAAAAAAGTTCTACTGGAGAAGCAGGCAGCTTGAAAGCATCTGAACGAGTCCTACTGTTGAGTAGCGACAACAGAGATAACAGCGTGAAGCACTCAAGTGGACTGGAAAGTGAAAATGAGTTATACTTGACAGCAGATGGTATTTTTCCTAGTCAGAATCACCAGAGAACAGGGAACAAGGATAATTCTGTGCTTTTCCATCTTTACTCAGCTCTGGCTACAGCCAGTGGGTACTGACATTAACTCACAGTTTTGAACAGTTTTATGAACCTGTCAGAAAGGTACATACTATGTTATACTATCAGTAGATAAAAGATTTTCTCTTTGGACAGTGTCAGCAAGTCCTTCCTGGCCTAGATTAATTCCTGCATTTAGTATCTACTCTTTTAGAGAAGACGGAACAAGCATTGTTATTAAGAAATAAGTTATTGGGAAGTAAGTAATGTCATTTACTAATCCCTATCATTTGGCTGGGCTGTTACTTTATTGTATTTCATGGTTTGGTTTATTTGTGTTGGCTTTTTGAAGCAATCAGTTTTTCAGTAATTCATGTCTGAAATCAGCATCTTGTTCTTGTTCTTATGTTGTTCTTGTCCTTATGTTGTTCTTGTCATCTCCTTTTTAAACAGAAGATGGAGGCTCTCGAATCTCCTTGACACATCAAGTAGACATGGCTGCTCAGGTGGCTTCTGGGATGGCATACCTTGAATCTCAGAACTATATCCATCGGGATCTGGCAGCCAGGAATGTTCTTGTTGGCGAGCACAATGTTTACAAAGTGGCAGACTTCGGACTTGCAAGAGTTTTTAGGGTAGGTTGTGAGAGGGTTAATTTTCCCTACTTTTAACTCTGGAGAACAAGGTGGAAGAGGCCAGCTAAAGAATGAAATGTAGCCCTGAATTGGTGGATTCAGACAAAGGCAAGCCCAGGGAGAAAAGGACCTATAGTATGTTCACTTGTGTCTTCTACCTGCATTATCCTGTGCAAAGTTAGAAGTTGTCCTTTGTGTGAGTCTGAAGAATCCTCATGTCTACTTCCCACTCAGCCACCCAGGAAGGATCCTGGCAAGCAATACTCTTTGCTGGACAAGCTTTATCTATAGTGTCTGCAACATGGAGAGGAATGATGGAAAGATTATACACCTGGTCCTGTAAGGGAAGGCATATAAATATGTGTTGACACATATTCTCTCCTTGTTCACTTCCCCATGATGCCTCCATGATGCTTGTGATCACAGGCAGTAATCATAGGATCTTTTTCCTCTCCACAGCTAACAGCGAAGTTCATAAAGTGAATTCTCAGAGCTTCGAATCTGATTCAGTTGCAAATTCTTTGCCACTGCACCATTTTGGTTTTTTTCTCTAGTTCTTGAAGGCAGAGAATGCCAAGTATCACTGACCAAAGTCTCCCTATGAAAGAGCTCCAGTTTAGAAATGAGATTTCCTACCTCTGAAAATTATTTAATCAGTGTTGGAAAGATTTGTTTTGCCATATTTTATGGATTTCAACATGAACTTCATAATTTCTGAGTCTGTGTTTGTTTGGGTCTTATTATTTATTTATACTCTTGCACTGAGAAGGAAAAACAGAAAAAAGTCTTCTGCTTCTCATATTGTTTTTCCATTTAAGCAGCAAAAATTGAAATTCATAACAGAATCGGATTTATTACATACTGAAGTATAGAATAATGGCTTAACAAAGACATCAAGGGACTTTGGAAATTCTTTTAATTTAATTTTGATTCTTCTAAATATGCATAAGTTCATATTACAATTTTTTTAATGTAAAAAATGTATCTTTTTAAATGAACAATGCTCATAATGGATATTTCTCTTCTGTCCTCACTAGAGAGGGTAATAATTTACAACTGTAATAATTACAAGCTGTTTCTTGTTAAAACTGAACTTTACTTAAATAGTCAGTCATACAGTTATTTGGGCAGACTTTCTTAGGAATAATTTGTCTCCTAAGCCAAAACACTAACATGGTCACATACCTTTAAAGGATTAAGTGTCAGAAATGAAATCTGTTGTTTTACAAGTGTTATATAGTGTAATGAAATAATTTCTTGTTTCTAAAGATGAGTGCTATGGTCAAGATGCCAATTGTGTAAGGACAGAGATACAAATCAATAACAACTAGTATTTTCAAAACCATTGAGCATTGCAGCTGTTTAAATACATTCTGTATTTAAACTATCAAAAGCAAAATCTGGTACATGTTTGTCTGGATTTGCATGTGAAAAATTTGACCAAGGCTTAAGTGTGACTTGTGTACACTAAATTACATCTAGGAATTAAAGAGAGAAGAAACGTTCACAAAATTTAGATGTCTGGGAGATAAACCTTTAAGGACATGATTCTACAAATTTGCAACTCAACAATTTTTTTGTGTCTTTCACCTACACTTTACATTAATTAGCTCGCTGGAAATGAGTATATTAATTTGAATCAGTCAGAGTTTATTCTTTCTTCCCCAAAAACCTGCTTAAGCAGGTTTATCAAAGTCAATGTTATCAAAGTCAATGGCCCTTCAGCACCACAATAAATTGCAGAAGAAAGGTTCCGAAATTCATTAGCTCTTGCTCTTGCCTTCTCTCTTTACTGTAGACCAGACGTGGAGACATTTGGTCTCTAGTGTCAGCAGGATGCTTACACTGCCACTCCTGACAGACTTTTGAAATCTTGCATGCCAGATCCAGAATTCATAGTAGCAAGTCATAATTAATCAGGAGTCACTCCAATGCTGTGTGCTTGCTTGAAATGATAAATTCTTTAGAAAGGCCTCTGATGAAGCCTACGCATTTTTCAACTGCAAAGCTGAAACCAATGATAGACTTCAGAAAATGGGTACTTGCATGAAAAACAGGAGTTTGGCTAAAAGATGATAAGATTAAGTACATGATGATCTTAGTCAGATGCTTAAGTGCTTTGCTGAAGCAGATGTGTTTTACCCATGATAGGTAGAAAATGATAAAGTCTATGAGCCTAGGACTGAAACAAAACTCCCAGTGAAATGGACAGCCCCAGAGGCAATCCACTACAACAGATTCAGCATTAAATCAGATGTCTGGTCATTTGGGATACTTCTGTTTGAAATAATCACCTATGGGGAGATGCCTTATCAAGGTAAGTACCTTTACCTAAAAAATGATGTATAACATTTTCTTGATTTCAGAATGACACAAAAAAAAAAGTTTGAATGCCTGTACTACAGGCATGTTAAAGGGTTAAAACTTTAAAGAGAGAAAGAAGGTTGTTCAGATGAGGTCCATTTAGTTGGTCAGACCCTCTGGCTTCCCCAGGCCCCCTGGCAGATTTGCAAAGGCCGTGGTTAGCTCACATCCAAGCTTCCTCTTGCTGGAGTCAGCTTGCACTGCACAGGCACCTAAGCCAGCTGGCTATTTTCCTCCACCATCAGATCAAATATGCCAATTCTTGGAATGCAAAAAAAGGGAAGAAATAAAGGAACAGTTTTTTATTCTCCAACCTTTTTAATTTTTTTTAAAGTATATCTTATGGAAGAATAGATTATGTGTGAAGTGCTTCAAAAGCACTCCAGGAAGATGTCTGAAAAATAAATCAGGGTGGTTTTACTCCCCTCCCTCCTATTTGATCGTTGCAGCAAAAAGTCTTCATAAAGGAAAGGATCACAAGAATTAAATAATTAAAAATAAAATGTCACTAACCTCAAAAGTAGATATAGTAGTCTGAGAGCAGCTACTATTTCTAGTATTGTGAGAAATGCTCAAGGAACTGTGGGTCCAATAACACAAGATATCAGTGAGATGATTGACTGTGACTCATTTTGTGCTGGTGAGTGGAACACAAGGGAAAGACTAAAGCAAAAAAAAGTTATGTTGTGTCTGTACAGGCCTGAGGGGTGGTGTGTTTGCTATAAACTACATTTCACAGGGTCCCAAACTGATATTTTCTGTAAAAGGAAAAATTGATTTTGCTTTTTGATTCCCACCCTCACCTCCTGCAAAATTGTTCTGAAGAAATAAAAGCAAAGCAAAATATCCTGAAGTCTTATATAAACTATAGGTGTGTGCATATAGAAACACACACACAGATAAATAAATTATTTTAGTATAAAAAATATGTAATGCTGTGGCTCTGGATATTGTCTGAAAATCCATTCAGTATTACCCCTTTGCAAAGGCATAATTTATCTGTATCTTGAAAGCAGATAATGTTGTTTTGCCATGGCTATTTCCTTACTTGGTATTATTTCCAGGAGTTTGTCCTCAGTAATCAGTTAGAAGAGGTTATGTTGATTTGTGGTGGCAGTGGATAATGTGCAGAGGAAACACTATTCAGAGATCTAGGGAAAAGAAGCTAACACAATTCAAGATTTAATTTAAAGAGTAAAAAATTGGAAGGGAACAGGACCATAGTCTTAGTATATAAAGATATAGAAAAGATAGGGGAGTGGTTTCTTTTCCATGGCTGGTGGTGATGGAGCAGGGGGGATACCGTTGCCCAGCTGCCCTTGAGAAAACCTAGGGCTGACTTTAGGAAGAGATTTCTAAATGTGGGGAAAATTCAGCAGCTGGTCAGGTTTTCTTAGGAGATTTTGTAGTCATTGAGACTAGAGGTGTATAGGAACTATTTAAGCTAATTAGAGGTCAGAAAATTTTGACAAACCCGAATGGTGGAGGAAAAGCCTCACACCCAGACAAACCTATTTGCGATGCCTTGCAGCTGGCACAGTCAGGTTGAGGTGGTTGGGTGATGTTGGAGGTAGTTTTTACTTGCTGGTAAACAGTAAGACATGAGGCCCTGTCCCTGGAATTGTTCAAGGCCAGGATGGAAGGGGCTTTGAGCAACCCGGTCTAGTGGAAGGTGTCCCTGCTCATGGCAGGGGTTTTGAACTCAGTATCTTTAATGTTCTTTCCAACCTGAACCATTCTATGGTGATTCTGTGCTGAAGAGAGAGGAGAACATGGCATCCATAAGCAGATCCTGAGTAGCTTGATGGACTCATTTTGGCTTGCAGGTATGCCGGGACACCAGGTGATCCAGCTGCTGGACAATGGGTACAGACTTCCTCAGCCAGAGAAGTGCCCAGCACCACTCTACGAGATGATGCTGAAGTGCTGGAACGTGGAGGCCGATGAGCGGCCCACCTTTGAGGCCCTCAGTGGGCAGCTAGAGGACTACTTCCAAGGGTATTCCTTCGCCTAGGCCCAGACCAGGGGACATGAACCCTCAGGATGCTCCTGAAGGACAAGTCCTAGCCAACATGGCTAACGGAGGCTGTGGAGTCAGCCTAACCCCAGGTGTGGGGGTTATTTGGGGGTGCTGAAGAATCCTGGTACATTTAATCCCCTCCCTGATCTTCAAAGACTTTTAAAATTTTTGTTGCTGGCAAATGTTTTGTAAGACAAAGCATCAGGAAGCTGGAGGGTGGGGCTTTCTAAAAAATAGAGAGTCTTCTATTTATTTTAAAATGACATGTTGCAAGAACAAACAAATGAAATGAGTCTAGCTAAGTAACTATTGTAGCTTTTTGTAATTTCTTTATTGAATAATTATTTACTGTTAGATTTTTTCATTCCTATCAGTTTGTTCAGATGAAGGAATGTGATGGCTCTACACAGCAGGATCTGTGCTCCCAGAGTCCTTTCACTGTGAAAAATAATTAAAGCAATCTTGTGGCTGTGATGGTTCTGATTTGGCAGAATCCAAATTAATTGCCTTGCTTAGAATTGAAGTACATGTGCTTTTGCTATATCTGAAAATAAACAAATATTCACAGGAGGAAAGGAATTATTTTGTTTTGTGGATGCACACGCTGATCTTTTTATATATTTTCTACTGTACTTCTTTTACAAGAATAAACAAAATTATTATTACGTTCTTGAAGCTGTTTGTTCTTAAGATTGTTAAATATCTATGAGTTAATGTCCATCGAGTTATTGTCCATGGAACTGTGAGGATTTATTTCATGGTTCTTAATTTTAGGGATATTGGAGGAAAAGATATCTTAACATGAACTCAAGACTGTCTTGGTGTTTTAGAGTGACAGACTTTTCAATCCTGCTTCCCCAAATCATGAACCCTCTCCAACAGGGCAGTCTAGGTATTTTGCAGAGTAGCTAGCAGACCTTTCTTCTACCTTCTTCAGATTCAATTTTAATACAGGAGATTTAAGTAATAGATGATCCATTTTATTTTGTTCCATGGAGAAATGGAGCCCAGGTGCTTCTTCTAGCAATCTATATAGAAGTTAAATTCTTTTTGCCCTTTCCCTAACTACAATATCAGTACTGCTAAAATCTGGTATCACTGGGACAGTTTTATATTCTCAGTTGTGAGGCTTACAGAAACAAGTTTTAATTATTTACTTACGATTCATCAGTGAATTATTTAACAATACAATTCAAGAATTAAGAGCTGTATTGTTAACATAGGTGTGAGGTCAATACAAGCACACTACCATTTTCCTCCAATATCAGAAAGATCCATTACTGGATCTGGGTGGCTTTTATTACATCTTTTCCATATGATTATCTTCATTTTATATTTCAAATCTATTCATCTTGTTTGCTTGCCTTGCTCCTAATTTTTAATTTCCTTTCCCCCTCCTCTGCCTTTGGAAGGCAGCACACTGCTCGTTTCTTTCATACACACCTCTTAAGTACTCATTATTCAAAAGCCCTTTCCTTATTTATCTTTTTCTCCTGTAACTCACTACCGTGGCTTTCCAACACTGTGTCTATGTTCAACCTGATTTTCTGTGCAGTGTTTCTCTCTGCTAACCCTCTTTTATACTAATTAAATTTGTAAAGCATAATACAACTATAATTAATTAGCTGTCATAGCATCCATGTGATTTTGAAAAGTAATCATCCACTCTGAAAGAAGAAGAGGTTAAATGGCTTTGCCAAACCCATCTGATAAGAATTGGCATGGAAGGACCTGGGAGATTCCCAGGCAAAGTCTCCTGCTGTTCTCTGTCCATGCTTGTTTTGACACTTGTGCTAGCTTCTGGCTCATGGCCTCAACAAGATGTTATTTATGATTATCAATCTTCCATCAATCCATGCATTTATCATCTAGCTAGGAGCTGTGTTTAACACTGCTACAGTATAAGGTTAACCAATCCCACAGAGTGGGTTTGTGTAATAATAATAGGAATGCTGTTATGTGAAAAGATCTCTGTGTCAAACTTGGGATCTTCCTGTTCAAGCAATATTTCTAACACGATTTTTCAGACTTATGGCATTAAGAATGTTGCAAATAAAAGTTGAGTTTGCCCAATGGAAAAAAAACACCAAACAAACAAAAAAAATGCTGATAAAAGATCAGTACAGATGTGTACATTTCACAGGAGAGTTGCCAGAAAAAAAAATCAACAACAGGGAAATAGGAAAGTTTTCAGAATTCCAAATTACACCAACTGGTCCAAGCTGCTCTGTGCTGGCCTCTGTCTTTGGATGGAAGTCAACAGGATATTGCAGAACTCCACTAAAATGACACCAGTAATGCTGAAGAAATCCCATCTGTGTGCAATGAACATATTCCTAAACCAACATTTATAGAGTAGAAAGTCTATATGTCCAGCTAAATTGACTTCTTTGTCACCTTAATTTCTTCTATTAGTCGAAGGAGAGAGAGCCTCCTTGAGATGATGAATTCAGTGCCCCAAAACTTTATTTCTCCTCTGAAGCACCCTTGGCAGGGTTCTCTATGTTTGCTGCTGTGAAGGAATCTGGCAGAGATGAGACCTTTTGCTGAGGAGGGTGTGTAATAATCCACATGCTGCAAACTGCAACCAGCTGTTTCAAGCTCTCTCTACCAAGTGTGGCCTCAGGAGCAGCCTTAGGCTGAAAGGAGCAGAAGCTGCAAGTGAGCTGCACCCCGCTGAGCTGTGTGAGAAGCAAGCGCCTGCATGTGATGGCCTCCAGGTGATGCAGCCTTGCACACTGGGCTACTGCTGGCAGCCACCTTTCCCTGCTGTTGCATCCTGCCTCCCTATCTCAGTTTTCTCTTTGCGTGCTTGCACAGCCACAGCTGCTTAATGGAATTTGGGTCTGCCAGCTGCCTCTCCTATGTGCTGGCCCAGGGTGGGAGACCTGCAGTGCTGTCTGAAAAGCAGCAGGTAGGTTCACTTTGGTGTGTCTCCTTATAGACACTACAACAAGTAAATTAATTTTGTGTTCAGCTTTGAGGCAGCCTGTGCATATCTGGCCTCCCCAAAATGTACTGTAGGTGAAAAGGTGCAGTGAATCTTTGTCTTCCAAGCCTTCCTTCCTTACCACCTCACTGCTATGTGTCCTGAGACCAGTGAACTTTCTTTTCATAGCAAATGGAAAAGCAAGGAAAAGCAGGAAAGTATGCTGTTCATTTTTCTCTTGCTCTGGTTACACTAAATTTGGTGCCTGGTAGTGTCCATTTGCCACTATGAGCAATCCGGTGGAGGCCAAGCTTGGAAACTGCAGGTGCTGATCTGAGATCCGTTAGTTTCTCTTTTTGGGTTAATCCATGCACTTGCACTCACTCCCTCATTTTGCCTGTCTGGAAACTGCTTCCATACAAGGGAAATACTGCTACTCTAATATGAGGTCTAATTTTGGATTTTTGTTTTTCCTTGGGCTAGCAGGGGAACAAAAGAGATAAAAATCACTAAATGCAACAGAATCAGTAAACCTCTGGGAATAAAAAGTGATAAGGAAAATTAATAATTTGTTTTCTGCTCTTTCTTTCCATATTTTTACAGTCAATGGATCCATTATTAAGAAAGACTGGAGGAAGAAGGCAGCAAAGAGTGATAAACCTTCACAGGGTTCAATTTGCTTACAGGCAATGCAACAAGCAAAACTGTACCTTTTCAGGCCCATTTCCATGTCATAATAATTTTATTTATGTGACAGATAACAATTACAGTCAGAAGTCTTTTCTATGACTTGTTTTAAATTAAACCTCAAGGTTATCATTTCCAGTTATAGTGCACAGCAAGATAGGTTTAACAGATCTCATTCTATTCTTGAGGCCTTTTATGTTCAAGGCTCTGCTAGAATGGTCTATTGCACTTGTTTTTACCTGATGGATCATGGAGGGAAAATAATGGATTCAGTTATGAGAAACAGTAATAGATTTTTTTGAACTGACATAAATTTCTATGTTTAGATAGAATAAAAGGATCAGGAAGAGATAAGTTGAATTTTCTACAATGACTGGTCCTTGTGATATTCACTTCACATAAATTGTACTGAGATGTCTTTTATGTAATGTTTTATTTATGTAATTCAGTTATTCTTTGACAACTAAATCATTTTATGTGGTTTTACAAATGATAACTTAAAAATGTCCAGCCATAAAGAAAGAACCTCTATTTTTCTTAAACTCTCCATTCCTCAGAAAGTTATGGAACAATGCAATTGAGAAGTAAGTATTAGAGAATCCCTGGTGTTTATTTTTCTACTTCTATTGGGGAACTTTTCTCACTTAATCTGCACTCAGGAACATATGATAGGGTAACAGGGAACCTTCTGTCTATCATACTGCTTTCTTTTACTGTCCATTGTATCCCACACTTGCTCTCTGAATTACTTGACTAGGAGCAGAAATTTTCTTTGTGTATTTTTGAAACTTACAGCAAACAAGTAACTGAACCAGTTGAGTGCATTATTTTGTGGTGGTTCAGACTCAACAAATTATCAGCACATGGAAATGGAGCGCATGACTTATTCAAGTGATTGCTCCTTGTGCTTTCTCTCCCACGGGCTTCTGTTTCATGGCTTTAAAAATTGCTGCAGCAACACATCCACTCAGTGCCCCACAGCCATTGGGACTGGTCAGCTATTGTAGTGTATGGACCTTGGAGCAAATAAAAATGCTGCATGTAGGAGCTGCTCCACTGTGCTCAAAGGAATATAAGTGTGTGGTACATTTTTATGGAAAGATATGTGGCTTTCATTCTGTTCCAACAAGATCTGGGCCAGTGTGTGCCTCAGCCACTGCTGCAAAAGTTTGCTCAGAAGAACTGTCTGTGCTTGAACAAAATACTGAACTGGGGTCTATGAAAAAAGACTTAATTCTGTCCACGCTTACTACTAGCAGGTCCATGTAATTTATTTTTTCAGTCTCAGGCTTCTCAGGAAAGACGAATGCAAAAGAAAAAAAAAATCAATGGCAAGCTGTGGAAATCACTGAAAAGTACTTTGGCATTTTAATCTTTACAGCTATATTGGACTGAAGAATTCAGTCTGTCCTTAGTTTGGTATAGAGAAGATTAAAATGTATGTTTGAAGCATTCAGTAGCCCAGAAATGAATTTTAGCCAGTTTCTGGATCTCGGCATCACTAGAATTGAAAACCGTAATAGAAATTGTACCTTGGATCCCACCACCATTTTCAACAAAATAGATTCTCCAAAATTAAGCAGATATGGAGAAGACAGATACAATGTCTTGATTTCTTCCTCCTTCCCCCATTTATTTTGCCAATATCATTACAGGAAGGTTACAATTGCCACTGAGTAAAAAGACTCTTCCATTATGCTGAGAGATAAAGAGGTTTTTTTCTGTTCTTTTTCTAAAGTAAAAAAAAAAGAAAAAGTTGAGCCTTAAAGATTATTCCTAAGACTACCTTAAAAAATAGAGAGAGGTGGGAATGTTTTTTCATACTTTCACCTTTGTTCATGTCATTAGAAAAGACAATGGGGAACATTTCAGAGCAAAGAAATTGAGCATTTCAGAAAGCTGCTACTGAATGTGTAACTAATGCTCTGAATAAGCTGATTATGCTACTTACACTATTGAAGGAAAACATATTGCATTGCATTATTTTTCTTTAATTACTTTGATATAACTATCTGAACATACTGATTGGACTTATGTGTTTAAATATATTAAAGAATTCAAATATATTCGTGCAGCAATATCAAAACACTTTTATTTCCTGTTTCTCTCTCTAGCTGGGCAGTTACATCTCTCTGCTTAAAGGAATATCTTAACATTCTAAAATTTCTGGGTTTGGTCATGAAGATTTTCATGGTTTTCAACATTGTTTTTTTTCTCTCATTATTTTTTTCTGTTCTTGATATTTAAAAGAACATTTACTTGGATGTTTTTATGCTATGATCTATTTATTTACATTTGCAAAGAGCAAAGCCCACTCATATTCTAAAGTGCTCTATTACTCTGCCAAATGTTTAAAATTACCAAAAAAGAACACAAAGCATTTGGTGGGTTGTTTTTTCCTCTGAGGCAGCTTCTTATAAGAAATACCTGTCTGCTCTGTGTATCACCAGCATCTTAGTAGCATAGCTCTCTCAGAAGCCAGAAGAATGAAAACTGAATTTGCATGTTCTTCTAGAACTCCTTAGCTCTGGATTAATTTGTAACAAAATAATAAGTTGGAAAAATGTACCTTTCATCATACCTTTTACCTCATCTTCCAAATATAGACACTAGTCCTCCAAAGTCAGCAATGTCACTTGAAGCCACACTCTTTACCACACCACTTTGATAATAACTGTCTCTTCTTCTACCATCAGCACTGGTTGTCTCCTTAGCAAGCTGGCTCTCATCCATACTATCAACTCTGCCAGATACCAGATCACTTATGGAAAGAGAGACATGCAATAATAAGTTAGAAATCCAGAAGTCATCCCTGATTTATTTAATTGTCCTGCCATGCACAGGGACATTGGATTACAATAACATAGATTCCTATTGGAGCTGACAGCCTGCCTTTGGAGCTGATGAGAAATGACTCAAGGCAAATCTTTGGAAACCCTCAACTATGAATGAATGAATAACATTACTATAGTCAGATTAATAATGTACTGAAATTTGGAAGAGATGAGGCATGAGAGCTGCTACTTTACAAACTTCACAACAGCCTTCCCTGAAAGAGAAACACAGGCCTGTTTCTTTAGGAAAAGACTGATGGAAAGAGGCATTTATTGATGGTGGGGCACAAGAGAATGTGACAGTTCCCTAAATTCCTGATGTGAGGGTCTTAATATTGATCTGGCATTTTCCTGTGCAACTAGAATTAGGACTAGAATGGACTAGACTTTTGGTGTAGGAAAAAGCAGTGGTACAGGCTGTGACCCTAATCTAAGGTGTTAGTAAAGCATAAATCTGCAAACATGGCTGGTGAGAGAGAAAGCTGGCAAGATATTTTTCTATCTGTACTGTGACTACAGGAGGGTCTGGGTCCCAAGGTGTTTGTCTCAAAAGGCAAACACACACACTGGTAACCAATACTGAGAGGAAATTTCACCACTATCAATTACCTTTAAGAAAACTTCTGCCTTGCAATCCTGTAAGCCAAACACTGGTGACAAACTGTAAGTATTTGTTTGCACACTGTGGATATGTGTAGGAATATCCCAACTAGCTTCAGCTGTCTGCCTTCAGTAGCTGCTCTCATCCGGCCATGCCATGTGTAAACAGCTGTTCCTGATTGAGATCATTCTGACTTCTGATGTGGATGAGACATCTGATTTCTGAAATAACGTTGGTTTGTGTTGGAACTCGCACGCAACCAAGACTGTGTTCTTGTTTCAGAAACTGTGCAGGGAAAGGCTTTACTTTGGAAAGTGCTTATACCCTGCTCAGCTGCTTTTCCATAACCTCTGAGAGATTTTACAAGACCTCAGGTTGCAGCAGCAGAAGACCCAATCCTACTGCCATTGACTTTCTATATAGGCAGAAGTAGATAATGACCTGGGTAAGTTAGCATAGTTTCTCAAGAGAAAATAAATAAGAGATAAAAAGCAAACAGAGAGTTTAGAGCAATAAATGAATTGGGTTTTGAATCTGTTCTCTATTTAAATCTTTAGGTTTGTATGGATATTTTATTTTACCCTTTAAACTTGGAAGTTTCTAAAGTGTCTTGGTTTTTTTCCCCCTCTCAGGAAAAGCAAGTCCTAACCAAGAACATTACTACTGTTTATTGTCTAGAATTTCTAGCTAATTTTAGTTTAGTTTGGCAAGTGAAACTTTTCATGTCAAACTGACCAAATTAGATAAAAGTTGGAAGCACTGCCATGCCAAGCTCATTTCCCATTCAGCTTGTAGCTTTAGCCCTGTACAGCCCAGTAATGCTACAGGTCCCTTGGTAGGTCACTGGTAAGATGAATGAGCTTCAGGGTGATCCAACAGCTCTCCCCATCCTGTCACTGCAGTGGTACATGCTTGTATATCTGCATGCCTGTCTCCTAAAAACACTTACCCTCTCCATTTCAGGACCATGCAGTGCAGCTACAATTCCCTCTAATCAATTGTCATGCTAATAAAGGAAGGGTATTTGCTAATCCCTGCCTCATACAGTGATAAGAGTTTTTGTATACTTGTGGCTTCTGGAGGTCTGATAAGTGCATATCACATCCTCTCATAGGTCCCAAAACTCTAATATAATTTTTTTTTTCTTAATCACTCTTGATATAAGAAATGTGGCTCCAGCCATCAGTTATCATGTGAAATGATTCTTAAGGGCAGAGATAAAACATCCAGAGTATTAGAGAAGAACCATATTTTATTTCTTTAATTCTTCATATAACTAAATTAGGAGTTATAATGAGAGATTTATTTAGGCTGGGTTTTGGAACATCATTGCAGGAAAAAAACTTACAATTGTAAGTTGTTTATGATATTCCTTCTTTAGCGTGATGAATGGAATAATTGTATTCTCAACAGTGAATTCTTAATGTACTTTAGAGAAATATAGTTTAAATATAGTGCAAGTGTCAAATATTGATCTGGCGTTGACTTATGACTGATGTCTAAATCATAAGGGCGCTGTTTATAAAGGCTACAAACATCTGACCCCTTACTTTATTATCTTTTATATTTTATTGGCAAAATTAAACTTCTGTCCTTCTAAAATTAAAATTTACAGTTGCATACTCTCTACGTGAACACATTTCTGTGGCCCTGAAAGCAGCTTAGAAACCTTCTGGCACTTCAAAGAGGCTTTTTGAAATTAAGAAATAACAGTTTTCTCTATAGTATTCCCATGCTGCAGACAAAGGTGTAACTTCATTCTCTGTGGTTATAATAGAGAAAGCTTTACATCACAAGGTAAATTGGTACCATTACCAAATAGTTGTAGAAAATTAGAACCTATTAACCAGCCTTACTGAGAAAGCTGGAAAAACGTATCACCAAGATAGTCTCTGCAATTTTGTGATTGTTTGGCTTCCCTGTTAGTGTGCACTAGCTGGTGAAGTTATATCAAATAGGTTAGGATAAATTTCAATAACTACAATGAAGATATATATTCTCTGTACTTTTGAAAAACTGATTAGGTGAAGGCTTTATCACCTGGTCATCCCTGTTCAGTGTTTTGGTTTCAAAAGTGGAAGATGAAAGTTTAAAGGTTTCCTGAGTGGCATTTTGAGCTAGCTCTCAAAATGCCATTGCTTTGTACCCATCACAGGTGACTTGGAGCTCAGTACAGTGCAGGTGTTCAGCTGAACACTGATTTTATCCTGTGTTACTGCAGATGCTGATACTGGATTCAATAAATGGGTGAGTGTCCTGGTTTAGGACAAATTAGGGGAAGGTCTCCAGAAGGAGCCCCCCAGAAAACAAACCTCCACCACCCCTCCCCCCAGCTCTGGGTGTGGGAAGGAATTCCTCGGAGGAGAAGTGGAAAAAACTTATTTATTGACAAATAAACAAAAACACTCCCCAACACAAGGGAAAAGAAAAATAGCCCCAGATGATACTCAGGCAGTTGCTTTGAAGGGAGGGTGCAGAGCTTCTCTCGCGGGCCTCGCAGATCCCAGATATTCCCAGGTCAGGTCCGGAGCTGGTCCAATGATCTTCGGGGGAGGGGGGAAGAGAGAAACGGGAGAGGGAAAAAAAAAGGAAAAGAAAAAAAACCGGAAACAGCGAAAGCCGGCAAAAGCAAAAGCAAAAGCCAGCAGCAAAAGAAGAGCTAGCAGCAAAAGCAGAGAGAGAGAAAAAAAAACCAAGAGTCCAAAGAACAAGTAGCCCCGCCGCGGCAAAACAGCCCGCCGAAGGGGGGGCAGCTGTTAGACATAACAATGTAGAACACAGGGACAAAGCTGCACGATTGGGATAGGAGGCACCATCAACCCAGGATAGTGAGGAATGGCCTGTACAAAACACTGACTTACTTTTGATTTACAGTGAAAGCTACTGAAAATAATTTGTCTGCCTTAACTGTGTGAAGGTAGGATTAAAAGACAAGCAAAGAGTGAAGAATGCCTATGGGGATAAAATGTTCCTGTCTAAAGACCAGCACTGAAGTCAAGAACATGGCAGCTAAATACCTGGGGTCCTCCTTTGGATGTTTCCAAGATAATGAGGCTAAAAGGCTGGGTCTCCTTGTGACACTATGTGAGTCCAGTAGGATTTAGATGTCCTTTGTTTATTTTGGCTAGGAAAAATTAATTCAAAGAAAGCCATCATGTTTTTCAAAGGCACAAATTCCTTTGGCAGTTTGGCTGGCTTTCCTTGTGTTGGCATAGGAGGTAGTAGTGCTGGGATAAAATTTACAAAACGCTTTTTCAAAATTTGTGTAGTGCATGACATCAGCAAGCCTTCAGCACCGTCTCTGTAATGATTGCAGCGATGAGATATGTAGTTATGGAACAGTCACTTCTGTCTCCAGGCTCTGGCACAGGGCAGAGCTGGGGCAGGCCCACATCTCAGCATCTAGCAGCTTACATTATCCACATTTCTACTATAATGAATAGGAAGCTACAAAATAACAGTATAGTTCTAGTTTTCATACCGCTGGAAAATGCGACCAAGAAGCTCACTCCTTCAGAGTAGGGATTTTCCAGCCTGACCCTCACCCTGGTGCCTGTGTTTCAGATTAAAAAGAAGCACTCCAGCAGTCCCACAGCCTTTGCAAGTTGCCTTTTTTTTTTTTTTTTGAGGTGGTGAGTGTGTAATTGTGAGTTCTGTATGTGTGTGGTTTGATTTTGCTTTGCTTTGTTTTTAAATTTTCTCCAGCAAAGGCATAAACAATTTAAGTAATAGAACAGTTTGGGGGGCAATGCAAAACCCTGTGTGGAGACCCTGACATGGTCAAACTGCCTTCTAACCCCAAAGTTCACTAAATCATCTTTCAGTTAGGATGCCACAGATGCTATTGACATGCAGGTATTTGCTCAGCTTGACTTTACCTGCTGTGATCCTTCTAGCGGTGAAAAGCCTTGCTAGTCTTGAACTTGAATTCAACCTTTAACATTTCTGAGAGAAGAATTTCCTCTCCTGTCTTTCCTGATGCGGTGGGGGTTGGGGATAATAGAAGACAAATGCTGGATGTAGAGGCTGACGCTAGCAATTGCTTACTTGATCCCTTCTCCCCCTCCTTCATGGAAGTTTACTGAAGTGCAGGAAAAAAGTAGAGCAGAAACAGGCTGGTATAAATTATTCAAGGATGCTGCTGTTTCTAAGAAGAATCCAGGAGGAGTCTGCCTATAAAGCATTAACATGACATTTTTTAATTGTGATAGGTGGATTGAGAGAAAAAAGCTTAAGAATGAGCAGAACACTGCTATAAGGAAACAGACACATTGTTTTAAACTACAAACAAACCTGCTTTATCACTGAGCTGCACACAATTTTCCTGTGATTATGAGTTTGGGAAAAAGGGAGATGGGGGTGTAACAGGATGTATTAAAATCTTACAGATTCTTTTCAATAGGCTAAAAAAGCTCTGTTCAGTACTACTATGGGAAATCAAAAAAGAGTCAGAGTCCAACTGGGCTTCTTTGTTATTTCACTCCTTTGGCTAAAACTGGGGAGTGATCCACTTGCCCGACTTAAAATGTTGTAAATTCCTTTGTCTTCTGATTGACAATTTGGAATCTTAACTTGGTTGTGACCTGCCTGATTTCCCTGGAGACTCCAAAGTATAAGAGGTGCAAAGAAGGTGTAATTTTTTTTATTTAGCTTCAGTAGATAGTAGCAATACAATGGTGCCAAATTCCCTTATCTGATAGAGCATTTTTTCAATTGGGAAGCCCTATGGCAATGTCAAATACCCTCTATTTAATGACATCCCTATATCCTAGAACTAAAATATTATTTTGGACAGACTGAAGGCAATTTTCCAGGTGAATAAAATATCTCCCAGGACTAGAGACAGTGAACAATACCTTATGTTGAATGGAGAAACTATGTAGAATTCATGAATTTGTCATTGCATTTTTTGGCTTTGTACCTTTAGCTCAATATTTCAAATCTTTGACTCCTATGATTTAGCCCTATGGCTTTTCTCTTTTTCCCTATAGGTGACTGAAGCTTTCTGTTCCTAATGCAGGTTTTTTGCAAAAGCAAAGTGTACTACCTATACAGAAGCTAGGCATAAAAGTGATACTCATAAAAGGCCAGCCTACAGAAATAGATTTCTTTCTCCCTCTCTTTCCATATGTAATTTGTATATAGTACGATTTCATTTCCCAGCTGAATTTCTTTCTTTACTGTTTTTGTCCCTCTTGGGCTGACTTTTTTTCTCTTCTCTGTCCTGCAGTGTATGATTTTCTTTTTATCTGCTCACTGTTCCTTTTTGCCTCAGATACACAAGCCAATACTATTTAAGTCAAATTTTTAACAGATGAATACATTTAAAATAATGCAAAGTTATCCTGCCCACTTTGTCCAGGCAACGCAGGAAAATAATGCCTTTGCATAGTTAGCCAAATGTAAGATTCATAAACATGTCTTTGATTAAATTTTTATGAAATAGAAACGTCCCCTAAAATGAACCCTAAATTTTGTGGTGTAGATCTGTTTTAGCTCCCTCTTGTAATTGAATGCAGGGCCAGAAAATACTAGGTTAATTTTTTTTCTCCCAAGAGGAGACTTCAGAGTTTTAGGCCTGCTTACAGCATGGAAAGGCAAATTTGGGGCACTGACTGTCCTTTCTGAAAATGGCAATCAGACCTGCAGACCAGGTTCCCACTTAGGCAGGCTCATCATCTGTAAAAACAAACATCCTCGTTTAGGAATGAGGGGCCAGCCCAGGTAATTCTGATCAGAGAAATACTCTCTGGTGTTTGCAGCCTGTGCTTGTAACAGGTTGGAAGATAACCCATGTATTTGTTTGCCACGCAGTTTGGTTTCTTTGGTATCCCCCAAGGTGTTAGCTTCTGCAGCCTTCCCCACACACAAGTGATGGCTGAGAGCACTGCGCAGCAGGTCACCCTGGCAAGAGGCAGCATTTGTGTGAAGCCTCATGCCAAAAACTCTGCTATTGGAGTGCTCCAAATGTTCACTCTCCGTTTCTGACTTGGCTCAAGGAACAGACACCTCCTGCCATGTCTGCTACTACAGAGCAAAAACTGGATTCCCACCACTACTGCAGTTACCAGCCGACTCCTACGACTTCTACCAACTGCAGAATGGACACAAGCAGTCACATTTACTCTGTGTGCGTGCTTCCCACCCGTTAACTTAGATATGCCTTTGGCTTGCTAATCTCTTGCTCCTGTGCCCTTAGAATAGTACATGTAATGCCCCTCTGTCTCTTGGATGGAGGTGAGACTGACAAGATCTCACCTGTAAGCCAGAAAGCTTCATTCCCTGAATTAAAAACACTGAATCAAAGTGCTAAGACAAAATCTCTTTTGCTCACTGAGTTTGACATGATGCTTGAAGGTGGTAGGCTGAGTAGCCGCATGGGAAATCTGCGAGAGTCTTCAGGCTTTTTCATCCCCAAGGACTGGATGTGAGAGAAAGCACAGATCTAACATGCCGAATCTTCAGCATGAGCGAGCCAGGCAAAGCAGTGAATGTTTCTTCAGTCCCAGCTGCTGGTTGATTGATGGGAACTGAGTTGGTGATAACTCTGGAGGGAGATGTTTGCCCTGTCTTCCATCTGGAGCTGCTGTGTTATGGCTCACAGGGATGGCTATTGAACAGGCTGGGCTGGCAGACCTTCTCCAGCAAATCAGACTGGAAGCTGTGGAAATAAGCAAATATCCAGGAGTGCTTGTAGTGAATGCAGTTTGATGTATCTAATGCTGATGGCTTTTATAAAAACACAAAGTGCTGGGAAAGCAGAATGTCTCCCTGTCTTTGAGATGAGGAAACAATTGCAGATGTCATCTTCTGGCTCTCAAAATGATTGTTTTTACAGGGCCAGATTCTTGGATCTGCTTGATGCATCAGTGTAAAGTACTTTAGCATGTTAGGTGGCGTCAGCTGCCAGGGCTTAAATTACAGACTCTCATCTCTCCTTGAGCCCAGCGTCCTTCTGTGCCTGACACTTACCATTAGGTTCTGAACCAGATAGGTCATTGCAAAGCATTGTGTAAGGCAAATGAAGATGTGCTGCTGCCTAAACATGTAATTCTTTAAACAATATTCATTAATGGATATCTAAAGCAGGCATAATATTAATAACTTGCTTCAATTTTGGTGGCCCAGGAAAAACATCAAGCTCAAGAGAATCCAGGAGAAAAGAAAATGTAGACATAAATTGCGCAATATGGAAAAATGAAAAGGGATATCCCACCTCCCAACTGAGGTGTGATGTCTGGGGTGAATATGCATATCCTAGAGTACTTGAAAAACACCATTCCATTTCTACAGCTTTCTATCTATGCTGAGAAGAAAAAGTGTTTCCAAATAATAATATAGAAGAAAATCCAAGGAGACTTGCCCAGAGCATGGTGCCTTTAATCTTAAATTGTATTGAAATTGGTCTATGTGCAGAATTTCTGTTGTAGTTCTGGATAGAAAAGTCTTTCAGCTCTATTTAGGGAAACAAATACCCACATCCAAAGCACTAGGGATGGGAGGCCAGACTATGGTAGCTGTTATATTAATGCCTGGGTTTGGTTATTTTAGCATAAGGTGGGTTTTGTTGCCTTTTTTTTTTTTGTGTGGTTTAGGGCTTTTTAAATTTTGTAACCTCCAAGCAAATTGCTGAAAGAATAACATTTTTTCACATTGTTTTCTATGTATTAAAGAAATTTTACTTTGTGTGATGATTTGTGTTCACTGGGTTCAATAGATAACTACATATCAGTGGAAAAATAATTTTCATTTTTTGATTTTCTAGAAATCTTTATTTCTCTTTTTAACTCAATATTTGATTTGAAACTCTCACTTTACTTCCTAATATTGTTATATTTTTACCTATAATTTAGAATATGGTTTAAACATGTAGGTGTTTAAAATCATTCAGACCAGACAAATACATGCCATTTTACTTCTTTTATATCTATTTTTCTTTGTAATATTTATTTTTTGTGAAAACAGACATCGTCCTGAAAAAACCAATCCAAAGCACTTGCACTGTAACCAATTTCCATTCCATAGATTTTAAAATTATTCAATTTTATTTCTTAAAAAAAAAAAATTAAAGGGCAGGTATTGGAGGCAAAGGAAGTGCTTAATTGAAAACTCTTCTAACTGAAAGGTTTATAACCCTTGGTGTCTATCCAGAAGTTCCACCTCTAAGCTCTTTTGCATTCAAAGTGAAGTGCCTGGCATACAGAGAAGAAACGTGTGGAGGGAAAGGATTGATCATTTCTTGTCTCTTTAAAGTTGTTGGAATTCCTCAACATGCTCTTCAGTATTCTGCCCTTCATGCTACCCTTGAAAATGACACTTTCTCATTGCTGTAGGCACGAGTTTGCTGAGCAGGTTGTAGTTAAACCTGAAGAGTTTAGTAGGTTTCTCAAGCTGAGAATCTCCCAAGTGACTTCTTCCTTCCTTCACTTGCAGCTGGTGGTTTAGCAAATCTGTAACACCAACAGGATTTAAAATATTTTAACTACTCTGTGTCACAATTTGAAGACATTTTCTGCACAATCTAAAGATGATACTCCTGTAATTTTTATCAGATTTATTAGGGTAAGGAGGAATTCTAATCCTCCTTCTTCTCCAAATGGTTAAGGTAGAAAAGCTATCACCACTGAAAAGGCTCTTTATGCAAAGCACTGTTTTTCCAGTGTAAAAAGATAACCTTAGATACTGTTTGTTCCTCAAAGCTAAGCAACAAAACTACTCAAAACCTCTTCACACAACACAAATCAGAAATATATGTATTAATATGAAAATAGACACCAGCTCTGCTATTTTCCCAATTTTTAAATCAATCTGATTAGAAGACTTTTAAAAATGTGTATCCAAATAAAAATATTTTGTCTTAAAATGTCAATATGATTTTTAAGAATATTGTGAAATACTAAATTCACTTCAGATGTTAAAATGTTTTATTTCACTAGAAATAGAAGCATCTTCACTTCTTTTTATGCTAATGGATTGAATTTGCTCTGAACAAAGAGAGTACTTCTGCTTTTCATTTTAATTATAAACCAACTGGAAAATTTAAAAGTCTCTGTAGAAATAGAATGCCATTTTCATTTAAACAACTTGATTCACACAGATAATCTCTAAGAGATTTTCCAACTCCTCTAAAGAAATTAAAACAGTGAAGTGAATATTTAGACACCTAAAAATCACATTTTTGTGTTATTGGAATCCCAAGACTATATGATATTTTGGTCAAATAAATTATCTCCAACCCATCTGAACTATCAAATTTTATGTTGTTTAGAATCATGAATAAACCCTGGCTTTAAATAATTTAAAATGGTGTTCTGATTTATTTTTTTCTAATTAGTAAAAGTTATGCCATTAGTTATGCCATTATTAAAGATTTAGAAATTGACCAACAAACCTGGATAGTTTAACATGAAAATGCAACAACAATAACAAATTCCAGATTAACATGCAGTGGAAACCTGTTGAAATTTTAAATAAAATGAAAAAGAAACTGAGCATAGTGTTTCACTTTTCCTTAAACAAGATATCTGTCCTTTGTCAACTTTTAAAGACTGTAACAGAAAAATACTGAAATCAATGATGAATGAAGTACTGTGCAACATAAAAAGGGAAAGATGTCATTTTTTGTCAGAAAGTGTGAAGTGTACTGACTTTCTACCATGATTTGTTTTTCATTAAAAAGAATAAATCAACAGAAAATCAAATAATTAAATGAAATGGGCACACATTTAGAAAATATGTTGCTGACCATGTATTTATGTTTTGCTCCTTACTTTTTAACCATGAACATTTATGAACAAACTGAGATATCCTTTGGACTTAATCATGTCTCTAGGTGGTCATCTAGGTTGGAAGGAGAATTCTATGTTTGTGAGTTGCTTGCAGTCAGGTTATGAATGCATCATGAAATTAAAATTATTTTGTCAATCCTCTGTGAGCATTTTGGCAACAATGGACTCAAAGTAGTGAATTTGGTACCTCTTTAACTCTTTGGCTTTGAAGTACCTTGGAGGCATTTTAATGTAGTTTTACAAGGATATAAAGGTTCATCAACAGTTTATTTTAGGATTTTGCTATTAGATGTAGTTTAAAGTGTGTGTGCGAAGTGGGATAAAGTCTGTGGATGCAGACATTGCTTTTTATTATGCCAGATAGACAAAATTAGTGGTGTTGCAAAAAGGCTTTAGTACTTTCTTTACTTTTCTACAGCTCTAGTAATTCTAATTACACCATCAATAAACCTTTATTTGCATATTTGTAAACACTGTTGGTGTCAAAATCTACTACAGTTGGACTAGCACTAAATGATCCAAACTTATTAGGATTCACAATATTACAGCTGCATTTACATTGCATGTCCTTTCTGGGCTTAAACCCTTCATTTAAACATTAGATAACTTCTTCCTTACTTGTTTCAAACCTTTCCTAGAGTCTCTCATCTCTTGGTCCCATCTTTTGGGCCAGTATAAAGGAGCTGATGTTTGGCCAGCTGTTGCTGTTGCGCCAGCTGACCCCAGAGCAGACATGAACCCTGACGTCAGCTCCAAACCACAGCTGGGCTGTTGAGCCAGCCTTTCCCAGCTGGGCTGCCAGCCTGCCTGTGGCCACACTACAGCAACCCAAAGCATGGGGGTCTGATTCTGGCTGCACACACGGTGAACACATGTTTTATCAGTTCAAGGTTTCCTGCCAAGGACAAGGTTAGTAGAAGAAGGTGGTAAAGATGCCAGAGATGAGGAGACTTCCTTGCCCTTTCCCCTTTCCAAAGGAACAGCCTGTCCAGGCTGAAGTCAGGGGAAATCTTTCTACTGTGTGTAGGTTGAAATCTGTCCAAATTGCTTTAAAAGCTGTAGGAAAAATTTCATTGCCATCTTTGGGAGCTCTCTTATCTCAATACATCTTTGACCCTGAGGCTCAGAGCTGCTTTTTTGGAAGATCTGTGAACTCCTGCAGATCTGTCTAGAGCTGCTGCACAACTCTGATTACCAGGTGAACTATGTGGTCTTGTATTACTCTTTAGAAGGCACAAAATTCATAAAAGGCAGAAAAAAAAATATTTAGACCATGCTCACCTTTCCATTTCTCTGATACACAAGCTGTGATATTTGTGTTCTGCAACTGCCTGGGGAGCCCCTTATTGCTCTTAATGCTTTAGTGGTCTTTTATGTATGGATTTTAAGTGTTGTGTGTATCCAGAAACATCTAATGGAAACCAGCACATGTGAGCACAAACACAACAACAGACTCTCAGAGGAGAGTATAATGAAAATGGAGTGTGGTTTACTGGTTGCATGCCTGGATAAAATGCAACACTTTTCGTGCTGCATTCTTCCCTATTTTTCCATTGGTGGAGGATTTCTAATTTTAATTCTGGTGTAAGCACAGATAAAATTGATTCAGTAATAATAATAATAATAATAATAATAATAATAATAACAACAACAACAACAACAACAACGATGGTAATAATCCACATATTTTCATGTCTCCCTATTATATTGTCACTTTTCAAAACGCATTTTAAAAAGTATCTGTGGAAAACAAAATATGGGACAGACTGACTGTTTACTTTAATAGTCAGACTGGTACACCCCCCAAAAATTTGCTTATTACAACACATAAAGAAGGAAGAATGATTTTCATCTGTTTCATTTATGATTTTTTTTCACTAGTTTCTCAACATATATTTTTAGTTCTATGCAAAAGAAGAATTGTACCAAATTACCAAAGGCAATACATTAGTTACAGTGAGATCTGTAAACAACCAAACTGCATTAAAAGGCTTAATCTCAATTTAATGCTCACAGCTTAATTATTTAATGTCCATCCAGATTTTTTTAGGTGCAAGGGGAAGAGGCGAACACATCCGTATCATAGTTAAAAATATGTGAGATTGTGGATGTCATAGGATGCAAAAAGATTGCAGTTCTTTAACTCCTCCTTACTTTTTGGGAAAAGTTAGAAATTAGCATAAGACTAAACAATTTATGACAGAAAATAATACTGATGAGATTATCTGATTCTGCAAGGGATACACATAAACATTCCCCACTGCAATGCAATGCCTCCATGTCCCAGCATTTATTAGGATTAACATCTTTCAGCCCAAACAAGCAAATATGCTGGTAGTCCTGACATGTGAATGAGGAGAGGTTTTTGACTTATTCAGGAAAATTTGCGTGCACTGTAGACCCAGTTAAAACTTAATGCTGCTGTTTTGTCATGATAGGATTATTGATGCCCTGGAAGATCTGACTCAGAAGTGCTTTTCCTACAGATTACTGAGATTTTTCTTATTTTTCATTGCTATCTTCACCTCAGCTCAGAATGGAACCAAAACTCAAGCAATCAACTCATCTGAATTGAAGAAGATTCATTCATCTTCAGAGAGAGTACAATGGGAGACTTGAGCCTTCCATATTTAAGAAGAGTACCTTAGTTACATGGTGACTACCTAATAGATGTAAATTTTCTTCTTTCTTCTGTTCTATTTTTGACCAGAATTACATCATGCAAAAATCTGTCTAAACAAGAACTAAATTTAAATTATTTTTATCAGAAGCTGCTGTTTCTAATGTAGATATTTTCCAACTAAAACCAAGACAAAACAAGCAAACAAAACCCACACATGATTGGAGATTTGCTATCCACTCAGCCTGCAATTTTCTACTTGGTGTAGATTCCAGCTGGATCAGCTCTCAGTTCAAAGTGATTCCTTCTCTTCCTTGTATACTAATCCATCTCCTCAGGTTACTGCAGCTTCCCTTAGATGAAAAGCAGACAGTGTTCTATTTAAGTTCGAGAGTGATACCTGTGTTATGTAGTTTATTAGCAACCAAACGTTTGTGATGGCTTAAGAATGACAGTGTTGCTTTTTAGTGCAATGCTTGTATAATGTGCCTTCTGAGCCACCCCTGTGGCCAAAACAGGCAATATTCTGGAGTCTCACACCTCTCACATACAGACAGTTCTATATTTTGGGTGGCAGCTTATGCCACCCAAAATGAGCAATGTTGTTTACTGTGGGACAGACATAGGAACTATCAGAATCAGGAACATGCTTTACTGGTGTAAATGTTTTTAAGGGAGTTGTATAAAATCTGTCTGGAGCAAAATTCTATTAAACTTAAAAATGTATTTTCTTGTTAGGTTCAACAGTGAAAAACAGTTCTGTTAGTGTTCCAATTAGTACAGATTCTAAATTTCATGCTTTGATTTTCACACTCAGATGACAGGATACCTGTAGGCCTGGCTCAATGTCACATAAGAAGTCCTACGTTTCCCTTCTCTCATTCTTGCTGTACTTCATTGTGTTACTCAGTGAATATAAATTTAGGACAGCTTTTTTGGAAGGGGATAAAAATGATGCTACACTTCCATTAGCATTTATATATCACCTTTAGATCCAGACTTTTATTTGTTATGCCTGTGTTATGCTGAAAGGAGCCATGTTATGAAAAAACAATACTTACAGGTTGGAACAAAGAAAGAAAGCAATTTTGATGATATTATATGAGTCACAATTTTTAATATTTTCAGAGGTAGTTTATTTAATATTATTAAACTGGAAATGTTCAGTGAGAAGAGTTAACCTGATAAGAAGATGCTGCGGTGAGTATTTCATCTTTGACACGCGGTTGAAACTAAAACAGACATTTTCAGAAGAGAAGTGAAAATGGCCCTTCCCTGTCATCATATATTGCTTGAGATGAAACATTTCCCCTCACCCGAGTTCTGCAAAAGTCTTCTTAATGAATAAATCTCATTATCACCTTCATTTAAATGAAGAAATAGAGCAAATTATTAAAGACCACCTGATACTTTTCTGGTAGAACTGTGAATTGAGTTCCTATGTATACATACCCCAACTTTTGATGTAGATTTCACTTCACCCTTCTTTAGATAACAACAGTCTCAATGTCTACAGTTTGACTAATCATTGCAGCTCCTTTTGTAGTTATTGGAGAGACATGGAAAGGAAGTTTTAGACTCTATGTGATATTATTTGGTTGGTTGTCTCAGATCAGGATTGACCACTTACTAAAGATGCTTTCTTTTCTCTGACTACAGAGAGAATTGAGGGGGACTAACTCGGATGTATATTCACACATTTGTTGACATCGTGCATTTATTCAAGTGACTCCTGCATTTAATTAATTGCATTCCCACAGTAGTTAATGAATGTGCTGCCTGTAGGATACACACCTACATTAACCATGTCACACCAAGCAGGAATGGCAGCTTGTATGCATTCTGACCAACATAGTCCTAAGCACCGTTATGACCTTCTGTACTTTCTCTTTCAGCAAAGTACATAGCAGTTGAAGGACGTTTCAGAAAACAGTCAGTGATTCTACCTCTCTTGCATAAAAATCTGCAAGAAATATTAATTAAATAGTGTTTAATAGAGTACATTATATTTTAATAATACTGTCTATTTATTGGGGCAAATTGTGACATTTGGATTTCCTTCAAGTTCTTCTAAATCTCTATCATGACCTGCACAAATATGCCATCAAACTTGATTCCCCTGTAAAAAAGTACTGACAGAAGATTAGCCGAAGCAGAAAATTATGTGACTTGCACAAAATCGTAGCAAGCTAATTAAAAATAACTTAGAGTTAGGCTTGATGCTGACTGTAGCAGCCATGTTTCAATCTGGTAACTAAAATCATCATTATTCTAATATACTGGCAAGTTTAAAAAATTCTAACTCAGCTTTGACAGTAGAATAAAAAATCAAAAGATAGTCTGATTACTTTGGTGGATTTTCTTATCATGAAGTACAGGTGTGACTATTCGTTCCCAGACAGGCAGGTGTAGTCATCAGAGGCATTGCAAAGTCTTTTCTAACTCAAAGGGTTTGTTTTAAAACTGGAATGTTTTCATTTATAAGCTTAGAACCATGAACAATCCAAGGACTGTTTTCCCCCTTGCAGTGTTCTCTGCAGGACGCTTGATGGAGCCAGTAAATTCACAAACATTTCTGCAGAGGATCTGCAGCAAAAACATGATTATGTATTCTTACTTCTCTGAAATGTGTCCAGGGACAGAGGTGTCAAGGTGCTTCATCACCAGTGCCATTCATGAATCTCCACTAGCTCACGCAGCAAACAAAAACAATTTAAGAGCATCAGGCAAAGTCTAATGTTTCAGTACATTTTTTGGCAAAAATACCTGCTCTGCGGAAAGTGGCTGAATTGTTAAGATATTGGCCCAGAAGGTCTCGCATTGCAAGATCCAGCCCTTTCCTAGTTCTTCCAGTTTTCTCACCTTGGGAAGATCCAAATGCAAGAAAGGTGGATTCGAGCCCATATCCTCAAAGTATAGGCTTTGTGTTTGTTCTGAAGCTTTGAAGTACTTTCTTCATGAGGAGGATTTGAACAAGACATAATGATGCTGGGTAAACTTGGGTTTGTCAAGGGAGGAAACAAAAGCTGGGATTGTTTTTGAGTCTGTAGTAGTAAGAATGTCTTAGAGATGGTAAGAGATCTTTCTCCTCTCCTTCTTGACCCTTGGGCTTGGTGAGCTAATAGAAGGAACCTGAATGGCAGAGGCAGAAACAAGCCACTTGAGGACTGAAAGAGATGTTTAACTCTTGCCTCTCCTCCCCTCATGCTTATGGGTAAACTATGGGCTTACACAGTCAGTACTAGTGGTTAAACACTGCTGTGTTTGCCTGGGACTCTCACTTTTTCAGAAAGTTTGGTATAACCTTCTCTTTTCAGTTTACATTTCAGTCATATTTCATTTTACACTTCAGAATATGATTCTGTATTTCCCATGACATAACCAAAAGAAAATTTGAAATATATTTACAAAAATGTCCCTTGATTAGCTGTAGAATAAAACTTTCGTTCTCCCTTTTTCCATCACCTCCAATCCACTAAGTGGTGGAAATTCAATCAACTTGTTTGAAAAGTACTTTGGACACTTCTGCCAGCAGTGTTGTGCAGAGAATATTTCTGAGCCAGCATAAATAATAACAGCTTGTCTTAACATAGTTTTTTCATCTATTATCTTTGGAATTGAATCTTCCCTTTGAGGAGGTTTCAATTTTTAACTTGAATCTTGATCAGACAAGTTAAATATCACTGCATCTTTAAAGTGTCTGCCGAAATACCTGTTTGTGTTCAAGGTTTTTCTGGGTATATTTAGAGGAAATTCTGAATTTCCACAGTTAAAAAAAAAAATCTCTTTCTTTTCTCCCAGAATGTATTCACAGGTGCAAGATGCTTCAGAGAAAATGAACTAGTTTCTTTAATTTCTCTTGCCCTATTAGCCCAATTTATCACAGGGGCATATTCTACTCTAACAGTAAAGTAAATTAATTTCAGTCCTGCAGCCTTCATCTCCAGTGAATTATCTGAAATTCAGAATTGGAAGGTTCAAAACCATTTTGAATGATTTAGGAAGATAATGGCTCTCTCTTATTTGTAATCTTCAAGTTAAGAACATACATTTGGAACTAACCATTGAAGTTTAAGTAAAGCTGTGGGTCAGATACCAAAGATATCCAACCAGTGGAACCTCATATGGGGGGGTGAGACAAGCCTTTGGCTATGCTTCCTTCTGCCTCAAAAGTAAGGAAAAGGAAAGGAAAAAAAAAACAAAACCAAAAACAACAGAAAAAAAATAGAAGGAACAAATGCAGTAGCCCAGGATCTTAGAAAAAATGAGTTTTTCTCTTTTTTTGTGGGGGATGTGTGTGCCTGTAATGGCTATTCTTGGTAAGATGAATATAAAAAGAATATTTCAAGCATAGATAGCAAAGAAATGCACTGGCATGTAAAAATAGTGCTGAGGTGTTTTCAGTGAGAAACATTCTTAATGAGGAATCATATGGAAAAGACAACTACTCAAAAGAACACAGGAATAAATTATGCTTATGAGAGAATTTCTCCTGCAGTCCTGGTATTTCACTGTTTAGTCTGGGAAACCTAGAAGCATGTAATGCATAACTTCTAACCTTTGCACTTTCTTTCCCAATTGGAACCCTCCCAATTTCCCAAGGGAATCAGGGCATGAATATAGGAAGGATTGTGATGGTATCTTCCCTCAGAACTGCAAAAAGACAGTTTAGATACATAGTGGTACCTTAACAGAATCTGGAGCTGAATGGAGGATACTACTCTGGCTAAAGTAAAATATACCAGAGAATATCTACATCTTTGAGTGAAGCTCCACACAGAATTGGTATTTCACAAGCCCTCTCAGAACTGTGAATTGAATAAGCACAGCACTACATCTGAGTAAATGTTCACTGTTCTTGGGGTCTGAGCTAATATCGCTGTGCTCAACAGAGCCAGACCCAAGGACCAAGAGAAATATGCTGCATTTGAAGTATTCGCTCTGACTTTAATTGCTGGAGGTTAGGATGATATATGAAGGTACTTGAGTCAATACAGGGAGATTAATGGGAGTTATTAAAGACATCTTAAAATATGTACAATAGTGTGATAACTGAGGTGAAAAGTTAGCAATACAATGAACAATAGCCAGTAGGTAAAATAAAAGCATTAGTCCTGTCATACTTTGCCAAGAAATGGTGTTTATGAAAAAAAGATTTCAGGGCAGTCATTGCTTGCAACATTCCTTTGCCTCACCCCCAATAAAATCCAGAGTGGCCTGGTTATCAAAGCAGGATGTGTATTGTATCTATGTGTATTGCTGAGATCAGTGAGGTGAACAAAGTAGTTACCTTGATCACTTGTTTAAAGCAGGAATATATGCTTCATCAGTAGAGCTGCAGCAAAATCTAACACACACAGACAAAAAACCATAAAGAAAAGTTGGTTATGTCTAGCAGTAAGAGAATTCAGATGATCAATTAATAAATTCCATTTTTGAGGGAAAGTAGTGATTGAGGTGATTCTGCAAAGGCAATGGTTTAACACTGCACTATTGAATAAGTATAATTACCAGAGTCTTTTAATTTCCTTGCTACTACACTATGACAGACCGAGATTATGAGGGATTATACATTCCTATCGCACAGCAAGTATCAGAATTTAAATGTCTGTTTTTCCAGGATTAAATCCACCCTGTTAAAATGCATCATCAGAATCAGCAGGCAATGATGTGTTACTTGAAAGAATTTTAAACTCTATAATAAGGAAACTAACCCCTTCACGAAATGAAGAGTATCAAAGCAGATCAGAATATATGAGCACAAATCAGTTTCTATCCTATTCGGGGCATCCTTTTATGCACATTCCTGTGTATAAGCTCACTCTCATAGAGAGAGTTGGCATTATTGGATGAATTTCAATCTTCAAAAACAGAAGGATGAGATTCATGGATACTTGTTATCAGGAGATGCTGAAGTGCAGATTCTCATATTTATTTATCCAAATATTTCTCTTCAAAATATGTGAGAATCTTCTGGTGATTCAAAGGCCTGTACCTTTACAGAGCACAGACTTAGCTATGCAGAAATTACTGTGTATTCTGTAATTGGAGTAATTCTTCTCTGTGGTTAAGAATTTAGTGAGAAGGATAAGAGGATAGAGAAAAAATAATAGATAAACCATAGCTGATTCAGAAAGACAAGAATATCTCAGACACTTTAGAGAAAAAGAGAGAAAAAGACGGAAGGATATGTAAAATATGGCTGTGATATGAAAGGCAATAATCTCTCCCTTGATGTTTGTAGGACAAGGAGGGTTTCATTGCAGCAGGTAAGACTTAGATCAGACATTGAGAAAAAAATATTCCCACAGTTAAGAATAGGAGCAGGCTGCTGAGAAGTTATAAAGTTGACATTCCTGGGTGTTTCTGAAACAGACTGGACAAGCTTTTGTGAGGAATGATGTCAGTACAAATGTTCCCACCTTTGGGCAGGAGGTAGATGAAACAACCTTTGGATGTTGTTTTCTAGTCTTACTGTCTATAATTGCAATGATTTACGAGGCATAGAGCAGACCACGTCCTACATTTGTGCCAATTTGCATAGCTGAGAAGTTGGCTTATTGTGTGCCTAATTCTTTATCAGCCATTAATTTGAAGTTAATTATTCTACTGTTCTTACATGTTAGATTGATTGGCTATATAGCATGGTCTGCATATCCATTCTGGATGGCATTAGTGGTGTACTTGCAATCTCCTTCCTACTTATTTTCATTGAACTTCAACATGATGTGGAATTTGTCAGAATAGGCTTAGCTTCAGTCTTTGTGGGTGTGTTTGCTGAAAAAAAATACGATTTACAGAAGTTCAACAGTTATTCTCTTTTACGGTTTATGAAGTGAAGAATACAATTGCTAGATTGCATTTCTTTACCTTAATTAACTTGTCTAACAAAAGATTATATTTAACAGGATGTATTTTTTTTCAAGGTCTTAATAGCCTGATTGACCCCTTTTGGTGTAATGACAAAACATTGCTGAAATGGCAGAATTTTTATTGTCCAGAGTGTTTTTATTAATATATTCTATCACTCAGTTTCTGAATGTGTTCTGTGTTTGGTATTTTACACTGTTGAGGAGCATTTGCCTGGAGATTTACATTAGAATTAGTTCTTGGAGGCTGCTACCACCTCACTCTTCTGCAAGGATGTAAGGAATATTACTACATCCTTCTTGATATCCTTAAACCACAGGTTTAGCTCAGCAGATATGGCACTGCCAATGAGTAATAAAATCCCAGGAGAGGTTGGTGTAAATGGCAGAACTGGAACAATTCAGATGGGGCCCCAGAAGGAATGAAAGTTAATGGTTCAAACTGAGATTAGTTTGAAGGATCCCTTGTCCTTTTATTTGACTGTAGGTTTTACTCTAGTTTTGGTACACCAATTGGATCAGTGTACCAATTGGATTCTCCAGAGTATTCTGTATAGTTTGAAAGTAGTATGTTTCTCCAGACTTCTGTTTCAGCTAATAAGAATTTTATCAGAAAATTCTGAACAGGACATTGAGGGCTTTCTTCATCTTAAACTTTCAGTACCTACAGGTTAGACTCTGTACCAAGTTTGGTGCCAGAGATAAACAACCCAGAGAAAGGAGTTATTTCCCTGAACGCTGATTTTTGAGGTAGCCTGGACAACTGACTTAGATTTGGCTTGTAGTGTAAAGTCACCTAAGTTGAATGAGATAAATCCACGGGTCAGGTTACTAATAGACAACCTTAGCCTGATGTCACTCTTTCACCTCTGATAGCACAAAAATTAAGAGCAAACTTGTAGCTGTGTTTCAGCTGTGCAAAATTATCTGGTACTGGAGAACAGAGAGCTTTTCTTTCACATAATTATTGCTGTGGATAGAGTTGGGGGACACAAGGGGTTGTGGTAGTGATGGTGTTTACGTGCTTTGCTTATTTTCATTTTTCTGTTTTCTTACCATAGGCACACCTTATGTCTCTAGGGCTGCACTGTAAGGTCAGCAGAATCATCTTTGGATATGGGAGGAAGATTGAAAGGCGATGAAAAAGGCTGAAGAACACTCTCAGCTACTTAATGGCAGACACTTCCAATTGGGAAGGATGCGAATGGCAAAGTGAAACCTCAAAGTATCAGTAGGCTTTTCATTCACTGGACTCTATCAGTTATAAATCAGTTTGCTAGTCCAGACAAGGTGATCAGAAAAGAGACCATAGACCACCAGCCACTAAGTGCACCTACAGCTGAGCCTCCATCCTCATCCATGTCAAAGAACATCCAGGCTTCCTTTCCCCATGATGGCCCTTCAGGGAGGCTGCCAGTCCCTCTCATGAAGGGCTGCAGGCTTCCACTGAGGTACTTTCTGATTTAGACTGTGTTGACTTACAGGCACGTCTCCTAAAAGAATGGAACCCAAGGAATGTTTGCCACCTCTCAACCTGTGAGAAAACACCATGTATCCTTGTTGGAGCCTGTTAATCCTCTCCCAAGAAGCATGGCTATCCCATTCTGCAGATGGTGGAAGGAAAGCTTGGAAGGGCTCACATTCTGCAGATGGTGGAAGGAAAGCTTGGAAGGGCTCACAATGCATTGCAGTTCTTAAGCACTGCCTAGATGAGGGGAAACAGAAGAAGCAGGAGAAATATGACACACTCTTAGGGCCAAGTCTCATCGCTAAAGCCATCTTAGTATTCTCTCTATCTTCCCTTGGACTTGAATATAAGGACATATTTCAGGGACATGTCACAGATGTTATTACTTGCCTTGAACATGAAGATGGTAGAATTGGTTTGCCAACACCCCCAACATAAAAAACAGATACAATAAGATGGCAGATTCTTCTTTACTGTGTTGCTATAATCACAACTCTTTTCTATTTTAAGGGTTAAGTGGGAGTAATCCGTGTTTTCATACTTCTTGTCTTTCTTTTCTGGAGAGGCCATAAGAATGCCTGAATGTGCATGATTTTAGACAGTTCCAGGAAAGGAGGCCCATCCCATGCCTTTAAAAGCATTGTGGCTAAATTGAGTTTTCCCTGTTGAAATAAGGTGTCCTATGTGAATATATTCTCCAGATAGAGTCTCCATTTAATTGCAGTAGGCGTGAAGGAAGTTATGGCCTTTTCATTCTTGAAAGAACAAAATGTCTCATAAGAAATAGACTGCAAGCAGGAGTTCAATGCCTATTTCAATACCTATTTTCTTCCTAAAAGCCTTTTAATGCAAGGACATAATTTCTGTTTTCTTTTGACAACAGGAAAGTGTTTTCTTAGTAATGAAAACAGTAATTTTCTTTTACAGTGGATAATATGTATCTGTTAGCTTAAATCGATACCTGTGAAAACCTGCAGAAATGAAATTCCCCCTACAGCACCTAGATGGACCTAGCTGCAGCTTTTTGTGGGAGTAGGTAGTAAGGTTCACATGCTGGAAGAGAATGGAGGAAAGATGTAAGAATGGAAGAAGGATGTTAGATAGGGCAGCTACACTTGGCTCATCAGAGGAATAGGAAGGGAAGTAATATCTGAAAAATCTCTAGGCAGGTATTGGTCATGGTCCAATAATTTTGTATGCTATGATGTAATAGAATGGCAAACAGATGGCAGAAGTATTAGTAAGACCTTGGAAATGTCTTTCCTCCTTCCCATTATGAACACAATCAGCTTCCCTCAGGGTAAGACAGGAAGGTGAAGGTGGAATGCAAAGAAAAAATGCCTTTTGTTTGGTACAGTTTTTGGATCCTCAACTCCTTTGCATGCATTAGAGTGCTTTGTGTGTTGTGGTTACAGGTGTTTACTATGTGAGTACCAGGAGAAAGCAATTATCTTCCCAGGTGAAGCAAGCTTTCCCTCTAGACAACAAAACAAAGCAGGCAGTCTACCTCACCTTATCAGTATCCACGCAGTACATTGCAAGAGCAGCACAGGGGAAGATATACCTGAACTCCGAAATATGCAGACATTTTGCCTTTGCCCTTGCCCTCTAAAACTAGTCTAACTGTGTATAAAAGACTTGCAATTTGCTTCTCTTCTCTTCTCTTCTCTTCTCTTCTCTTCTCTTCTCTTCTCTTCTCTTCTCTTCTCTTCTCCTCTTTTCTGATTCAGAATAGAATCAAAGAATCTCCCTAGTAGATACTGGATCAGAGTCTCTTATCAGTCTTCTGGTGCAATTGATCTCCCTGCTTTAGGCATGTGCTGATGTTTGGGATGTCACAGATGAGCAAGACAAGTAGACCATGGAGTGTTTTTTTACACTCCACGGCAATGGAATTTCTGATACAATTATTTCTCTGTTTTGATACAATTGTTGCAGGTTCTGTTCATGTCTGGTATAGATTTCTTCCAAAGGCTAACACCTGATCAATTCAGGATTGAGTTTGGATGTAGGAATGGGACTGATGCCATCAGTTTCCCTTTGTTTCAGAACACAGACAAATTGGCATTTTGGTCTTGGCATTTGTAGCTTCCTGCAGCTGTGAGTCTGGAGTTTTCAAGATACAAAAGGTTGAGATGTTGTGATTTCCCACAAGGGTGCCATTGTGCAGGAATACAGTTTAGTGTGCCTGGGACGAGGTGGAAGGCTGATGCTTGCACTTAAGAGATGAAGTAATCAGATAATTACAAGGTTATTTGCACAACACCATGTAGTTCTGTGGGATCTAGCTTCTTGATGTTTTCTCCTACTCTATCTTGTATCTTTCTCCTGTGTTGCTAATATTGCTAGGATGAGCCTGCTGGTGTATCAAGGTCAGGGATGGACAACGGGGTGCACTGGGCTTGTTATTACAATGAAGGAATTTGCAAAGTATAGCATGACAGAGAGGAGCCCAGATGTATGTAATTACTACAAGGGCTTAAATGTTACATGTCTGGCATATACCTGGGCATGGGGATTTGGCATGATCCCTAAAATCCCTCACCTGTATATGCAAATCCCATAGAGAGGGCATGCATGAAATATCCTAGAGCTACTTTGTGAATGCAGGCAGCTGCTCCAGGTCTGGAACACATCTGACATCACACTGTTGTCTCAGCAGTGCTCTAGAAGACGAACAAGAATGTGTCCATACAGGCTCTGAGCTGTCAGAGTGCATGTGTGTACCTGTTTTGCCTTCAGAAACACATGTTCAACTCCCACTGGCTTCAAAGGAATTAGACAGGTGTTTAAACACTTGGTATAATCAGAACCTTGAGAGCTCTTTCCTACCACATATGAAATGTGAGTTCAAAAGTGAATTTACTAAGATTACCCTTAGCTCAGTGTTTAATATCCTTTTCCCTTTTCATTGCACCATAGGATTGTTTTTTGAGCACCAGTGAGGATACTTCAGTTATGGTTTTCTTGTGCTTATTCAAAATTTATTTAGACCACCTGTTTAGAGGTACTTTATTGAAAAACCAAAAAAATAAGTATTTACTCTAGTTTTGACATGCTTTTATGTCAAAACCATACTTGTTTACATTTTAGAGATAATAATGTCTCTTGGAAAAATAAAGATCAGGTAGTAGTGGAAAACTTATATGCTTTTTTCATAATTGCTCTTTTTGCACCTACAGCTAATTTAACATCCTCTCTACCAATACTTTTATTTTTTTATATTCAATGTATCACACCTTAGGTTAACAGTGGTGCTGGACAAAAGAAGAATGCATTATTTCTTATCTAAATTTGGGAAGAAGAGTGTGTAGTTACTTACTTGAATTATCCATGGAAAACCTATTGTTGTAGCAACACAAGCAATTTAAGTTGTTAATATTCATATACTAACATAAGATCACCAGATTAATTCTTTGCTAGCATGTTAGAGTGAAAATGACATATGTTGCTGTCGATAAAAATAATAAAAGTGAACTTGTGCTGTTATTAAAAATGGTCAATTGTTATCAATTTTTTGTGATAAAATAAATGTTGATTTTAATTAAATGATTTGATTTTTCCTCTTGAGAAAATATTGGTTGGATTATATTGTCCTAACTATGAACAAAAGAAAATTGATAGTAGCATAATCCGTACTTTATATTTTTAATTATTTCTGTTTTTTTTTTCTTTGGGATATGCAATATGAGCTGCAATTCATGACATCAAGACATTCCAATATCTCTGAAAATGTTATAAATAAATGTCAATAATGAAAACTTAGTGGATACCGTGTAATGAACTTCATTGTAAGAGAAAAGGAAATATATTTGTGGTGTTGAATTTTAACCACCAGGATTGCTAGCCTTGAAAAATATGGCAAGAAAACCACATAGATCTCTTGGAAAATGAACTACTGATTATACCTGAGCTTTTAAAAGGCAGCTATACTCAATTGTCCTTAAACTGGGAAAATTATAAAGGCTATTTCACAGAACACATTCTTAGCCTAGCCACTGGTAACTGAACACTGAAACAATGACTGCTGTCATGTCCACTGACATAGGTGGCTCACTGCACTCATGATTTTCATCATTTGTGCATCTAGCCCTCCTCCCTGAAGTGACTGGGCTCCTTTGTTGACATGTGGACAATGCCAGCCTGTGTTATTCCATGTCAATAATATCAGAGGTAAATTAGAATATTCACCTTCTACAGATCTTTTTCATATTTGCATTCCAGATAAAGGACCAAATCCAGCACACATTTTACCTAACTGGGTAATATACTAACCATTTAAAGGGTGTAAGTGTGATTTTAGAGAAATCAAATCTGCATCCCTTTCTGAACAAAAGTGGTTATTCTCAGAATTGCAGAATGGTTGAGTTTGAGAGAGACTGCAGGAGGCTGTCTGGTCCAACTCCCCTGCTCAAGTACAGCCACTTATTGCTGGTTGCCCAGGACTGTGTCCAGATGGCTCTTAAATATATCCTAGGAGGGCCACAACATCTATAGGAAAACTGGGCCAATGCTCAGTCACCTTCATAATAAAAAAAGTGTGTCCTGATGTTCAGATGGAACCTCCTTTGTTGCAGTGTGTGCCCATTGGCTCTGGTTCTGTCCCTGGGCACCACTGAAATGACCCTGGCTCTACCCTCTTTCCACCCTCTCTGCAGGTATTTACAGCCATTGGTAAGGTTCTCTCTGAGCCTCCTCTTCTCCAGGTTGAACAGTCCCAGTTCTTTCAGCCTTTCCTCCTATGTGAAGGTCTTTCATAATCTTAATGGCCCTTCTCTGAACTCTCTCCAGTAGCTCTGTATCTCTCCTGAGCTAAGGACCCCAGAACTGGATGCAGCACTCCAGGTGTGGACTCACCAGCACAGAATAGAGGGGAAGGATCACCTCCCTTGACCTGTTACTAATGCTTTGTCTAATGCAAACGAGAATACCATTATGTCTTTTTACAGCAAGGACACTTTGCCTGCTCATAGGCAGCTTGGTGCCATCCAGGATCCTCTGGTCCTTTTCCCACAAGTTGCTTTCCAGCAGGGTTATGCCCAGCATAAATTGATATCTGGAGCTGTTTGTTCCCAGGTACAGAACTTTGTACTTCTCCTTGTTAAACGGCCTGAGGTTTCTGTAAACCCATTTCTTGAGACTGCTGCGATCCTTCTGGACAGCAGCATGATCCTCTGGCATATCACTGCTCCTCCCAGCTTTGTATCATCATCAAACTGGCCTGTTATCCAGATCATGGATAAAGATGCTGAATGGTACCAAAGCCAGTACTGAGACCTGGGGTGCATGCATATTTTTCCCAATAGCCATGATCAATTAGAGATTATCAAAAGTGGTGTCATGGTGACATAAGACAGCCTCAGCACTCATGGGTGCATGATATCAGGGTCTGTGGCATCCAGGGTTTTTAAAAAAGCCTATAGATATTTTCTACCTGTCTGCCTGTATATCACCTCCTTTGAGTTTTAAAATGAAATATAATATTAAGCATGCTCTTTTACCTTTTAATTTGAAATATCTATATTCTTGTCTCTATCCCAAATCCACAAAAGCTTCCTGGCACTATACTGTAGGCTCACCCATCCCAAAGCTGACCACGAATTGAGAAACATGATGAGAGTAGTGTAAGCTATAAAGTTCTGCTGCTTTATCAGGATTAAGAGCAATTATCATGTTCAAGTGGAACTTCAAGAAAAGGACACATAAAACAGTATGCTTTGGTTTTCATGCTTTAAAATATCCTCCTTACCCCTCCCCCAGGTACTAAGATTTCAGTATTTCATCTTAACCTCCCCATTGCTTACCATAATTATGGATAATACAGTTGACCTTAGAGCCTGTTTTAGTGATTAAATTTAGTTTTAATTATTACTATACAAAATTCTTTCATGGTAAAGGCCACTTTCCCTCTGGCTCTGAACTCTGCCTCTTTTAGCATTTTTCATATGTGGACAGAAATTACAGGTACAGATATATAGCTATTTTCCACTTTAGATTCACTAAACCATTAGAAAAATGTCTGAGTTCAACCATAATCTCTTAAGGTTATCAAATGATTTGTAGTTTTTCTATTGCTGTGGCTCAACATGCTGTTCTTGTTACCTAAAACAGCAAATGGTGTAGTCTGGAAAAAGACAAAAGAACAGTGAATTGTAGATGAATGGCTGTACCTGAATCTTTGAGAACAAAGTCATAGGAATATCTCAGAGTTGCCTACAGGCTAGATTTCAGATGTGAAAGCACAGGTAGATCAGATCCATCTTAGCATTTGCCTTTGTGGATTCTCAGGCATAGCAGAAACTGTTTTGCTGCTTCTCCTGAAAGCTTATCTTAACATTTTTCTCATTTCTGGAAATAACTTTTTAAAATTAGATTTCTTAAATAATGAGATTTCAAAATATGGAGAAACTTCTTTAGGAAGAGATAATTCTTAGAAAACTAGCCTTTCTCTTGTACAGAAAAAATTACTTTTTTTTTAATGTTTACCAAACGAATCCATTAATTGAAAAATAATGAATATGAACTGACCAAGAATGACCTTGACTTTTGTGCATTTGTTCCCTATAGCAGGAAGTCCCTAAGGGAAGAAACCAGCTCTACTACACAGAGTTAGTACAATATAAAAAATTGTGGCAAAAGCCAATAGAATATGAGCACCCCAAACCTCTATTTCTGTATTTTTTTTAAGATTTGACACTCCTGTTGCTGAAAAATTTCACTCTCCTCCAGGTCAGAAATTGTCTATTATGACCTACATATATATATTGACCTATATTGTGCTACACTGCATAAAGACATACTGTATCCTGTGCCGTTTCCACATAGGAAATATTTACAGTATTTTTAAGGTCACCTGGAAATGTTTAATGTGGTTTTTAGTCTTTTTCTTAAAAAAAGGAAAAAAAAAAAAAACCACCAAAATCCAAACCAAATCAGCCAGTCAAAGAAACCTAACAGTTTCCCTCTCCCCAGCACTCCTCCTCTCCTCCCCTTACCTCTATCTTTCTCATATCTTAATATAGTTCAAGGATTTCTGGCTCTCTGGGGTAATTTCTAACAGCTGGACATCTAGGAAGAGGAAAAAAAAAAGAAAGAGAAGAACAAGACGGGGTAAGAGTAATGTTTCTTGTGGATAGCTTTCTTCAATAATTGATTATTTTCTGTAGTTTCTGCAGATGCATTGGTTATTTGACCAGCATGGTGTGTCTGTTGGCATAATAAACTAATTGAGCATTTGGATGGCAATGGCCCATGGCTGTGTGTAGTATGACAAGTTTCACCACCTGGTCTGTCTGCAGTTTTCACTGTGCTCACATGAGAATTTCAAATCTACTCAATCTCCTTTCATCTGTGACCCTCTTTATAGATTTTCGGCATGTGTGATCCTTGCCCCAAGGGAGACAGTTTGCTTCAGAAAATTGTCCTGTAGGTAAAAGCAATAGGCCATCCATTACCCTCTTCTTTCCACTCACAGGTTAATGACTATATTAAATATTAAATGGGGTTCCATCTCCAGAGTGTCTGTATAAGTGATTTTACATTATCTCATTCAGCCCTTCTCTGATTTCTTCTAAAGTGTGTTGCTTCTTTCTAGAATAACTCTAGCAGTGAAAACCATGATTGATTTGACAACCATTAACAGAATGTTTAGTACTAACCTTCCTCATCAGTGAGTTAAGAAGATGGTGAAAATGGAAAGAGAAAAACAGGGATGTGAAGTTGGTTTCCCTTATTTAAAATGTTATTTCATATACAGTTTCTACAGGTTATTAACAAGTAGACACGGACTTCAGGTTTGTTTAGAGGGATGAGTGAGAAATAAACGGAACCTTTTCTATCAACTGGGATTAAATTCATAACAAATTGTTTTGGTTAGCAAATCATAGAATCATAGAATACTTCTGGTTAGAAAAGACCTTTGATATCATTGAATCCAACCATTAATCTGCCAAGTCTACCACTAAACCATGTGCCCAAAAGCCACATCCACACATTTTTTAAATTTCTCCAGGGACAACCACTTCCCTGGGCCCAATGCTTCACTGTAGTTTCGGTGAAGCAATTTTTCCTAATATCAATTTAAACGTCTCCTGGTGCATCTTGAGGCTGTTTCTTCTTGTCTAATCATTTGTGAAATTGGAGAAATGACTGAGCAGCCCCTCACTCCAGCCTCCATTTAGGCAGTTGTAGAGACTGATTAAGCCCCCCTGAGCCTCCTTTCCTGCAGGCTAAGCAATCCCAGTTCCCTCAGCTATTCCTCACCAGAACTGTGCTCCAGAACCTTCCCCAGCTCCACTCTCCTTCTCCGGACCTGCTTCAGCACCTCAGTGTTCTTCCTGAATTGAGGGGCCCAGAACAGGACAAGGAATTCAAGGTGTGGCCTCAACAGTGCCAGGTACAGGGGGACAATCACTGCCCTGGTCCCTCTGGCCACACTATTGCTGGTACAGGCCAGGGTGCCATTATTATCTGAAGATCAAATGTCAGGAGGGTGGGGCCCAGCTCTTTTCAGCAGTGCCCAGCAACAGGAGAGGGGGCAATGGGCACAAACTGAAACACAGGAAGCTTCATCTGAATGAAAGGAAAAATTTATTGGTTTTGAGGCTGACTGAGTAGGTTTTCCAGAGAGGTTGTGGGGTCTCCTTTGTTGGAAATGTTCTAAACCCATCTGGATGTGATCCTACAACCCATCCTGTGCAACATGCTCCCAGTGAGCCTGCAGGCTCACAGAAATCCCTTTCAACCCTGACCATTCTGTGATTCTGTGATCTTATGTTGATCTTATCAACCTAGGAGTTGACCAAATACCAGGAAAAGCTGCAGCATAATATAGCCCAGCCCCTTGGGAATTCCCACCAGAGAAATCGGCATCTCTTTTGGTTGTAAATTACTACATAACTTCTGATACTGTAGAGATTTTATGATATATAAAGATCTTTGTTTAGATATTAGCAGCTGTTTTGTCCTTTTTTGTAGCTCTGTGGTAGAGCTCCCTATTTGCTTCTTGACAAAATGCCGGCTCAAATAAGACATTGGTTTCACAATGTGGAAAGTTACATCGAACGCATAAAAGAAGAGCTTGAAGCTCCTTTTCAGGAAGGCCTGCAGGATGTGCAGACATCACCGCACATAGTGTGGATAGGATTTTAAGTTGTTCCTGGGAGACTACCCACCCCCCATCCATGTTTTCTGAATTCGACCTGTCTTACCAAAAATGAAGAGCAGTGTGCAGGTGCTGTCAAATTCAACCCGGAGGTGTTCTGATCACTGGCCAGCAGATCTCAGGGTGACGGGTCCAGGGCCCTTGGAGCTTGTTGGTCCGAGGCGAATTTGAAATCAGCTGCTTTGGCCAAAAATCTTCCCCTGTCTGCTCAGGTTGTCTTCTTGGCTTCAGAGGGCCTGCTGGGTCCGCTGGGACATCCCCAGGGATGCCAATTCTCAGGTTTGGTTTCTCATTCAAGATTCAGGTTGTTAAAAGTCCTTGGCCCTCTAAAAGCCCTGAGCCACGTCACAAGAAAAAAGCGGAGCCTTCAAGGCCTTGTTTTCAGGTTTCTCGTGTTGTTTATTATTTGATATCTCAGAATTCTCTCTGCACCCAGCCGAGGTCCGGACAGCGGCTGGGACACGAGGCGACTGCCCGCCGATGGGGCGCTGCTTTGCTCTTATACAGATAACGACGTGTCCATTATTTACTATTTTGTGCCAATGTCTAGTACCTATACTAGAAGGGTCATTTCTACCTTGACTCAATCCCTTTTCACTACTTTGTGTCATCACCACCTCAGAAGACGGAGGATGAGAAAGAAGGAGAGGAACTTAGGGCAACACCCTAAATCCTCCATCTTGTCCCCCATTTACCTCTATGCTAAGAATACTAAAACTACAAAATTTTTCACCCTGTGCTGTACTAAGCTACTATTTTCACACCTTTGAGGTTTGTAATTCCTCTCTCAATGTTGGAAGCCTCTCCCATGGACTAAAATCAAACCTGGTGTCTTCCTGGGCTGTGTGCCAAGGTCTCCAACCCCCCTGGACCGGCTCCACACCCCCCTGTCCAGGGTTCAAACTCCCTTCCTCGGGTCCCAGGTCATCCAAAGGGATGCCCTGGACTCTGACAGCAACTTTTTAAAATTTTATGCAAACAATGAAGAAGAGATCTCAGATTCTGCTTTAAAATGTATAATCCAAATCCTTCTAAAGTGTTTATTGAACATAACAAAAGAAAAAGCAACCCTGCTATCCGTATCTGTAACACTGATATCGAATACCTCCACTTCCACTAGAAACATTTAGGAGGGGTAGTCAATCTGAAAATGAGCACTTCAGTGGTGTAAATCTTGATTTATAATGTTAGAAAAAGGTGAACCAAGAGGGTTGCATTTGAAGTGCACTGAAACTAAGAGTTAGAGTAAATGGTCTGCTTTTCAGAAACTAGTCACAACTATATAACCAGCTGTAGAGCTGTCGAATGTTTGAGATTTTTTCGTCTTAGTCCCTGATGGAAACCAGAGAGTTCTGCTCTTCTTTCTGTGAGCAGAAGTTGTCAATTTATCTTTTTGCTGTCTCCACCTTCCCTTCTGGTTTAAGTCCAGTGAGCACAGTTCTAATGCATAGACCCACTTAGCAGAGTTGCAACCCCAATGGATGACTGGAAGTTGAAAACAGACCCTGACCCAAGAAGAAAAAAAAAAAAAAAAAAAAAAGGTCAGATAGCTGTGAGGAATCCAGTGTGAAACAAGTTCCTTTGATTTTATTACTTCACTCTGTTACTGCCCATCATTTCCCAGTGTTGCCCTCAGCAGCAGGTTATCTCAGAACTGGCTGAATCTACAATCTCTGTTTGGCTCCTGGCACTCTCTGCTGTAGGCTGAACCCCACAGATCAGAAATAAGGTGCACTGATGGGACTGTCGAACACAAAAAACTCTGTGATGGATCTTCACCACTCTAAACCTAATAAACTATTGCTGCAGAGGAAACATAATTTTCAGTTTCCTTTCTGTTTCCACCATTTAATCATAGCTAAGTAAAAATGTGTCACATAGTTTTTATTTGCAATCTATTCTTGAATCTCTGTGAACTTAATGAAATAATGTTTGGGGTTTGGGGTTTTTCTCCCCCCCTCCCTCTTATTCCTTTCATTTCACCTCTGGTTTGGTCTACCCAGTATTACATCTGTAGTCAATCATCCCTACCAGACCAGCTTGCTAAATTATCCTCCAAATGTCAGAAGAAAGCAGCCTGAAATGATGATTTAAAGGAATGATGCTTACTTAGGTCAAGTAAAACACATAAAAACCAAGGAGGCATTTTCATACTTTCTTTAGCTCCACTTGAATTTCATTTCTCTTTGTCACCTCCTTTGTCATTACTGTCACTCTTCACCAACAAAGCACTGGCAATTAACACTGAGGTAAATTGGTGAGATAACATTTACCTTGGCGTTGTCATTACTCTGTCATTGATACATAGGAAATCATAAGCAAGTGACCAAATGGGCTAAAAGGTTAAAATTTAATGGTCAAAATAGAAATAAGTAAAGGATAAGAAAATGCCAGGTATTTGGTAACACCTTGTAAATGGGGCTATTTGTTCTATAGAAGAACCAAACATATTTTGCTTCGTATTCATCTTCATTTGTTGTTAACTGGAACAGGCTGTGAAAATCACAAAGGACACACACTGTCTATATAAATTCAAAAAGCCATTTTTCCCCTTAAAATCTAAGCGCCAGTTAAAAAGAGTAAATCGGAACAGATTTAATTGGTATTTACACACACCAACATTAGCAATTAGCAAAGCAACAGCAGGGGGAGAAGAACAATTACTGCACCCAGTCTAAATGGTCTATCTGGATGAATTAAAGAAACCAGTCAAACTTAACCAGATGTTTGCAAAAAGAATTTTTCTTTATTTTCATAAACATGTTTATTTGAATGAAATTAATCCCCACTGATAGTGGGGCAGGACTAGAGTTGTTTTCCTCCTATTAGTTTGTGTATATTTTTGGGGAATATCAGATATTGTAAACATTAACAGATTGCTTGCTTGGCTTAATGATCATCCAAGTATGATAAAGGATGACAGATTCATAGTATTTTTACTCATGTAAAGTAGTATTTGTCCACAGATTTTCTCGGTATGGATTTCCACACAGTTAGAGAGATTAGGAGAAAGCGCTGATTCGCCTCCTCCCTCCTTTGCTTTTAAGACATTATAAGTAAAAGACTAAAGGGTATTTGAAGATGAAGATGCCTTTGATCCTTAATTCTGAAAGTCAATACAACATACAGAGAGCTTATCTTGCAAGCATGCAAATCTCTTCTAGCTGGGAAGGTGAAAAGTAGGAAACTGAACTAATTTTACTGCTCCTTTTTCTCAACCACTTTGACCAGGTGGTTGTTCTTGCGTTTGTCCTTCACTGTTTGTGACTGATGAGACATGCTGGACATATTTTGTGAGAATTTGACAAGCTGATGCCCACTCCTGGGTTTACAATTCTGGGTGCTGTCGTGATGGATAGCTGACTTGCTGTTCTAGGAGTCAGTGCCATGTGATGTGATTTGGGCTTAAGTCTGAGAAGTCTTTATGAAAACAGTTGACAGTGACTAGTAGAGACAGTTTGGAACAGGAATGTCAACTATGCCTGACATCTTCTGTGCATATTTTATTTGATTTTAATTAGGACCTTTATTTGAGGGGGCTCGGGGGTGGGGGGGCTGCTGTAATCTTTTGGCATGTGATAAGTTTAAAATGAGAAAACTTAAACATGCACAGATGTGCCAGTTTCAGACACACAAAGGATGAGGCAGACAGCAGAAGGTCAGGCAGGAAAGCTTCGATTTTAATTTTCTGACTCCATCTTTTATGCATTTTGATCAGAAGGCAAAAGATTGACTACACAGGTTGCCACCTTTCTGATCTGGTTTGTGAACATCACTATCAATCATATTTCTCCTCCCAGAGTAGAAATATGTAAACAAAATAGATAAATTCTAAATATATATATAGTTTACATGAAGCTGCATGAGAATCTCCACTACAAACTGCAAAGAGTGAAAAGCAGGAAAATTCAGGGCAACACACAGAACTAAGGAAACATTTACACCAAGACATTATGTTTTCATCCTAGAAAAGCTTGGTACATGGGAGTGACCTAAATGTAGACTTCATAGGCAGGAACGGAGCTAAGACATCCCTGAAATTAATGTTATGGTGTATAGTTTGGAAACAAAAGAATATGGTGAGCATAATTTTTTCAGCAAACTCTGCTGTATAATTATTTTAATATTTTTGGAGACCTTATGCATTTCTTAATTTCATCAAATTTTAGAAAAGTGATGCAAAGTGTGGTGATGATATTATCTATTCTAGAAATAAATCAATCATATGCCCAAACCCATTGGGTGCCAGAATCTCAATAAACCAGGAAAGCACATGGGGCATCTGTTCCAGAAACCTGATTAAGAAGGAGCAGCAGCCATGAGGGGAGGAGGCATATGTGGAGATATGTGGTGAGTTACACTGGGAGAAATGCAAAGAGGCGCACAGAGAGATGGGACACTCCTGTGGAAATATGCAGCTCAGGGTGCACATGGAAGGAGGCACTCCAGTCTGAAGGGGCTTTGGCCTTCAGGTAGACCCAACCTGGGGCAAGTACACTCCCAAAAGACTGCTGCCTATGGACTGATACTAAAATGCACAGAGGAATGGAGAAAACACAGTAAGGAACACAAAGGAGCAGGGAAAAGCCATTAAGACATTAAAAGCAGCAGAAAGAAACCAATACACTCCACTCCAACCTTCTGTGCTGCCTGTCACCTTATTGAAGCAATCTGGAGGGATAGTCTGTGAAGGGCGGCCAAAACAATGATTTTTTAAAAATTATTAATACTGGAATCAGTGAATACATGTTTGTGTTTATTGGGAATAAATTAAACTAAATAAAAATTCTCTCACTTGAGGCTGTTTTGCCTGCTACAGTTTATAGCCCATTGTGAAGGCATGTACATAATAATTGTCATCTTGGCTGACAGCAGGGAACTTAATCAGTTCTCAAAGAATATGACAATTATAGTGACATATATTTTTTGTGTAGATTTTACCCATTTGTAGACATTCTCCTGGAAAAGTTTCCCAGGTTCAAAATGGAACATGCAATAAAAAAAGTTACAGAAATTTTCTGGAAAAAGTAAGAGAATACTGATACAAAGGTCTTTGAAAGAGTACAAAAATACTGAAAATAAACCAAACCTAGAGGAATAGATGTAATGGAAAGAAACAGGGAAAATGAGTACCTTGCTGAACTGTGCAAGGACAGGAAATGTAATAAATGACATGATAATCAGAGATGTGAACTCTAAGTGTTTAGCATCTCTGAAAATCAAGTCAAAGACTCCTGCTCAAGGGAGATTTGTTTTGTGTGTTTCTATTCTATAACAAAGACAGTGAAATTGAAGAGGGATGAAATACATGAAAATGGGTTTTACAGCATCAACGCATACAACATGATTGATTCGAAATAAAGTGAAGTATGACAATAAAAGAAATGAGGGTCGCTGTGTGAAAGAAATACAAATAAGTAGTTAGGAAGAACTACTGCTCCTGGATTCATGAAAAGATGCTTTGAGCTTTGTGGAATGCATTTTTTTCTTTCAGAAACTTGTTTCTCTTCTGTGATCCTGCCAGAAAGAACTGAGTCTCCTGTGCAGAATTCTTCTGTTTTCAAAGTATCTAGAACAACTGCTTTATTTTGATTTTTCATTCTTTTTCATAAACCCCAGACCTTTCAGTGTGGTCATTCTCAATTTATCTCAATTTCTTCCAAGCATTTCTTTTCCATTTTGTTCATCATCTCAAGTAGTCATGTCACTTGGTTGAGATCTGAGGACTGCTGCCAGAAATAATTCATGGAGGCAGGGAAACAAGATATCTGTCGGGGTATAGTCAAGAACTACACAGGTGATGGGCTTTCAGCCATTGATTATTAATATGATCAGTATCTCTAAACTGATGTAGGACTTAACAGTTCATTAACCAAAACGCATAACAATGAGAACACTGCTTAATGGGTCATTTCTAGTGACCTGCTATTCAAAAAAGCCTCTTCTTCCAGGAAATTAACAGTAGCACAAGAGGGAATATTTAGGCTGAACATTAAGATGAATTTCTTCACAGAAAGGATAATTAGATATTGAAATGGGCTGCCCATGGTGGTGGTGGACTCACTGTCCCTGGAGGTCCTTAAGGAAAGACTGGACGTGGCACTGAGAACCATGGTCTGGTTGACATGGTGGTGTTCAATCACAGGTTGAACTCCATGGCCTCAGAGGTTTTTTCCAACTAATCGATTTTGTGATTCTGTGATTAATGAATTGACACTAACTATTAGGGAAAACTTCACTAAGTATTTCTTCCCATAAAAAAAAATTGCTCTTCCATCATTCTCACATTAAATTACATATTTTTCTCTTACACATGTTAGAAAGCAAACTAGATTTGAAGTTTCAGATACATGGCTTGGATTTGTGACTGAGACAACAAGAGTGGAATAAAGAAGTGTTAATTCTCTTTGAGGAACAGGTCAGCAAGGAAGATGCAACTAACATTAATAATGGGGCATACATCTTTCTGCATCACAGTCCTGCAGTGCTGGGAGTGTTTACACTGACATGTACAGGAGACACAAGTCACCTGTTTTTTATTGAATAAGAAAAGTTGAAAACATACACATAAAATAACCACTGGTGAGTCCAAATTTATGAGATTTGTTGGGCTGATATTCCCAGAAAGAGGGATTCATTACCATGCCCAACTTACTGAACAAGATATGCCAAGGATTTCTCCTTGGTTTCTCACTTTATCTGGGATATTTAGTCTTTCATATTCTAAACTTTATTGTTCGAGGTCAGTTCTCTATTTCTCACTGGACACTGGAGAAACCCTACTGCTGGAACACAATGGTTGGTTCAAATACTTGAGAAACGAGTAACCTGTTTTGAAGCAGGGCCTTAATCTGTGAGGACTCAAATTATTGTGACTGTTCAGCAAATGGTCAATGTATAGAATAACTGCCCTCAAATGCAGTTTTGATATCTTCATCTAGATCCTCTAGATTCTTCTTTTGAAATTACACCCTTTTGCTTGTATCTGGACCATGTTTAACTTTTGCCACTTTTCTATTATTTTGTGCTTCACACTTTGGAAAGCAGTCTGGATATGAATTTCTGCCCCTTTGTGTTTCCATTTATTCAAAAAACAGGAATCTAGAGTTTTATAAAAAAGTGTTTGATTAATGGTATTCAAGAGACTGTAAAAAAGTTTTAGCCTTTTGACTGATTTGGAGAAGAGTGCATGACAGTGTACAGGAACTTGACCAAAGGTCGCAAATGTTACAGAGTAGGTTAAGCGAGAATGTGAAATGGACAAGATGCAGAGGCTAATGAGCTGAATTTAGTGCGTCATGCAAGGATACTTTGGTTTATTCTCTGGTTTGATTAATATTCTATTTTTTTCTCTTATTTTCTGCTTCTTCTCAGTAATTTTAACTGCAAAATACATAATTTTACTACCCTTAAACGTGGAGTGACATACTCTTAATTAAATGGATTTTTACAATAAGGATTTTGAAAGATGCAAATATAGGTAGAACTGCAAAGCAGTAGGTTTTGATTAAAATTCTGTGTGTTTCTTCTGTCTACAGCTTGGTTTGTGAGTGCTGTTTTGCCAACACTGACAGTTCTGTCATATCCTTTGTTATGATAGATAGCCATGTATTCTTAGCAGTTGTAACTGCTCAGTGGTTGGCAGATCTGAAAGTAGAAACTATGGAAGGAGACTTTGCTTCCTTTTCCAAACAGTTCGGTACAGTCTTTATGATGAAGGAGGTGAGAGTTTTGCAGCTTGTGCTTGCAACTGTCCCTTGCCTCCTTTTTAGGAGACTGAGACTTCTCTTTTTTTAACAGTCTCTGACTCTGGATATCCATTTATTCAGGAAATTATTTCAGAAGAGATCCCAGGCAGCCCCACCCAGCAAGTTAAATTAAATATGCCCTGTCTGTACTAATAAAAGGAGAAAGGAAATCTATATTGGTTAAGCCAGATAACTTATTTTGCTGTTGACAAAGAAATCCACTTCTCAAAAAGACTGAAGTACCTCCCTATCTGTTCCCACTTATGTTTTCTGGAATAGCAGACATAAACCAAGACTGGAAGAGAAGCTCAATATTGTTGAATTTCAAAATGGGAACCATGATGGGCTGGTTTGAAATGAAAGGGACAGAGAATGCTGTTTGCTTCATGGCATGGCCAGGGTATTTAAGGCTGGAGCATGTCCTGGTTTTGTCCAAGACAAAGGGTTTTTTTTGCAGAAGCCAGGAGGGGCCACGTCCAGGACGTTGTTCTATATTACATCACATCATTGTGGGAGGTAGGGGAAGGGAACTCTTTGGGAGAGAAGAGGTTCCTTCCAGAGTGAGTGTGGTAGAAGGAGTCAGGGGGGGTTCTGTGTGAACTGTTCCTCTCTAGTACCCTCTGTCATTATTATAGTTGCTGTTACTGTTCCTTTTCTTATCTCATTGCTGTTTCCAGCAAATTGTTTTGATTTCAACTGATGATGTTTACATTTTGTGCCTCCAATTCTCATCTCCATCCTGCCACAGGGGAAGAAGGAGGGGAATGAGTGAACAGCACATGAAAAGTCTTGGTAGGGGCATTGAATTAGGAAGTACCATTCCTAGACCATGACAGGGAGGCCATTAGAATTTTCAAAAAAGAACTTGTTTAGATTTATTTAAGAATTTTATTGCAGCTTTCTACAGGTTCCAAATTCTGTACCATCTCTGAACTAATATCAAAGCCAAACAATCCATTGAAGAATTGGTGTATAGGAAGAACAATGTAAGATTTATTGTTCCCTCCAATTATTATATTCCCTGGGAAGAATCTGCACTACCTTGTTTAAATCTTCCCTGAGGTGGGTCACACAGTGAAGCTGATTGATAAGGAGTTGGAGAATTGAACTTTATGGCTGATCAGCAGACCTCTATCAACTATGGGAAGGGAGATGTGCCACAAATAGAGCTGTCTCTGCAGCAACCTTGCTATTAAATCTTTTAAAATGCCAAATTTATGGCCTGCAAGAAGGGGCATGGGCCGATCCACACATAGAGATTGAATATGTAAGGAGAATACTTAGGAACTGCAGTGAGTTGTTGGCAGGAGACTTGAACTCTAGTGAACAAACCTATCTGAGCTCAGTGGGGAAAACTGTGTAGTTGTGCTGCCTTTCATCAGTTCAGTGACAGGCTGAAAAGCACGCTAAATCTTCTAATACAGAAGCACTAAATTCAGTCTCTTTTTTTCTTTTTTTTTGAGAGCATGAAACTGTGAGAACAAAAAGAACAGATAGAAGCTACTTCTTTTGTGCCAAAAAAAGAAAAAAAGAAAAAGTAGAAAAAATAAAAAGGAAAAAGCTGCACATAGAATAAAGACATATGCACATGCAAAGGAGTAAAGAGGACTACTTTTATTCACATCTCATGGCCTTATATACAGGCAAGTGGAGCAGGAACCTTCTGACACTTCATGATGGAAAACTGGAGCTGGTTGAGGTGTTCTAAAGCTATGACCTATTTTGAAGAAACTGCTTAAATCTCCTGTTCACCAGAATGAGGCAATTGTATGACTAAGTGATGCTGTGATTATCAGCAGAAGTCACCAGTTCAGAATGAGTTTGAGGATATTAGCTTTTTGGGACAAGAGTACACCATGAGCTCTGCTGACAGTGCCATTCAATTTAGCCAGCATAAATATAAATGCCTATAACTAATCAAGAAAAAAATTGGTGACTATAAACTCTGGTAGTAAACAGAGCCTAACAGAAAAGAATAAGGAAGCTATCACTTTAATAATAACACTTTGCAAAAGAACCTGTCTTGTGTGTTTCACATTTTCAGCACAGTTTGCCATACTATAAATTTAGGAAAGTTAGCTACATTGTAATAAAAATCATTGTACAACCTCACTGACTCACATGGATCATTTCAATTCTTATGTCTAGTTTTGTTTCTGCTCAGTGTTGTATCATCGGCTATGCCTGAACTGCTGAAGCCATCCACTTTCCTGACTCCCAAGACAAGAGAAATGGTGTCTTTTTGGAGGAAAGTATCCATAGCCATACCTCATAAATTTTTCCAGTGATCTCCATTGAGTAACTCCTGTGATCAGAACCTTATCCTCTTGTGCATCTTATCTAAGTTATCAAGTATTGACTGATCTCCCTAAGAAACCACATACAGCTTACATTTCCTTTAGTGGAATGTTTTTTGTATGTCATTCTTCCATTCTTATCAATCACTTGGTATTATGACCTATATTTTAATCCTATTGGAGGATCAAATCCAAGATCAAAATTATGTGCTTAGCCCCTGCTATGTATAGAAATACTTACAAATTTTTGAGTCAGTATTTGGTAGATGTCAAAGAAGAGAATGGGTAAGGATGGAGATATAATTTATGGTTAGAATTTTATAGGAAATGGTTTAAAAATCCCTTCCCCATGGACTGAAACTGACACTTTATCAGGTTAAAAAATAGGGAATGGAAAAATATCTGTATTTTATTTCAGACTAGGTGTTAGTTCAAAATATTTGTGCAGGTTGAGTAAGAAGAACAAGCCTTTGTTCTAGCTGTTTCAAAATAGGGGCTTGAACTCCATTACCTCACATGCCAAGTAAATATCCTATCAGCATTGACCTTTCTGGTTGTTAATGTCATTCTTGTCTCTAGTTTTGATCAGCTATTCTATCTTTGCTGAAACTGATACAATCATTCCTGCAGAAGGTCTGAGTTTTAATGAAGCAGAACCTTCTAAAGAAAAAACCAACATAATAATTTCACTGGAAATTCCTGAACAACTCTATTTATTAGGAGGTGTATTCATCCTACTGGTGCAAATCTGTAGTTACATTTGCACAGCGAATAAACCAGAGATTGTTCTCTGGCCCTGAGGCTGCCTGCCATGGCAGAGCTTGAATTCACATGGCGAATTCCTGTCCTTTTCTGCAGTGAAAAGGTTTGTTAGCTGGATAGTTTCCAGCCTGATCAACTCTAGAAATACCCTGGGCATTCTCAAGGATATTAATGGTTGGCTCAGGCCAAAACTGTACTATCCATTTAACAGTATGGAAAACTACAGCATGGAATTCATTTGTGCTTTTAATTCACTAGCATAGATGTAGCCTGTGTTTACAGCTTGGGTTCTGTGCTTAGTGCTGCCAGTGTTAGTTATTGGGTTGTACATCTACCTCAGTGTATGGGTGAGCAGGTGTGCATCAAATTAAAAATTCATAGGCCCATTGAATTTCTTAGCTAAACTGGATTTTTTTTGTTGTTGTTGAAAAAAATCCATAAAAATCTCTGCAAATCAGGGCAAGTATTCACTGTTTCTATCTGTGCAATCTGTAGACTGGTGCAGTTTGAAATTTGAGTAAAAATTACAGAGTTGATGACAAAAAGCTTAGGAAAAAGAATGAAATATCAAGGATAGTAAAAATATCCTTCACAATATTTTAGTATCTGACTAATACACAGGATAAACATATCTGAATTTCTACAGCATTTTGCTTATGCCACTGGCACAAACAATGAGAACTGTAGATGGCATTTCTGATATACTAGAGGAGGTTTATGTTGTGAAATGAATCTCTGTGAATTTGTACACAGATAATTAGGAAACAAGCTGAAGGACAGTTGTCCAGTTCATTGTACTGAAAAGAAACTCATGTCTGGATAGACTGCATGCGTTCTTCAGTGTGATCTCATATACTATTTCTAGTAGAGGCTTTGGCACACAAGTAGGTGTGTACTAATGAAATTTGATAACGACACATGAGTAGATGGCTGGCATTTATTCTTTTAATACTGAAGCTAGAATATATGATTTTCATTTTATCCCTCTGGGCACATGGGGGAGTCTATGTGGGCCCCAGAGAAGGATTTTCTTTTTTTTTTTTTTCATTTTTTTCTCACTTTTTGTGCAATTAAATTGAGAGACAGAACTACTGACCTTGGCTGTTGCAAACTGACACTACTGAAAAAATATATTCTTACCATATTGCAACATTTCTTAATTTATAGTGCTAATTCAGCTTCTCTGAGGGCTCATTATTTAAAGTAACAAAGTTCAGAAATTTTTTTTAGGTCATTATTTAAAGCAACATAAATGCCTTTTCTGTTAGTTTTTTGTTGTGATGGTGCATTTAGCTAGATGGGGTGCTATGAGGGAACTCTTACTGGAGGCTGAAATGAGCATGACTTGAATATGAAATTAATTCATCATTGTCTATGCTAATATGAAAAAATATAAGAAATGAATTCATAATGGTGCTACTTAATGTGCAACTTTCTCCTCCTTAATTGTCTTTAGAAGGTGAGAGAAGTACTGCAAATCAAAGTAATTTTAGAGATAGTCTGCTGTTAGTGCAGGAGAACAGGCTTTAAGAATGTTTAACATTTCTGTATATCTTGTATGTGATCTACATATATTTGAATAGGCACATATTTATAAACATACACAGACAAACTTGCATGTCACACCATGAAGATCTACAGAAATATATACACACATACCTCGGCAGGGCCATGTCTATGGCCATGGGCCTGGTTCTAGGCTAGTGTAAGCCCTCAATACTATTATCTTCTGCTCTGGGATAAGGATATTCCAGAAATCCATGAGACCAGCACAAAGAGCACACCACTTCAGGGTGGACTCTCAAGTTCTGACACACACTGAACTGAGGCTATTTCCATATGAAAAGGGGAATCCTGCTTTACCTGCTTCCATGCCCAAGTCTTCTCTTCACAGGGCTTTTCATCATGTGATTCATCACTTGTTGGCAAACAACCACCAAAAAAAAGTTTTAAAATTAGACTAAATTCCCTGGAAGCATCCCAAATATACACTATCCAGAGGCAGCCCAAAAGGAGGAGTGGGAAGCTGTGCCTGTGGATGGGCAAATAAACAAGATAATTTCTTTGCTTTCCAACTCACAGTTAGGTCAAAAGTGTCTGTAAAATCTTAAAGTTCAAACCATGGGTATCATCTTTGTATATACCACACCATTTAAGTAAGGGAGTTCTCTTTGTGGACTTTGTTATCCCAGTGGCCACTCACTTCATCCTTTTCTCCTGTGCATCATTTAAGCCTTCATGAACTAAAACAGTTTCTCTCTTCAAAACTCACCTTTTACACGTTGCTTATTCACAGTTGTAAGAATAGGGAACTGAATTAGGTTGGCTTTTAAATTACATCATTAGTTAACATTCACTAAAAATGATTCTGATCTCAAGCCAGTGTAAGTACACTCAAGTAACTAGAAAAGATGTCAGAATCTTTTTCATTATTGCTTAATTTTTAGGTTGAAGTTTGGATGTAGGGGAAAAAAGAGACACACAAAAGATATTTGCAACTAGTTTTTGTGAGGGTTTTCGCTTCTGTTCTTCTTTGCCAAGATCAGGATGAATAATACTTGGGGAATGCCAAGCTCAAATATGGACTTGGAATGTTTATTATCTCTTATCTATTTACAGTATTTAAAGACTCACGCACCGTGAACTCTTAGAAGAATGAAGGTAACATGTAGTGCTTCTAACTCTTTCCAAGGTTATTTAAGTGATAAACCCCCAATAACAAGATGACACCTATATTATTTATACTTTTGAGCTAATAATGACTACCCAAGACCCACAATACAGGCCTTTTTCAGTCAGTTACAGAAAACCACCTAAACCCATGAAGAAGAAGGAAGAAAGTGAAGAAGAAGGACTTAGAAAACACTCAAAATCTTCCATCTTGACTCATATGTATTACTATACACTAAAACCCCAAATTCTAAGTTTCTAGGACTAGGACAGTTTTAATTTTTATAGTGTATTATTTTTTTCTTTACCAACTCCCAGAAGATCAATTTGTGATCAAAGCTTTTCTTTTCCAAAAATGAACAGGACTTGGTACTTTGGGGTAATTTAACATCTGTCTGACAAGTACCTTTCACCAAAAGCAAAAAGGGACACTATCCTTACAGCATACTTTTCTCTACTCAGCCCCAGGACTTCCATGCAAATCTCCATTTAACTATGAACTAGAACCACATCTGCTCTGAGTCCATACCCCAAGTGAATCAGGAGCTCAGAAGAGCTTTTGTTTACCTTCTTACCTTGTTATCAAACTAACATAAGAAAGTAAGTATGAATGAGATTAAATATTTGTCTCCTTTGATTGTTTCTGTCCAGATAAGTGTGTGGGAGTCTGAGTACATAGTCTGTCCTCTCAGATAACTATAATTCATGTTGAGGCAGGTAAAAGGTTTAAACAAGCTGGTACTTGTCCTTTTTTGCTGGCTCATGGCCGCCACCACCACACCTCTTTTTGATGGGGTCCCAGAGTCCCAAAGCCTTCTGGCATGAGCCAGCTCCAGGACAAATTCAAGTGTTGAATGTTGCATCGCAGTTAAAAAAAAAAAATAAAATTCTGGTGTCATTTTCATAAAGAAATCTCTCGTCATTCAAGCTCTTTCTGCTTTCTAGTACAGGCTTCCCAGGGGAAAGGATGAAGGACTGATTTTGCCCATTTTCCTCTCTTTAACTCACAAAAAGAGTCAGTCTTAGTTTCTCTGAAGAAGATGAAGCATGAAGTAAATTTGGAAATGCTGGGAAGCAGCAGAGCAATGCTTCTCAAACCTAGGAAAGGGCTGTCTGACAAGGACAATTCTTATGGTTAAAACCCATGTAGGGTTAATATTGCCTTTAGAAAACTCAGTCCTAAAATAATTGAGAAGATATGGAGCCCCCAGCTTTTCCTCTTATACTGATGTTGTTTCTCTTCTGATATCCAGAGATTTCCAGAGGAAACTGTCTCCTCACTCTGCAGTTGGTCATCACTGAAATTTTCCTTAGCTGTAAGAATAGGTCAGTAGAAGTTTGAAAAGTTGCCTTACCAAATTTCTTTTTCAAACAGATGTGCAGCTAGTATTTTTTTCTTTTCTAACTCTGAAAGCCCAACAGGGCTTTATTTCAATTAGTTCTGTACTTCTGAAGAGTTTGTTCTGAGGAGCTCTATGGTACACTTTTCTTTAGCCTTCTTGGAAGACAAGTCCAATGCTTTAGTCAGAATATTTATTTGAGAAAAAGAATATTACTACATGTGAAGTTTATGGATTCTAGAACTGGTTGTTAAAACTCTTAAAAAATTCAATTAAGAGAATCTGTGCGTTAGCAAGCTCTGAAATACAGTCTATGGTATATATAAAAGTTGGGTTTTGAGTGGGCTTTTATTAATTAACTTATTAGTAGAATTTATTGTGGGGTATTGACTGATCTCCACACTGTACCTTATTTTTGTTTATGAATCTTCAGCTAGTCATTTCTTCAGGACTCCTGTTATCATCAGTGAGGTCTGACCTTGTTGCAGCAGTCCTCTTGTTAGAGAGTAGAAATGAGCTGAGACACAAACGTCTTGTTTATCACAGCATGAAAAGGGTCCTGGTTTATTCCTCTTTACAGCTTAGCCATCCTGACTCCAACTATTCACTGCCTGGCTGCAGCAAGGTCCTGCTGTAGGTTTCTGCGGTGGTTTCTCCCTGGGAGCTGCTTACTGGCTGAGCAGCAGACCCCAGACCAACTGAAACAGTTTGTGAGTTCCTCAGTCTAGCTGGCTGAGCGTGGATAAGGCTTGGAAATGAGGAGCGGGCTCTGCCATGGGTTTAGAAGGTGTTTATTCAGTGCAGCTCCACACGCAAAAAGCACGGTCTGGCTTGTCCTTCACCTTTTTGTACCCAAGGGCGCAGCCTGGGCCAGCAGGAGAATTCAGGCCAAAAGGAGAAAGGGTGGGTGGTCCAGGACAGGGGCACTTAACACAACAACTGGAAAAAGTAGGCGTTTGAGCACCTGGTCAAATAGGAGATGATCTCCCCTCAAGTCAATCAGGGTGATTGACAAGGGGCTCCCCTCTGGGAGATACCATGGGGGTTTGGGAATAGGTGTAGGGACTTTGGAAGGGGCTCAAAGGAACATACCAACACAAAAGAAATAAAATACATATAAAACTTTGAAAACCTCAATCATGCACTGCAAGAGGTTTCCCCTGCAGCCTCCAGCTGCTGGTTATTTCCTGCTAAACCATGACTGCATGTATTAGTTTACAGACAGAATGCAGGCTTTTACCTGGCTAGACTGTGAACTGCAGGTTCTGACAACAGGCTCTGACTGTGTACCCAGACTGACCTCACAGCAGTGATTCCCTCTCTCCAGGATCCTTCTTCTTCTTCATGGTTCCTTTCACTCCCTCTTCCTCAAGGGCCCTCCTCCTTCATGATTCCCTCTCACTAACTAACCCACTCCCTTTTATCACACTTATCTTTATTGGCTGTAGCTGTGACTCATCAGGGGTGAGGCTATATTGGGTAATTAACACAGATGTTACTTATCAGGGACGTGACCACCTGTATTTCCTTCCACATGACCTTACACCAGTTTATAATGGACAGATGTCAGTGGACACAGGAGGGTGCAGTGTGTCCATAGGAGGAAGTTTTTCAGCAGTAAAGGAAAGGTGTTGCAGAGGTGGAGAGATTACCTTTTCTGCCTCTGAAGACTCCCTAAGCCTTGGAACAAGAGGAACTTTCGTACTAGGATGTTGTTTGGAAATCTCAAACTCTACAGCAACACCAGAAAACACTGACTGGTGTTGCAGAATCCCTCAGGGAAGGTGGACATGATGTCTACCTAGGCCTTGAACTACCCGAGTTGAGGCCTTAACAGGGGCCTGAGTGAGGCCTTGAAGCCTGTGACGCAGCTAGAAATTCTTAGCCAAGTGTGGCGCAGTTAGAAATTAGCAGTTAAGGTGTCGGGGAAAGATAATAGGGTTATGAAGGTCACTGAATAGACTTGTTAGTGGGCATGTGATAGCCACCTTAAGAGTTAGTAAAATAAAGTGTGTTGTCATACTTCTCTCTGCTGTGTGCCAATAGAGAGCTGCTGTGATTTGTAAACTATATGGAATTGTATAAAAGTAGCCATTTTAGCTGAATAAAGTAGAACGTAGCTGTTAACCATATTGGCTTGATCTGCGTTCTCTCTATACTCCGACTTCCTTTTTATCTCAGGCCAACCCTGGAAATAGACTGGCATTTTTAGTAACACTTTATCCTTGTTGTACCTCTGAATTTTAAGCCACATAATAATACTGCCAAATGATCATTAGTAAGCCTGATCTGAGTAAGTGTAATCACCACTTAAATTGAAATGAGTAGTGTGAGAAAATGAGAGATATGAAGTTCATTATTTCACTTTGCAAATCACCAACTCTGGGGAAATTTCCATTTTAATATGTAGTTTGTTTCAATGTAATGACTAAGAGGTTAACATCACACGTATCCTGTAGATAATGTAAACAAGCATTTATTTCAACCTCTTTTATATTTTGAACAGAGGCTCATAGGCTGTAAGGTTAGTTTATTTATTCACTTACATGCTTACTTTGCTGAGTACTTTGATATTTGTCATACTACTGTCCCTCCTTCTACTGTCTATATTCTTAATTCCTGCTGAAAATATTTGCTAATAATCGTGTTGTGTAGTAATAAGTTGTTTTAATGCAGAGAAAAGAGGCTGCAGAATATGATTTTACCCTTTACCTCTGTATTTTATAGAAACCTCTATTTTCTCTGTACATATGTTATTTACTACACTATGAGGTGTAAATCAGAAGATGATTTACAAATCTTCTCATCAGAAGATCAATGAGCATGCTCAGGTATTAGTAAATAAATAAGGCTGTGAACTTCAAAGGTGTTTTGTATGACATTCAAGACTACATTTTACCTTAAAGTCTCACCCTGCTGTTTTGCCAGTGGCTCTTGCAGTGATGTTAAAATCTTTAAAGAAAGCATACACTGGATTTTTAGAATTCAAACCAGAATCTGTTTTGGTTTTTTTTCCACCTTTTTTTTTTCCTCCTATTTTACTGCTTCAGGGTAGAATTGCATTAACTTAGCAATGTTGGGAGGAATGGGAATTGTATCAGTTCCGAAAATATCTTCCGTGCTTGCGAATAAATAAATAAATAAAGTAAAAAGATTATCTGGAGCACTGGCAGATTGATTTGGCAGAGAGACTGGGGTCAAAGATTTTTACTTGTCTTAGTGGTCCTCATTAGGGAATCAGAGCATCGTATTGAGAAAGACTGGCATGCTTTGGCTCCACCAGTGTCAGATTGCACAATAAACATGCTAGAACCTGACTTGTGAATTTCTTGTCACGCGGATGGATGTTTGTCACAGTCACTGGGACACAGATGTCACAGCCTAGGGAAGGCCTGCTTATCATTCATGTGGTCACTTCTATTACCTCTGGTCGTACTGTGCTGACCTGCTATTAGAGACTCTAATTTAATTTCCCCCGCCAGTGTCATGGGTTATTTCTTCCATTATTTCAGAGATTTAATTTACAGGGTAAATTCCATCACTTGAACGAAAGGATTTTTCACGACATGAAGAACAAGTTATTTTTGAAGATTAAATTAACATGGTTCTGGCTATTTATCTTGGTCATCTCTAAGGCATGAAGCTTAAACACCAGTGAATGACATTATGTTCATATGTTGGTGCTATTTCCAAAACACATGAAATATTGTATTTTTTCTCATTTGAGCTGTATTGCAACATCTAAAAAGGATTCTGGGCACAGTGTTATGAAAGACCAGTTACCTTTTTGTTACAGCTACAAATAAGCTTGTTTGTAATTGAGCCTGAGATCACATTGAAAAGACTGCCACATAGCATAGATAGGACAGTCACTGTAACAGGCAAATATGTTAGAACCTGTATGCTTGTTTTCCCACATATTAGTCATTCCAAATACTGAGAAAACACAAGGAAGCAATCCTAAGTATCTAAATATTAGATTCATGTAATTGATGATTTACATAATGATATACATTTCCTTGACTAAAAAACCCTTGTAATCACCAATTGATCACACAATTCAGTGTGTTCAAATTCCAGTGCTCACACCTTCTGAAAAAGTGCAAACCTTGAATGTTTATTAAAAAAAACCATAAATATTTCCTTACATAATCAGAAGGGTAACTACCAGAGCTTAATATAATTGTATATGTAGTAAAATAATTTTAACTGTTTGCCAGAAGCTTGTTTTCCTGTGTGGCTAAGACAGTTCTTCACAAAAGTATTTGCCAGCCTTTTGGGGTTGCTTTTTCAGAAATCCTGAATTAATTTCTGGTGCCTTGGAGAACTTCTATGCCTTTTTTGGCTCCAGTCTGAGGGTACAACCCAGGCCCATGAAAATAGATCGGGATCACTGAAAGGAAGAGGGCAGGGCTTTCTTCATACGAACCTAAACAATGAAGAAAAGAGTGAATGGGAGAAAGTTGCCTGCTAAGTTCTTCAAGGGCTACATGACTCTGAGGTCAACAGAGAAGATAGTGAAGGGAAAAGGCACTCATGATTACTTTGGCTTCCAAGGAGAAGCATGGGTAGGTATATGAGAGTATTGACTAAAATTTATGCCAGATCATTTGGACACCTGCCATGGTTTCAGCTGAATCAGCCCAAAGTCTCCTAGCACAGTAGGACTGTCTGTAAGGAGTGAAGTAAATGATCTTGTACTTAAATGTCTTCACCCACTCTCTGCCAGTCCATTTCAAAACATCGGTTTTCATAAAACAGAGAAGCAGACAGTGAAGAAGACTAGGTTTTCTCATTACTAAATTATAATTCAGTAAGATATGAATATATATTTAAATACACACATATTCAAGTACATATGTAATGTGTGTGTGAGCATGTATGTATTGTATTTTTTGCATTCAAGAAAGGCAAATAATAATAAATATTTCAAATTCTAACTAGTAGTAAACTTAGACTGTATGGCATCCATATAAGTTCCATGTGAGTATTTGCTATTAGAAACTGTTTTGACTAGGAAAGTAGGTCACGTTGCTCTTTCTGTTCACATGAAACTCAGAGGGAACTGAATTTTCACTGTGAAGACTTGTGATTATTAATTTATAATTTAATTTATGTAACGGCTCTGTGTTATTCAGAAATAAGGTTGTCTTACAAAGATTTTATTCGGAAGCTTTAAAAAGAATTTCAGAGTTTAACTGCCTCCTATATTTCTCCTTGTGTTAGTGCTGCCTCTTGAAGTTTGATGCTAATTCAGTCAACAGGGGTGCAGACATGGACTAGAGCAGTAGAATTGCAACACAGAGTCTTATTGCCAAATTTACTTTCTATCAGTGATCTTTGCTTATCTGTCAAAAAGATGATCTTCTCTTCTCTGTCACAGACTTGCCACATTTGAAGAAATACATTTCAGCAAGGAACATGCAGTAGCATGATATTAAATCATAAAGTTCCAATTTTTATGCAAATTAATTTTCTTACATAAAACCACAAGAAAAGAAAAGAGTAAATATCAAGAGGTATGTCCTGTTCAGTGTCATAGCTCTACACAGAGAAATGCAATTGAAATTTTCAGAAAACTGTTTTTATTTAGGATCAGGTTTCTTTGCTGCTTGCTTTGAGGCATATAAACCACTGGAGAACAGGCAGAAATGAAAGGAATAAATCTTCTCTGTTCTGGTACTCCTCCCTTACCTCAACATGTGCAATGCAACTTCTGTCATTTCAGAAATGAAGGATGTGGTCCAGAAGGTACTCTTGACTACTGAGTGATATAAAGGATACAACTGCAACTAGAGAATATGGTTCATGAACATCCTGTATGTTTAACTATTTAAGAAATATATTCCAAACTCTTCAAGCAGTTCTTGGATTTATTTAACTGCCAAAATCGCTGTTAGCTGTACATTCAATTAAAAAGAAATGCATAATCCCTCTACTGAAATACCTAGACAATGCTGCAGTAAACAGCTCTGTTTTGAAGTCAATCTGAAAGTAATTGAGCACAATGAAAGTGGTACTATTCTTTTTGTTTTCTTACTTCTACACTTCAGGAAATTACGTATATCCTGGTGATAGTTCTCTCCCTGTCAAGTGCCTCTGAGGAGAGATGTCACAGCAAAGCAATATGTGTAAGGTAAAAGCCAAACTCACAAAACTAACACTTTCTGAATGCACAGCATTTCAGTAACTAGTAGGTATTTAGAGGTAGTCAGGTCCCCAGATTCAAAAACTAAGTGAGAGCTTTACTTCCAGTTTCTGCTGACAGAGCAGCCCAGCTTGACTGCAACGAGCTTCTGAGCCTTAGGCATGACTGAAGCTTGCTTGACAAGATCACTTGCTAAGTCCAATGTGCCTGATGAGACTCAGTCACAGTGGAGTGTGACAACAATGCAGAGTGGTGAAGATATAGGAAAGGTAGCTGAGTCACTGTATTTACAAGGCACTAATCCACTCCGGGTATAATTACTTAAAAAGCCTACGGATTTGAAGAAAAATTTTGTTGGCTTTTTTTCCCCCGACTAATCTTCCTGACTTAATAGTGTCTGTTAAACAGAAATGGAGTTTTCTAATCAAAAATACCAGAGGACAAAAAGAATAGGTTTATTTTATGGTGTGGAAAAAATTTACTGAGCTAACTGGGTTAGCTGTTATTGACAAAGATCCCTGAGGAATGTATAACCACATAGATGTAGCCAGTAATATTGCTCATACACATCTTCTAGTGCTGACACAAAATACCTCAAAGAAACAGCAACTAAACCTAAGGTTTTACTAAAAAATACAGATCATTTGCAAAGAAGTATGTTTTAAAGTACATGATTATATGAGTTTTTAATGCAAGATGAAATACAATTGCACCTTGAAGCCTTTAGACTACTTCAAAATTTAATGAGTTTAAAATTATTTTAGATCAGTTTGTGGGCTTTTTTGGACACATTATATTATTCAGCTTCTGGAGTCCTGGCTGTTTGCATTCCTTGTAAAGAAATGCATACTTGATACTCCTGCCAGAAATATTTGTTTTCTGCAAGAAGGGCCGTGGAGCACTTTTGGCTTGGCTTCAGCTGTCACCAATCCTTGTCATCAAGCACCAGGATCCTGGGGAATATAGTAAGTAGGAGGTTAGGAGGGAGTTACTGGGGAGCTGAACCTGAACACAGTAACAGTAGGAAGAAGGAGGAAATTCAGCATACATATATATTATTTAATATAATTTTAAAGTTAAATATATAATTCTCCTCTCGTATTTTAATATTGCGAGTCATAAACTTTGGGGTACTTTTAATGGAAAGGTATGGGTAAGGTGCTTTTTAACGCCTTGAGATATAATGAATCCAGGGACATGATGTGAAAAGAGAGTTTTATCGTAGGCCGGGGGTGCCTACTCTGACTGGGAAAAATAGCAGATCTGAGGCAGGGGAAATGGGAATGTTGAGTGTTTCATTCCAGGTTAAGCATGTCAAGAACTGCCTGGTCCCTGCATGTGCCCTCTTTCCTGTTAGAAATACAGTAGCTCAACATGGACTAAAGATTAGAGACTAGATGAAATTCAGTAATGAAAACAGTTGAATGGAGGAGTCAGAATCGGTAGAAGAGTGCCTTGCTGATAACCCAGCAGGCTGTCATAGGAAAAAAAATACCTAACAAGAAAAAATGTCCCCTTGAGTTCTGAAACAGAAACTAGAAACCATAACACAAAGATTAATTCAAGAAAAATCCATAAGATAAGACTGATTCAACCTCTGAAGAACATCTTGTTCCTAATTGGGATCAGGCTCATTGACAGTGTGACCTGCTGCACGTAAAATAGTCCTTGACAACTGAAAAAGGGCAATCATATATGTTGTAGTTTTAGCTTACTGTTGTATTTCATAACATCATTCCATAATAAATGATCTTCTTAAGGAAGACTTCTATAACTGAAAAACAGCCTTACACAAAAAGGGAAAAAAAAATCTAGATACAAACACCTTGACAATAATTTTAAAATCAGGATATTTTCTTTTAAATGATTGTTAATGGAAAAGTAGTTTTCATGTTTAATACTCTCCTTGCTACTGGGATTGGGTTCAGAAGGGAATTGTTAAAGGGATAACAAACAGAAAATGAAATTATAATGAGATGAGAAACCAAGATGCAAAATTTGGAGGAAGACTACAACAGCTAGAAGTTAACTTGGAAAATGCTATTTTCCAGGGGCAGGGAAGAGTTACACATTTACTTAGCCAAGGCTGGATATACAGAGAAGATCAATATTTGCTTCAGAAAGCTCCCAGTAGACGGGAGGGCACAATGAAGTGAATAACAGGAGGCCCTGAAAGGGAGTGTTTGGAAGAAGTAGCAAAGCAGTCTCAGCCAAAAATTGGTAGTAAGTGGGCTGAATGGAAATTACTGAACATGCAAGGCAAGAGTGGGCTTTAGGAAGAGGAAAATACACAAATCGCCTATGTTGTACCTGGTTTTCTGTGGATTCTACACACTCTTAGATAAATTGCTACAAAGCACTTTGCTCTGAAGTGGTTGCTTTTGGTCACTTTCAATCTACCAGTGATCACAGTGGCAAGAGAGGAAAGCAATCAGTTAGATTAAGAATTGCAGTAGGATTTACAGACACCAGGGAGCTGCCACCTGGGGATCTAGTCCTTGTGCATCCATCTGTGATTTTCAACTGTAGAAGAAGTGCTAAAGATGAGGGCTCTCACTCCTCTGGACTGAAAGGGACTGAACTGCCTTTTTCATCCATAACTCAGAGAACATGTCTGGCACACTCTGAGCATGGGAACTGTCTATATGCTGTAATTAAAAATGTATTTTCTCTACCCCTGCTGGCAGGAGAGAAGTGGGAATAGACTGGAAATAGCACTGGATGCACTTATCATTGCCTCACTATGCAGAGGTAGGAGTCTTCCTTCTGAACTTCCTCCTGGTTGCAAATGCAACATGTACTTTGATCTCAAATATCAATAGAGGGCTATTAGACTGTTTATGCAATTTCTTTAATATTTGGAGTCTGTCCTTGCAGATTTTATATCTACACATGGAATAGAAAACACGTTATTTCCATCGACCTTCTATTTGGGGTGTTGATAAAATGCATTTATTTATTTTTTTGAATCTGCTGTTACTCGTGAACTCTTCCAGATGCACATAAAATTTTAAATGTATTAATATTTATTTAAAAAGGAGATTTATGATTGTTATAGAGTGTTCCTTTCTCTTTGTCTTCTTTACACTGAAGTATTTAATTTCTCTACAGTACAGAGAAAATAGAGTTAACCTTGTTTTGAAACCAGATACTGGACAAAACAATCAGAACTGGCACCAGTAACTGAACAGTGTGATTGTCAAATATGACAAAACGCAATAATTGGACATTATTAGATCATGGGCTTCCTGGAGGTAACAACTATGGCCAAAAGTGCCTGGTAAATTTGGTCAGAAGAGGTTGATGTTTCCTCATGTATTTGGGATCCCTCTTATATTCATTGCCATCAGTGAATTTTATTGTTAGACTATTCACATTTCTTCTCTAAGGGCTGCCTAGTCAGATTGTCTGTAAAGAAACTAAGTCTTCACAACTGCTTTTTTTACAGTATCAGCGCATCTATAATTTACAGATTATTTAGGAGTGATGCGTATTGAGTTTGCATGGCCAGGCTTTGGTAGTGGGAAGGCTACAAGGGTGGCTTCTATGAGAAGCTGCTGGAAGCTTCCTCCATGTTCAGCCAAGCCAGTGCCAGCTGGCTCCAAGATGGGTATGCCATTGGCCAGGGCTGGGCCCACCAGAAATGGTAGTAATGCCTCTGGGATAAAATATTTAAGAAGGAAAAAAGTTACTGTGAATTTGTAATTGTGGCTGGAGAACAGCAGGGTGAGAACATGTGAGAGGAACAGCCCTGCAGACACCGAGGTCAGAGGAGTAGGAGGAGGAGGAGGAGGACGAGGTGGTGCTCCAGGCGTCAGAGCTGAGATTCCCCTGCAGCCTGTGGTGCAGACTGTGGTGAAGGCGAATGCTCCCCTGCAGCCCATGGAGAACCACAGGGATGCGGGGATCCACCTGTAGCCCATGGAGGAGACCCACCCTGGAGCAGGGGAAGGACCCCTCTCTCTGAGCAGTGGAAAAAACAATGAGTGATGAAATGACTATAACATCCATTCCTTGTCTCCTTGCCCTGCTGGACTAGGAGGTAGAGCTAGGAAAGAGTGCGGGGTGGGGGAAGGTGTTTTTAAGGTCTTATTTTACATCTTATTGTCCTGCTCTGATTTTGTTAGTAATAAATTCAATCAATATCACTAACTGTTTTGCCTGTGAAAATATTTGATGAGTGATCTCTCCCTAATCTCAACTCATGAACACTTTGTTACATTTATTCTCCCCTGCCCACTTGTGGAGTGGAGTGATAAAAGAGGCTTTGGTGGGTGCCTGGTATATAGCCAGCATTAAACCAGTACGTGGCTTCATGTAACCTATGTTTGCCACCCTCTTGGGAAGTACTTTCCTCTTAAATCAGATAGAGTAACTTCCAGCAGATGTTCAATTTGAGACCAATGAGCTGCATTGAGATCTCTGTTCTTATTAGCACTGATTTGTTAATCTGGGTAGTGGTGAAGTTTATCATGGTATGACTGAAGGTAAATGAATTGTGAAACTAAATATATTAATTTTAATATCATAAAGTGCTTGTAATACAAATAACCTGCCACATTATGATTGAAATATATAGATGAAAAATTTTGGTAGATGTAATTTTTATTTCTTACAGCTTCCTCTTCTCCCTCCATTTTGATGGTCAGCTATGTATTAGCCACCAACAAAATAATAAGGAAAAGACATATCTGTGTGCTTACATTTGAATATACATATATATGAATTAGATTCTGGTACAAGATGTCAGTGTATTTTTAAATTTGGATACTGAGATCAGATCTGTTGACCAAAACTGAGCTTATGCATCAATCCTTGCACTTTCTTATACCTTCTACTGCATAATATAGTAATAGATTCTCAGATGGAATTTCAGATTAAAGCACTGGACTGTGAGAACAGTCAGCTATTTCAGCTTGGCAACATTTCTTTGGCGTAGAAATTTATTCCATGCATCATCTATGCAAGAAGAAAGTTTGACAAGAAAGAAAAAGATTAATTAGAAAAAAAAACTTTTAAGACTTTTTAGTAGCAAGACTATCTCAAACAAAGTATGCAGAGAGTTTGCATGATGCATGAATGAAATTATTTTATCTCATATTATAGGGAAGAATAATAATTTAGTACAGTAGCTAGGTAAAAAAGAATGTCATGAAAAGGAGAACTTGCAGGTTGTGAATATAATGTAATCAGATATTATTACATTAAAAAGCTGTTATCATTAAGGTTGCACAAAAACTCTAAGGAAAAAAATCTGAGACAACCTAGTTTGGTTTTGCGTCACGAGCACAAGGCTCAGTGCTGTAGAAAGGTTTGGCTTACAAGGTCAGCAGGTCAGTGGTGGCCTGAGCTGGGGGACCAGGACAGGAGAGCAGGGCAAGTTGGCAGACACTGACCAGGGCCACCCAGGACTCTGGATCATGAGACAAGCTCATGGTGCCAAGTCCAAGGCGCTCCCAGCTCAGCCTGGGGAAGTGGCATCATTGGCTCAGGGTCCTGAACAATCATCCCAGGGCCAAGTGCCAGGGTGCCTGTGGTGCAGCTCAGGCAAGGAGCAGGAGCAGGGCTGGGGCTGAATCCCAGCTCCTGAGCAGTGGGAAAGCCCAGCAGCCCAGCAGGCAGACTTCTCCCAGCCCAGCTCTGCTCCAGGCTGGACCTGGCATTGACACAGCAGCAGAGTTGGCTGTGGGTGTGGTAGCCAGACCCCTAGGGAGTTGAGCAGCTGCCTCCTAAGAGTGATTTGGGGCCCTGGGTTAAATGGCCTCACACAGCAAAGCAGATTTAGTCTTTACTGAAAAAATTCTCTATAGAGTTTATGTGTAAACCCTTGATGTCACACAATTTTCTTACATTTTATTTTATTTTATTTTATTTTATTTTATTTTATTTTATTTTATTTTATTTTATTTTATTTTATTTTATTTTATTTTATTTTATTTTATTTTGTTTATCTTGTATTGAAATAGTCCAGTTATTGATTTCTTTTGCATTAAATAGTATTTATCATAAAAAAATATTTTAGAACAATAACTGAATGTGATATTTCAATATCTCAACGCTAGATTGACTAAATGCTTGTGAAAACTTTCCCACTTTATGTCGATGAAACCCAGAGGCAAAGAAACTTCACACCAGTCCTTACCCAGTCAGGTCTTGTGAGTCTTTCAAAGTCTTGTCACAGGAGGTGGCTTCTGACTGACCCACCACTTCAACCGAATAGATCTTAAAAATTTTCCTGGAAGAGAAAAACAAAGCAACAAAAGTACTTAGTTAGCACAATTGCTTCTTTTTTCAGTTCTTCATCTCTCTTTAGATATAGATGTATGTATCATACTAATCCTGATCAATCTGAGAGGGGGTTAGGATGAGGCTGTGAGTTCAGTTCAAGTGACTGCTGAGTCCTGGCTGAGGGAAGGAGACAAAAATTCTGTACTTTCTTTCCCGTGCAATGATAAACCAATATTTTCCATTTAGTAAATTGCTTTATTCACAATCAGTTAAAGTGGAATTTGTAATTTTTATAAAGGGAATGCTTTTTGTTCTATATTTTTTTCTTATTGCTGAAAGCACACTGCCTCTTTGGTCTTTCTGATTTCACAATAGAAGATAGTAAATCCATTAGGTAAGTTGGCATTTTAATGTAGGAAAACCTCTAATTCCTTGCCATGAGAGTTTAAAATTCCACAAGCATATTTTCTCGAGTTTAACTCAAGTTTAGTCACAAATTCAATACTGCAACTGGGCATTCAGCAATATAATTGCTTACTGTGTAGTGATTTTCATTTCAAGTTCCACTGACTTCATATCCTTTGTGATATTCTTTAGTTCCCTATTAGAAAAAACAAACAAACAAACTTGGATTTGTTTGTATAATAGTGGAAATAAAGCATAATCAAACTTGATTTTCAGAGAAATGCTGTATAATTATATACTTATAGCATTTGTCCTTCTGGTGACCCTTTCTTTTTGTGGTTGCAGTTTTGACAGGTGCTTTTGCTTCAGGCCACTCAGAGGCTTTACACTATTAACTGTGGCGACATTTTTCTCCCTTGACTTGTTCCAGGAAAAAAAGCTGATGAGAAAGTTCGACTTTCCTTTTGTTTCACTGTGTGTCTCAAGGGCTTAATGTTACTGCCATGGTGACAACCAAAAAGTTAACATTCGCCCCCAATTTTTTCAGAGGGATATATATCTTGGCACAGCTACTTCAATGAGTTATGAAACATGAGAATGTGTGTGTCAACATATACAGAAATAACCAATAGTAAACAGTCAAAAACAGTGGGCTGGAATCACTGTTGCTATTAAGATCTTGATCAAGATCTATAGCTCAAAGAAATAATTTATCTTCTTTTTATCAGTTTCAAGGGACTCAGAATCAGTTTTTTAGGCTTTGATTAAATAAACCTAGAGAACTCAGTTAGGTCATGACCTAACTGCAATGTTAGGGTCATTTGGAAAAGAAAGTTTAAAAAATATTACCCATTTATTTAATCAGACATAACACTTGCTTTAGTGGCTTAGGCAGAATTTCATGAAAGACTTCTACTACATACAGTTTTTTACCATTTTACCTCTATTTCTTTATTGTCTTTTCTGACTTAACTGCCTTTTTTTTTTCTTTTTTTCTTTTTTTTTTTTGTCTTTGAGCAATCCCTTTTGTTATTCTGAACAGGGTAACAACACTGGAAATACTGTAAATCAAAATGTTTGTATTTGCCACACTGACTTAAATCATATATGTCATAAAACTTTTGGTAGTAGTTGGAAGGTGAGAAAACAATTGCCTGTTGAAAGCTTGATATACTCTGGATTTTGGAATTCAAATTAATTTTTTATGCTATTGGATTTGGAGAGATTTTGCTCACACGAATAAATGAATTCATTAGTCATTAAAAACACAAAACAAAACAATACCCAAGCATTCTTTTTCAAGTTACATACAGATTTAAATCAACATACATGGAATTTCTTAATATTTCTTGGCCTTGTGTTATGGAGCTAAATCTTATTTTATGCGTACATTTATTTGCATTAATGTCTCTAAAGCAGTAGTTACCTTTCTATTTAACACTTTTTTACTTTGAATAAACATGTCTTCTTTTTCTTCATCTATATATGTACATATGTGTGTATATATATGTATAGACATATAAATATATGCGTGTATCCATTTTGTCTTATTTGTATTATTATTAGGCATCCTAGTGAGGATGCTGGTGCTGAATGATTTTGTATTTTTACTTTAGAACTATTCTGGCACTGAAAATAAGTTGCTTGAAACTTCTCTATGAAAGTGAAAAATGTGTAGAGAGTGTGTCTAGTTCAATGTTTATGTTATTAATCTGGCTCCAAGGAGACTTGGGTATGATTCTTTGCTCCACCACAAGTATTTTATTTGACCCTTGGCAAATTGCTATACCTCTGTATTTCCATTCTTCAAGCTGCCAAATGACTGAGGATGTGTGTTTATCTCTCTTGGGAGGGGACAGGGTAGGTAAATAATAGAAGCAAGGAGGAGGATTTTGAGGATAAATGTTCAAACACAGAAATAATGGAATTATGAAAGACTCTTATGCCCCTGTCCTCCAAAAAGCACCCCCCAAACCCCTAAACAAAACAAAGGTATAAAAAAAGAAAAGAAGAAGATAATCCATGCAAAATTACCTGGGGGCTATTGTTGCAGGCTGATGCTCCACTGTGGTCTGCCTTGTACTGTTAGTGGTGCTAATGTAACTGAAAAAAATGCCGTCACTCCATTCACATGGGAATATCACATCTGTGAAAGGAATATAAAAACCCAAATATTAGTTCTTAGTCTGTTTTATATACCATGACTCCATGATTTTAGGGTGAACCTCATTAAAACTTTGGCTTTATCCTCCCCATGCTTCCCTGAAATTTGAATTGAGTAGGATGTCCTGTACGTATATGAATCACTCATAATTTCTGTGTTAAACTGGTATGTCTGGATATATTGAGCAAACCTCTTCCTGGAAACCACAGGGGTTCAATAGCCTTGTTAAGCAGCCCTAAAGACAAAAAAGGCATGCTGCATTATAGGCCACTGACAGGAGGTTTATCATCATATTAAATTTATTTTCCATACCTTTTTACAGACACTTTTGAGAAGCAACCTTTATCTGTCAAAACCTACAAAAAGGCAGGGGATGGTATTTTAAATGAATGTTCCTGTGACAATAGAGGTAGTTACTTCAAACTCATATTATGTTATATTGAAGCAGTATGTCACTAGTTATTATAGGTATGACCCATTATACCTCTATTTACGTATTTCAGGTAGTGTTTTCCTCTGTACCAAACAAAACTTTATCAGTATCATGTCTCCAAAATATCTCAGAGGATGTAACCAGTCACCTACCATGACAGAACAATATTTTACTTGAACCAATATTTTTAAAACACTATGCCTAAAGAAACATCCCTGAATCTGTATTTAAGCATTAAATAAATAAAATCATGTTTACAGAGACACTGATAATGTATTCATTTGAGCTGTGCTGTTCATGTACGTATTAAAGCAATAGACAAAGCCAAGGCAGAGAAGAAATGTATGATTGCAAAGATCTTAGAACTTTTTCTTTTTGATATTTTCTGCATCTGGTTTTTCTTTCTGGATGTTTTCTATGCATAATAGATATTTCTTTTAATCTTTTCATCCTGATCATTCTCATCAAAATAATTTATTTTCATCAAAACATATGAAGAAGGAAATCTGTTTAAATTCTATGCTATTACCTGAAATTGTTTTTTAAAAATAAACTCTGTTTATATAAGACTTTTATTTTATATGAAAATCCTATGTTAGAATTGCAGTGATAGAAAAGTCATTTGCAGCAAGAAGGAAAAAAGAATGTCATAACTTAAGTAGACCTCAAAGTAAAGATCAATGCTTAAGAAGGAAAATGATTTAACTTACCTGTGTCACCCTTGCCTTTCGCACTGGAAGAACTGGCTTTAACTTGATGAAATCATGAAATTTGTAGGTTAATAGCAAGAAAACTGGCAAGTTCTTGTAACATAACAAAAGGTAAAAATTATTAAGTCAGTAGGGTCTTGGATATTAAAGAGATTAATAGGCTTTTTAATGGCTGTATGAATTAATTTACATGAATGATACCTGGAACCTGGAGAAGAATGAAAAGCTCTTAATGCCAGCATAAATGATCTGTATTCTCTTAAATGATCATACATTGAAAAACAAAAGGGAAAATTCTCTGATGCAAATGTCACCTTTACTGAAATTCCCAAGTTCATAGAAAGTCTAATTAAGGTGCTGGCCAAGACAGCACTGCTAATGATTTTCTAAAAGGTCTCATCATTCTTTGAGTGATCACAGGATGATTAAGCAAGGTTGTTTTAAAACAAACAGTCATTCTTCAGATTTTGTACTTGATTCTGGTGCCACTGTGATTACTAATTATAAAGACTGTTGCATCTTATTTGCAATCTTGAAAACATGTAAGAGTTTCAACATCATAGCATTTAGCTTTTCCCAGATAATCTAGATATCTACTTCAGCTTGTGCTGAAAGCTCACCCCATGTTTTTGTCACGGTAAGGCACCTACTTCATCAGTTCAATCACAGAGAATACTGACCCCTTTGGAGTTTCAAGGGTCTCCTTGTACTTTCAGTCATCTAATAAGATGTTATGCTAATATTGTGATTCACAGGAGGTCTCATTCATTGTCATCTTCAGTTGTCATAAGGAGAGAGATGGCTTGAAGACTGTCATCTGGAGGGAGGTTGTCTATCCCTGCTTCCCCTCCCTTTTGGGAAGAGGTTCAGGTGGTACAGAATAATCTCTGGGTTCTGGCCGTGCTCCTTCCTGACTGCTGCAGAAACCCAGACACGTGTGAAGGGTTCAGGGAGAGCTAAATGAAAGTCATTGGAGTCAGCATTTTCAGTGGAAAAGATGTCACTTGGCTTAAGGGAAAAGGGGTTGGACAGAATTGGTTCATCATTTAGAACAAGTAGTCAAGCTAAAAATGATAGATGTTTAGAAAATAGGCTCCTACTCTGATTTTTCAGTCTGCAGTCTATGGAGATGAAAACAAGTTTGAGAGGCAGGTTTGTCTCAAGTTGAATATAATGTTCAGAACAGGTGATTCCTCAAAATGGCACCCAGTCCCAGAATTCCTTCCGAATCTTCAGCTTGGCATATGTTCCACAGTGAGCTATATTATTGGTTTGGTCAGTCCCAGAGGTTTCAGTGATATAAACACATTAAAAGATCTGAAAGGAACCTCACAGTTGTCAACAGAAGAGGTCAAATTATCCATGCCCAGGTATAATATTACACAAGGCAAATTTGAAAATTTTTAATGTAGAAAATGGGAAAGGGAATATGGGAGAGAATAATTTGTAATAGGACTGACTCAAAAGTAAGTAAAGATGTCAAAAGTTAACTCATTAACATTACTATTCAGACAAGCAAGTGATCTATATGCACAATCTTTTTTTTTTTTCCTGAATTTTATAGCAGGATCAGATTTCCAGATCACACTTCTACTAAGATATAAAATCTGACCATAAATCTTGAGAACTACAGGTTAAAATTACAATAGGCACTGCAAACTTTTACGACCACAAATATGCTTGAACTAAAAAGTTTAATTATAGTGAATATTCTATGCCTAAGTAAGGGTCTGGCACAGGCTTTCATATGAAAAAAACTTTAATTTTTCATATTTTAGTGGTTTTGAACCAATATTAAATGCATGGGTGTAGCAGAGTTTTTGAAGATAGTGAATATTTGGACTGTGAGTGAATCACCTAGCCTGGGCCTCAGATGAAGGCCTGTAAGGCCTCAGTGGCGCAGGTGGAAATTCAGCTGCCAAGTCTCTGGCGCAGTGAGAATTGCCCCTTAAGGTGTTAACAAGGCACAGAGAGGTTTCTAATAGATAACATGTATAGTAAGTAGTCTGAACACCAGTAGCTGCCTTAAGAGTTTGGTCAACAATAAGTGTTTGCATTCTTCTCTCTGCTGTATGCCAATAAAGAGCTGCTGTGAATTGTAAACTATATGGAAATGTATATAAGTAGCCATCTTAGCTAAATAAAGCAGAACGTAGCTGTTAACCATATTGCTTGATCTGCGTTCTCTCTATACTCCGACTTCCTTTTTATCTCAGGTCAACCCTGGTAATGGATGGGGGAAATATTTTTATGTTTTCTGATGCCAAATCTGCTTTTTTACAAGTTCTCATTTGGTAGTTTGTGTTTTGGGCCATTTTTAGTCTACTGTAATAAAAGAATTACAAGAAAAGAATTTTCTACAATAGGCTTCATGAATCCCATTCTTTCAATGTCAAGTTTATACTGCTGTGGCTAACATATCTGTGTTAACCAAATGAGCTCATTTGCCTTTTTTTTTTTTTTAATAATTACACTTATCAGGGGGAAAACACACTTTTATTTTCCTTTTTTCTTTTTTTTTTTCCTTTTTTTTTTTTTTCTGAAAACACTGAACACATTTAAACTGAATATTTTAAATTCTGCTGAAAATGACCAGGGAAAACAGAACTGTTGCAGCTTTGTGCATACTTGAATGATACATAATGGGAAATGCAGCTCAGTGACTTGTGTAGCCCTTCCTATTTGCTGGCCAGAATGGGTAAGTATACTTATTAATTATGCTTCTTTCTGATAAAGAAAGAAGCCAAGACCCAAGAATCATAATAAAATGAGCAAGACCAATCTTAATCCCCAGAGTATCTGATAGTCTCATTCGAAAAGAACAACAAGATTTACATTAAGTTATTGCACTATATTTTGAACTTAAAAACATTGCAATTGTGTTTGGTATTCAGTGCTAATAATACTTCTGTGTTATGAAATATTGCCAATTTTCAGGCAGATCTCATGTGAACTTGTTTTAAACGTTGTTGCCAGGATTTACCTGCCTGTGACCTTGAAATTCATTTTAGCAAGCTAAACTTTGTCATTGAAATAGTTGTGAAAATCATCACAACTCGAGCATGACTTTCCCAATGGTATTTTTCCCCCCTTATTTTATGAATGATCATAAAACACTCAGTTATCTTTCTTTTTCCAATAGACAAATTACTGTATTAACTTTTTTTGGTCCCATAAAATGTATAAATTTATGAATCCTAAAATTAAACCAATGAGTTTAAGAAGATTAAAATAGTCTTTAATTATAAAGAGGATTGTTATAGATGAATAATTATACATCTCTGCATTACCTCCATACTTTGTGTCAAATTCAAGCATCTCTGACAAGACACGGGCACATGTCTGAAAATTCCCTAATTTACTTAGTGGCCTTCCCCTAGGATACTTTTCTAGGTCAAAAGACTGGGAAAATCAGATTCTTACTATTCTTTGCCTGTATTTTATGTTATTAGGTTGCATTCTGACAGCAGATGCATTAATGGAATTCAAATACAGTTGATACATAGATTGAACTAACAGACTCATAAAAGGCACTTTTACAGTACGCTGTTATCTGACCCAGTGTTATATAAAGGTCAGGCAAACTGGATAGCTTTTATGAAGCTCATCATTTAATCTTAATATTAAAGAGAACTTAGCATAGAAGACTCTAATGAAGATTTGTAATTAAATGGGAACATCATTCTTAACCTGATTATAATTGCAGGGTTTTATAGCCCTTTTCCAGAAATCAGTTTCTTGTTGATGTAAGGCAAGGAGTTTCATAAAAAGCATGTCTTAGACTGTTTGCAAATCAGTTATTAAGTGCGTTATATGTTTTTTTATAAAATGTAACCTCATTGCAAAAAATGCAGGTACTTCCCAAACTGTGGCTTAAAGCAGTATGTAAAAGAAAAAAATAAGTCAAAATAGTAATTGAATTATAATGTCTCATGCTCAGATTCTCTCCTCCAGTCAAATGTGATTTTAACTAAAAAATACAAAGTATGCAACCATCCTCACTGTGCTTATATATCTGAAGTCTCCTTTAACACACCTCCACAGCATTTCAAGTCAACTTCATGTGAAGGGAGTTCAACTGTCATATTAGCTCAAGTATAAGTCACTCTCTACAGTACAATGGCCCTGAATCTGATTAATCTGAATGCTCTTTTTAGCAAACTAGATCATAATAGCTCCCTTGGTGCCATTAATATCTAACTCTTCTAAGATCATGATATCGCAAAGATATTTGGTTCATGGATTATACATCCATTAGGCTGAAACATTTTTACTAATACATTGTGGTCATGCATTCATCATGACTTCACCAAGCAGAATATGGCACAGAGTTCACACTGAATCAGACTCATTACAAAAGAAAAAGGTTTCCTTACAAATCAGTTGAAATTAGCTAATAATGTAATGAAAGCTGTAAGATATTTTTAATCAAGAGTAGCAACTTGGAGTATTTTTTTGTGTTTCTGGCATGAGGCAGCTAAGTAAGCATTTCCCTTCTTCAATCCTTTGTGTGCCTGCTTTCTTTTTCTGTCCTGCTTTGGTGGTTCTGAACAGATGTCAGGTAAATTTACAATTCTCCAAAGTAATCTGTCACCTTTTCTTATTTTTTGCTTCAATTCAACCATACATTCTCTTCCTAAAAGTTGTACAAATATACAACTCCAAATCCACACAGACAATGTAGATTCCATGAAAAATCGGTAGTGACTGAAAGTCTAAAATACGCCAGTTTGGTACCTCTCGGTAGTAGTGTAAACATGCCTGCATTGTGAATGTATCGTGATATTTAAAATTACTAGTCTGTGCCCTGGATAAAGAAGATGGAATTTTGAGATCTGTAGAACTTTTCTCCATTAACAATGTGGACATTTTAATTTAAAAGTGTTAGATTTTGTGAATAACGACTCATTCTACAGAATCACAGAATCATTCAGGTTGAAAGGGACTTGACTTGTTCAATCCCTGCTCAGGTTGGGCTAACTAGATAAGATTGTCAATGACTGTTTCTAGTTGGGTTTCAAATATCTCGTTGGAGAGACAATCCATAATCTCTCTGAGAAACCAGTTCCAGAGTTTGATCACTCTCACAGTAAAAAAGTATTCTCTTGTGTGCAGATGGAGTCTGTGCCCATTTCTTTTTGCACTGCCAACAGACACTACAGAGAATAGTTTGGCAGCCCTTCTTTCTTCCCTCCCAGCAAGAGATTGATAAATCCCCTCTGAATCTCCACATCTCCATGTTGATCAGTCCCAGCTCTCTCAGCCTCTCTTATAAGAGACATTCCAGCCCCTTAATCATCTTTGTGGCTCTTTGCTAGGCTCTTTGCACTCATTTTAGCATGTCCATGTCTTTCTTGTACTGGGAAGTCCAGAACTGGACTCGGCACTTCAGGTGTGGTCCCACCAGTGCTCAGTAGAAACAAAAGAACACCTTCCCTTCATTTGCTGGTAACATTTTTCCCAACGCAGTCCAAGATGATTTGGGCCTTCTTTGACATGAGGGCCTTCATTTGGGCCTTCAACCTCCATGAGGCTTTATTGTTGGCATAGGTTGGACTTGGTGTCCACCAGGATGTCAAGGTCTTTTTCTGTGGAGCTGCTTTCCATCTGGGCAGCTCTAAATATGCACTGGAGCATGGGAATGTTGCTTCTCAGGTGAACACTCTGTATTTTCCTTTGATGAACTTCACAAGGTTTCCATGTGCCCAATTTTCCAGCCAGTGGCATACCAGTCACACCTCCCAGTTTTGTAACACAGGAAAGCTTGCTGTCGTTGTTACACACCCCTTAGTCCAAATCATGCAATCATTAAGGCTGGAAAAGACCTCCAAGGTCATTGAGTCCAATTCAAATCATTAATGAAGAGTTTAAAGAGCACTAGACACAGACCTGTGTACACCACTTTTGCCCCTGATCACAACCTTCTTGGCCCAGACATTCAGTTTCCAGTTGACCCCACTGTCCACTATCGAGACATTAGTCTAGTCTAGCCTACTCTACCATCTAGATTTCATTAGTTTCACTAGTTTGTTTGTGAGGATATTATAGAAAATAGTGCTGGAAGCCTTACTAAAAGAGACGCAAGCACCACTGTTCTCTCCTAATCCATCAAGCTCTTCCCATTATTGTAGAAGGTAGTCAAGTAGGCTAAGGAAATTTTCCCATTTATACATCCATGTCAACGGTTCCTGATCACTTCCTTATCCTTCATGTATTGGAATTTCCAGAGTTATTTGCGGCATCATGTTCCCAGGGACTGAAATGAAGCTGTTTCCCTACAGTTTCCTCTCGGGTTTGGTTTCTTACCCAAGATTCAGGCCATTAAGAATCCTTGGCCCTCTAAAACCCTGAGCCGCATTGTGTGAAAAAAGCGGAGTCTCCAAGGCCTTGTTTTCAGGTTTCTCGTGTTGTTTATTATTTGATATCTCAGAATTCTCTCCGCACCCAGCCGAGGTCCGGACAGCGGCTGGGACATGAGACAACTCCCCCTGTGATGGTAGGTCACTACCTTCTTACACAGATAGTTACGTGTCTATTATTTACAATTTCTTGCCAATGCCTATCATCTATACTAAAAGAGTAATTTCTACTTTGACCCAATCTCCTTAGCCTACTTTGTGCCCACGTCACATTAGAAGATGGAGGAAAGGGAGAACAAGAAGAACCCAGGGCACTGCCCTAAAATCTCCATCTTGTCCCCTATTCACGTCCATTCTAAGAATCCCAAAACTACCAAATTTTCCACCCTGTGCTTAACTACACTACTGTCTTTCACACATTTGTGACTTGTAATTCTTTTTTCAATGTTGGAAGCTTTTACCATGGACTGAAATCAAAGCCCGTGTATTTCTGGGCTCTGTGCCAGGCAACCCCCCTGGACAGACCACCCTGCCCAGGATTCAAACTGTCTTGCTTGGGTCCCAGGCCTCTCTGCCGAGGTCTGTGACCATCCAGGGCAACCAAAGGGATGCCCTGTACTCTGACAGTTTCCCATATTTTTTTCTTGTTTTTCTGGAAGCTATGAATGACATTTAATCCAGTCTCTCCAGCAGCACAGTGCCAAGCAGGGAAATCTCAATAATCATGAATCCCATATTGTGATTCACAGGAGGTCTCATTCATTGTCATCTTCAGTTGTCATAAGGAGAGAGATGGCTTGAAGACTGTCATCTGGAGGGAGGTTGTTTCTCCCCCTGCTTCCCCTCCCTTTTGGGAAGAGGTTTAGGTGGACACAAGCCCATGCCTTGCCCCTCAAGGGCATCCCAGGAGGACATTAACCCCGTGAATCTGGAATGGCACCCACCATTGTGAACCACTAGTAGAGGCTGTCCTGAGATTACCAAGAGTGGGGCAAGGGAGGTGTGTGGGTGTATCACTGCTGGTTATACAGGCTCATTTGGGGGGAAAGCATCTGGGGATTGCACAATAATTATGGTATTTTTAGGCAGATTATAAAGGCTGTGAGGAAGGGAGGGCTCAGAGTTGACTGAGAAGGAAAAAATGAGGGAAAATAGAGGGAATAGGCTGTAACAGGGGGTTGTTTGGTGTTAAAAGCCAACAAAGTTATACACTTCTCTGTGTACACAGCCATGCCCTGTGCCTGGTGCCTGCAGCTGGTCTCGGCTTCTCATTGAGCTCTATTTCTACCAGTTTGCCTGGATGAGGGGCTCTCATCTCGTCTCTGTGCGTGTGTGTCTGTGTAAGGGGGTCTGAGTGCAGCCACTGGAGAGGGATTAGGTCATAAGGAACTGTGAATGCTGTGTGGATTTTTGTTCAGGAACTGCCAGAGGCAGTGTGTGACTGCTGACAGGCATCACACAGGCTCCCAAACAGACAGACTCACCTTACTGTGAGTCAGTAAGGTTTGGGACCCAAATACCAGAATAGCTCTCTAGCTGGCCCTGATATTGTAGAAAGCAGAGCGTCTGTGGGACACCTACTGGAGTGTCCAGAAGGCCCATGTTGGGTACTGGAGAGACCATGGGATCTGGTGGTCAGCTACTGTTAAAGCCATGAGTCTGGACTAGCCTCTGGAGAAACCTGTCTGCATGTGTGTGTCAGTGGATAAGAAATGTACATACTTCCCACTACTTGCTTTTCGCTGGTTTTGACCAGAGAGAGGAATGGGATGAAGCCATTGGTGATGTCTGTGTTTGTGGTAGCACTGAATATTTCATTTTCTGTGAGGCTGGCCGCTCCTGTGTGTATTCCTGTATGTGTGTGTCAGTGCCTCTTGGGAATACGTGTTCAGCCTCAATACTGTCTTGGCCTGGGGATATGGAGCTGTAGCAGCCTCACCTCTGTCAGGCTACTGGATCTGGCAATCCTTAACAAAAAGGAAGAGAATAGCTGCTCTCTCTAACTTAACCGAAAAAATCTGGAGAATAGTGAACTTTTTAAAGGTTTTGTGATTTTTAGATTTAGCAATGCTAACACCCTGATAACATATATATGCTGCTTATTGACCTAAAATTGGGTTCCCCAATGAAACTATAAAACACCTTGATGAGAATTTAGAAGGATGCTTAAAACATAATCCTTTCATGACTTTGAAAGGTTACTTTGAAAGATAACAAACACTCTGCAAGAACAGCCAAGATTTACAGTTCCAGATATCCACAGTAACTTTGAAGCCTTTGTGACAATGACCCGAGAGCTAAAGGCAATCTGCAAGGCTCCTGATCTCTCTCAATTTTTTTTTTAAGTTGAGAAGCAAGAAATTATACAAAAAACCCACACCCAAACCAATCAACCAAAAAGAAAAAACCCCATAAAACAGAGCAAAACAGGACAAGATAATATAAAATGTATGTAAAAAATTTAAGATTTAATAGCATAACTTGGAATCTCAACAGCAGGTAAAATGGTTTAGATGTTTTAAGATGTATAGTGATAACAAAATAGAATATGGTTTGCAATTCCTCTGCTTTTGTGGCAACAGCTTGAAGCATGTATTCTGTTTCAGAAAAAGCAAGCAAACACACCAAAAACAGTTGTACAAAAGAAGGCAGAAAAGAAAGATGACGGCCAAGCTAGATTTTTTAAAGCGCTTGCAAAATCAGTACCAAAGTACAATGTGACAGATGAATATAACTACAGTTAAAAAAAAATCAGTATCTGCATCATTCTTTTGTTAAGTGCCATAAAATATTAACAGAATCAGCTGTAATTAGTGATAAATGAGGGCTGCTGTTTTAAATTGAAGCACTGAGTAAAAATTAAGCCTTTGTCAAACCCCCTCAACATTAAAATGAAGTTCCTTTAACCTTGAAAATTGGCAGCTATGAGGAATCCTAAAAGTCTGTAGTGTCATGTACAGATTTCATTAAAAGCTATCTCAGAGGGTTGCCCAATGCAAGAGTAATGGCTGTGATAGAGCTGAGCTTTGTCTTCAGAATTTCTGACAAGTCTGAATCTGAAATACTAGCCTTTATTAATGAAATGGTACTTCACAAGAACAGTGAGCGCCACCACTTACAAACAGTTGAAATTTATCCTTGTTGAAAAGCTGAAACAAAACAGGATCTGCAAGTTTCTTTAGATAACTAATCTTCTTAGGCTCTATTGCATAACAGCCAATTTTAAAATCTAGTATAATTATTCAAAAATGCAAATTAAAAGTAAAAAATTTGTGATAATTTTATTTTAATTATAACAACGATTATGTTCTTAACTAGCGATCCTATTGTCTTCTTTGCTGATGAACTGAAAATTCTTTTCCTGTCCAGACCCCACTGTGAGAACTTTTGCCAGGTTTCAGTGGTGTATGCCTTTTTATGTGGCTTCAAACATCCAGGTTTCTAATTGCAGGCAGGGCAATTCGAGAGTGGCAGGGAGCAGGAAGAGGAGATAGGAAAATTGGTGAGCATGCCTAAAAGATCATACCCTGTTGTCTTTTGGTGCAGTGGTCATTACTGGTCTCAAGGGTCAAATGTCAAAACTATCCAAGGAGGCTTAATCATGATCAGAGCTCTGCCTGACCAAAGGAAAAAAGGAGACCTGGGGAAGGAGGTTCTGCTGACTTCTGCTGGCCTGTTCTCCACCTGAGAACTCAGGAGTTACCCTGGGGACGAGTTGCTGAGGTTCCTTATGGGTTCCTGGAAGGTGAGTTCATCTGATTCCCTATGGTTATCTAGTCAAGGAAAGCAATTAATTGTAAAGGGCACAATAAGTAAGGAGGCAAATAATAAACAAAAAACGTACAGTGACGCAAAGCTGGTGGGCAAGGGTTAACAGAGGCAATACCAGAGACCTGTTGGGCTGAGAGGAGGGGCTGGCATCAGGGCAATCGATCTTCAGGCTCTGAAGTCTGTCTGCTTCATAGGTTTGCACATAAAGTTCTAGGTCCACTTCTTAACTGCTGTTTAAAGAAAAATAAAGAAGATTTCACACAAAAAAGAAATAGATTTAAACAGATTTATTTTAAAATGAGTGCAACAAATCTTTCAAAAACACATACTAGTTATATAACTATTATATAATTTCACTGTTTACCTTGTGGCAGTTTCTAGTTTCAAGGCATTTGAGCCAACCTATCACAGAAATATCCTTTATGGCTTGAAAGGAATCCCTTCAAGATGTAAACACTCTTTGGGACTTCACCTGTAAGAAAGTTTTCAAATAGTTTTCACAGCCTTTAAAACATGTTCATAGGTTAGTTGTCAGAATGACCAAAAGAGAATACCTAGAAATTGGACCAGGCATGCACAGACCTGGTCTCAATACCAGGCAGTGAAAATGGCAGTCCTCTCCTTTTCAAATCCTTTTATGACTTAATCTTTGGGGTTTTTGTACTAATCTTTTAGCCTTAGGAAATTCCACCTTTACTTCAGGGCAGCTATGAATCCTTTGTCTTTACTGCTTTATTTACTCACAAAAATATTTCTGCACTAAAATTTTTTGTTGTGTTGTTTGTCAGTCTCTGGAGAGAGAAAGTGAGCAAGATTTAGAAATAAATCTCTGTTGAAATATTCATGATGTTGACCATTTCTTTTAATCAGACCAGTGGGGACACTACAATGACTTATGGTTTTAGCAGTTTGGATATAGAATTTATTAAAAGCTGTATTTAAAGTTCCCTGTGGGACAGTCACTCCTCCTGTCTGATTTTATGATTAGGATTTGCATTTATAAGGATTTTACCACATGAAAGAGGTTTCACTTGATTGAACAGTTGGTTGTTTTAGGAACTTAAACTCACTTTTCAGCTGAGAAAGGACCAGCAACCACCTTTCTTGTATATCTATGTTTTCAATTTTTCTTTCCTGTGTTTCTATCAAAAACACTGATCTAGAACTGTTTTCTAGTACTGATCTAGAAAATAACATGGCATTTTAAAATTAAAGCACTGCAAGGGTTTTGATTTTGGACTAGGTAGCTCATGAAAGATATAAACTGCTTGTTAGCATTTGCTCTTTCCTTACAACACAGTTCTGTGCATGTTCAAATGCTCCATTTTGTCCTCTGGTCTTCTTTACTTGTAAAGCTTGAAATAAGGCTACTTTCCCATTCACACAGACTATTAGAAATTTTAGATCTAATTTTATATCACAAATAAAACTCTTACAGATCTCTGCACAAGGAGAAACAACTGCCTGGACCATAAAGGTGGAACTACACTGCGATTTCTTACTTTCTAGCTCCACCATTTTAGTTCTTTTCTTTTTCTTATCAGATGCTGATATGTACATTTAAAGCACAATGGAAAAAATACAGTGAGCTTTGTTCAGGTAGTTCTGTTTTTAACAGTTAAGGTTAACTGTGTTATTAGACTACAGCACAGAAAACCTCTGACAAAAGTAGTAAACTGGGTAATGCAATACAAAAGGGTCTGAAGGCAAAACCATTGTTGCTGAGAATCTGACAACCACAATACTTGGGAGCTTTACTGCAGATTTTTCCCTAATCCAAGGCTCAGCAGTGAGTATCCATTATTAACTGCAGTCCTGAGTGTCAACTTCCTGGTTTGTTTCATGAGAAAAGTAAATGAATTTGCAAGGAGATGATTGAAAAAGATGCCTCAAAAACTCAATCTGGTAGCTTGCTGTAAATTAAATTTATTTCTATTTATTAGAAAATCTTACACTATTATGAAGTCTGAAATGTGTTTTGTTTAAAATACCCTAAAATTTAAGAGACCAGAGCACTGATCCATGTTTTTGCTCTCATTGTTTCGCTAGGTTTTCAATGATCATCTAAGAAATAGCACTTTTGCCTCTCTGCCATCTGTTCTTCCTGTTCCAAGGACAGTTTTAAAAAAGGTGAAAAGGAATTAGAGAGCATAAGAAACTGACTTGTAAGGGTGACTTCTCTTCATATTAAGATGGACTAATGAATCTTAATCTGAACTATACCACAGAAAACTATGTCCTAGGTAGACTGATGAGGACCCAATAAGCCAGAGGATATCAGCAAAGATGGGCTCTGTCACCCACTGCATTTATCCACAATAGGAGGATGTAATTGGAAACCGCTCTCAGAATCAATGAGGAAAGGAAGAGCAATTAGGTAGAGTCATTTAGAAAAAAACAAATGAGTCTGTTCTTGACCTTCATGTAGCAAGAAAGGGGCTGTGTCAGAGCTGCAATTTAGTACAGTAGTGTCTTGCAGAAACTAACACAGATTATAGCAGAACATAACTCCAAATGAGAAAATGTGTAACTGGAAAAATTATTCAATATTAGATAACAATTGCTTCATGAACCGCAGCAAGGGAGAGAGAGACAGGTTACTGGAGAATTTCAGAAAATAAATGCCTGTGAGATAGTACTTTCATAAAAGAGAGGCTGTTCCAGGGTGTGCTGTTTAAGAAGATGCAGTAGGATTTCCATACTTTCTAAGAGGAGAGCGTAATCTTGTCTCTGTGAGTTGACTTTATGTATCTGCTTCTATTGGTTCAAAAAGAAGTTATGTACAGGGCTTCCTTGTTCCCTAACGGGGAAAATGGAATGAAAAAAGAGTTTAAAAGATTTTTTCCCCCCTTTTTGTGCTGGATGTTAAGTAACTGTGTTGCAAGTCTATGCCTTCAACTAGTGGAAACAACTGAGACAAAAGGTGAGAAGAGGAATGACGCAGGGTGCCAAGTAAACTGATTGACTGTGTTTTCCTTCAAAGAAGCTATCAGACCCAGGCTCTGCTACAGGATGGGCCAGTCAAATAGTTGCCAAGCAGTATTTAGCTCACTTAATCATACACTTTTTTTTTTGTCCTACAAGACTTGTAGTTTTTCGTCACCTCTCTATAAGTCACATAGACAAAATGTGTATTTATGGTAAGTTTGATGAGCAACCAGTGTATGAAGGTAATCAGAATGGTTATTATCAGAGGAATCCCCTGAGTTATCACAGTGATGGGAAATAGTTTTGTCTACAATGTTTGGAAAATGAAAATTTTTCATGTTGCTTTTCCATGTTTGGAAAAGAAACTTTTTTCAGCTATTTAGTTTTTTTAGCTCTTTTAGGTTACTGGCAGGCAGTGGTTTCCCCTTTTCTCTTGCTGTCAGACAGTCTGGGCCATTGATGTGGAAAGAAGTTCAATTTCAGCAGTTTTGTCCTCTTGCCAAGAAAGAGGGAGAATTGTTCACTCTAGGCCCACTCCCCTGATACAGCAGCAGCGGCTGTGGAAACTCCGAGTAGTCTTGTAGATTGGGTGAACAAGAGAAAAACAGCTGAAGGCAAAGCTGAAGTTTGGCAGCCCCAGCAGAATATGGGAGTGTAGCAGTGGCTGCTGGGAGAGCTGTTCCTGAAGGCAGCCAGAGCCCAAGTGCTTCAAGGCAATGAAACCTTTGCACAGGAAAGGCCAAACACTAAAATTTTTTAACTGTGTGCCAGAACATCACCTAGGGCATCACTCAGCTCATTCACCTCTTGTCACTAATCACACCCTTTTTAATGCCACTATCATCTGCAGTAATCTCTAACTTGGTTTGAAATTGCATATACTTCAGAATTGGTAAATTTGGAAAATATCTTGTCCAGGTTTGATTGTCTAGCTTCTACAACTATGTTTCAGAAAACAACCTGCTTCTTTAAAGCACTTTGAAAAAGCTGTTTTCTGAGAATGACTGGTAATAAAAGTGCAGTGGATATAAGAAGGCACCATAAATCATAGGTGTGCAAGTAATAAATTACTATACTGAGCAATCAGCTCCCTGAGAACATAATATTCCCAGTTTACACCATGAGAATAAAATCTCTGATATTAAGTCCTTGAAATATGAGTTCTGTTTTCTTCTTTTCTACAATATATTTGAGACAAATCTAAGAGCAGATGGCATGGGTTAACATGACTATTTCTTGGCATGGAAGATCAAACCAAAGTACAAGGAAAAAAATGAAAAACACTAAACCAAAGTCAATACAGAGGTTTTGATTGATAGGGAAATAGCCAGGTGGTGACAGTGAATGAAAGAGATGATGGGAGAGAGAAAAGAAAGAAAAATAAATATGAAAGCAACATAATTATTTGTCATCAAACTTGTCATTGCTTTAGTTTTGGCCTGTTTATTCTACATTTTGTGTGTTACAAACACTACTTTGATGACTTCATCAGGCTCTCACTGGAATGTCTCCCAGCCATCATCACCAGCACTTCTTGGGTGAAACACCTTATAGGGTGCTGGGTCTCACAGGTGACAGAGTGGAGCACTTTTACCAGAAACAATCCTGTAAGAAATTAATATCCTGAAATGTTATATTGTATTTCCAGAGTATAACTCCTTGGTGTAGAAGTATATTTCTGTATTGCCAATTCTATATAGGAAGGGATAGATGCAAGGCACAGAATGGAAAAGTCCTAAGAACATTTTAAGTTCATAGAATGATTATTCTGGATTTTCACAGAACTGCATGTATAAATTACTTAGTAAATCTAACAGATATCACTTCTATTGTATAAATTACCCATCTTTTACCTCTTTTTTACATTTGGCCATTATTCCTATTTCTGATATCTTACCTTTTCAATTTTCATGCTTGTTTGACCTTTTACATATCGCTTAAAGAATTGTGAAATCATATCATATTATCCCCAAAGAAACTGAATTTCATATTCCTTTTATTGAAAGGTTTACATTTAACACACTCAGAAATGCTTTTATCACCTGAAAAAGTAAGAAAAATGAAACTGAAGAATTCAAACTGCACCTCCTGTACAGGCTATTTCCCTTTAAAATGATGTCAGTGTGGCTATTATAGCAATGGGTTTTCTTTGTTTTAAGTGAGAAGACTGTACAAGCAATTTACTCAGCAGCAAAGGTGTGATAGATTCAGACCTACACCAATTAAACAGAAATCATGCTTAACATAGTGTTTGTAGATACTTTAAAGCCACCATACTGAATGCCATAAGAATAGCCTGTCTATTTCCACTGTCCGTTACCCTTGTGTGATGAAGAAGTTTAACTAGGTGACATTAATAATTTTAAGATCTACATTAAGGTACAAATGCCTCTGCCATGCTCAGGGCCATATATTCAAGAAAACAAGGTCTGAGAAGTATGAAAATAGGAAGATACGTAATTCCCCTTGTTTTTTCTTTCTGATCTCTTAGTTTAACAGTATGGTTTTGGCAGAGGAAATGCAGATTCATCCTGTACAGGCTGCCTGATGCTTTACAGTGCAAACTTGTACATTTACTTTACTTTAACTCTGCTAAACTTATATTTAAATCAAGGTTGGAATTCTTCCATGATTAGGTTCAGTTCAGAACAGAGCATTTTAGAAGCAGTTCCACAAAAATTCAGGGTTTGGGGGTTTTTTAAAGTATGTAATTAGAGAAGAGTATGTTGCTTTGCTTGTTAAATTATTCTTACTCATTTCATTGAAAAATTTTTAGTGACTCCAATGTATTTGGATCAAATAGAGGAAATCAAATGCCTTGCACACCTGGATGGGGTTTCTGCTGAGTAGGTGAAAATGTGCCTGCATATTACTAAGCTGCTCAGACCAGACTTCTCAACATGTGAAAGTCAAGATCTTTAGAGACACCATTTGCATGAAGCCCACATCATTTTTCCACCATATCTACCCAAGGGCCAAGCTCTGTATGTTCATGTCTGATTGCCATCTTCCTTACAGAAGCCTTTCTGTGACTCTGAAATGAGTCTTTGCTGTGGGTGCTACCACAGGGCAAAAGAAACGAAGACTAGGAGATGGTCTCACTCTTGGCATCCTTACTGATCAAGCGGACTCAATGAGATAAAAATCAGACTAAAACTATGTCAACAGATTGTATAGTTAAGAACTTTGTGTCATAAAGTAGGAATTTTGAAAAGGGAGTGTTATTTCTTCAGTTTATTGCTTTTCCAAAGTTGCTTATAATCCTTTTCCCCATATATTAATTTTGATGCAATATGTCTTTGCACAATGGCCATGATATGAACTAATTGTGTTCAGACAGGACCTCTCTGGTATCAGGAAGAAAGTCTATATCTAATAAGTTATTAGAGGATTTGGGCTCAGATTTAGAAATGCAATAATGATGCTGTGACAGATTTTAATACAGGGCAGAATACTCATCATGAGATCAAAAACAGTATCAGCTATGTATGAGAATTTTTTCTGACATCATTTACATTTCTCTATATCTACTTTGCACCTTCAAATATGTCTTTTGTTAATTCTCAATAATTATTGAAAATAATTATATCTATTTATATGTTATCTATTTAGCCTGGTAACAATTCTACACTTCCATATTCTCCACATACTTAATTTTCACAGAAATGAAGTCAGACAAAAGAAAGCTGCCATAAGCTTATTAGTTTTTCCAATCTAGATAAATAATTTTTTCTGGTGTGATCAGAAGTTAGAATACACCTTGATATGAACAATTGCATAGCACAGGCTTTTTTTTTTTTTAACAAAATATCACTTTTATTTTTAATTTCAGATATTTTCTAGTTCTTGAAAATAGCTCTAGATACTTGAGCCAATGATTTCTTTGAAAGCAAGTTTCTTCAATCTCTCCTAGGTTTGCAAAATATTCCTCTTGATTTCACTCTATTTTTAGATTTTCTTTTTAGGGTCAAGACTAGAAAGGAATAAGATTATTGAAAATTTGAAGATATGTTACTTTCTTTCTGCAGAACAACCTGCAATTGTTTGAGGAAGATGAAAGCTGACAGGACCAGCCAGCTCTTCTCAAAAGAAAACTCTCAAAAGCATTGTGCAGAACATAACACCCATCTTTGTTTGCTACTTTTCAAAAAAATAGTAAACCATCTTGTTTACTACTTTTCATGAGGCCACAAGTTTCAGAAGACACATGAATACATAAATGAATAGAGATACAGATGATACAGGTAAATAAACTTTGACCCTAAACCCTGATGCAAGCTTGAGATTCAAACAGAGACTTTAAATATTTTATTTTCATTTACTCAAAAGGACACAATAAGACCCGAGTTATGATTGAAAATGGAAGGATATTTTTTTACATTAGGCCCCTGCAGTTTGGTGAAGTCAGCTGCTACTTATGGTACAGGGCTTTTAAAAATTTTTATTGCGGTAGCAACAGCTCCGTGCATAATGGTGGTTTACACTTGAATAAAGAATAATTGCAGATAATGGGTCTGTCAGCATGAATGGATTAGGGGTCTCAGCAGTGGTTCCATCCCCACAGTGAAAATACTAATTTAAAATCTCGTTTCCTTTCCTTTGACCTTATGCCTCATTACTTTAATGGTATTAAGAGTTAATTTCTCGCAGAGTAGTTTATTTATTTATCTCTCTATCTATCTATTTATTGTATTACTTTGCTTGGTATATAACATTGCATTTTTCTAAAAAGGAGCTTTATGTCTGATATGACATTTGGCATTTTATGGTTTAGTTCTAGGAAAGCTGTCTGCTTTTTTGCCAGTTTGAGGGCTGGTCATGAGCAGATGGTGAAAGATTTGGGTAGTCACTTGAAGTGAAAGGAAAATACAAAGACTGACGTCAGGACAGCCTCTTGGCAGGAAGGCAAAGAGAAGAGATTCCTACTCCCACCTTTTCATAGTTTGCATCTTTTATAGGAGCACATCATGAATTGGGCTTCTCTAATGACTATTCCACTATGTATTAAATTTGTTATTTATAACTACAGCATGCGTATTATCTCATTGTAATCGTGTAGAATTCCATTTTTGTACTTGCAGTCTCCAATTTAAAAATATGAACTACTAATCTGGCTCTTAGTTTCATGTATTGTTGTGAAATGAAGACTTTTTTTGCATAGAAATGAAGAAATTAAAGTACACTCACAGAGACAGGATATTCCACAGCACATCCTGTGAGTCCAATTAATGAGTCTTTACAGAGGAGAGGAGAGTTCAAGGCAAGTTTTTTTACCCTCTCCTGAGAAAAAAGATGTGGCATTTCCTGGTTTGCCCCAGCTGCTGCTACCTAATCTACCTTCCCAGCAGAATTGTGTGACTGAGTACTGCTGGTGGGGAATCTCTGCCACCAGTTAAAGAAACTGTGGGAAGGGTTCTGCACACTGTGCAACATCAGAGATAAGGAGTAAGAGAAGATGGATCTCCCCTGGGACCCTGCAGCGTCAAAAGTCTGAACCCCCAACTGTGGTGAAGGAGAGGAAGATAGTCTGTGCTTATCAGGTTGGAAAATAGAGACTCCCACCATGGTCAAGGCTGGGAGCTGGTGGCCCCAGGAGGATGGCTCCTGCTCCACCTGCACATTTGCAGTTGCAGAATAGGAGCAGACAGTGAGCCTGGAGGTGTGTCCAGAGAAGCATCAAAACAGCTGAGACTGAGCCCTGCAATTGCACCTTAATCCGGTTATTAAGTTTAATCTGAATTAATTCACAGATATTGCTCATAAAACAAATTTCTGACAATTTTCTGACATATAGGAACTTCTGATAAATTGATCAGATTATAAAATAGCTAAATGAATATTTGATCAAAAAAGGAAGTTTGTGGGTTTTGTTTAAAAATCATTTAACATCTTTAAATTTAGTTTCCTAATATTAAAATCTGTATTAAATTTAGAGATATTTTTAGCTGAGTATGAACTAAAATATACTGAATGAAATGAAATCTAAACAGGCAAAGACAATAGCAGTGTAACTCCCTGCTTGTAATAAAAGATAGTGAGCCAAAACATGCATAGGCATTAAAAAGTCCTTAAAGAAAACAAGGACACTGAACATTTTATTGAGCATTTTAATGGTTTAACTCCTTTTAAAGTTAGGAAGTAAGATATTTCATTGAAAGAAATTTCTCTATGACTCTTCATTCTTTCCTTAACCCAAACAGTATTTGTCTCAGCCTTTTAGAGGTCTTACCCAAACAAAAGACTGCTTCCTATTTCATTACTCTTCTGTTACTCTGTCAGTAGGAAAGAAGAGAGACAGGAAAACAAGGATAAAGGATAAAGACAGCAGCAAAGTATTGTAGGAATGAGGGAAGCCAGGCCAGAGCAGAAAAAAATTGAATAAAATTTCCAGTCAACGAAATGAAATGGAAACGAGATGTAAGGAAAAGTGAATAACCACAGGCAAAATCGTGCTGCCCTTGGTGAAGTCAACCAAAGCTGCTTCTTAGAACATGATGAATGCTTAAGAACTGCAGGAATCAGTCAACAGATTGTTGGAACACTTGAAACAAAGCTCATGGAGGGAAGAGAAAGAAAAAAAAGTCTTAAGGAGACTGAAAAAAGCCCGAGGGGAACGTGAGGAAAGATATGTCTAGAGAGACAATCAGTAAAAGACAAAAACAGAAAGAGATAGACCAGATTCTCAGCAGAGGCTGACAATTTAACTCATCTCATGGACTGTTCCTATCATATATGTATGTTGAATAGTGGTTAATAAATTATAGAATCATGGCAAGGGGTAAAATATATTACATTTAACATCAGTAGCAGGGTAAAAACTATACAACTTATCTGGAGTATTATTTCAGGCCACATTTTATTAGGGGAATTATATATATTACATATTACATAACAGGTTCATATTTTTAGTTTTTTTCCTTAATATTAATCAAAATATTTGCTGCAAAAGTATAAACAAAACAGTTCCTTTTAATTTATTTCTGATTTACAGGTATAATTTTTTGTCTTCTTTACCTGGTGGTTCTATCAGTGATATTTTCCACATCAGATCTGTTGCTATGTGATAATTTGCTAATGCCACATATATTCAGTGGTCTTTTTGTAAACATCCTTGTATTTTTCATCAGTTACTTGTTAAGACTAGGTGGACTTGTAAATAACTGCTTAATTTTGTAAATCAGTGTGATTCTATACGATCCAATGGCTTCACATAGATCTGTTGTACACCTGTTATTCCAAGGCTGATATATGTTAGATATTACTTGGTTTGAAAGCTTTCTTGAAAAAAAAAATAATAAAAACATTCTTTAACAGTACCTGTGAAAGATGAAAAATTATCTTAAATGAGCAAATGTCTATTGTGAGTTTTAATGGGATTACGAAAAAAAAATGCAAACTTTCCTAAGTATCCTTACAGACCTGTTCAAATACGATTTTGGAATTATTAACTATGGTTATGGTGCAAAATTTGAGGGTGTTCTGAAGTCCATTTGAACAAATAATAAAACCATTATCTAATCATTTAGATGCCTTGCATGAAGCATTTTTGCATAAAGACTAATTAATCATAACTTCTCGAATCCCAGAATCTCAGACAGTCACTGACTTATCTAGGGAAGAGTAAATATGGAATATTGCATCTAACTTCAGGAACTCAGACATGACAATGATGTTATCACTTGCCATCTCAAAGGCAGAGTGCTACTCAGCTCATTCCTGCTAGGTATTCTTGGCTTTTGACAACAGCTTTGAACTGAATTTGGGAACTTGAGATACCAGAAGTAACAGAACCAATTTTTGTTTTAGAAATCAAGACTTAATTAATCAGTTCGTTAAGATAAATTAGCAGTAAGTAACTCATGATCCTGAAGAAATATTCCAAGTTTTCTCTGTGTGTTTGTTACTTCTGGAGAGGTTGTTGTATAAATGCTATTGTAGAGTGGTAGCTTGGTTGTTAGGTTGGCATCCATGTGACCGTGCTGAGGTTTCAATTATCTACTTGCATCAATCAATCTTTTAGTTTCCAACACTGTTGCCTGCAGTAATGTCACAGCTTTTCTGTCAGACAGGAGAACTTTGTGGGAAATGTTATTCATTACAGCTGCAAATCTGTCACTGCGCCTGGCATGGCTTGTTAATGACAACATTTATTTCAAAGAGTCGTGTTTCGCTTTGTTGCTGGTGAGTTGATTTTGTGATCACACAAAATATAATGAAATGCCAAGAAGATGAAGTGAATGAAGTTTGCCAAAAATGCAGCTAAAGTGGTTCAGATCTACTGAAAAAAAAATTGCACACACAAATACACTCTTTATATTTTGTTGAAAACATTTAATCACTTACTAGGAACATAAACATGGGCAGTGGAAAAATGTTGGTTAGAATACAGTAAGCAGAGCTGCAGGCACGACAACAAATTTAAGCTTTATTTGGCTTCTCCAAACCATAGTACTGGAAAGAAAAAGACTTCTTAATCAATCTTTTAAAACAAATAAACAAAAATAGCATTCAGCTCTTCTACCACTAATATTGAGATGTCATCTTTCTCCCTCACCTCTTCTTAAAGTACTGGAACATCTTTCATGTGAAGAGAGGCTGAGACAGGTGGGACTGCTCAGCCTGGAGAAGAAAAGGCTTGAGGGAAAGTAGATAAATCCCTGATGAAAGGGGATGAAGAAGAGGGAGCCAGACACTTCTTGGTAGAAGCCAGTGGCTTCCTGCCACTGACAGGATTGGGCATTGGGCACAAATAACAACAGCAACAAAAACCAAACAGGACATGTCACTGGAACAAAAAAACCCCACTTCTTTACTGTGAGTGTGATCAAGTACTGGAACAAGTTCTCCAGAGACATCGTAGAGTTTCCAATCATATTGATACTCAAAACTTAAGTTTAAATTTAGAAAACATATTCCTGTACAACCTTGCCAAGCTGACCATCCCTGGGCAGGGAGAGTTGGACCAGAAAATCTCAAACCTCAATCATTCTGTGATTTCTGCAAGCTGTTCATATGCTATATTTCAAAACACAGATTAATGTAGGGTCAGTACATGCTAGCTGTTAAACAGTACACCAGCAGAGCATGGATATAGAGAGGTTTATTAATTAAATTAATTAGGAAGAGGGGATTATCAGCAAATTGATGATTCTATCAGTTTTATGTATGTCCTAGTGCTATAGCAAGGGCATACCTTCTGCTGGTCCTCACAGTGTTCTCTTTATAATATCTCTTCTGAAATACAAGGACGTTTCTCAGGAGACAAAATCTTGTCAAGTACTCTCGGACCAAACTTCAGACATACACTCAAACTACAGTCTTGCTTCTTGACTTTAATTTTTTATTCTGTCTGCTTATCTATTGCATATTTGTCTACTCAGCTATTTTGCACATAGTGCAAAAATACCACAAAATAAATGAAAATTTTTTAAAAAATCTCACGGATTAAAAAAAAAAGAAAAAAAACAGGTCCAAAGCCTTTGCTATAGACATCTACAAATGCCTTTTGAATTTTTTTCTCAACACTGTAAAATTAATGAAGTTCAATAAGAAGTAAATGATCCAAGATTTACAAAATAGGACAGTTAGTAAAATCTCTGGATATGAAGAACTGCTAGATGTTTTATTTCTGATTCTTTGTCATAACCAGTAAAATAAGCCATTTGACTTTAGAAATAAACTTTCTATTACATTACATTAGATTGGACTCATTCTATTTCTCTGTGCAAAACTGTTGTGTGGAGAGGAATCAATAAAATATAACTAGAATTTATGCTAGGTCTTGCCCTATGCTTCTACAAAAAAGTGTAAGGGGATCTGTGATAATAAATTTAGCACATGAATACAAGAAATGTGAAAATATTTCTATTCTCTGCATGTAGAAAGGAATTCTTTAAATCTTCTCTTCGCAGGATAAGAGAATCAAATGAAATCAAACCAGTAAAAGTTCCTATTAATTACCTCACTGCTTAATTTCTTTCATCTACCTGATACCTCCAAGCAATTTGGTGTGCAGCCCTATTGATCTGTTTATCATCTGAGAATGTTTTTTGTGAGCTTGAGTTCTCAAAGCATTCCTTGTTAAATAAATAAATAAATAAATAAATAAATATTTATTTATTAAAAATGGACAAGCTGATAATTGTTGTTTGCTAGTTTACTAAGAGATAAACATGAAATTTTTCTAGACATGTTGATTGTAATCCATCAAACAATGATTAAAGAGTAATATGTTTCATTATTATTAGAGGGGGAATGTTAAAGACTTCCTTGAATTGCAATTGAAACAAATCATAAAGAAGAGCAATTTTCTACATCTTTTCTCCGAAACAGAATTTTGTAGGAAGTGAGGTGAGAGATGCGCAAGTGGATGACCTGTTGCATTCAGCCTCAGAATTCAGTAAATATTTAATTTAGAATTAAAAACCTGCTCATTCTATAAATAAACATAGCCTACATTTAAAGGAAAAGTAATGGTAATCAAGATATAAACCAAAACGTTTGTGAATGATGCAGTAAGAGCATGGCCATTTTCCAGTAGAGGAAATACAGAATACTCCCACATAGAACATTGACTTTGAATGATTTTACATTTATATTGAGATGTATAGTTAATTTCATAAAGTCTATTTGAGAGGCAATCTTGCTTCTAATAAATACACATCAGACTATACAGTACTTAATCTTAAATTAAAAACTGCATTATCAAAATGACTAAAATGGTAAACAGACCAACTGAAAAGATTTTAACTGATTTTTATCTCAAGTCTCATTTTGAGTCCTTTGGAAAATTCAGTTTAATATGGAGCTTTTTAAATTATTGCAAACAAATATTATACAATCTTTTTGTTTCTGTAGCAGCATTCCCTCATATTCCCTTAGAAACCTTTTCCTTGCATTTCAGAGAGGCAGATGACTGGTGACCATAAATTAAGCCTTGTTAAATCAGTAAAAAGGTCCGGTGTTTTAAGATCCTCTCATGAAGACACAGAAAAGGACATCTTACACAGTGAAGTAATGTATTTAGACAATTAACAATTCCACTACTGCAAGTAATGGATTATGTGGTCTCTACATCAGAAAAGATGGGGAAGGGGCATGGGGAAGCAGCAACAGTGTTGTTAAATAGCCTGTCCTCTAATTTAATTGACCACCTGTAGACCAGACTGGCAGCCAGCCTTCACAGAGGATTAAGACTTACCATGTCAGACACCTTGGAAAATGCATAATCTTGTCCATTTTTCCAGCTTTACATTCTCGTTCCTTATACTCAGAACTGCCAAACTATTTCAAATTATTGACTACCTTCTTTCCTTCTTTTTCCTCTTCTCCTTGTACTACATGTCGTTTCCCACAGAATGGGAAGAATTGATCCTTCCCTGGATATTTAAAATGCTTTTCTTAACAAGTTGGTGTTTTGTGCCCTTTAGTAAATTGCCCATTTCTCTAAGAAATTTATTACAAATTGATTTCACATCTTGTGGCTGAGCTTGACCCCTTGTTCAAAGCTGAATCACTGTTCAAATGAGCTCTCCTATGCACTACTAGAAAACACTAAAGGCATTCTGATAACTCCTTAGATGACTTAGACACTGGAGATTTAGGTGCATTGGCAATGCTTAGGGTATTTTTGTAGACCTATTCTCTAATAAGGAAGAGATCTGTTCTTGAAGAACAGATTTGTATTTGCAAATCTATGAACAAATATGGATTTATTTCACAGAAAATAAAAACTCATCCAGCATATCACTTTCACTCTGATTTGCAGTGCTGCCAACCTAAGCTTCATTTCCACTCTCATAACATGTTAAACTGCAGACCCAAGTACTTAAAGTTGTATTTCCCTCTATGACTGCAAAGACCATATTTACCAAGCTGAGAAACAACTTTCCTGTTTCCAACAAAAATACATATGAATAAATAATTTGCTGGTGTGCTAGCAATTTTTCTCAGTTCCTAGTGAACTTTGTGATTCTTATTTCTAAGAAATATATCAAAATGACAAATCTGTTTCTAGTTATTCTATTTCTAGTGTATGCAATTTTCTTTTTTGACATACTAGCTCAAGAAAGGTCATCTTCTAAGGGGTCACTTTTTGTCTAACCTGACTTTGTGGGTAGCACAAACATTACAGTATGGTTAATTTTTCACTGTGGGGGAATTAGCTACTCCAGTCAAATGAAAGTACAGATAAAATCGAAATGAAGGAAAACGCACAAAATTTACACGTCACCTTCGTCTACCTGGTCTTGTTATCTCTACAAAACATGAGTAGCTCTACAAATGTGTTCAAGTACGTCTTCGGTTTAGAAATTCTGCCTTTAAATAACTCAGGAGTTCTCTGCAGTGACCTGTATAGCACATTTCCTCAGTATGGTTTTTCATGCACTTCATTTTTTCCTCAATCCCATGAACACCCTTCTTTTGCCCCATATATAGTTTTTATGGCCTGGAAGAGTAGCCAAACTAGCTTTTCTTTAATATGCAGCCTACCTGACAATACAGCCATCTTTTTACCTCAGTGATATACCCCTGCAGAAGAAAGATGTTACTCACCTGTTTGCAGGTCCTTTATATATTAACTCCCTTCTGGAAGCATCCTGTTCTGCAATCTGCCGCTCCAACACAGCTTTCCTTCTGAAGGTAACAGAATCCCTACTCAGTACAAGAGCCTTTGGGCTTATGTGTTTGTCCCAAAGATCCTCTCAGAGTTTTCTTCTAAAGAGAGTGAACAAGCACAGAGACATTGGGTGATGCAGAGGTGGAGAGATTCTCTAATCTGTGACCATATTCAGTGATACTACCTTTACTCTTGACTATCCAGCCACCTGTACGTGTTGATTGGCAGGAGGGTATTTCCAGAGTTGCACACAACTGCACCGTGGTTTTGTTTATAGGTTATTTTAGGCATGATTATGCCATGCAATATGCTATAATTTTAATTAATTGCTATGGAGCATGCATTTAGCTTGTTATTGACCACCTTTATCTAGACTACAAAATGTGATTGATGTGACAATCTAATAGCTGTGATCTTCTTTTCTGTATACTGCAGCTTTCCATTTCTGAGAGCTTGTTGTCTTCACTATATTTTGAACTATTCTAAATACAAGAGAAAGTCTCAGAAAAAAAAAAGGAAAAAAAACGGAAAAAAAAAAGAGAGCTAAATTAGAATAACTGGAGTGGAAAAGTATAACTACTCCTTGCAAATGGAAAGTTTATTAAGAATACCCATCACAAAAATGAGAGGTGAATATCCCTAGAATTGGCCACAGAAAACAGAAGAAAGGCTGTGTGGATCATAGGAGTGCAATGTACTTTTTCCAGATGATTAAATCTTATCCCCATTTCTCTCTAGAAAAATGGGCTTGCTCTTAGAAAATGCTATTTACTATAAGAAAGAATCTTAAGTCTAGTGAACTTTTTCATATGTTGAAGCTTCTTATGCATAAGAAGCCTACTAAATCACACAGGCTGTACAGGAAATGGAAGACAATGCAAGATTAATATGAAGCCATCTTTCTCAGATTTTATAAGATTTAATTTAATTTAATAGATTTTAATGGTGAACCATTAAGTTCCTTGAACATGATTTCATCAATATCACCCAGATCACTGAAACTTCTTAATCTCTGAAATACTTTATATATTTTATTAAAAAAATCTGAATACAAAAAAAAAAAAAAAAAAAAAAAAAAAAGAAAATATTCCTCTCTTCATGCCATGCTTCCAACACTCATACAGTTCTTACTATTTTAGGAAAAAGTCTCTTGTAACCAATATGAATTCCTCTTGTTTCAAATTGTAGACATGAGATGTTTATATAATAGGTATGGTAAGTTGGAAAAGAAGTAGACAGTGCTTTCCTGGCCCCCATCTGTGTATATATATATAGACAATAATAAAACCAGTTGTTAAATTAGTATTTGAAAAATGAAATAATCATTACTCCTTTCCAGTTATTCTGACTTTTCTGTGATTTTTCTCAAAAGCTCTAGTTTATGAACACACATCTTTAGTTATCAACAGCAAATCTGAAAGTAACCAAAAGATAAGACATGATGTCATAAATGGAAATTGTGTAACTTAATTTCTCTGGTTTATGATTCTGCTTATGTATTCAGGTGCTGAATTAGTCATTTATATTTTACTCTTTGCATTTTGTCTATTGATGAGAAACACTGAAATTTCTCAGAAACCTTTAAGTACAGTTAGCAATCTTGTTTGTAATTATATCACCCTGCATTTTTTTTATTGATACACATGTTTAATAAGAAATTTATTAAGAAATCTCTGTTGTTCAATATCAGTGGCCTGGCTTTATTATTTGCAATCATAAATATTACTGTTTGCCAACTGGACCACAAACAAATGTATAGTTTCTCTCAGATGGTTAAAAAAAGAAAAAAAAATAGAATTAAGAATAACTCACTCTATAGAAGTTATAAACTTTTGATCCTTTACATTTATTTTTAGAGATGTGCTGGCCTGATTTTATTTCATTTACTATTTAATCTATGCTCCATTACTTTTATATTATATCAATTTACAGTACCAAGTAAAAATACACAGTTGCTGAGGCATATTAAATTAAAACTAGTGCTTTTATCAGCCTCTTCAGATATCTAACCCCCCCCATATTATGTTATTCTGACAAGATCTGATTGATATAAATTAAATTATTAACTTACTTTAGTTTTTAAATTAATTGAGCCTCATACCAATTGTTCCATCCTTCTGCCTGTAAATGATGCCATGATGACAGGATTATAATTACTTGAGTCTCTATGTAGCCTTTTAAAATATTGGAAGAAAATTAGCTTACTTCGACTACTCTGGAACTTCCTCAGTATTCCAAGATTTATTATGATTTTTCATTAGTTTCCAGAGATCTTAGCATTCAGCTCTGTCAAAATCTTAGTTGTAAAAGTTTAAGTTAATTATCCAGTATTTTGGGGAGGGGAAGCACATCTGCCCTAGGGAGTCCTTAAACTTTCCAAGAGCTCTTGCATTTCAAAAATCCTGTGCATTAGTTATATATTTTTCCATTGGGGCTTTATTTTTAGATCTATTTCCATAATACTGGTGGTTAGCAAATGATTTCCTAATAAATTAGCCTTGCCTTTTAATTTCTGATTTTCTCCTTAATTTAAAATTTCTACTTAATTTAGTGCAGTTCTCAGCCATAAATCAGGGTGTTGGTGCATAATTTAGCTCTAATGTACCACATTGTTCACAGGGCTGTGACTGCTGCAATGAGTGCCCCTATTGAGTGAATAGCAATAAGCTTACAAACTAAGGCTGAGGGGTTTTGTGGGTTCTGCTTGTCAGACTTCACTGAATGCCCCAGCAGTTTGATGAAGCTCTTCTTCCAAGTCCTTCATTTTCCTGCACAGCAGAAAAATTAGTTGAACCTCTAAAGTTGTCTTTGGCTGTCCATATGCATGGTATGTCTACAGCAATATATTGGCCAAGATCAGGTGTAGTGGTGTGTTTTTGGTTTTATCAGTTTTATGTATGTGTTTGTTCCTTGTTTTATGTTGTTTTTTATAAGTTGTAATGGTTTGCCCCATATCACCCATGTTTAACCCTTCTTGGTTTTACTCCAACCGTCATTATGTGTCAATCATAAGTTATACAGCCCCTGGGTCTTGTCCATCACTTTGAAATCTTTCCCAAAAGCCTAGAATGTTCCAGTGAGGGCATTGAGTGATTGGACAAGACTCTGGCTGTCTCCCCACCTAATTTATTGATTTGTTGCAATATGTGTCATTTACCTGCATAGCCATACCCACATGATCCCTGATTTGACCTCAGTTAAACCCATCCCCGGGTCCCTCCCCCCAGTAAAAGATGTTACATTTGGGCGCTCTGCCTCTTTCTGCTTAGGGCTTCTACTGGCAAGGGGTTTCTGCCGAGGCAGACACCCTGAGCGGAGGTTATCCTCACTGTGGGATGAATAAAGCCAGTGGTTGAACCCTGAGCAGACTGTCTCCTTCTTTCCTGCTGTCGTCACTTCTCTCCTGCGAGCAAACCAGAACCCATGGGATTGGCAAGGTTCATTCAGATACCGAGCCGTGCCCCTTCTTGCAGTGGTGCCAGGGCTGGCCGAGGCAAAGAGACACTGACACCACGACAATCAAGGTTAATTTTTTGCAGTGACCATGGGTGAGTGGCGCCTGGAGCCCTGTTGGTGTGGTCAAGACCCCAGTCTTACTTCATTTCCAGAGACAAGAGAAAAGGAATCCCTCTCTCTCACCTCCTGGAAGAAAAGGCATTATTTTCCTATTGTGAGAAAGTGTGGTAAACTGAGAGTCTGTCATTGTTTCTTCACTGTCCTGGGCTTAGTAAACAGTTTCCATGTAAATCATCCCATCTTTGTACATTTTTGTTGTTGGTATTTTTGCTTCTAGTGCTCATTTTCTTATCTTGTTGCTGTTCCCAGTAAATCGTTCTTATCTCAACCTCTGCCTTTGTCTCCCATCAGAGGGAGCAGGGGAGGGGCTTGCGGCTTAAGAATGGTTTCCCCAATGTAACTTCCACTTAAAAGAGTGGAATTATGTTAGGGAAACAATTCGTAAACCACGACATTTCCACAAGAAGGAATCCATGTATTCATTGCTACCTTTTTCTATTCTCCTCTTATTTCTTTTCTCAGTAGTGGGCATGCATAGCAGGGAAGACTCAAAAACAGGAGTCATGGCGTATGGCTAAATATTCCATGGGGTGACTACATGGGCTGTACATGAGGAAAAAACAGATGAACTGTTCAGAGTGATTGACATTGTCAGAAAAATATTTTGTTAAACATTACTGGTAATTATAGTGTTGGTCAAAAGTTGCCCAGGGTTTAAAAAAATTCAAAGTGAAACAAATCATAAAATAAGCTTTTTCTTGTATATGGAGGACAACCATAACAAATGTACTCTGTAAAATTATCATAGAGTCACAGAATATTTTTTGTTGAAAGGGACCATAAATATCATCTAGTTCTGGAACCCTGCCATGGGCAGGGACACCTTCCACCAGACCAGGTTGATCAAAGTCCTATTCAAACAATATAAAAAGAATTAGAATTACTTTTTTTTGGTGAGGATGTAGCTGCTAATATCTTAAATTTTACTTTATTCATGTGTTGTTATGTGCAGATGATATTTTCAGAACTATTTTAGATGAAAATACAATCATGGTAAATCCCAGCTGATATACTTTTTTTTCCTTTTTCATAATTAAATATGTGCAGGTCCTGAAATTTCTGTTGTGCTTGGCATATGCTATTACTGATTCTATTTTAAGTAGTAATATTTTATCTTTGAAGGTTGATATATAGCGGAAAGCTCATCAGTTCAAAAAAGAAGTGGGATTGTTTAACAAAGCTCTAGCTGTACCTGCTCTGGCTCAGATGATGCTTTTTCTGTGGCATGTCCAACTGCCACTGTATTTCATAGTATTTCGGGCTAAAAGAGCACCCAGTGCTGTCAATACAAGATGGTTTTCTCCCTCTTGCATTGCATCAAATAGGTGTGGTGGGATGTTGTGGTGCATGATTGAGGTTTTTAAATTTGTATCTGTATTTTGTTTACTCGTCTGTATTTGGTAGATTCCTTCCAAAATACCCCTACCCCTACACCCCTGATAATACCTGGTATCACCCTGTCCTGGACCCACCTCTTTCCTTCCTCCATTGGTCCGAAGTGTGCTCCTCCAAGGCTGCGACCTGGTAAGAGGAGGGCACAGGGGCCAAATCGGAGTTCTGGCACATGCTCTGGCAAGTGCACTCCTGGCACATGGAGCTACACTGAATAAACACCTTTTCCAACCCAAGCCAGAGCCTGCTCCATTCTTCCAGCCTTAACCACGCTCAGCCAGCAAAATTGGGGAACCCACAAACTGTTCGGGTTGGTCTGGGGAACTGCTTCAGCCGGTAAGCAGCCCCACGGGAGAAACCAACCCACTGGGAAAAGACCACACAGTGCTGCACTGCATTCCCAGCAGTGAAGTGCCTGCTGGATCAACCACTCTGTGACGTTAGGGTCTCTGGGACAATGGAACAAGTTTGTCCATAACTTAACACTGCCTTCCTGCCCCACGTCTTACCCATTTAGAAACTTAGGTATAAACCTCCAATTTAGAGACTATCAGTCCCTAATAGACCATGTTGCAAATTTCTCTGTTGGTTGCTTGAAATGATATTCAATTTTCTTAATTATGCTTTTATCCAGTGGATATGAAGCTTTTATGATGCCTTTTTTAAACAGAAAATGTTTATATGATTCGTTTGGTACAGATGCAGGTATTTTCAATTTCTGAAATGAGTTTTCTTGGAGACACAAAAGATACTAAGAAGAGTAGATTTTTTAGGGTTTTTTTGTACTACTGGACAATAGTGAGAACAAATGTAAGAACGCCTGACATTAAACATTTTTGTTGTTGGTAATGAGAAATGTTCCTGTGGAGATACATCAGGAGGTGAGAGATGCACCAACAAAAGAGTAAAAAATATACATAAAGGTAGACTTAATTTTCCTGTTCTTGTTTAAGACTACCTCAAGCTAACCAACTACTACATTTTGCCTTGTTCTGAAAAAACTCTGTTCAGAATAAGGGAGATGAGGGCAACTCTTTTGATTGTAGACATCTGAGATACATTATTCAGCCTGCAACTGGGGGTTTCCAAGAAATATTAATTTTCCTGTGTTTTGCCCCTGAAAGGAGCATATCAATTGTCAAGGTCAGCCCAAAGGCAGAAAACAGCTTCCCCCCTCCTTAGGGAGAGTGTCTGTAGGGAAAACCCCCTGTCGTATTCTCTTTGACCAGAGGTAAACGAAAGACCTGGGGCCTGATCCAAGCAAAGCACACCCAGCCTGATGAAAAGACCCTGGACAGGCTTTAAATCAAACCTTTCATCTCCAGAATGATATGTAGACTCCATTCTTCAGCACTAAATGCCATTTGAAAAAGAAAATAAGTACTGATTTCCATTAGGTAAGGAAAACCTTCTGGTGGTGTTGACCTTGACAGCATCAGCATTCCCAAATGGGGCTGTTGAGATGTATCCCATTCCCCTCAGTTTGAATTAGACATGAGTGAAGCAAATAAAGCGTAATTAATAGTATTGTCAGTAAAATTTGTTCTTATGAAGAATTGATATTTTTAAAACTTTTATTTCTCATCTTTTTTTCTTTTTTTTTTTCCCTTACATCAGAAGGTATCTAAGCTCATACTTTGATCTGAAAATTTAATGCATAAAAGGAAAGACAGGAATTTTCCTTGGTTTATTCTCTTAGATGTGTAGAACTAAAGAAACACCATTGAAACCACAACAGCTGGAATCTTGTTAATTCGTTGAACTTGCGAGAAGCAATTTTCTCCCAAGCATCCAAGTTAAATATTGTAATTTCTCAAATTGCCAGGAAAAAGAGAGAGACCAGGATCTCATTCATTGCAAAAATGTCAACATGCTTTTCTCCTTTTTTTTTCATTCTTGTTATAGAAATTACACTTGCAAAATATTATATTTGTTTTCTTGACAAGTGCTTAGGAAACTATTTGACTGCCTAAGAGGTTTTGAGAAAACCTAAACATTGCAGGATTTTTTTACATAGATGAGCTTTCATATTTTCATTACAGTCTCTCAGATACAATTGTTTAACATAATGACAAACTTTTCTAAAGAGAGTTGATCTACTTAAAGTAATATGCTGCTGTCACTGATTTTATTTGTTTTATGAAAATTGCATTTTTTATTGTACATTTTGTGCAAGAAAATAGAATATATTTTGAAGAAAAATGAAGTCAAAGTTATTCTGGAAAATGTAGACATGGATTTAATGATATACTTTACTGATCAAGAAGCAAATTCTACATGTAAGAAGTAATTATGTTGGTACAATACAGCTGTATTCCTGCAGTTATGCCTGTCTAAGAGGACAGGGTGAGCGAATGCATGGATAACAAAGACAAGCAGCAGACAAAGAACCTTATACTTTCTCAACATGCATTAGCTGTAGTCGTGAAAGGTGGTGTAGCACAAGAGGAATAAAAATTTTCCATCCAAGCACAAGGCAATATTGCCCATCTCAGAGGCACCTAGCTGCCTGTGGGTCTGCCCAGCATAGCTCCCAGTGAAGATTAGCAGAGAAATAATGGAGTGCTGCTTATGTGTAAGTGCATTATGTACATGTAAGGGGAGAAGGTGGAATATAAATAAGCATATTCCTTCTTCCCATCACCTGCTGTCAGCAAAAAAAGTTTTGGCAAAAAGTATGTTTACTGTGATTTAGCAGCATCAGGAAGTAGGAATTGACCTGATTATAGGAGCAACTCTCAGGCTTCAGCACTTTTGTTAATCACGTAAAAGCCTAAAGATGACTTGGGAACTAAATTTAAGCTTCAGGGCTGGAAAACTGTGACTGGAGCTGCAGGAGAGGGATTGAACATGTGAGCTGAGGAGGGGCAAGCACCAGTCCTAGCAGTTAGAGCCGAGTCTTCTGGCTGGGGCTGGGATACCTACAGCTCCTGCCAGCTGCCTGGCTGTGTGACCCTCTCCTCACCAAAGCAACAGCACTGCCGTGTGAGCTCCAGTGCAAGTTGGCTTGAATGGAGCAATTTCTGAAAACTGGGTATTAATTTTATCCATTTGTCTTCTTTCCATTTACACAGGCCAGTGCTTAAATACATTTTCAGCCTGGTTGCCAGGTATACACAGGTATATCACCATATTCCCTCAAACATTCCTCAAACATTAACGTAGTTACTGCATTCTCAGGTAGGTATTACCAGGCAGCATAAATAGGAGAAAATGTGTTGAGAGAAAGATTGCTTAAACACAGGTCTGCCTGTGCTGTGGCAGAACTGCGGTAATCATGGGTCAACACTATTTTGTGCAGTGCTTGTACAATGAAACATCAGCTTATCTTGGAGTTTATGAAGTGACAATGACATTAGAAAAGTACAATTACATTACTATAATAGCATCATTTTTATAATGGCTTTTAACCTCTGATTCCATTCTAGAATTTTCAAGACATTTGTTCTATACTTTTACTTCATGAGATATTTGTGCCTACAGCCTCCACATTGAATTTTATGTACTGGGAAGAAGACATTTTCAGAGAGAGGCTCTTGGATTAATTTTCTCCCTGTTCAGACAGGGAGAGAAATTTAACTACTATTGTTAACTGCTTGAGCTTTTAAACATTTATTATAATGGTATCAGATAAACTTGAAATATTTGTTATTTGCTTGAAACAGAACTACTACATTTTTCTGCTGGAAGGAGTTTCCAGTTAATCACTTTTGCTGATCTATACCCCAACATATCTAGACTTATGACTTTAGTAATTTTGACCTGAGCAGAATATTGTGAAAGTAATTATTGTCCACGTTATATGAATCACCAGTTTTTAAGCATTTTTGAGCTATCACATAAAGATGAAAATAATTCAGAACTGTGTGACTGCTTCCACCCATCTGAGCTAAGAAGTCTCTATTTCTGAACAAGACAGACCTGTGCTCCCATGCTGGCTAGGGAGGGATATGTGATATTTATCCCATGTCTCAGTGAAGTGAAGTTTTTAGAGGGTATACTTTGTAAAGCTCAGGTTCAACACATGCATTTTACCAATTCAGATAATGTTTTCCTGTTTTAGGGTATTCTAATGTGAAGAGATAATCTTTCATTTGTTATCTGGAAAAGAAAACACAACTGAATTATGGAATTTTAATGTTAATATTATGAATGCTTATAGAAAGTCTTCCAAAAATATAATCTGAAAAAAATCATTAGCCTGTCTAATTTAGATAAAGCTTATTCACTGAATAATATTATTTTCATCCATTTGTATCTATATATTGCAACTACTCATGTTTTTAAAGGCATGAAGAGACAAATTTTTCCATGTTAGCAAATACTCAAAGTTATGTGTAAATAACCTGGCAACTTGCTGTAGCTATGAAATTATTGCAGCCCTGACATTTTACTGTACTTGCTTTTAGCATTCTGCTTATAGAGAACTATAAACCTGTACAAAAAAAAGGGGGAAGCTGACAGAATACCCACAGTTATAGCTCTAAAGAAAAAAATGACTTCAGGAAAGCTGTTTTGGAGAACCATTTCAAAGGAACAGAGGAGGCAGAAAAAATGATATCTTTCTGCTCTCTGCTCTACAGTAAAAGTGCCTCCTATTTCATTCTGTCCAATTCTCTTGGTCTGTTTGTGTGTTTTTTAGCCTGAGTCTATTTTTTCAATATGAAGCACAAACAAAGAAAAATGGCAAAAGGAATAGGTATAAATAAGTGAATAGTCCACCTTTAAAGAGCTGCCTCCTTTATGGGAATTTAGTTGTAATCTTTAATGGAGAACAGAGCTAAAGAAAATAGCTCTATACTGCAGCTGAAATTGGTACTGAAATGAAACATTTCTGCTGAAAACTAACTTCCAGACACTCAAACTAGGTACTACTATGTTTTAGCTTCTAATTATAAATTTTATAAGACAAGGTGGTTTTATTACCATTATTTTTATATTTCTAATAAAACTTGCATTATTTTTCTCTCTCCTCCTCTTTTTTTCTCCCTTGGTGTGTATGTGTGCACACACAGCAACATGCAGAGCCTTCTGAAAGAATGCTAGAACACTTAAGTAATGCTTGGATAATATTAATATTTATTACTCTGCAATGATAACATAAAACAGGTCCACCCAAACACCTGAACATATAGTGCTATATGCTGTATAATCAGAAAAAAAGGTCTTTTTGCACTTCCATCACCTTAAAATATAAGTAAGTAACTTGTGATTCATGTATACTATTTTTGTGCTGAAAACAGCTGAGTGCATCAAGACAATTTGGATAGTTTTCTTCCAGCTGTGGTTTATATCTATGGCAGGTTTTCAGACAGAATTTCCAATTGTACAGGTTGTAGGATTACACTGTAAGGAACAGATCATCTGTGCCAGTTTAAATGGAATAGCTGGAAAACTTAACCAGGAATTAAATATTAATTAAAAAATAGGATCATCCATACATTTGTAAGGAAGAGGTAGCTATTGCCAGCTACCGAAACTCTAGACAGGTAGTCAAAGTTTGGCCATGAATTAAAATGTATATAAACCAAGCCAGGGAGAGATAAATCTCCTGGGAAACCTCAGCTACATTTGGTAGTCCTTCATCATGCACAGCACTCACCAATGCTAATAAAGGACTAAGGACTATATAGTCTCCTTTGCAAAGGAGACTTACTTACAATTAGATTAGAATTTACAGTTCTTACTTACAATAAGATTAGAACCAGCTGTTATTTAGGAAGTCAACTGTAATTTTAAGAACAATTAATGCAAAATGTGTTAGGATCTAGAATAGGTAAATTTAGTAATTTAGCATTAAGAAAAAAAAAGCAGTACCAGAGGGTGGAACATTTCTAGTTCATGATAATTGAGCAGCTAATATATTTAAATGAGGTTAGAAGAGATGTAATCAGATAAAAGAAGGACTTGTTCATTGACTGCATTATTTAAAGAATGTTATCTTTCCCAATACCTTCATAATGCAGCATAACTTGTTTTTAAGATAAAAATGGAGCAAAATGTAAAAATGACTATAAAAAAGAACATGTATTTTATGGCACTTTTTTAATAAAAGGCACCTCAATGTATTTTCCTAATGCCACAGCCTACACTGATGTTATGTGATTATACTTTCTTAAAAGATCATTGGTACTGAATGGAACACTTCTTTTCTCTGGTTGTGTGATTAGAAATACAAGCTATCTGACACTGCCCAAGACCTTTTGCTGTAACAACACTTTTTTTTTGTTTCCCCCCCTCTGATTTGGAGACATCAGACAAGATCAAAAGACAAGATGAACTACTGGATGCTAGCCTGTGCCTCTGGATGTTTGACTCACTTCTTGGCCTTGCCCTCAGTGTCCAGAGCTCATGGACTGCAGGAATGAGTGTCACCACCAATCAGTAGGGTTGTGACGTTTCTGGTAAATTCTCATCAGGATGAACAAAGACACTGGACCATGTGTCAGAATGGTTGTGTTTTTATTATACAGTCACCAGAACTCCAGCAACCAGTCCACTATTTGGATTGAAAAGGTGTTAGCTACCAAGCCCTTAACATGATACAGGGCACTTAATGAAGTTCTCAGCTCCCACAGCAAAAGGTGCTGGCTCACAAGCGTCAACATACCTTCACACAACAAAATTGTGGGGTAGAATATTATGGCTGTGCCTTGCCCAGGCAAAAAATGAAGAAAAGAAGAGTATCATCAGTCCTTTGATCCTGCATTGATGCTGGCACATGGATGCTCTGGAGCTGCGGTTGGGAGACCAAGAAAAAGAAAGAGAGGAAAAAGAGCCAGGGAAAAGAGAGAGGGCACCCAATCTTCTCCCTTTTATCATTAACCCAGTGCACATCCCTTATGAAAACTAGATTTTTCAAGCTGTTTTGTTCATGCAGGCACATCCAACTCTTCTCCAGGCAGTGAGCTGAGAGCGGCAGGATGGGTCTGAGCAGGAGTCTCAAGGCAGAGCAGGAAGTTGGCTCCAAAGAGCAGTGCCCCACATCCATGGGACTCTCTCCTCCGATCTCCATTCCTGTAGAAATACTCAGAATGTTTGAGACAAAGCATGCTCATCTACAGTGAGCAGTGCAGAAATGGGAATGACTGATCCAGGAGGTGGGGAAATTATATGCCAGATTTAGCTCTGGTTAGGGTGCTTGAAGTTTTTCTTTTTTTTTTAAGCACATTTTAAAGGAGAGGCTGTGATGCTGCACTTTCCTTATAAAATCACTTTAATCTTTACTCCAGATAAAGTAAAAGAGACATCAGGTGTGAACCAATATCTTTAAATAATCTCTGTATTATATGTCCTTGTTCTAAAATTGTGTTCTAAAATTAGTTTAAGCCCTTTTGGTGTATTTAATTAAAAATATTGTTCTTTTAGCTTCATTCAGGAAAAGGAACACTGAGAAGCAAAGAGTAGAATCCTTAGGAAATAAATTTCATCTTGAATACCAAATTTTCACACTGATTTTTGAAATGGCAAACACTTCATATTGTACTTCAGCAACACACAAAAACATTCCTGTTGCATCCAAGCTAAATATTAATGTAATTGGTAGCAAGGTCAAAGCTATCATTGCAGTACTTTCTTTTTCTAAATAATTTTCATATATCAGAATACTTAAAGTAAATATTTAAACTGTAAAATTGTCCTCTTTTTTATTTCAGGAAACACATTCAATTGAATAAAAATAAGGGCAGAATTGGCTAAATATTTAATTTTGTTCAGTTGCAAGGAAGAAACCTTTCCAAGTCTGATATGTCAGCAGTCTTCAAATCCTATTTCTATGGCTGCAAAAGCATAAAAATGGAAACAATTAAATATATGTTTTATTTGCTTGTTTTCTCTCCAGGAATTGTATATAAAATAATGACATGGGTAAAGCATATCTTATTTTTCAAATCTGATGCCTTACTCTCCATTTTCTAGATGTTCATTAGAGAGAACTCATCAATTTAAGCAGCCTCCCACTTGTTGAATCCAGATATGTTGAAATGTTTTGTGTATACCTATTGAATACAAACGTCATATAAATACATTTTCTTGCAACTTAACTCTGATAGTAGTAAATCTACTTTGGTTATTCCCCAGTCTACATAATAACCCAATAATTTGAGTTATCAGACTTTTTAGATGAACAAAATGTATACTCTGGAGTCCATTGACTTCAAATAGAACCTTGCAAATTGAGCCTGAGACATAATGATATATTCAGAAAGAATATAAATAGTAGGTTAGTCACTCCTCAGTGAATACTGTGAATAATTTAACTTGCTCCTATTACTGTTCAATTTGACCCATATATTATCTCTCAGGTACTGATCAGGAAGAAAAATGTTGCTTTCATTAAATGTCATTATGGGCACTGTCATTCTATTGCCTACTCCACTTTAGAAGAGTAAGCCAAAGCAGACTAAGAGGTTTTAAAAGTTGTCATTAATTTGTCAACATCACATGTTCACTTTTCATTGTCTGCAAACAGAAGAGTAAGGAAAAATAGGGCCACTGGGAAAAAAATTCCAAGTGACATCCTGAGCATACACAGACATATAATGTTTTCTCCTTCTTAAAATCTTGACTTCTATAACCTTTTAGGAATATACCCCCTACTTCACTTTTGCATTTTATTGGGGGGCATTTATCCTGGTTTTAATGAGTTCTCAACTGAAAACTCAGTCCTAAATTTTAGCTCCCCTATTATACTTTTAATTCTGGAATTTGTAAATGTGCGCCCATAAGATTTTACTTGCTTAGAAATGAATGCAGCATCCTGGCATGCAGAACTGTTACTAGGAAAATGGAAATAATTTATAATTCGGTACACTGGTATTACAATTGTAACAACAGTGTTGTAAAGAGCAAAGAATTGATTTAAATAATAAGGTAGATTTTTAGTGAAAATTTAGCATATAAACTATTATCCAAACTTTAATCTTAAGAAATATGCTTTTGTGTGTAAATTTGGATATTACTGATTTTGAAGATCCAGAACTGTATTCTGGGCTATTATTGTCAATTAATACTGATAATATTACAGTGAAGTCAGTGGATAATATGAGAGGATTTACAATGATGATAATGATAATGATGATATATCCTAGGAGATTCCAGAAACCAAAATAATTCTAGGAAATATTTCCAAGGTCATTTAAACAGTACATTCACATACATGTTTTATTATTTATATATTGGGTTTCTGTTTATAGTGTATTTTTTTTATTTAGATTCTTTTAATGAATGAGGTCACAGGAGCTTGTCACCTTTTACTCAGAAAAATTGTATAATAACATTTTGTAAAACTAGAGCTTCCAAACACTGTGGAAAAATAAACAAGTAGACAAATCTCCCAAAAAGTCCAAAAAGGCAGTTTTTGAAGGGGTCAGGGCCTAAAAATATTAAACCTACTCATTATGTTTTGGTTTTTGCCAGAATATTTTCCCTTGCTGTGAGGGAGTAGGACAATGGAAAAATAAACCCCTTAGAAATGCAGAATAAGCCAGACACGTTCAGTAAGCAGGAGCTCTCTGCCTGGCAGAGGCAGATGTACCTTTCTTAGATCAGAGAAGGGAGCAATGAGGGCTGTATGAGCATCTTTATCAGAGATTAACAGCAGGGACTGAGGAAACAAATCGTAACATGATCACCTACATTGAAGAATGAATTTTCATTACACTGACTTTTATCCTCTCTGTAGAACAGGCATGAAGAAAACTATGAAGTGAAAAGAAAGGTCATCTTCCTTTTCTAATTTTTGCAATGATAATGCTATGATAGAGGAGTACTCTTTTCCCAAAGAGGAAGGTGAAGGCACTGGCAGAGGAGTTTAGTGGGATGCTTCCAACAGAATGGTTGTCTCATTTCCTTTTTTACTATTCAGCTATTCTAGTTTTGTTTTCAGTCTTTATCCTGGAACCATAATGTTGCCCAAGGATTTTGCCAGTGCAAAAAGGGTAGAAGAAGGGAATCTGTATTAGTTATTGGCAGGTAAGGAGAAACCCTGATTCCACAGTCCCCTATCTTTTTTCTCTTGCATCTCTAGTATGCAGTGTTTTTTCCCTTTTCACCCATTCTTATCAGAAAGAATCTTCACAAGTAGAGCCAGAAGCATTTTGGAAACAATCATAAAAACCCAACACACTTTATACTAAAATGAAAGGCTAGTTTGCTACTTTATGGTGAGTATCAATAGATTGCAAGGATCTCTTGGGACAATAGATGACTGCATCGACCATAGAAACTATGGTACAAGTCAGACCAGTGAGATATTCAGAAGGACTCACCTTAAAGAATCAGGTATTCTTTCAGCTTCAATAAACACTAGTATTTCACAACAATACAGATTGTTTTCCAGAAGCTTATAATGTTACAATAAGGAGGTAAAAAGAGAAAGATTAATTTACCATAAACTTATATAAAGTCTCTGATCTGAAATGAAATTTGGTGCTCATCACTAAACTTATCACAGTGAGAGAAGGAATTTCAAAGGGAGAGTTGAAATGGTGTGGCAGTGAAGTTTCTTGAATTTTTCCACTGCTAAAAGGTATTTCAAAGATGGGTTTAATTCACTTTTACAGAAACTACAGAATAGGTTAAAACTTCATCTAGAAATGTTCTTCATTTTTTTCATATTAAGACACATTTTTGAAAGTCACACAAAGTGAGAAAACCAAAATTACGAGGCCAGAAGTTCAAGCTAGCGTACCTTAGAAGCCTGAATAAAGAATTCCTGGAGGTTTTATAAATCTGTTAGCAGTGTCCTACAGGGCCATTAACTTCCAATAAAAGATATAAAAGATGTACTGGATCTCTGGAGATTGGTAATGGGATGTATAGCATTCACCTCTAGCTTGTTAGGTTAAATCCACCCCACACTAAAAGAGGTCTTTCTGATGTTGGTGTCGAAGTTGGTGCGTCAGCTACAGTTTTTTTCTAGGTCCCTCAACTTCGGTTATTGTTATCTAAGCCTTATGCCATGAGCAGGGTCTACACAGAATGATAGTGTAGACAATTCTCTTGAAATAGGTCATGAGAGTCTGTGCATTTATGGTGATTGTACCACTTGGCATTGTACTTCTCCAGAGAGAGAGGCAGCTATTACCATTCAACCTGATATTTCCAAACGAGAATCTTACTGTATTTAGAAGTAAAACATTTTGCTAAAAAATGAACACATCCCCACTCTCACCCAGTTATTTAGCAAATATCTATTAATTTTTCTACAAAGACTTCTGTTTGGTCAGTCTTCACTATCACTTAATTTACAACCCCCTTTCCTCGACATTCTCAGGGAATATCTCATTTAAAAGCTCCTCACTCTACATCATAATCTTTCCCAGGTTCAAGTCACTCTCAACATGTTTTTACATTGCTGGTTTCTTCAGTTGCCCTGTAATTACCTATGAGTGTTTGTTTGGAGGCAATTGTGGCCTTTGTGTCCCTCCACTGTATGCTTCCATCAGCATCTCCCTATTAGCCAAAATCAATGTAGTGATAAAGAATAAAATCCATCAACCCAAGACAGAAATGAATTACTGTCATATTGACCATCTCTCTCATAGTGTTCAACACAGTATTACACATTTGTATTCCTAGCTAATGCATAACATCATCCCCTAATTTCCTATAATATGCCTGGTTGGCCTTAAGGTAATATCAGCATAAAAGCTTGTTTTGAACTTATAATGATAAGCACTCAAGAATTAAATAACATCAAGATTAAAAATGTTTGAACCTAATTTGCATCCAAGCAATCTCCTTTGTGCAAATGCATTATCATACCGTCGTTAATTACACGGTGATATGATGTTTCTTCTGCAAGATTCTCATTAGGTGTAAATCTGATAAGCTGAGGAATCTTGCTTGTTTAGTAAACTTCCTTTAAGCAGAAAACCTCTGTAATTCTACAAAAAATTTTAAAAAGTCTTCTATCATAACAGTAGTTAAATTCTACAGAGATTATAAATCCATGATGGTTTCAAGTAAAATTAAAAAAAGCAAGCAAATTAAAAATCAATATAATTAAAATTATATTGATACCAGTCCAGAGGAAGTAGTGATTCCAGTGCATTTCAGAATTAAAATTTATCTACAGGTGAGCCTGCTTAATGTGGTCAATTAGATGCTGGAAAGCTTATTTTATTTATAGACTAATAATTTTTCTGACTTGTTTCCCAATACTTAAATATGTAAACAATATTTTAATTTAGGCTTGCTCTTCTGGTGCTTTTTGAAAGAATGTCTCATATATATTTCAAGTGATACTATTTGAACTAAAAAACTAAAAGCCCAAATCAGGAGTCTCCCACTTACCTCACAGCCCTTTTTAAAGTTTTTGAAGAGCTACATGTTAAGTGTGCACCATGTCCATTAAAGAACCTTTCCTCCCACAATACAAACATGGCAAGTTCAGTCACGACCATTGAAGGGTGTAGGAAACACTATCAGACTATTGGTAGCCTTTTGCTATAAATTCCTAATGGTCAGTTTGGCTGACAAATTGTATAGTTGTTCTATATCTAAACTCATTTAATTTTGCAGCTATTTGGTAGTCCATTTAGTGTTTGGGAAATGAATAGCTAAGTGGCTTTCTTCAAAACCTGCTGCAGTGAGATAAGAGAAGAAGAAATATTCAGTTACATGGTCACATCGGATCCATTGACTGTCTGTGTAAGTGCAAATGTATCAGTATAAACATATTACAAATATACTCAGCCATTTCCACTGCAAACTTAAGAAAATGCATAGAAGAAGGCATGAGCTATGTGCACTTATATCATCTTCCTGAGAAATTAAACTGGTCTTGGGAGAGTAGAAGCTGTGATTTCCAGGTACCCTGCCTATCAGCCAGCAACTGTCAGCAACCAGCAACTGAAATTTGACTTTCGCATTCTTGTGAATTGAAAAGACTTTGTAAGTTGAAACCCCACAGGTCTGTAGGTCACAGCTCACGATTGAGAAAGCGATGTGCTTCATCATCTTCACTAATTTTGTATTGGAAGGGCTGTGGTGCTCGCCCAAAGTTGTTAAATTCACCTTGCAAACTCTTTAAAGACATTATAGGTGCGTAACCAACTCTAAGGACAATTAAGAACTACAGGTGCAATTGCCCATGGAATTTGCATCTGGCAGCCTCCCGAGGACTGGTGAGGTTGTGCCAACTCTGCAGGACTGACTTAGGCTGACAAATTTCAAGTTGACTATGGCACCTGAAGGAAAAGTAGAAAAAAAAATGGGGTTAAAAAGAAGGAATAGGGGATTTTTTTGTTTTCCTGTTTGGTTTTGTTTGTGTGTATGTCCTTTTGGTGCATTTTTTTGTTTGCTTTTAAAGTGGTAAACTAACTCTGTCAAAAGGCAGTAATTTTAATCAATCATAGCTTAAAGCTTAAAAAGTCTTTTGAAAATTTAAGAATTCAGACCTAGTGCTTAGATATGCCAATGTAGTTTTCCTATTTTCCATGCACAAAGCTGTCAAAACCCATTAGACTGCAACAAAAAGGATTTGACACTGCACTGAAAAGATTTGAGAGAGCCCAAAATATAGAGCTGGACTGCACAGGTGTCATGGATCTTCTGCTTCTCTTTTGAGGGTTGTTGTCTCTGAAAACTTTCTTTCTCCCTTATCTCTAAAGGTAGGAAGGAATTCTTGACAATCCATAAAAGAAGTGGAAATGATGGCTTGCTGTATAGTCTGGAAAAACCTTTGGTATAAGTTTATTTGCAGCATATAGAAGTGGTATATAACTTGCTTGCTTATTTGTTTTTCTTTTGTCATCTATCTCTAATACAATAAACTTTTCCACTTACTCTGTGTGGTTTCTTCTTCCCAAGCCTCACTGATCCTTTTTGTTTGTTCTTGCAGAAGAGTCCAATAAATTTGTTCTTTTTTTACACTCTGTTCTACTGAATTCAATACTAATAGCTCCATTCATCTTTACTCAGGCTGTTCTGTTTGACATCTGGAGAATCACTCTTGTGTATCGCTGTCTAGATATAAATAAGCATGATGTTTGTTAAGTCTGCAAAGTTAACCTCTCAGAAGTTAGATGATGGTAAACTTACACTTCTCTTTCAAAATGTTAATACATTGTCTTGTGCACACATTACAAGAGTTTTACACTGATGCTGCTTTTTTAATAAGATTTTGAATCAATTGAGTGAAATCAATACTTTTTTATTTATGTAGCTTAAAGTTATTCACGATTCAAATTCATCCAATACAGAGTTATTAATTTATCCCAAATGGACTAATTGTGGTTTCATCAGAATACAAAATATCTCGATCTTTCTTGGACATTAAATAATGTATTTCATGACAGTACAATAAGATCAATCAGTATGGATTCTCTGCAGGGGCCTAGGCATAAGTAGCACAGGACAAGGTACCCACTTATTTTGTGTGCCTTTTTTGAAACATCTGAGTCGTAACTCTCCAGAATGTTTAGCAATCATGCTGAGCAAATTTTGCGACTATTTGCTGCCATCAGAAAATGGGAAGGATAGAAATTCTACTCAGAAAGTGCAATGTGAAATATTTTGAAAAACATAAGCTAGCTTAAAATGTCAGACTTTGGGGGAGTTCTTGCACAGGAGGGGCTAAAATTTCTGGGTGAATACAAGACAGCGCACAAATGTACAATCATGATGGATTGTACAAAGAAAAGGAAATTATAGAAGTAAAATAAGGTTATCTTTCTTTAATTTTTTTTTTAAATGGTAAACCCATTTAAATTGTAAATTTAAAATGAAATGAGCTCTTTGCTTTCAGTAAAATATACACAACACTACATCATCCAGAAAGGGAAATAAAAACAAAAGCAGCACAAAAGGGGCATTGGAAGATACATGGCTTGGAGAATTACACCTAATCAATTGAAGTTTGGCAAAGTAATGAATGACTAAAATCAGGGTGTTGTAAGGGGGAAGCACTAGTTTGTCTTTGTTATTTCCTTCTATAAAACAATCATTGAAAGAGAACATTTTTGCTTTGTGTTCCAATACAAAATAATTTTATGGTTTCCAAATCAACTGATCCAGCTGCAATGAAATGCTGATGCCTCTGTACTGTGTGCTGTTTGAGGAAGGGATAATGAACTTTTAATTTCTTCTAAGGATTAATTACAACTCTCAGCCTGAAAAATCACTGCTGTGTGGCATTCATTCTTGCCATAGATAGTACATAAAGTATTGCCATTTCAATTTAAATTCCAGTGTACACCTACTTAAGTCTGTAAAACTTTCTTTTCTGTACTTCTGGTAACTATGCTTTGCATTAGGTGAATTCATTGCTTTCACTTGGTGGGGGGAGGGCAAATACAGCAAAATTAAAGATATTTCTAATTTTCAACTGATTCCAATTCTCTTTGTTTACTGTAACATTCCAGCTGAGCTCCTGCTGCACAATAGGCTAAAGACAATTTTTAGATTCATTCCTTATTGTTATTTAAATAGTTAGAAACTAGTGAGCTTCCTAACCCACAGAGATTTGCCCATCAATTTGAATCCTGCACAAACATCTTGCTCTGACTCCAGATTCAGTGCAATTCTTCCATCTCTTTTTTCTTTTCTTTTCCCTGCAACAGTACGATTTTGAAAAAGGCTTTCTACAGGCTTACTTCTTGAGGAAAGATTTTGCTTTGCAGTGTCAATGACTTAGATTTAATGGTAGCAGCAATGATAATGCCAAGACTTAATACAGACACTGTAGCTACTGTACATTAGCTATCTTTCACTCCCTTTCTTTTACACATAAGAGGTTTCTAAAACTGTGGGCATTCTCCTTCAGAGTAAAAAACTGTTAGTGAATTGAGGCTATTACAAAGTAATCTGAAAACCTCTACATTATAATGGGATGGAGAACCACATAACTAATTTCTTCAATTCTTGCATTATATTTCAGTGTTCAAGTTCAGGCTTACTCTGAATGTGTTGTCTTTTTTGCTGTGCATGCCTGTTCTGTGGAGAGTAAAAGTATTGGTATGGAAGTAAAAGTATTGTGACATTCCCTTGAAATGTGAAATAAAAACATATTACTACTAATGGCAATTTCCCTATCACACCTGGTTCCTTACCTTGCTGGCTTTAAATAAAGTATCTTAGGGCATTTATGTCATATCCAGAAACAAATGCCTTCATTTTTTCTTAATTTAAATGAATAATTAATTAATTAATTAATTAATTTAAAATTCTAATTCTTGTAATAATCTATAGGGTAATCTTGTTTCTGTGCACCCCTGAATAACTTACGGTGTGACAGAAACATGCACAGTCACCATGTGAGTATTGAGCTCCCAATAAGTCCTTGGGTGTGTTCATTTTTGTATGTGTTTGTCCTAAAATTCATAGCTGCTGCTTCCCTAGCAGGGAAAGAGAAGTACATCTAAACAGAGGCTTGGCTTGTGATAGTTTAAACCATGAAGAAGAGCTAACATTGAGGAGAAAACCTTGCTATCATTAGAAGAATGTGAGGAGTGATGTAGGAAATCATGTAAGATAAAATTTGTTGGGTTTGAAGGAAAAAAACTGAAGCAGCGAAACCCTGACTTTGCAAAGAGGCCCTAGATCTATATTCGCCAATACTCAAATGTAAGGAAAACAGAGCAGGTCAAGGAGTCACAGAGTAACAAATCCTTTGGCATGCATATGCCTCCCAGCTGTATTTAATGTCTATGTACATATAACACATGATGTTCATTCAGAAAGTCAGATTTCAATATTACTGTTATTGATTTAACAGCGTGGTCTGTTGGCAAACCCGATATTTGACATAGGCAGTGTCTGTACTAGCAAAAGAAATAGTGTCACGAGATGCCTTTGGCCAGTGGAATTCATCTTCTATACAATTAAATTGTTAGGATGATCTACGGCACATTTTTGTCATCGTCAACTAGCACTTGCACCAACCTCTCCTGGACAATAGTAGGGAATAGGTGCAGGCCAGAGGCCATTATCCATAAGCAGTTTGTGTGTGACCACCATCTGTTGCGGGGTTAGAAAGCTTGATGCTATAAATGTAGACCATTCGGTGCTGGAGGGCAAACTTAAGCATACTGACAACTTTCTTTGAATTAATAACAAAAGTTGTTGAGATATTGAGACAAAGGGCTCAAGAGAAAGGTGATCTGTGCTCTGAAATTTTGTGGAAGTTCAAAAACCTGCATTAGTTGTTCATCTTATAACCTGACTTTCTCTGAAATTATATCTATGAATTTAAATGGAAGGAAAAAAGTATTGGGAAGATGCTTCTCCTTATCTGTTCCTATATCAGGGTTTCAGCATGTCAGTATCACCATCTCCAAGGAGGCTGGACCAGATAACCCCACTGTGGTCCCTCCCAGAAGATTCTGTGATCTTCTAAGCAGAACTTAAATTGCTAGTTATAGGCTGCAAGACTGACATTGTGGAGAACTGTTGGCAGACACCAATCACAGCATACAACTGTGAGACAGGAACAGTTCCAATTTATAACCAAGGCTATCTTCATGCTCCCTGCAGTTCATCTTAAGGGCATTTCTGCCCATGTCACACAGAATTCCACAGAAAGAGAAATCCAGAGAAGATAACTCTATCCCATTTTGAAAAACAAATTACCTCAGTTTTGTTTTGAATATGACCCTTTTCTTTACAGGACTTTGTGAAAGACACATAATCTAAAAATCTTATGAGTGGCAAAAATCATTCAACTCTTCTTACTCTTGTAGATCATGAGGCTCACATTTGTGTCATATTTAGCTACACACAAAACAGCTACAATACAAAATATTAACAAGTACTTCAGGCAGTTACCTGACTTCTTAAATAGAAGAGCTTTGACTTCAGCTGAAAAAAACCCTTGAAATTTTACCAAGAGATGTATCACGAAAAAGATCATAATTTTCCCATTGGTTTAGCTAAAAAATCTTGCTCACTATCCTAAGCTTTGAATGACATTATACATATGAATATATATCTCTTTTCTGTTCACATTAATTGATTTTCATTTTGAAGTCTTATGAAAAATGTGGAGTTCTCAAATAAGCCTGAGACAAATATATGATCAAGACCCAATCAGAATAAATGCTGTTTTGTACTTGAAGCATCCCTAGCTGTTGCTGCAATAAGTTTTTAAGACTAAAGCATGATTTCAATGTCTTTGTAATGTGTGTAATGTAATAACAGTTGACTGGCTTCTCAAACTGGGCACTGGAAATATATGACATAGACTCCTTTATCAGTTAGCTGATTCAGATTTCATGACTGAAAATTAAACCTGGTCTCATCAAATTGCGGTTCAGATTGGAAAACTGATAGCAAAAAGAAAACTATAGGGATCCCATGTTCACAGTCTCTCAGTTATTTCACAGGAGATCTGTTCCCTTTTTCCTAATTGCTACTTCTACAGAACATACCATTGAGATCTGAAATTCAAGTTTCTATCTGTCATTATTAGAAATATAGAAAGTGTTCACGCAGAAACTACTTAAACTAGCACGCATGAGAGGAACCTGTATATTTTACCAGTGGGGATTCTCACTAACAAAAAATGGTAGCTGTACAGACTTATTTAGCAATAAAGAAATGCAGTGTTTGGAAATATGTTTGGAAATTGTCTGCGCTAAAACTCTGCCAGTTGTGAAATTATCACAGACAGAGAGCCGAGTCTCCAGTGTAGTTTACAGAGCAGTTAGGTTTTCATTTAGTGTTACTTACAGAGATTTTTAGTAAGCACAGCAGCACTTCTCCTGGGTGGTGAATCTGAATACAGAGATCTAAAGTACACAGTGGAGCACAGAATCACAGAATCAGCTAGGCTGGAAAAGACCTTTGAGATCATTGAGTCCAAAATATGACCTAACACCACCATGTGAACTAAGTACCACATCCAGTCTTTCCTTAAATACCTCCAGGGACAGTGACTCCACCACCACCCTGAGTAGCCCATTCCAATGCCTGACCATCCTTTCTGTGAAGAACTTCTTCCTAATGTCCAAGATAAACCTCCCCTGCCACATGGAAAAATGTCTTCAAGCTCCCATCCCATTATCTTACAAAGATGATGAATCCTTGCAGTCTGTTACAGTCATCTGCAAACATCCCTACCACTTCAGCTTAATCTGCCATCCTCTTCCTCTTCTCTGCTCTTTCCTCTTCCCCAACCCCATAGGACAGTGACTATTAAAAATGCTGCCAGAAAAGAAACAAATCTTTTTCCTGACTGTAAAAGTGGCACTATTGCATCTCTGTTGTTCTGATTATTAGTTGCTCTAAAAAATTTTCTTATTTTAAATCTACTTATGTTGCTGGTGGCTTTATCTACATATTAACAAGACCTGCTGAAAATGTTTCAGAGAAGCAGCTTTGAAATCCTTCTCCTGACATCCCTGACACTTTAGGTTGGTAAAGCCCAAACTGTGTGCTTGTGCTCCAGCAGAACATGCTTGTGCTATGATAAAAAGTTCAGAATAATTGATTTCTCTCTTATTTCCAGATATTAGCAGAACGCATCTGTGGAAAGAATGCAATTGTCAGGTTTAGTTTCCCTCTTCTCCCAGCCTGCAATTTTATTCCCAGTTTTACAATAAAACTTCCTAGACACAGAGCTAAGAATCACATTCACCAGGAGAGGAGAAGACTGTATTTAATCTTTTATACTTGAAAATGTAAAAAATTTTACACTTCCTATTCCAAAGAATATGTTTATAGCATAAATACAAACTGCTATTCTCCTCTTCCCATGAAGAAGAAAGATTTTTTTTTCTAGTCAAAATTTTTTGAACTCCCATACATAGAAGTATCCAGATTGTAGCTCAGTCTGTAGTAAACTGATTGTGTGAGCAGGAATCACTACTTTGCCAATTTGGAGATTTTCTTTGTTGAAGGAGATTTTGACATAAATCCTGATGGAGATTTTGCTCTGAAGCTTCTGAAATTAAACATTAGCCTCACATTTCTCACCTATCTTTTTGTACACCCATATTCCAATTATGACTATTGTGTAGACAGTCTTAGTGCTAGCTGGATGTCTCCAAGCCATGACTTATTCTTACATGGTGTCTAGTCTGAGACAAAAACTCATTCTAGGAATTTTAATAAGACATTTTTTATTCTACATTTACATTTCTCCTTTTATTTCTCCATTTTTATTTTACCCATAATTTCCATTATGACATGCACTTTTTGCTTGCTGCTTGTGTATGAATGTATCTCACTTTGTGATGTTTTTATACGCAAGAATTTTACAGGAGGGAGAGGAGTAGGAAACACGAGGCTGATCCATAATTCTATTCTTTTGGAAAGCCAGTTCTTTCCTGCTTAATAGCAAGCAGATGGCTAACTTCCCTTTTACTATTTTATTTTCTTGAGCATACTTACGTCCTACTATACATTATAAGGCAATAGCTGGATGTTCGCTCTTCCTGCAGAAGAGAATGACAGACTGGATTTGTGTGTGGCATCTCGTTTTATTCTAGTATCATCTGACTCCTTTCTAATTTTGTCCTATTTGATTATTTTTAATTAGTTTCTCTGCATTTAATTTCCAGTTCTCCTGCATTTCACTGCTCTGTGAGCAGTGAACACTTATGAATCCAGTGGTGAAATGATTCTTAACTTTAATAAAGCAAGGTCAAGACATTGCTAGTGCTGCTATTAGAATATTTGATGTACTACAAAATTCAGTGAAGATACTCTTCATACTGCATTTGCAGGTTCTTACTAGGTTTTGCCACTTTTTAAGCAGCAAAAATAGCTGTTTTTTTAATGGAGATCCTATGTGAATTTTAATGATTGTAAAATCTACATTACTGAGGACATCAGAAAACTCTGACTATGTTTAGATGCTCACGTAAAGCATCTCTTTAGATGCATCTTTAGAAAATTTGACTGCTGTTTAAAATAACTAGTTTTTTCATTAATCTCATCACTAACCTACTTTTATGTAATTCTTATTACTGTTATATGATAAAGCTCTGGAAAACAGGATGTCAGCTACACGTAGATATCTTAGCTCTCAGTACCTCTTCACCTTCACCTTCTTACCCTGGCTCAGAGTTTTCTGAAGATTTCATGCTTGAAGTTTTATTATACCTTTCTTTACCTAAGAATACATGAACCATTACTTGCAATTTCTGTAATAGTTTTTGATTCTAATTACTAATGAAGAGGTACATTATCAAGAAGAAAAGACTCAGAAGAATAAACTGAGACAAACATCCTGCACATCTCTTAGCCTCATTACTGCTGCTTTTTCTGTGCTTAAACTCAATATGTTGATAACCATTCTTTACACAATTTTCTTTCATTGTGCTCATAATGCCATGGAATCACTTTCACCTTACTGTGAATTGCTGCTGGCATTACCTTCTGATTGCTTGCTGCCTGCACTCAGTGTCTGTTTTATTATGCCTGAAACAAGCTGTCGTCTTGTACCATCCTAACACCTCGCTCTTTTCTGGGTTCACCTAAAGCATATTAAGATCTACCAAGAACATTGAAGTTATTATAACTGTGATTTCCCATTCCACTGTAAGAGAGCTGGAAGACAGTACAGAATTTTCAAATACCCATATCTTTGATATGCCATCTCCTATATTCCTCTTTACTATGCCTCTTCTTGACCCTGGCATTTCCTAATCAGGCAAAGAAGGAAATTATTGGTGGAAGCATTATCTAAGCATTTCTCAATTTTTGTCAAATGTTTAAGCAGATAAAAAATGCTTTTTCTGATGGCCATATTTTTGTTTGGGAAGAATTCATTCTGTTTACTCATAGTGAAATTAAAATATTTCTAGGACTATGCTTAAACTTTTGGGATTAATTTTTGATTATTGACTAAAAAGGATAATCTAGCCATCAAATATGTTTTATAACATTACAATACTGTATGAAAACAATGTAACTGCCCAGCATAGATAATGGTAAGGAATTTGTTGGAGAATGTATTTAAATCGAACATGCATTTTGTTATAGTGAAAACTGATTAAAAATAATAATGGATTTCTTCTACTTCTTTGCAGGAGACTTAAAGAGACAGCAACATTAGTCACAATTACTTAAAAAAATCATCTCGGTACTAAATTAGCTTTCCACAAAAGCAAAGCAAGGTAGTTCAATTTAGTTTACGATTGTGTCTATGATAGTGATTTGAGAGAATTGTTTCCTAAATGTTATCACACAAATAATATGGGTAATTTGAAGGGACAGATAAGCAAAGATTTAAACTTCCATATTCAAATAGACAGCATTAGATTTTGTTTTATAATGTAGACTATTTCTACCAAAATTTAAACAATTTTGAATTGTGATTTCTCTTTTGTTCTTCCCTAAAAAAAGTCTCTCTTTTCCAGGGGTCATGCTATTATGTATTTTCTTTTCTAAACCATCATGTGATAAATTGTTTTTATAACATCAGTTTTCTGTAGGAAAATCATAGCTGTATTTTAACTGAGGGATATTTTTCATGACAAAAGAAGAGGGATTGACATCTTAATAACAAGCAACAGCAATATGAATTCTAGGGATGCAGTAAAAATAATTATATGATACAATAATTATTTAAATGATTAACATGCTTGCCAAAAAATCATTCAGCAGTTATTTATTACAAAACTGAAGCCAGCAATGATAATTAACAGACCAAGGCTGGCAAATTTTGAAATTTACAGGCATATGTAGATTATTATCTATATAATTTATTAATTCTTGACAATGTAAAGCAGATTGCACAGGTTTCTTACATTGAGTAGAAAATATTTAGACAACTAGGATGAGCTGAAGGACCTATGAAGTTCTCCATCATCTAGCACATGAGCTCTTGCATATGGGCAGTTGAAAACCATTCAAAATAAGGAAAACTTAAGGCTACCAAAATTTAAATGGAAATTATTATTCTAAATATTTTCCCTCCATGTAATTCAAACACGAAGTATTAAATTCTGCTATTTTAAGTATCTTCACACTGGTTTTGCAAGATGGAGTTAACGAGGAAGCCCCACAGTTCACGTTTCCCCAGACGAGATGTCTATAAGTGGGGCTGTCTGCCAGCATGTTGCAATCAATCTTGAGAAATTTTAGTGATTGTGTTCTCAACCCACCAAAAGCTGCAGAGCCAAGCCTCCCCTCTCCAAGATCCTAGCATGTCCTCATCACTGGAGAATTCACTGGTGGAGGATCAGTGACCAGATATTCAGCAGAAAGTGGGTCATAGCCAGCCAAGTCATGGCATGTGCAGCCAGGATTGCCTGCTGAGTCACAGTTGCCATGGCAAGATGAATTTTGCATGGGGAACAAATCTTATGTTTTATAATTTGAATTCTATGACACTTAGTATAACAGAAGCCAAATTGTGTCATTTTTTTTTTTCTGCTGTACAGGAACACATACTTCTCTGATCCTGGAAACCCAGAGTAATGTATTGCATATATCTGCATGAACACATGCTCTGAAGCCTATTTCCAAACTGCATAACTTGTAGAAAAACACAGTTAATAGCTGGCAAATTTGGTTGCTGTGCTGGTTTTGATTGGGGTAGAGCTAATTTTTTTCATACTGTCTATATAGTCTGGTATGGGGCTGTATTTTGGATTTGTGCTGGAAACATCAGGAATGTTTTTATTATTGATGAGCAGAACTTCCATAGAGTCAAGGCCTTTTCTGCCTTTAACCTCACTCCACCTGCCAGAGAGGTAGGGGTGCACATGGAGCTACGAGAGGACACAGCCAGCTGACCACAGGGATATTCCATACCATAGGGTGTCATGCTCAGCATATACAGCTGGGGAAATAAGGAGAAAGGATGGGATGTTCAGAATTATGGCTTTTGCTTTCCCAAGTCACCATTATGTACGATGAAGCCCTGCTTTCCTGGGCAAGGTTGAACAACTGCCTGCCCATGGGAAATGGTGAATGAAAGGCTTGTTTTGCTTTGCTCATGTGTGAGGTTTTGCTTTACCTCTTAAACTGTCTTTGCCTCAACCTACCTGTTTTCTCACTTTTCTGATTCTCTTTGCATCCCACCATGAGGGGAATTAGTGAGCAGCTGTGTGGGGCTTATTTGCAGCTCTGGTTAAACCATGATAGTTGCACATATGTAAAGTGACAATCAAGACTTTTCTCTGATGTTCAGTAACATTTCAGTAATGAAAGGCTTCTTCTCCATGAAAGGAAGTCCAGGTGACTTTATAGGTCATAAGGAAGATTCAGAAATATATTGCATGAACTTCTGGATATTATTGTTGTCTGCTTGAAAACCCTGTTAAAGAGTGAAACATCAAGCAGCTAAATACCCCGGGTAAATTTGCAGAGGTAGCATGTTTTCAAGATGCCATATCAGTTCATTTTTATAAGAAAAACTACTGGGGCAGAAACACTCCTTTGAAAGAAATTGACCTGAAAGAGAACACCTTCTGCTTTTTCTTTATTCATCTGTAAAATACTAACCATGAGTTCTGCTTCTCTAGACAAAGTCTCCCTCTTCATGAAAATTTTAAATCAAAATGCGAAACCTAATTTTCAGATAGTTAAATGCTGGACACAAGGTCTAAGAGTTGTACACGTAGCTCTCAGGTACTATTGTATGAAAGAGCCATGCAGATAAGATATACTTGTGTTCCAAAATTATCCTGGATTTATTTTAAAAACACAGAATATATTACGTTGTATCACTAAATCAAATATATACCTGTATGTATGCATAACTATATTTACATGTCTGCATTTATAGACTTTTCTAATTTTAGCCTGAATATATCAGAACAGCACAGTAACCTGTGATTAGTCGGACTTTGCTCTTCCTGTTTTCCTTCTCACAATTTCTCTCTCTTTTTGTTAAGTAATTGTTTTCCAGTACAGAGCACTGGAACAAGAGCCAAACTGGGGGGGGGGTTGGTTTTTTTTTGGTTTTTTTTTGTTTTTCTGGGAATAAGTGGATATTTACATACTGTAAGTTAAGACACCTAACTGTTGGAGGAGCCACCACTTTCAGTTTAGTTTTCTGCATTGAATTTCTCTGCAGAGCAGCCTTTGTTTATTTCTCTCCTCCTATTTGTAGGAGAAATCTAATAAGTAGACTAAACCTCTTGGCTAGAAAAACAGCCATCTTATTGGATTTTTGTCCTACTATGCTTCCCCTTGTGTTAAAAGAAAAAAAAAAGAAAAAAGAAAAAAGAAAGAAAAAAAAAAGGAAGTTTGAGAGATTGATGCTGATATACCTGCTTCCAATGAAGATTCAGGGCTTCCTTTCTACCTACTGGCAAGCAAAGTTGTATCTGGTAGTTGGGACAATAGAAGTTCACAGCCAAATGACTCTCCCAGTGAGCAATGAGACATTTGAATGGAGAAATATTCTAATTTCAGCAGATTTTGCAAGAAAATATTTGAAATTGTTGAGCACCTACATTGCATAACACATGCACAGGAGAACACTGATACAATTGGTGAACTCTTGTGGTACTTGATGTGTAGGTAGAAAATATAGCTAATAGCAGAAAATTAGAAATCTGAACACGGGAACTGGAAATAGATAAACTAAATGTTTTCATGGGAGTGGTGTCACATCTGTGTATCTGTGTTTATCCAAATGATCTGGAGGTGACAAAGCAGTGGGTGAGTAGTGAAGTGCCACTCCATTTGACTTCCTTGCTTGTTCTTTCTGTCAGTCTTTGCTGATCATTTTTTGTTGTCTGCAATACAAACTGCAAATACTTCAAAGCTGCTACTACCTTAATATGGCACCTTTGTCCAAGGCATCTCAGTCCTCCCTACATCTGCAAATGTCACACAATACAAACCAAAGCAGTTTTTTGCAATACTGACCATATTTATTTATTTATTTACATCTTTTTAGGTAAGGGCAAATCAATTCTTTCAGCTGTTAATTGTTTCGTGTGCAAATATGCTCTACCTCACTCACAGCACAACCGGAAAGATGATTCTCTTATGAATAAGTCATTGACATTGCCAGGCAAGGACTTCTACTTACCTGTGCTATCTTTGTTGTGAACTGGGATGTATACAATTCAAAAACAGAGTTATAGATGCTGAAGTTCTAACTGGTAAGAATAAGAATAGTCTAAGAACATCAGCCTCCTCTCTCATTTCATAAATGTGAATAATAACTGACATGCTGGGGAATAAGAGACTTAACTTTGTCTCGTAAAACTCATTTTCCACTGCTCCTTTTTATAGGTCAGAAATAATTCATTTCAAAAGGAATTTGAAACTTTTCACATAAAATGTGGAAAAAATCAGTGACCGTTATTTTCTGAGATGTAGATTCATGTCAAAAGGGAGCTGGAAACATTGAAAATTATCTAATGCGACTAACCATTTTTCCAGATGACAAAGAAGCATACTCACAACCTCAGCCCCAGCCATTCATCTTATCAGATATTCATTCCTTGATTTTTTCATTATTATAACCCTTAAAAAATAATGCCTTTCTTATTCAGAATTTTCTCCTGCATTGAGAGGGCATGAAGTTTTCTTAAAGGTTTCAGTGACTTTCCTAGCACGGTGAGGTTCTCTAAAACTGTATTCCACTGGCCATAAAATTTACCTGTGATCACTGACTATAAGGGAAAAGAAAAGCTACTAACCCAGGCTGCTGATGCAATCAGATGAGCTATCTGAAATTATCAGTGTAACTGAATGTTTAGAAGAGACAGTAAGAGGGAAAATATGTGGCTACTATTTGTGCTAGAATGACTTGTTCAGAGAATGGTTCACTCAAGTATCTACTTAGTATTCAGTGAAAAACATTACCCAGAAATTTTTGAAATAACTTGAGGCTGCTGAAAAAGTAATTTCAGTGTGGTTCACTGCATGAAAACAAAACAGTAAAATCTCTAGATGAGAGAAGTAATACTTTAACTTAATGAAACTTACATTAAAAATACTCCAGGTTTTCTAGTCCAGCATCTTTACCATCTGTGAATTCAGATATTCCAGATGTTTGCACATAATGTATCATGTTATGCTCAGTATTTGCTGTAGCAGACAACAACAATTTATTGATTTTTGTAAGAACTTTCTTAGAAACAAAGATGTAGACTTTAAACTACTTTTGAATAAACTTCCCCAGTAAGATATTAACTCTAAATGGTCCACAATTTAAATTGCTCACCATGATAAACATATTTGAGTAGCTCCTTACATTGAATCCTTATATTGACTAATAAAGTCCTGTTAGCAGAATGATGATGACTTTGTCAGGTAATTTTTGTATTGCACAGTGCTTCCCTTGTTAGGGAAGCCATTTAAAGCTTTCTGAAGGGGACCTGCTGATATTCCGTGCAAGTATTGTGGGGAATATGAATGTGAACATATGGATGACGCCTGTTAAATTTTGCTACAAGTCATCTGGAAGAGAAGACAACGTATGTTTGAGTAAATACAGAATTTGGTTGGCAGTCTACTGTCATTCCAAAACCTAGGCCGTCTGGTGTCTGGGAAGCAGGGAAAGAGGCACATCCCCTGCACTTAGGAGAACACCTTCACCAAACAGCATAGAACTGTGCTCTGTATGTAGCTCCAGATTGGTGAAAGACAGTTTGTTTGACATTCAAGCGGATGAAATAGCACCAAGAAGAGCTTTCTTGAGCTGCTTTCATCTTTGCCAGCTTGCAATGTCATCATGTATTTCTGGCAAATAGAGCTTGCATCAGTTCAGTTGACAGGTCCTCATGAATTTTAATATGTAAGCTCCATATTCATGTTAGGAGCATTAATGTTCCCTGAAGCCTTTTTATTCTAAGAAGAATATAAATATTTCAGAAATTACTTTCTATATATTTGTTCATGTATGTTTCTCTATGTATGTGCCTATCCACGTGTATAACATTGTTTATACATCAAATTTTTGCAAAAGTTTGAAATCATTTTTGTCTTGACAAAAGTGAAGTGGAGGCACTAATTTTTGTCTCTTATCCTCCGAGTGGACAGTGGGTTTGGATTTTTTAAATGAACTTGTATTTTTCTTTGAGTGGAAAAGATCAAAAAGTTTGTGGAAACACATACCATGTAATATTCAATTCAGGTTACAAATCTCAGGACTGATCCCCAACTGGGATGAAATGGCAAAGCTCCAGTGGAGTAGAGATAATGATCTTGGCCTTATACAGACAGAGATTTCATCCTTTTCAAGAGGCAATGCTTTATAAAGAGGCAGGAAAAGACACAAACTCAAGAAAATTGAAGTTGTTTTCCATGAAATTGGAAGATAGAAGCACTGTGGAAAATTAGATAAAACAGCCATGCTCAGGAATATAAAAGGCATTAATAAGAATTTCCTCTCTTCTTATGTTGTATTTAAGAAATGTGACAAATATTTAGAGGATCAGAATTAAAACCATGCTCAGTTTTTCAAGTCCCTTGATCATGAGGCTGCCATGCTTCTTAAGTACCTTCAAAGAGATTGAAGAAAAGAAAAAAAAACCAAACCAACAAACCCACAATCATTGGGAACTGCCTATTCAGCTATTTGTTTACTGAAAATGAATAAATAAGAATTACTAATAAAGTCAATTATGTGTAAAGGGTATAAATTGTTTATAATACAAGATAGAATGACAGTATCATAAATCTTCTAAGTGAAAGTTGCATATAAAAAAGTAAAAAGTCTAGACTCAAGTCTATAGCAACTGTGTGGAGTGCAATAACGTCTTTGGGAACGCTTTTGGTGAAAATGCTCTCATCTAGCAGTGCAATTGCTGTAACCCTAAAACTGTTCATGAAGTAGGAATTTTTTCACTGAGTAATTTTGTGTGGGAAAGACTCAGATAGAGCCTTCTCTAAAGGAGACGTTTCCTTTCACCCAGTAACAGATTTCCAATGCATCTTTCAACTCCTTCTTGTGCCAGGCTTTGTTCTGAGGGGAGGGAGAGGCCTATCAATCTCTACTGATTTTCCAGTTCACTCAGCACAGGCTGCTGAAATATTCAATAAAATAGAGAGCCAGACTCCGAGAAATGAGTTTGTAGCATAGCTGTTATGTCATTTACCCTGTCAGTGAGATGTTCAAGTTCCAGTCCCACGACTGTGACTACCTATGTCTTTATAAAACAATAGGTGCTACGTTTGTAAGCTCCAAAAGGGTTTGAAATACAGTCAAAACTAAGCATGGCTTTTGGACAGCCTGGTTATGTCCACACTAAGTGATAATAAAATTATTGAAATAAATTAGTGAAATAAATTGATTATTATTATTATCTATTACTATTCCTTTCCTTAGTCTAGCTATTCACTAACTTGAAAATTATTTCAAGAATCCGAAATCAAATCATGCAATTTGAGGTGGTATGGAATTTTTTATTTCAATTATAATTTTAAGTTGCAATTTATCAATCACACTTCCAGATCATCAGTTTGGCGATAAGAGTAATAAATATAATTCAGAAAGCAATTTGTAGCGACCTGTTTTGGGGGGCTTGACTGTTGCAGCAAGAACTTCTGTATGTTGGAGGTGGTGAGTGCTGTAACAGTGGATTAAAGAAAAATGTTGTCAGAGATAAAATAATGAAGGAATCCAAATTACTCAAATTTGTACAGATGAATGACAAAACAGGTTTAAAATATTGTCATAAACTCAAAAATCTGTCTTAAAGATTTAAATGGAAGGTATAAATCAGTTACAAGGGATGAAATTTTGTTGCAGTGCATGTTTTAGGTTTTTGAAATTGCATTTGTATTTTGTTATTTGTCTGTACTTGGTTTGTTCCATTCCAAAATACCCTACCCCCCTACCCTTGATGACCCCTATAGTATCACCCTGATGTAACCACACCCCTTCCCTTCCCCAGTTGTCTCATAGTGTTCCCTGCCCAGGCTGTGACCTGGGAAAAGGGGACACAGGGGCCCAGTCGGGCTGTTCTGGCTTCCGGTCCCGGCTCTGCTCTGCACGTGGCTGGGCCACAGGAAATAAACACCTTTTCCAACCCAAGCCAGAGCCACTCTTCATTTCCAAGCCTCATCCACACTTTAACGAGCTAATTGGAGGACCCACAAACTGCTATAGATGGGTCTGGGGAACTGCTAGCCGGTAGGCAAACCCCACGGAGACCCCCGAAATCTATAAAATTTTATCCATCTTTTATGCAGCAACTCTGAAGAACTGAGTCTGTTTTCTAACTAAAGTTATAGGTAAAGATTAAAAATAGCTTACTTTGACTGTGCACTTCTAGAGAGAGTATGGAACACAGTGCTTTTTAAATTAATTTCTTTTGAAGGAAAAGCAGAGATTTTTTTTTAACTGGTCACTAGAGAAGAATCATAAAATCATTTAGGTTGGAAAAAATCTTTATTGTCATTAAATCCAAACATAAACTTGGAACTGCCAAGTCCATCACTAAACCATGTACCTAAATACCACATTTACTGGAGTCTTTTAAATATGTCCAGGGTATTATGTCTCATGAGTGGAAATTCTAAGACATAGTACCTGCAATGGGAACAGTGGAGACATACTATCTATTTCAGGTACTGTAAATGACAGAATCATTGTGGAATCATTGAGGGTGCAAAAGACCTTTATGATCTTCAAGTCCCACTGTTAACCCAGCACTGCAAAGTCCATCACTAAACTATACCACACTAAAATATCTTGTAAATATTTTCACAAATGGTGACTCCACCGCTTCCTTGGGCAGACTGTTCCAATCCTTGGCATGAACAAATTTTTTGTTCATTCTTCGCATGAACAAATTTTTCTAAATATTCAATCTAAACATTCCCTAGCACACTTTGAGGCCATTTTCTCTCCATATTGTTACTTAGGAAAAGTGATCAATCCCCATCTGGCTTCTCGTTTCAGGTAATTGTTGCGAGTGAGAAAGTCTCTCCTCTGAGCTTCCTTTTCTCCAGGTCTACCTTATAAACATATTTAAATATTCAAGTGAGAAGCTAACTCAAATACATTTATGGTCAACTTGTGATTGTTTCATATTTTTAATGAAAGCTATGTAACATTTCTGAGCTCTGAATATACAAGTCTTTAGAGAAAAAGACCCCACAAAATCCATACATGCCCCTGTCTGCTACTAACTTGGCTTTAAAGTCTGAGCTGTGAACAAAAGAATTATTGAAAAATGTAGGTGAGGAAATAAAAAGTTAAGTACCTTTCCAAATAGCTTTTTACATTGTGGTGGGTTGACCTTGGGTGGCTGCCAGATATGTTATCAATACCATTCCAGCTACAAATAAAAGGCACAGCAATGTAAGGGCTGTTATGGGAAAGTTAACTCCATCCCAGCCAAACCAAATAAATAATTAAGATAAACTAACCTGAAGTTCAAACAGACCCCAGGTGTATGCCAGGCTATATGTGCTTAGTCCAAACATAAACTTTTAAAGTGACTTCTTCACTGTTCCATTTTGTATTTTTTCATCTGTACCATTTATCTAAGCTTCCTTAAAGCTGACGCATTGTGCACAGCTACTCAAACCTTTAATATAAAACCACTTAGAGCAAACATCTCAGTGACATGTCATCTCTCTAAATGTTGCTGTGTTTTTAGAAATCTCCTATTTTACAATCAAGGCTTAAAAAGGACATGTAATTTACTGTAGCAATATGTCAGGAAAATGTTGTAGATAGAGCTCATTCAAAAGGAGGTTTTGCTCTCCAAATTCTATGAATTGTTTTGAATCTGTATTTTTAAATATGCTAGTTTTTTTCTTAACTGTAATTTTGGAAAAGCGATAATGCTTCCTTGTTATAATAGGGTATAGTTGTGGGACTACATATTTTGGTAAGGTTCAACAGTAGTATACTAACATATTTTTTTTCTATTTTAATCTTAATCCATGATTTTTCAAGCTTTCAGTAATGGGAATCAAATTAAAATTGACATTAACATAATAAATCTAAATCCCCCAAATCAAACTGCACTGAATGTCAGGAAAGGTGGAGGATGACCTATTAATAGTTCCTTTGCAATGATGTGTGAATGCCTGTCACTATGTGTAACACTGAAACTCCTGGATAGATGTGAAAATGAAAAAATAAACACAAATGTAGGGGAACAAGGAATGCCTCACAATTTATTGATTAACAGCCTTTCAAGTTTTGCAGAATATACAAGGGAAATGTGAAAATAAGGTACAAAATAAAGATCCCATGTCTGCCTTCACTGCCTTTTGTTATTTAGCCGTTGGTCCTTATTTATGTCAGTGTGTGAGTAGTCAACAGCTTTTAATCATTTATGTTATTATTCAGTTGAAATAATGATCTTTCAGAATGATAAACATGATAAGAATGTGAAGATAGGAGGGGAAATAAGGTAAAATCAGCACTAATATGTGTCTATCATTCATGGTATGTCAGGTATGACTAGGACACAGCAAGGGAAAAGATTAAACACAATGAATGAGCTCATATTCCAGTGTGTACAATTAGACATTTTGCAAGCACTTAACAAAAATCAACTTTTTATTTTCAAAATTTGAGAACTGAATATGGCTTCTGAGATCACTGCCTCCTTCTACTGTGGAACAGTAGAAGAAATAATTCACAGCTTCTAGGGTCTTTGGGAGCCAGCTCAAATGTCTGGCATTAATTGAGATGTTCTGGTACAGTGGTAGCTATGGGTGTTTTGTGGTCCACATTGTCAAATAATATAAGGGTCATCTTGGCATTCTAAACTAAGTGTCTGGTCAACTGAACTGGACTTTCTCAACAGTTACTTAGATTGACCCTTTTAGAAGGTGATTTTTCCCTCCTGCCTTAGTTAACTTTGGTCAAATGGGTTCAAGCCGTTCCCTGGAAGTACCTACCTGTCTTACTTTGTTTCCTTCTTCTTATTTATTTGGTCTTGTTGAACCTCTGCAAGGGCATTGGTGACCTCTCTATCCCAGTGACATAAAAGCTGAAGTCTTCAGTATTTTCTCTGTTCTCTATTGTTTTATAGAATGTATCTGGGGATGGGTGTCTTTCTTTTTTTAGTATATATATTTTTTTAATTTTCATTCTACTTGAATAACCAATTACTGCTCAACTTCATAGCCCAAATGAATTTATATTTGAGACATCTTCCATTTTTCTGTATATTCTTGTACCTTCTGCATCTTCTTTACCTCTTTATATGCTAATAATGGTACTTGCTCTCCAAATTTGAGCATTGTTTCATGAAAACCAGGTATCAAACACACTTCTTTTACAATTTATATTTGAAAATTTGGGAAAATTACTCAATTCAACATTTTTCACTTTTAACCTTATGAATCTAAGGTTGCATTGTCCAATATATTTTCCATTTTAATTATACATTAAACACTTTTAGAATTATCTGATTCTGAAATAGTGACTGCTAATTAAATTACTGCCATTTCCAACTTCAAGTGACTTCCTACAACAGAAAAACACAGCTGTACTTTATTTAAAGGCAGAAAGTTTGAATGCCCATTGTCTGTGAAGGAGGAATTCTGTTCATAGCTTTCTATGTAAACAGAGAGTTGAGTACTTTATCATTCCTTAATGGGATAGGACAAAGGCAGTAGTTAAATAAGCCTGTGGCAAATAAGAGCTCCACAATGATGAATTCTATAGTATTTTCCATCTACTGTAAACATGTGTGTTACAAGCCTGAAGTTTATGAATAATGGCTTCATTTTGAAGTAATTAGAATTCTATGCCATTAACAGCAGGAAGTCTGGATAATTGTATTTCAGAATTAAATGTCTGGGAAAAGACATTTCTGTCTCTATTACAATTATGTTTATGATTAATGACAGAAATGACAACCTGCAATATAAATACACAAAAGCAAAAATTAACTGTATCCATCATGGATGACAGTATGAAAACTCCAGCGAATCAGTAATCACAGGTAAAAAAGAGCTTGATAATCTTGTTTTGTTTCATATTGGAATAGCCTCATCTCTTTCCCTTATTTTTGAGGTGTAAGTCTTCCAGCTGCTTCATACCAGAGGAAGCACAAAATGCTAGAGTTGATTAGGTGCAAAATTATATATTTTGTAGACCAGTCAAACATTGTTTTGTGGGTGTGCTAGAGCTTATCTTGATGGGGTCAAGGGTGTCATTCAAATACATCTGTAGAGTAACACATCTATTGGTGTTTTATTAGCACAATATTTTTGAAGTCGATTCTCTTTGAGCTATTAAGTATTGGACTATCTTAGGTGATATAAAGTTTCTTAGTAAGCAGATGAAACTGCTTTTGGAGCTGACCTGAATTTTTTTCTTGATGCTTCCACACTCCCAGTTCTAGGAAAAATTATTTTCTCATGTATCATTCCATGTGAACTGCTCCTATTCCCAAGCAGCACCATGACTGTGTCTGAGATAAAACCTCTACCTGCTGCCAATTTTGTAGTATTGCAGTGGGAAGTCTCCTGAGTTGCACCATGAGGAGATTGCTGGCAGAGATAGCAGGACAGGAGCCATGGCATAACTTACAAGTCACATCAAGTATGGCTGAAAAATTCCATCTTTGACAAAAATCCATCCCATAGCAAGTAGACCATTCCACAGGAACTGGAGAGCAGTCACATTCCAGATGAGTCGTTTGCACACTGCTCTGTCCTCATCCTGCCACATCTATAGATTAAGGTGGAGGCACATATCTTTTCCCTACTGTTTGTATCTTCATTGACCATGTGGGGTGTTTGCATACAGGATTGGGTACAGAAGTGGGTACATGTGGGTCTGCTCAACTAAGCTCATCAGTGTAATGAAAGTTAAACCAACATCCTCAGGGCACCTGCAGGAAACTGACATTCTCTTCTAGGAGAAGTGGGAAGTTTTAGAAGTGAAGTTTTAAAATGTCTGAATATATTTTTGCTCAATCTTACACCACAACAGACCTTATCCATGCAGAGGCTCTCAGCAGGATGTCTTTGCTGAATTGAGCTTCACAATAAAGTTTTCTAAAGGTATTCATCATCACAATAGCCTGCATTGATTCTATTTTTCTTTGTTTAACTGGTTGATGTCTTCCATTTGTGACTTCACAGGTAAGTACAGGGTACTCTGTGTCATGAAACAGGTGTAACTCTGATATAGCTGATTTCTCTTGCAGGAAAAAGTTTTCTGGTTTGTTTTTTGCTGAGGACTTTACTGAAAGATATTATCTCTGTCTCATGTTTTGCTCTAGTTCTTAATTAGCCCCCATGTTATCATTTAGGCATTGTTCTACTAGACCTGTTTATTTATGTTAGTCAGTTTACCAATCTAAACCTCTCAAGGAGAAGGAAAGCTGAAAACTGTCCCATAGGTTTTTCTTGATAGCTACTAAATAAATAGGAAGCGTGGGTGTGTCATTGCATAGTACTTAAGTTAAGGAGATTGACTTGAAAGAACGAAGACGCTAACCCCTCCCAGGCAATCAGAAAAAGCTTGCCAGTCAGTGAAGGTTACTGGATTCTGAAGATATTCAATAAACAATGAAAAGTCTTAAGTGCTTACACTACAAATGGGCACCATAGTAGGAAATAACTACTCATGAACATTTTGCAATTATTTTCTCTGTAAGAGTCCTGGCTCGTTCTGTTTATCACTCGTAACACCTTTTGTAGCACCTATCGCTCTAAGATCTCTGTGCTCAGCTAGCTAGGAATATAGTCTTTGCCTGTGGGGTTTCTCTTCAATTATATATTGAAAATGTCTTTACCTGCCATGAATACTCACATTTTGTTGGGCAAGAATGAATGAATGAATACAGGTTTCTGCTGTTTGCCTTGAAACCCTTTGTAGGCACCACTGAGGTGCAGAAACAATGTTGTCAGTACTTTGCAAAGTCCTGCCCCACTGTGCATCAGTTAAGCTTATCACCAATAAAATAAAGAAAAGAAAGAGTTTGGTGCCTAATGCAGCCATGTCCAAGAACAGCAAAAGGCCAATTTTTTTTTTTTTTTAAAAGCAGTTTTTCTGCAAATCCAGAGATTCTGGCTCTTATAAAAGATGGTGATGGGATATGGGGCACAGGTCAAGCTTCAGATCTGGAGATGTAAGAGGCAGTCAAAAGATCACCTCAAAGCCAGATTATGTTCTCTTGCTGTCAGACACAAAAGTAAATCTACATGGCCATAGGCATTACCTGCTGGTAACCCATTGAGACTGATGAATTCTGCACTAGTAGGAATTTCTGCTAACAGTTTTGGCTTCTGTTTCACACACACTAAGTCATGCAACTGGTTTATACAATTTAGTACTGAATATGATTTTTTTTTTCTATTTAGTGTTTTAGCAATTTAGCTTGTAAATTTGTGCTGCATTAAATAATGGTTTTGTACTAATTTTGTTTGTTTAAGCAGTACTCCAAAAGAGACACTAATTTTTTGATTTGTGACTCATCTTTTGACTTAGGGTCTTATCTACATATTCAGTTATATGAGTAAGTTTATACATCAGGCTAATAGATGCAGATTTCCTCATCTTAATAAAAAGCATAAATAAGAATTGTAAGACTGTGCATTTACTCACATCCCTTAATCACTGTTCTTTCTTAATAATTAACTTCAGTGGAATTCTAGATATGAAGTATATAGTCACCGGGACACTAATTTTTATGTGAAGATCTCACAATGCAAGATGCAGTTACTTCCAGGTAATGTTATGAAAATTTTGTAGCTTTTCAGGTTTCTAGTGAAAAATTATTGTGTTCATTGTGTTTGAATTTTTGTTCCTATTTTCTGGTGATGACCTACATGTGACTGACAGTTGACCTGAAAAAGTATCTCCCAGAACAGAAGGGAAGAGAATGTTAAAACAAAACATGACAAAATCATGAAAGGGCAAAGGTAAATCTGAACTTTCAGCAAATCAATATCTCTGTGTGGTATTCTATTAACACAATAAATCTTTTACAATGATAAGAACGTTAGAGAAAACACTATCTTAATAAATTTATTGTCTCTTGAAATACAGATTGTGGTAACAGTGAGCAGAAACATCAAGTCCGAAAATCACACCATCGAGACAAGAAAGTAATCTTGCAGCCTACACAAGAGTTTAAATTTTCACAGTTCTGTTTTGGCCCAATGCCTACATGCAATCCTGCTTCACTTCTGATTTTCACATTAAAATCTGTAGCTTGCTGTCATGTAAAAATAGGACAAAAATGCCTTGCTACAATTTTATATACAGATTGTATATTTTAATACTCACTTTAGAATATTTCTTCCTTGGGGTACATCATCAAAATAAATTTAAGCTAATATTGTTTTATATAGAGTGAATAATTAAAGAAAAAGAAAAGTCACCACATGGAAATTACTGGGTATATGGTCCTAGAAAATTATATTTTCTATACAGCAGGCTATGTTATTCTTTATACCCTAAACTTTAAGAATTAAGGTTATGGTCTTCCATGCAATTTCCCCAGACTCTTTTCACTTTCCATTCTCTAACCAAAAACATTTTGCAGAGGCATCTCCAGCTGTCATATGTAAAACATGTTTTTTCATGAAAAAATAATGCACAAGCATCAAGCTGTCATGGAAAGAATCCCAACAAGCCACATTAATGGACCTAAGCTATGATTTTTCTAGTAAAATTCTGTTTAGTGTTCAGTGCAGTATGAAGTGTACATGTAAGGAATTAGAAAAGCCCAACAGAACAGAAACAGTGAGAATAAATAATAAGAAACTTGTGAAAAGTGTAGCATTAAAAACATTCCCAATTAAATGTAAGCATTTCAGGCACTAACTACCTTTTGAAATATTTTATGCACACAGTAAAAAAAAAAATCTTTTTAGAGTGCATGAGAATGTTTAGAAGAATTCCATTTCTAGAAAATATGGGCTTGTGAGGTTCTATGAAAATTGCAGCTGAGTTCTCTCCTCATATGCATGGCTTTTGCCAAAATCTAGGGTAACTGTTTATAAGTCACCAAATACAAGACTGGCATTCATTTTTAAAAATTTAATGTCTCTACGTATATATGGCTGTGCCTTACATATTATATTTTAGGGGTGTTTATATTTTTATATGCATATAGGTATATATATTTGTATTCAATTCATGTAAATATGTAAAATATCTCAAAATGAAAATGAAAATGTGCTGATTTTTTTTCTGCAGTGAATATAATTGTATCTTTTCCTGGTAACTGAATGTACATGTAATTGTATCCTTTATAATCTGTAATTGTATCTTTTATCATGTCATTCTCTTGTTAATTCTTTGTGCCCACTAAGTCCTCTACTTTTATTATATTCATGTTCTTTGTGGACTACTTAATACATCATCTAATCATACTATTATTTACTAAAATTTAATCCTAACCCTATAAGTAGGCTTTTTTATCAATTTCAAAGCTCTTAATAAATTTCTTTCTTTGGTTCGTCAATGACACTGATACCCATTGCCTTTATGTTTTCAGATAAACATCTTTGTGCTGTCTCAAATGCTCCCTCTCTCAAACTTGGAAGATTCCTTCTTTTTATTGATAGGAACTTCCTGATTACTGTCCCTTTTTCTGGCGTTCCTTTTTCTAAACAATGGAAAAGCAATGGCCAGGTGCACCAACTGAGACCATAGCTTATTATGGTGACCACTGCTGTATAATTTCTGTTTACATCTACAGACCTGTTAACCTATTTGTTTTGTCTAAATGTGTAGTCCCTGTCTTACGAGATCACAAGCAGGTTAAGGTGAGATAGACTGAGAACTATAGTATTTTTCAGCATCTGCATGTGTGCATTCTTCTCATACAGATTATGCAGAGCTTCCTGAAGAACACTCGACGTGCAAGAGTTCGGATTTTGTACTGATCTTACATATTCCTCGTGGAGTGACACAAAAAATGTGATTTTTTTTTTAAGGTACTGAGTTTCTGTTTTGTTTGCTCAATATTTTTCCATATGTGACAACAGCTTGGTCCAGTTTGGACCCTGAATGGCTCTGTGTCTAAAGCAATGTCTAGAGCAGCAATAACTAGTCCCACAGTCAGACTGTGTCAGCATGTTGACATAATAATGATCATTTCTAGTCAGTAGTTTGGGCAGGGCCATGCTGCTTCAAAGGGAGAGAGGCTAAAGTTAAGCAGTGCCTAAGTCAGAAAAAGGTGTGTAACCTCTTGCCTTGGTATATTTGCAACCTCTGATAAAGCTGCAATATGAGTAAATTTATGTAGGCCTAACACCCAATAATTTTTATTTCTCCGTATATCTGACAGTGTTGTGGTTTAACCCCAGCTGACAAAAAAGCCTCCCACAGCTGCTCACTCAACCTCTGGATAGGATGGGGGAGACAATTGGAAGGGTAATAATGGCAACACTCAGGAGTTGAGATAGTTTAATGCTTAGAGCAAAAGCCACACCTGCAAGCAAAACAAAATGAGAAATTCATTCACCCCTTTTTATGGGCAGGCAGGTGTTCAGCCATCCCCAGGAGACCAGGGCTCCATCAAGCTTAATAGCTGCTTGGGAAGACAAGTCCCATCACTCGAAAGGTCCACCTCTTCCTTCTTCTTCCCCCAGTTTTACATCCTGAACATGATGCCATATGGTATGAAATGTCCTTTCTAGCTTCTTGAGCACACCCAGCCTCCTTGCTGGTGGGGTGGGATGTGAAGCAGAAATGAACTTGGCTCAGTTGTAAACACTGCATAGCAATAGCAAAATCATGCTTGTATTACCAACACTCTTTTCAACACAAATCCTAAAACAGCCCCCTACTAGCTACTGTGAAGAAAATTAACCAACCCAAGCCGAAACCACCACACTCAGTAACCTGTGGATCACATATCTTTCAAATCCAAAAGAAAAAGATGTTGAGAGGATGACTGAGGACACTGTCAATTTGAAGGAAAATAAAAATATAAATATATTGATTTTGGAATTACCTGTAGCTTGAACAGTCAATTCATAATTTACATTTAAACATAATAATCAACATAATCATTCATAATCAATCCTTGCAACAAGTCCTGCTGAACTTCCTTACAGGAGGGAGGGACTGGAGGGGTGGGAATGGAGTCTGATGAACTACACAGGATCCATAATAAAAAGGATTATGACTGTGATTTAGGAAAAGGAACAAAGGTACAAATGACAAGTATGAATGGAAAGTGAACGTTATGATCTTAGCATGTGCCATTAATGGCTGACTTAAAGGCAGATAATTGCAGTCTATCTGAGTTGAGTTCCAAGTTGTCCTTAGATGGCATCTGAGAGCCAAGTATGTTATTGTTTCATGCAAGAATACAGAAAAATCATTTAATGTATATTTTAAGGTGTATTTTCACAGGTGTGGCTTTCTGTCAGACAGGCTCCTAGCGCCTTAGTACTCTATCCCAGTGGTGCAGGCTTTTGAGAAAATAAAAACTTGATTTATATAAAAAAATCAAACAGTTCTCAAAAAACTGTGCCACTGAGTTACACAGTAATGGGTAACTTAGACTATATAGTGTGACACATGCCTGAACCACATTCTGAGCACCTGGGCCTCTCTACTCTGGGATCACAGTACCACCCTGTTTCCTGAGTGACCACTCATTAGGACATGTAGCTCAGATAAAAGGTGTGAGTACTCATTGTAGAGAACAGTTTCCCCAGGAAAAAAGAAAACCCTGGAAAAATGCCTTGGGAAACCCCATTCCGAGTGCCATAAGCAGAAGGCTGATTGACATGCTTTCTATGCAAATTGTTACCAGAAAGTTCTCAGTTCTCTGTGTTACCATAGGTTGATTTTTAATCAAGAATTTTAATGCTCCTAATCGTTGTCCCCTACTGTCCTTTCCTCAGACCACACCTTAACTCCCCTCACACACCAGGGTGCATAAGTACCCCTGTCTGCCCCTGGACTCCACCTTTGGCCTCGTGCCTTTTGCCCCTTGTATTGCTTTATCTGGTTCAGTCCAATACAGTGGATGCCTTATTGTTTGTTATTTTTGTATTATTAAAAGTACCTTTTGGACAACTGGATCGAAGCTGTCTCTCTCTCCATTCAAGCCGTCAAGGGGCTGAGTCCCGAGGAAACTCAAAGGGATCTGGTAGTCTGGGCCAAACCCAGGGAAGTTTCAACTCATTCACTCAGAAAGTCACATGGCATCTCATGAACCAAGCCCATTTCTTTGGTGTGTCTTTAATCTGGGCTTCAAGTCCTGATGAGTGGTCACTCAGGAAGTAGGGTCCTACCATGATCCCAGATCAGACTGTCTTGATTTTGCACTGAGTGACCTCAAGAAAGGAAAGCCCATTAGAGAAAACTCTTCTGAATCTGCCTAGGAGTGGGGACAGTTGTCCATTTGTCATACTAACTCCATGCTCAGGCCCAGCTGAAGAGTGCTGTCTGTGGAAAATATCCTGCTTGAAAATAGCCTCCCTGAGGCTCTGCTTGCAAATTTTCTCCCTTCCTGGAAAACCAGAGGCAGAAACAGGGTACCCTTTAAGAGGGTGTATGGAGATCTTTCAGCACCATGATGAATCTACTGCTGTAAACCTATCGCTGCTCATACAGTACTCTGTGTCTTCAAAATGTCATATAACCAGTCTGAAAGATGATGAATTTGCCTTCTCCAAGATAAAATCCATATGGATTGACAGTTCTCTGTATTAACAGAGATTTGCTCTCATTAGTTAATTCTCAAAAAGTTCGATGACTGCCAGATGAGCAAAGTAAGAAATACTGTATATTTTCTGGCTTTAAATTTTTGTGAAAGTCCTTTGTTTTTTAGCTGGATGTTTTTAAGATAGCTCTTGCTACCAAAGTCATTCTTGACCTCTGAGCAATGTTCCCCACAGCCAAAAACATGCAATGAGGTTCCTCTCATTCATCAAGGTTATATTGGCTTTCTCCCAGCCCCTTTTTTCATTTTCTTTCAGTTTTCTGTCCTTGTCTGTTCCATGCTTCCTTTCCGACTTTCATCTGGCATTCCTTCACAGTCTTACTTTCCTCAGAGCCCTCTACAGTCCATCACACAGAATCAATCTACATGAGCCCACTATTTTCTCCCCCAGCACCTCCAACCACAGCCATGTTTTCTGTAGTCTCATTAAATTTTCATTTGTCCCTTGGTTGTTCCTTCAGGTTTTCTTCTTCCTCCCACAAGATCAATTCCACAGCTTCCCCTTCCCCTCTGTGTTCTGTGATTAAAAACAATGTACTGTTAGATAGGAAAAATAAACACACACACACACATTCAGTCACAAGAGATGCCATAGGAAAACTAAATGAAATGGAAATGCTCTTGTTGGTCAAAATATTTGCTATAAAATCCATTTTAATTAACGTACTTTTTAAAACATTAAGGGAAAAAATAGAAAAAGTAATCATTGCACGTCTGCACACTCTGCAACCAGTGAGAAAAAAGGAAAGTTAAACTGGAATACCTGAAGGTTATTCAGTGTTCTCAGTATCCAAAACGTTTATCGGCTTTAATGAAAATTCTTTTTCCACACTGTGCAATTAAAGGGATATAATACTGTGCCATATATTGCACTGATTTAAATATTGATATCATGTTTCCCAGTTCAGCAAAGTGCTTGCTCTTATCAGCATCCTGGGATTGGGGTAGATGCTGCAGCTACTTGGTACCCTATCAAATGATGTTTCAAATAGGCAGAGGAATTAATGAATATTCATAGCCACCACCTACGATTCAGCTTGGACATCATGAGGCAGCTACTTTCTGTGTGGTTTTGTACAATAGAATGTCATCAATTATAGAAATCTCTTGCTCACACAAAGGGCATTTGTTGTAAATGAATTTAAATGTAAATTGTTACAGAGTAAATTGTTTCTCTGCCTGTTACTTTTTCAACTCAGCACTGGAATACTCAGGAGTTGCAATAAATAAAAAACAAATGGTTTCCCAAGTACTCACAGAGGCATGTTATTAAAATGAAGCATACATGTACATTCAGGAAGAAAATGAGAAAAGCTATTCTTAATCAGAAAAGAAGTCCAAGACAATTTTCTGCAAAGAACTCTTTCCAAAGTACCCATTCACAAGATACCTCAACAACTCACTTCCTGGAATCACAATTTCTACACCTCTGTGTCTATGCTGGCTGAGTGCAAACCCTCTTCTGTCCTTGTAGATATCAAACTACATTTAATTTAGGAAAATGACACAGTCAAGAGTTGTATGCAGCATTTTACAAGCTATCAATTCAACCATTTAAAATATTGTCATATATACATATATACATGTAGGGGGGTGTGTGTACCCACACAACCTTAAGGGAACTCCGTTTCACAGAAAGCTGTCATGACAGATATTCACTCACCTGTACTGTGCTGCTATGGAACATCTGTTTGTGCTCACACAAGGCACTCCAGACCTTTCTGTAGGGAGCTGCATTGTAGTGAAGGATGTGCTTTATTTGCAAGGACACCCTTTCTCCTTCCATGAAAGCAGGCGCCTTTTCTAACATTCTGAAACACACAGCACAATACAAACTGATACTCTCCTTATTAGCCCATTAATAAACATAGTGTTGAGGCAATTGAAGCTTTCCATCCAGCTGGGTTTCCTAACCCAAAGCTGCTGAAGCTTAGCTCACTTTTTAAAATGAATTCCAAAATCTCAGTAGGTGAACCACCTGTTTTGTGATCAATGCTTACTTGATGTTGTTGAAATGTACTGACTGTAAATACATATCACAACTTTTGGCTACACAGTCTTCCTTTAACACCGAGGATTTCATGCCTTGCTTGTTGGCTTTAGTGTTTGTGTAAATTATATCAATTCAAAAACCAAAACAGAATACAACCATATCAGTACTAGGTAAGCTGAGTGCATAGTTTTCTTTTGGGAAACATCTCTCTTTAATGAGGGCAGAGAACTACAGAAGTCAAAACATAACTGGGCAAAGTCCTTCCCACAGTGAAGGATGAATTCAATTGTAGCCATTATGATGATTTCCATCCCTTCCTCATGTCTCAATAATTACCATTTTTACATTTATTGATTTGTGAGGTCATATGGAAATTTTCAGTTTAATTTCTGTAGATAAATTTTAGGGCATATAGGACTGTAATATATCATACCATGGTCTTGAAAGAGGAAGCACAATTTTGCGAGAACTTGTTTGTGATCTGAACAGTCCAAACATACTGTTTTAAGTATTCAGATAGAACAGGAGGCAAGAAGAAAATGTATGATATAACTATTTTGATAAATAGTGTTTTAGCAGAATTCTGTTGCCTAGCCATAGATAGGCATCTGTTATTCTTTGCAAGGAAGCCCTGACTGCCTTTCTGTTCCTTCTGAAAGATGAGGGAACATACATACAGTTGTCAGGTAGTTGTAGAGAGCAAGAAGTTCTCCCCTGAGCCTCCTTTTCTCCAGACTAAATCACCCCAGCTCCCTCTGTGGCTCTTTATAAGATTTGTGCTCCAAACCCTTCACCAGCTCCATTGCCCTCCTCTGGATTTGCTGCAGTGAGGGCTGCAAAACTGTACACAGGATTAGAGGTGGGGAGCACAATACAGGGGAAGACTTCCCTGGTCCTGCTGTCAACAGGAATTTTGATACAGGTCAAGATGCCATTGTCCTTCTTGACTACCTGGGCAGACATACCAAGCCAGCTGTTGACCAGCACTCCCAGGTCCTCTTCCTCTGGGCAGTTTTCCAGCCACTCTTCCTTCCCCCCCAGGACTGTTTGGGGTTGTTGTCACCCAAGTACAGGACCCAGCACTTTGCCTTGTTGAACCTTGTGGCCTCAACCCATCCAGCCTGTTCAGATCCTCTGCAGAGCCTTTCTGCTCTTCAGCAGATCAATGCTCCCCCACCCAACTTGGTGCCATCTCCAAACTGACTTAGGATACACTTGATCCCTTAATCCGGATAATTGATAACGATACAAAACAAAAATGGTCCCAATAAGTATGCAATCTGACATACACAAGTAGTTCCCAACCCACTTTTGTTGTTTTGGAATACCAGGTATTGAAATCACTTGGAAATGGAAATTTCTTCCCCTCAGTTTCTACTGGAACAGTGAGAAAAGACTAGAAGTGTGAGTAAATAACTCATTAATTTGTATTTATGTTCGTAGAGTAACACTTAAAAATTTCAGTAGTGTTTTTCTTCATATGCAGCTGCCCTTTCTAGTCAGAAATCAATATGAGCTATCACTCTGAGGAACACGTCTATGCAAAACTTAAAGTTCTGGAGGAAGTATGACCTAATTCACCATTTAGTGATCTCATCCCCTCCAAGTATGCTCTGAATTGTTTTGGCAGCAGGAGAGGTGCCCAGTGTGGCTCCAAGACAGTCAAACATTGATCTAAAACAGCAAATGACCCGAAATATTAAGAGATACATTTTAAAAAACATCTTTCTTTGTCATATCCCTGAGACAAAGCCTAAAAGATAATCTACAAGGGCAGTTTTATACCTCCTTCTTTTAGATATGTGATTTTTAGGGCTACTTTCTGCTAATTTCACATAAGGAGACTATGATTTTAATGTTTTGCTAAAATTCCATTTTCATTTCTTTAACTTTGTAAAATGTCCCCTGGAATTAAATCTGTTCAGAATAAAATTGAACAGTCTTAGTGAACCATTATCTCAATATGTTTATGATTTTCTCCTTTCTCTGAAATTAGAATGTCTTTTTACGACTGACATGGTAAAGAAATGGCATTATTTTCTGACAAGAAATCCAGGCTGCTTTTTTTTCTTCATCCTCACATGGAACAAAATTTATCAATTTTTAAAGGAAAATCAGCATGGAAGAAACAACAAAACCAGGATCCTCATTGTGCCACTGCAAATTTTGATAGATACTCTTTTGAGAGCAGTGAAATGTCGATGTTATCCAGGCCACCAAAACACTGGGAAGATTTTAGAGTTTACAAAACAAATCTTCCCCACCCCAGCCAGTGCAGACTCTTGCTAAAGAGAGCTTGATTTCTGTGACATCAGGTAACCCCCACCCCAGCTGGAGAGCTTGTGGAGAGCCAGTTGGAGAGCCTGGGAGGCCAGCAGCTCACCAGGTGAACAGCTGGGAAATCAGATGTCCTGGAAAGATTGGCAGCCTACTCTTCAGGCAGCTAGCTGTCAGGAGAACTGCCCAGGAGGTAGAGTAGTTGGTCTCGCCAACCTATTTCCTGTATGATTTACATCTATATAAAAAAAAAAGGCGGGGGGGTTGACTGTAGTTCATCAGAATATGTTTATATATATGTCCATATACATGTGTGTGTGTATATATATTTTGTATACACATGTATGCATTACATGCACTCTAATTCAAAGGTTTCTGCCTTGCCCTTCCGTTCCATCTGTCCCTAGAACTTAGTGCTTAACAAGCCCATTATTTGAATATATGAATTTTTGTCAACACTGTTACAGCTAAGAGGATGGATAAGCCTCTCTCACAGCTGTCATATCTCATTTTTCCTTTGCTCCTTCATTCTTATCCTTTTTCTTTTCTTTTATCTACTTTGTCTCTTATATTGTCTCTTGCCAATATGTTTTCTTTTTCTTAGGTAGCTAGCTGTTCCCCTCTTGAAGTGTCCAAGCTTGGTTCAGCCATTTTAAAACCACAAAATTTATTTGAGATGCAAGTAGGTGAGGTATGGATATTTCTTTCCATATCACTATTAGCCATCAATGTAAGTAAAATAAAGTCAACTGACAATTCATTCCTCCCAAGTGCTGGCAGAATATTTCATAGACCCTGGCAATTGTCACATTTGCTTGTCATTTAACACCTCGCTTTTACTATGCAGTTTCTCTAGTAGAAATCTAAAATGACCTTAATAAGGGGTTTCAAAATTTAATTTGATGTCAGTAGAACTACATGGAAATGGTCTGATAACCTTTCTTATATTTTTAACATGAAATATTAGGTAGGACAGACTGTTTTGTCATAATTTTGCTCTGGACACCTTTAAGACTAACTCTTAAATTGTGGAATCTGTGTGTGAGCATGAAACATGGTAACTATGTCCTAGGTAATAAAGAAATTTAGTCTTCAGGCTCTGATTAGAAAGTAGGTAAAATAAATTATGTGTAGTCACTCTGAGAGGAAAGATTTTGCACAAAATCTGGGACCTAATTTAAAAATCAGAAATAGAAAGTTCAGTATCTATTGTTTAGATGTTATCTCAGATACAAAAATATTCCTACAATAATATTTTCAAATTATTTAAAATTTAAATTGTTTAAGTATACAGAGTGCCCTTTTTCAGACTAATGCATACACTAATATCGGTATGTCAGAGATGTTTTTTAATTTCTGCATTTAAAAAATGTTCCAAAGTCACATTGTAGAAGAGAAAAATAATAAATAACTTTAAAAAGTGTTGAAATATCATTCCATTTGGGCAACCAGAAACTTCATCAGGAAGTGAAGAAATATGAGGTTGTAATAAATCCAGTTATTCAGCTTTTATTCCACCACCATACCCCTATTTGATTTTTTTACCCATTTCTGGGTAGTATATAAGCAATTCCACTGAAAGTTTCTCCACGCTGCCTGCCATCTGTCAACAAACTCAATTCTGACAAGAGTAGCCAGCATCTCAAGGGTGCAAATCAATTTACTGTCAGTGTTGGATGTGTTCCAGTGCATTTCCTCAGCACAGATGAAAGAAATTGTGTCAACTGAGCAGTGTTGCATATGTTTTTATCTGCTGTTGGCTAGAGATCGAGCTAAAACTACTAAATTCACTTCATTTAGAATATCAAATTTTATCTGGTGTGTGCATAGCATGCAGTGTATGGGAGAAGGAAATCAATAGCATTGGTGAGCAATTATAAAATAAAGAGACCCAGACAGGTATGGTAAGAACTGATATAAAATATAACTGTGAGTGGGATTTGATAGGGAAGAAAAGCACAATGCAAATAATGGCAGATAAATTTCACCACTCCCACAGTTTTCCTGAACTATTTATTACTTGGCAAGCCAGGATTGCCATTGCAAGAACCAAGAACCCCTTTTCTAAAGAATTATGAATTGTTTTCATAAAGCAATTCACCACTATTCACCTATTACTTTTCATAAAATTCAGGGTGTATCAAATGGCCCACTTCTAGGTACCTATCTCACCAGCTGAAAATAATTGTTGATGACAACAGTTCAGAGGCTATGAATTTGACCTCTGCTTTACCTGAGCAATTAGAGATAATAAAGGGTACACAGAAACTTTCCAAACATAAATTCTTGATGCCTCCTTTGATAAGGAAAATTTAATGATCTGGAAGGGTTTGGAGACACGAGCATGTTAATCCCTGGCAACACTGTAAATCACACTGCCACAGTTTCAGAAAGCTGTGAATCCTGCAAATAATCCACATTTGAAAAAAGCAAGTTAGCTCCATCCCTAAAATGGTAACGTGCAGTAGCTAAGACGGGGCCATGTTTGTCACTTTTAAATGTTGGTCTTTCTATATATAATGTAACATTTTTATCACAATTTGAAACATACATTGAACTCACTTGTTTTGGGCAGCTGTTGTATTCTGCTCCAGGGTTACTGCTATTTTACTTTTCCAATCACATGTTCATAGGATGGTAAAAAATTTGCAATATCAGTTTATAAGAACTTTAACTTAACTTCTATCAATTTTGTTGTTAGCCACAGGTGAAGCTTTCTGTTTTCACTCAAGAATATTTGAGAAAAAGCATTAAAAAAGTAATAATTATGATATATCCCTTGCCAAATTCCTGAGTGCTTTTTAGTGAATTGTTGACCAAAGCATGGTACAGAGAGCCCTTTGTAAAACAGTGAAACAGCACACAAGCACAAAACTCACACGCCTTTCTTGTAAGAGGCTGCAGTGGACAAAGAATCTTAGAATCATAGAAAAGTATGAGTTGGGAGGGAGCCTTAGATAACATCTAGTCCAATGCCTATGTCATGAGCTGGGACACCTTTTACTGTGCCAGATTGCTTAGATCCCCATCCAAACTTGTCTTGAATACTTCCAGTGATGGGACATGCATAGCTTCTCTGAACAACTTGTTTTAATGTCTAAATCTACACTCTTTCAGTTTAAAAATATTGTCCCTTGTCCTGTCACTGCAGACCTTGGTATTTTTTTTATTTTTTATTTTTATTTTTTTCTCTAGTAAGCTCGTTTTACATACTGAAAAACCACAATAAGTTCTCCCAGGAGCCTTCTCTTCTCCAAGCTGAACAACGTCAGGTCGCTCATCCTGTCTTTGTAAGAGAGGTGCTACAGCCCTCTGGTCATTGTGGCTTCCTCTAGTCCAACAGGTCCTTGTCTTTCTTGTGTTGTGCCCCAGAGCTGGACTCAGCCCCTCAGGTGGGGTTCCATGAGAATGGAGTAGGGGGGTCAATCACCTCCCTTGAGCTACTGCCTGCATTTTTTTTTTTTTGTGGAACTCAGGATATGATTTGCTTTACACAGGGATCCCCAAAAATGGTTTGCGTGGATCCATGAGAGCTGTTATGAGTTACTGTGCTTCTATACCCACCAAAACTTTGCCTTCAAAATTTCACACCTTCTCTAAGATATTTTTTTGTATCTCCATTGAGTTCACTTATATCAGAACAATTGAAGTGAACATTTCTCAGGAGTTTCTTTAATGATGCATCTAATGGTTGCAACAAATTTCTCTCTTATTCTCTCTCCAGTGGTATAAAATGTAGTGGAATACTTCACTTCCTAAATATTTTGGTTGGGTTTTTCTACTGTTCATGTAAATAGCAGCATTTCTTTTCAAGAAGGTGGCAAACTTGGTGTTGGGAATATAAACTGTTGTGATTTGGAATGCCTGTTCCAGCACTCATTGCAGAAACAACCTATTGGTCCAGAATATTATGCAGAATAGTACATATGTATATGTCTCATACATGTGTATGCATATGTCATACTTTTTCTTTGATCAAAACCTGTTTAAGGACAAATGCAATAACACTGTCTGGAGGTGTGAGATCATTCTCTAGTCTCTTTATATCATGAATATCTAAAGAAATTGTCTAAGATCCTAGCCAAGGCTGGAGAATTCAGTGCTGCAAAAGATGAGAATTATCACAATCTGAACCACTTTTCACTCACTTACAAAATTCTGGTCTTTGATTCACTTTCACTCAGTGAAAGTGAATTCATTCAGTTTTCAGAAACATACAAAATGGTTCAGCTAATTCATCTTCAAGTAGGGAGGAAAGTGAGAGTGGAGAGTCATTATTTCTATTTTTACTGTTTGGCTATTATAGTTAATAGTTGCCTAGGAAAATAAATAAATAACTAAGAGATTAGATAAGAATAAATGAAAGAAACACTTCACATAGCACACTGCCAGTTTATGAAATTAAATACCTCTAGGTATAATGTACTCAAATATTGTGTAGAAGAATAAAAGGGAACCAGATAATAATGACTCAGAATATATCTGTTAGGATAATCAAGTCCTGTACTTTTGGATGCATACTGATCACTTCACTGGAGACAATACTTTATTTTTCTAATGCATAATATATGCAGAATTTTCTGTGTGGACTTGGGGCATTTTTCATATACCTTTTAAATATTATGACTGGAGGAGAACTAGATATACTATTGCAAAATACAGAAAAATGTAACATAACATATAGGTGATATTTGAAACAACATTTACCAGAATTTAAGAGAGTGTAAAAGGATATCCCAGAAAACTGGCGAACATTTTTGGTACTTTTGTGATCACTCAGTGTAAGGTGAAAAAATTCTAAGAAAATAATTCAGAATAAAAATAAACACAGGCACAATAATGATCATCATTTGTATCTTGTTTCAGGGTACTATCTTCTCAGCAAAAGGAAAGAAGAATTGCATCTCCAAGTATCATGACTGTGGATAAAACAACATTAAAGTGAGTTCTATTTATGTGCTTTGGAGTGGAAAAAATAAATTAGGATTATCACTGTCTACTAGGGAATGAACATAAGCAAATGGTCAAACAGGAGACTTTTGCAATGGAGCAAGTTAGATAAAAAGGAGCCTCTTGCCATGTAGAACTAGATTTTCATTTGTGCCTAATTATGGAATAGCAACAGATGTGATTCCATCGCTTCCATTGTAAGTGAGGTCTTTGGTCATACCTAAAAAGCTATATAGTTGGGACACACCAATTGACTCATAGTTTATGTTCACTGCTCCATGAGATCCAAGTAACAGAAAAATTTTATAAACAACTCAGACGTCATCTTTAAGTAATGTGGATGTATTTCTCCAACATTCGTACAGGGAAATAGTTGAAGACTACCACTTTCTTGTGTGAAGTAACTCTAATTTGTAGTTAATGAATGTGCTTTTTCTCTTTAATGTCATGCCTTTAATATTATACATATATATATGTAAGTATGTATGTGTGTGCATGTGTCGAAAAAATGCATGTTTAACTTCAGATACATTTAATCTCTGGAAGCTACTTCTCAAGATATTTATAAAGATCAATAATATCTTCAAATATACTTTAATAATTATTTTAAAGTCTAGAATATTAATTTGTGCAGAAGCTAGTCAGTTCCTTTTACATTCCACTATATTTTACAAGCAGAGCCATTTGCTGCTGTTACTAGTACAGAAAGATCTGTAGCACTAGAGACTTAATGTCCAGTTTCTTCCACTGCATATTTTTGAAGTTCTTATGCTGCTTTGAAGCATCAGACAAGCTGCCACTCTCCAGAACCTGAAACTCAAATTTGTTATCAGCCCCTAAGTTTTTCCAGAGCCATTGGAAGATTTGCCTCTTATCACTACTGTTCAGCTGTGGAGTTGAAAGGAACTTGTAGGAGCTGCAATAATGCAAGCTAAGCAAGGTTACTTTTAGCTTCATTATCTTTGTGCCTTCTTAAAAATGGGGAATGCAAAGTTATTCAGCATTGAAAGCATTGTATTGTCATGGTCTATAAATGTGTTTGCTGGCTGCATACTGCACTTTATCTGACCTTGCTCATTCAAAGATGCACTTGTTATAGTATGTCAGTCACTAATGAGGCCTAAGTAATTGAGCCTGATTGAACTGGCAAGATGCTGCCTAATTATAATGATAAATGGAATGGGCTGATCAGCTATGGAGGGTGAATGGCGTGGAGAACGTTAAAACAAGGTCACTCTGTGAAGGAGAACTACTTTTTTCTTTTTTTCCTTTTTCCTTTTCTTTCTATTTTAATTATTCTCCCCCTTTCCTGTGGCCCTCCAAATTCAGACTCTTCATCTCTTTGTCCTACTACATAGCCAGGCACTCAGTGTTTAACTATACTGGGACTGTTTAGGACAACAGCACTGTGGATCACAGTCCAACAATGATCACCTCCTTTCCCTAGTTAGACTTGAAAATATGAAAAATGCTTAAAAGAATATGAGGGAAGAGTTAACAGGTTTTAGATGTTCATAGTTACTGGATAATACCATCCACACTCATTGCCCCTGAGAGGAAAGCTTATTGTTTTTAGATTGGATGAACGGGTTCTAATTTATTTTTTAGGAAATCTCTCATTAATGACACTAGCTCTTTATGTTCTTCAACTCGTTTCAAATCTGTGACCAGAACGAAACTCTTAAGGATCTCTTAGGGAAAGTCACATTTTGTGGAGTGAGGTATTGCCATTTCATCTCAGAAAGAGCCTGAAATGTTCTCTTAAGGAGAAGTCAGACTTTTTTGGGTTTTTTTTTGACCAAATGTTGTACTTTGCATTCTACAAATTGATGATACCGAGGGGACCTCGTTCCAAATATAAGGAGGATAAGGAGATAGCTGGAAAGACCTGGCATAACTTTACCAAGGACAGGTTTTGCATTACCAGTCAAATTGCCTTTTTTAATTAGAATAATCTCTCTGTGGGCCTGGGGAGGTCAGTGGATTTTGTCATTGAGTTTAGGAAGGCCTTTTAAAGAGTATTCATAATTTCTTGGTAGCCATCTGCTGAGATATGGATCAGAGAACAGTAAGGTGGATGGACAATGGGATGGACTGGGGGCCTAAAAATGTTGCAAACAGGGGCAGAAAATACAACTTCTTTCTAGTTATTAATGCTGTTCTTCAGTCATGAGCAGTGGGACTGGTGCTCCTTTCTTTGGGTGTACCTGTCTTCATCCATTTTTCTGGCCTTGTTTTCCCAGAATGACCTCGGACCTAATTAGCAGCTTGGTTCCAGGCCATGTATTTGGCCATATCTCCTGAATGTATCCCGGAGCTGATTCATTTCTGTGTTGCAGGCTGATAATAAACCCTCCTAGCAGCAACTCAATCTGTCTACTATGTTCAGACTCTGTGAGATGATGCCAATTGGTGAGGGTAGAGACTGAGCTAGAGTCAACCTTGGCTTCCAGATTGTCCTCCCTCATACACAAGTCCTGCTCCAGCTGCCCTCTGACTTACAGAACTCTAGCAAAAGCTTGTAGTAAGAGAGCAGGAAAGATTATGAATGCTGCCCAGAATGTGTATTTGCACAAGGGCTTGAACCATGTCACTTTTAAAGGTGGACCTCCACCTTCACTTGGATGCCTCTCTGCTACTCCAGAAATGTCATTGGACACATACCTAGACACAGCTATCTGAAAAAAAAATAATCACTTGCAAAAATTATCCTTTCTACATAAGGAGAATGGTAGATTGGAAGGGTTATATGATCCTTTTCCCCCCATATCTTTCCAATGTAATTTAGATTGAGCAACCAGTCCATGTGTTTCTAACAGAACTTGAGAAAAGATAGAGAAACAGTTGAAATATTCCCTTCAGAGTTTTGTGTGCCAAGTAAACTCTAGGAATAGGGCAGAAAATTCAGTCAGATGGTGGGAAGCTACTTAAATGAAGATCATTGAAGCTGAGGTTCAAAAATTTCAAGATTTAATGAATCTCCATGGATAGGTTTATTTTATAATTGCAGATGATATTTAGAAGAACAGGACTAATTAGAATTGATTATAAATGTGTCTAGGCTTAATTGAAAGTAAGATTTTTTCATGTTAAATTCAAGATGACTCTGTTTTAATATGTAGAGTTTCACTTTAAGTAGATGCGTAGAACTAAAATCTGATATCCATGTCTTCTGTGTATTGGCCTACTTTTTTTTTCTAACACATGTTAAAATAAATTTTAAACAATCAAATTACTTTTTTTCTTGAGGCAATTGAAATTAATTTATAAATATTTTATATCAGAACTTGTTTTAGTACAAATAATAAGGAAAATAAATAAAGTGGCAAAATTCCCTGGAGACCATATATCTTTTTGAATGGCTGTGTTTATTAGCCTAATGTTTGTCATCCACTACAGCTGCAATATATATATATAAGCTCTAAAGCTTTTCAATTATTACACATATAAAGGTGGATAATATTAATATGTACATTCTGTTATTAATTGAATTTCTAATTATTATTCATAAGTTTTGGGATTTTTCATTAGTATTATGGACTTTTGATCTACATAGTAATGTTATTATGTCTCCTAATTAGACAACACATACACACTGTTCATAACTGATGATAAGAATTGTTCACTACCTCCTTATTGCTGAATTTCAGGGTGATTAATAATGTGGAGCTTTTACAATCTGGGACTACTGAACACAGCCAATAAATTTATGGGTGCAACTACGCTTTTTTTTGCTAAGTTTCAAAAGGTTTGAAGAGCTGATCAAAATACTATTGCAGTGTTTATTGGAAAGAAAAGCTTGTTCTTGTGGATGTGTATCTTGCTTCAATTTTCTGACTAGAGCAAAAGGGGAAGAGAGAGACAGGCTGGACATTTATTCAGAAGATAAACAAGATTCGTCTGATTAGTTTGCTAGGAAATGGGTACCATACTGCACCAATGAAAGATAACAGGTCAGTAATGAATGTCGAATTCTGTCATTTAACAGCTGGGATGTAAATATATGGGAAGTAAAAAAATCATAGTTGTTTGGAAGTAGAGCAGTCTGTCATTGAAGTTTCCAAGAATAAATCAACATAATGTGGCTGATTTAAGAATCCATTTTAAAAAGCATGTAGGACTTTTATATACATAATTACCTGATCAAGCAGCCAATCATCTGATAATGTCTGTCAATGAAAAGGAGTGTACCTGCATATTACATATTTCATAAAATATCAAAGGGAAAGTCTGGGTCAGCTGACATTCCTTGTCCACATATGTCGTAGAATGTTATACAGACTTAAGCATGAAGGAGAACTGAAGCTCCTCAGGTGTGAGACACATAAACTGAAGTGCCTACATGGAAGTAACTGTGCATGCAGTAGGCATCTAAGATTGGATTATAACCACTAGAGGATTTGCCAATTCAAAGCTCGTATTCTGCTCCTAATGCTCCATTCACACTAATTAATTAAACATGCCTAGGCAGATTCTAGGCACTGAGGTCACCTGGAAGAGACTGGCATGTGTTCGTGCCCATTAAGTGTCCTGTGTTTTAAACTACAAATTTTCTACTGTAATGGTATCTGTACCATTTTATTAGGTAGACCATCCTGTAAATTGTCCATGGTTAAGTCAAATTAATAGCAGGAAATTTTCTAGGTGTTTGCTGTTAGAGGCATGTGCTTCGCATTGGCAGAAACATATCCAAATCTGTCTGAATTTATTGTGGTACAACTGAATTGCTCTATAGAATCCTTCAGACTTTGCATGTTATTCTTCCATTGTCTTCAAGAGAAGTCTAGGAACTGAGAAGACATGCAGGTGCCTATCCTAGATGTTGGAAATTTTTTGCCTGTTTGTGAGAATAAAAATTTAAAATGTAATTGAAGTTATTTATGAATGCTTTCCTGAAAGACTGTATTATATCATCAATGTTTCACTCATATGCTTGTGGTTCTATCTCTTACTGTAATTTTAACTGTAGTAGATTTATTCTCCTAAGGAACTCGGACTGTGTCAAAGGACAATAAATTTGGGCAACTAATTGGACAAAATAAGCAAGAAAAAAGGCTATTAGAATAAAAAATGTACATGCATAAACACACCACATGTATGTTTTGAGTAGGGGTCTAACTCTAGAATAAGGACTGTGGAAAAAAAACAAAGAAAAAAAGAGAAGTTTTCATTCCTGGTTTTCAGCAAAAGAAAACTGAAATAAAGGTTAGTTAGAAACTGAAAGAAACTGAAAGAAACTGAAAGAAAAATCAGTTCAGGAACTGATACAGTATTGCTAGATTGCTGGATCTCATAGAACTCTATCAGAGTTAACAGAGCTCCATGTAGCCAAAACAATCTAGCTGAAAATGACACATTTCTGGGTTATGGATGGAGAGAGAACTATTATATGTTATTTCAAGGGATGTGTTGGCTGTGTGGTAAGGGAGAAGTAACACTGATTGAGAGAAACCCTTCTGAAAAAATACAGACGAGGCCACCACCCCCCCCAAATTAATGACTATTAATCAATCAATGGCATCCAGCAAATTAAAAATTGTGCAGCTGAGAAGATATAGATGTTTCCTGTAGAAAAGGAAAAACAGCTGAGGCAGAAAAAAACCTAATAGTAAAATAATATTTGTTAGTAGTTTGAATTAATCTTATGGAATTTTTTCTGTTGCTTTGGGAAAATTCAGTGAGAAAATGTTATGGGTTGTTATCCGTCACTTCTTTCAACATTATTAGCAGCTTCCAAAGACCTTTGAAGAAAACTGCATGTAATGAAGTTAATAATACATATATTTTATCAGTAAAGGTTACATCCGTCTAGCATTTTAATTTTTCTACCTCTTACTTATGTGGTAGTTAGAATTACAATGAAAAATCATTAGATCAGGTATGACTCATCCATTACAGCCTGGAGAAAAGTCAATATTGACACTCCCAATGATCTCATATGCACCTTTCATATATAATTTGTTGATGCTGTTATGTATCTGTGATCCATGCTTCCCAGGGAGGAACGTCCTCTAAGGTTAAGTTCAATAATCTTCATAAGAAAAGATGATTAGAGAACCTGAATATTCTTAATAAATTTTAGATTAACGGACAAGATGACATTTAAGCACAAGATGTGAGCAATGATTAAAAGAACATTATGAAGAAGGGAACATGCTGTGATTTCACCATTGTATCATCTTTTCAACACTTTAGGCTTATATAAAAGATCCTTGAGTACTTGCTTCAGCTACTTTGGGCAAAAGAATCCCAGTGACAAAAATTTCTTTATACCAAAGTTAATGGTTTCAACTCTTCACCTACTTTACTAATCTTGGACTAACATTTTTGCAAAATAAGGATAAAACTGAGTGTTTTACAGCAAGTTCTGCATATAGTGCTCTGCTCTGACATCCTCTCCTTGTTCATGGCAACATAATATATGACACAGGGAAGTTCAAAATCCTGAGGGAATTTTGAGGAAGACAAGGGAAGAGTATAGACCCTGCTCTTCACTAGAACAGACTTTGACTTATTCAGAAGTGGTAGAAAGGATCCTGTGAGATGCAGCTCTGAAAGGCAGAAAAGCTCAAGAATATTGTCAGATCTTTGAGATCAAACCTCCTCCTAGCACAGGAATGATGTGTTCCAGAAAACAAGCAGATTTACCATGAATAAACAGGCATACTCATGATTAACCAAAACAAAAAACCCCAAAACCAAACCAAAAATATATATACGGCAAGTAGAAGCAAGGATAGGGTGTAATGAAGGAATACAGAAACATTGCCTGATCATGAAGGAATGTTGATGGAAAAGTAAAAACTTGAGTAGACTTGAAATTGGCAAGGGATGTTCAGGGTAAAAGAAAGAGCTTTTGTGATTGCACTGACAGCAAATAAACCAGCAATGAAAAAGTTGACCCACTGCTGAAGGAGGTGAGCGATGCAGTGACAGTGAATACCTGATGAGGACGAGGTTCTCAAAGCCTTCACTGATTTTCACCCACAAGGTCTCCTGGGCCTCTCTGGAGGCAAGGTTGCAGAAGGAAAGAACCAACCAGCATCATGTGAGAGTTGGAGTCAGAGAATTTTGTGACAGTTTCATTCACACTAATTCATAGGACAAGGTGTGTTGCACACAAGTGTACTGGAAGAAAAGCAGTAGGAGACAAATATTTTAACCACTTTCAAGCAGTCTGAGGAAAATTGAAATAACTAAGAGTTTTTCAGCCTCACTTCAGTTGCTGTGAAAATTACAGAGCAACTCTTCTTGGAAGCAATTTTGGCATGCATGAAGAAAATGACTTGAAAAACTAACCTGGACTGACATACAGCAGGTTGAGTCTTACAGTTATTTTGAGGGACGAAACTAATGGATTGAGAGGCGAAAGAGAATGTTAATTTTTCCCATAGTCACAGACAGAAAAAGTATTTTGACTTTAGTGAGGTTTTCAACATAGTCTTCTCTAATATTCTTGTCAACAGGTTTGGACATGATAACATAGATAAATTTAGTACAAAACAAGTGGAAAATGTTCTGGATTGTGCGACTCAGGGGGTAGTAGTTAATAGTTTGCAATCTCCCTGGCACCAAGTTACAAGTGTAATTCCTCAGAATTCTTTCCTGGGACCTGTTAGTCTTGTTAAACATCTTTACCAGTGACCTGGAGGAGGTAAAGAAGTGCACTCTTTTGACGAGTTAGAAGACCAATGTTGAAAGACCAACCTGTATTTTTGGAGGCAGGTCTACTGTTCAGAGACATAGACAGATTGAAGACAAAGGCTTACAGGAACCTTATTGAATTCGTCAGTCTTCCACCAGTAGTGGACCAAACAGTACAGTGTGGGTAAATTACTCTTACTGACTGACGGGGGAAGTATCTCTGGTGCAAGGACTTGGGAGTCCTGGTGAACTGCCATTGATTAAATAGAGTCCCATGAAAGTCATAGCAGGTGCTAAGACTATGACTCTTGGCAGTGGAAAAGTAGCATGAGTTTCCTCACAGTTAAACTAAAATAAACTTTTTCAAAATATTGCATTTATAATTTATTTCTAATGTACATAATTAAAAATACTTAGAGAAAGCAGATAAGTGTTCTCATCTAGAAAGAGACATTAAGCCCCCCTGAAAAAAAAGTCTTTTCTTCCCCACTTCAAAACAAAATATGCAGAAAAATATATATCTTCCTCTTCATAATTCAATGAAATGGTCATGTCTTTGCTTTTTGCTCACTAGAGTTGTTCCTGTTTCCCTGAGTTAAGATCACCCTTGCAGTAATCACAGATATTCTGTGTGGTAAAATTAATAGACTGAACACATTGGTTTGATTCTCTGATTCATCCCCTTTTACTGGCCTCCTTCTCTTATCCTTACATCATCCTTTATATTTACACCCATTTTTACTGAAAATATTAACTGCCTGCAGTCTTAGGTCAGTGATCTCATTTTTTATGGATGTTTCTATGTATTGCAAAAAACCGCCAAACACCCAGAAGTTCACAACGCAACCTGTTAGGTGATGCAGCATGATCCAAGTCAGCAAAATCCAGGTATGGATGACTTGCATCTCTAAGGAACAGAGGAAGCTTTACGCCTCAAGTCTCCAGGTCACTGAGTGTCAAAGTCTGTTGTCAAGCCTGTCTTCTGAGGAGGGCATATTCTTACTATCAGAGACGGAGACTTGAAGTAAGTATCTTTTCTTCTCTCTAGCTGCAGATTCTAGGTGAATCTGGCCCGGATTCACCTCCCCTATACATATCTTAATTCTGTCACTGATGGGCTTGGCCTTGTCCTACAGCAGGTCCATCTTGGAGGTAACTGGAACTAGTTCTGTTGGACATCGGGAAAGCTTCTCCAGCTCCTAACAGAAGCCATCCCTGTAGCTCCCCTGCTGAAAAAGCTGGCTGTGCAAACCCAAGGCAGAGGGATATTGTGCACTCTGCTTCCACGTGTTTGTAGCAGAGACGAGTTTTGATAGAGACTGTTTGCCTTGAAGGGTTTGAAATAAAATTTGGTCACATAAAGAATAAAAGGATAGATGGGAGGAAAGAAAGAGAAGAAAAGCAAAGAGAGATCAATATCAATGTCCCCAGGATGTGAATAGCTGATTCTGGTCAGATTTCCAGAAGGAATAGGCTTGCTTATAAAATGCAGTCATATTCAATAGGTTAATTGTAACTGATCTCATGATAGTCCAATCTACTGTATTATGAATGACATTTGCAGAATTACTTTACAGAAACATATCGAAGTGTGTTGTCAGCACATAAACTATGCTATTAGCCTCCAAACATGTATAGTCACTGCAGAAACAGGACTTTGGTATTTTTGTCATTACCTGCTCAAAATTATACCTTGTAGTTAAGGAGAAACTCTTGCTTTAGACAGAGACTGTGTGTTTATGGTTTAATCTATTTTCCTACAGAACTTTGCTCTTATATAAAAGCAGATAAAAATACGTTGATATGTTTACTGTTGAATAGATAGGAAAAATGTCAGGGGTAAGAATGATGGAATTCCATTCCTAGTGTGAAAAAATATGGAAAGGTTGTTTCTTTTTAAAGAGAAAGCTTTTCTTGGCACTACTTTTGCAAATTTTAGTATATAAGTTGCTGCTTATGGGTCTGCTCAGACCATGGTTCAGTAATAGGTGAATTTACAAATTTACTAAAATGGCTAATACTAACATAGGTCTCAGCATGGGTTCAGAAATGCAGCAGAGACATTCTGTTGCTGAGTGAGACAAGCTGCATTTCTTTTTTAGCTTTCTTAAAAAAATATTTGTGGGTTTTCTGAGAAGTGCAGGTGATGTAAAACATCTATAAAATATTCTGAATGATAGTCCACATCATGTATACTGGCTATGAGATGTGATTGTGTGCCTATGTCTGACATAGATCAGGTTAGTACTGCCTGCTAATGTGACAGTGCAAAAGTCTGGTGTTGGTGACTGTGGAACAGCACAGAATCAGGTACTGAGAAGTACCTGGCTTCTCAGAGTCACCTGTGGAAAGAAATTGCAACAGAGATGAATATGCTTCTCCACAAAAATCCACAGCTGAATAAATTCAGAAGTTTCATAACTGAAATTTTGTACAAGGATTACACTAAAGAAGGACCTTTAGCTGAAAAGGTATGAAACTTGGTCTCACATGGCACATGAAAATAAATTTTGAACATGCTGGGAAAGCCAATACTCTGTGTTTCTAAGAATCCAGAATAAAAGGTTTCAGGGGCTAGGCAGTTTGCCTTACACTAATTTGCCAATGTCTTTTTCTTAACATAAGTACTTCAAGGTACAAGTATTACCCATGAACATTTGTTTTTTGACATATTAAGGCTGTGAATGTCTTGCCAAGACATTGCAATGAATAGTCATGAGCAGTGCTCTACATCTAGCCTCAGACAGAAAGGGCATGTTAGGCATGTGGAATGAGTACTAAGAATCCTTGGAAGAGGAAACTGCCTTAATCTACAGTGGAAGCAAGTATAAGTACATGGTATGACATGTGCAGCTTTACTGATTCTGGCCAGTGCTAGAGGAAGAGGAAACACACATCCTCTCTGTGTGAAACTGAAAGCTTTCACTCCCTAATCAATTTGGCTTATTTTCTACATCGGTGCTTAGAGATTCCACTCTTCCTTAGTTTTCCTTGGTACGATATTCCCACTGGTGTCAATGGGAGTATCTGTGTAAGTGTTGTTGTACACTTTTGGTACATCACTGAACTCTCTGACACAGATTAATTTGTTCAGTTGGTGCAAGGGGAAGGATCAAAGGCTTTTATATAGAACTGCACTGAGAAGAGATTTTGTAACAACTAACACCAAATCTTCACTAAAACGAAGATTTTCCTTTTTGTACAAAATGAAGAAGTAACAAGGAGGTAGTAAGTCATCTGAGAAAAGTCAGAATACTGGAAATTAGAGCTAGTTTTTCTCTATCTCCCATGTTTCTGCCTTTTAAAACTACTTTCCTGTCTCCTGAAAAGGCACACAGAGAGAAGGAAAAGGAAAAAAAAAAAAAGAAACCCAGCTTTAATAAAGCATTGCATTTGACAGAGCAGACAGACAGCTAGTGAAAAGAGGAGACATCTTTGGCAAAATTACATTGAAAACTTTCAGAGATGCTTGCTGTGTTCATGCTGGAGAAATCCTTTATGTGTGCAGTAATCTGCAGCCATAGCCTTGAAGGTTTATTTCTCCATCACCTTTCACCTTCCTGACACCTTCGTTCTCAACATACCTGAAAACCAGCAAAACAAGCTGAAAGGCTCTCAGTTATTTTTCATACAATCTAGTGATTGGATAGACAATGAAGAATGTTTGGGATTTTTTTGTTATTCTTCTGTATTTTCCTACTTTATGTGGCTTGTATTTGGTTGGTTGGGTTTTACTTGTTTCAAAGAAAAAGCTGTTTTACACCTTCAGAGTGCTGCTACCACCAGTGAGCATCGACAGTAATGGACTTCATGTATAATTCATGCAATCAAAACTTTGCAACTGTGCAAAATTGCATACCCCACATCCTGTGCCTTCAAATCGGCTTCCATAAACTGTACGAAGTTACAGCAGTGGGGCTCACTCAGTGGCCATAAGCTGAAACACTAATGAAGCTGCCTGAACAGCACCATAGAGAGCCATTTAATCAGCCTCTGTTTTTAATTTTAGTTGGCTGACAGGTGGCCAAAAGTACTGAAACACTGAAAGGAAAAAAGAAAACCTGATTCAGTTATCACTAAACAGAATAGGAAACACATTAAGAGATTTTTATCAGGGCTTTAGTTTTGATGGCAAAAATTAAAGATTACTTTGAAAACACCTAAGCTTTTGTGGTATTAAATATTGAAAATACATTATCCAGCTTAATAATTATGGAATTAGATATGAATTACTGAAGTAAATTCCTTCGAGGCATTGATACAAGGGAGGTGTGTTATCTCAAATTTACATATGCCTTCTTTTTTTAATAAGATTTAAAAATAGTATCAACTTCTCAGTTCCCCAGATTATACTTGCGCTCCTTTTCTTTCTTCCTTTCCCCACGTACATTGATTTGATCTAATCAAAGGTTCCCTGAATTTAGGCAGGACTGACTGTGCTGCCCCAAGAGACAAGAGTAGAAAGAGTTTTGTTGAATTTAAATCTATACCATTTTATTTAATACACCAACTGAAAACCCAGCTGCTGAAGTAATTGAATGCTAATTCTTTCCACTGAACCCAGAGACTGTGGGACCTCACCCATGGGTTGAACTAAAGCACAGTAAAATTCTGTAGAGAATGATTTTATTGTTCTGTCCACAGCCGGTAATGGATAGCTTACCTCCACAAGCATAACTAAGCATAACTTTGGTTTCTTGAATGTTCTTTACCACCTGATGACAAATATGTAGGCTATCCACACGCATCTGTAATCTCTGCTTCTTCCTTGCAAAATTCCTGATACTGATATTACACAGAGGTATGAGTTTTTGTAAAAACATAACTAATTTTATCATTCTGAGGTGTGTTCAATGTTGCTGAGTGACCACTGGGTTAAAGATTTAGGTAAAGGATGAATTCTCTCTCTACAATGTCCTCCCTTATTTCTCAAGCCTGTAAAATCTCCAGATTTTCAATCTTAAAATTTGCGCAGCTGCTTCTGTGCCTGAATCCTCCATGATACTAAAAGAAAAATCTCCAGTTCATGTTATTGGGGATTATGATTGTTCTGAAGATACTTTGCATGAGATAGTCTATATAAACTAAAAAACTGCAAATACTGGGCATTCAGATTACATTTTAATCTGGAGTGTGTTGCACTAACTATGCTGGAAGAAAAAAAAAGTTTAGAATCTACTTAGGTGTGAACAATGTGCACAAAAATTTTTGTAGTTTATCTTCTTCACAATTTCATGGCAACAGTTTCCTCTGTACTGCTGCAGATGTTCCTAGACTTTAGTGGAGTCCCATGTCTTCCTCAACATTCATCTCTTAATAGGTGGATAATTAGTTATTTAAGTTTATGAATAAAATCAGTGTACAGCCCATGTAGAGAAGAAATAAAAAATACCAAAGTAGTAACAGTATCTAGGATAATAACATGTTGGGGATCAGAAAAAAGCCATAAAATTCTACTTAGAGGAAAATGAAAGTACAGAAGTATATTTCTGTCCATGGCTGCTGTTTATCCTTTCATCCTGATACATGAATATTACAAAGTCCCATTGCAAATCTAATGAAGAATTGGCAGATGTTACACTTGCAATTCTACATCTGAAGCTCTTATCATGGGTAGCAACTTTTAACTGCTCTTTATCCTTCCTCACTGACATAAATTAAGTCAGTGAGGCTTTATGTGCTCTCTGATTTAATTCCTGCACTGGGTTATTCATTCTTCTAGTGTTGCTGCATCTGATTCAAGGAATTTATAAGACATAGATTCCCCTTTATTTCAAGTATGTTTCAGCTTGTAAATATGCCTAACAACCTTCTATACACTATGAACAAAGATGAGGTCAGTCCTGACAATGCTAAGGTGCATAGATCAGCTGAGGAGAAGCACACTGAACCAAGATACTATTTGGAAGAGTATAAACAGAAATAACTCAGGAATAATGCTTTAACTTCTTCTATTAACAATTGGTATAATGAGAAAACATGCAATATACAAAACAAACCTCTCAATATTTATAAATATCATTGTTCACCTATTCATTAAGAAGTCAGTATGCTTCTTCCATAGACCTTGCTTTCAAACATAGTGGTCCAGAGTCTTGAAAATTTTGAGTGCTACATAACTTGGTCTTCCACTTTTTTAATAGACTGCCTCATTAATTACATAAGACAGCAAACAACAGTTTTGTGTGAGCTGATAATTAAATGGCATTCATCTTGGTGCATGTGCTTCATGGAAGAATTTCTGTCAGACACTGCCCACTTTTCTCCTTTCTCCCAGTTTATTAAGTCTTCACTGTACATGAAATAGGTTAAAGAAAATTCTGACAAAGAAATTGCAGTCAGAATGCAGCAAAGGTACAAAAAATTCCATGGCAGAAATAACTTTCAATTTTCACCCATTTTCTTTGACATTTTCTTCTTCAGCTTTGCCTTGTCAATTAAAGTGACTGTTAGACAAAGGCTCTGTTTATAGTGATAGAACTAGGAGAATTTCCAGGAAATATTAGCACCAGAACGAGAAGTACGCTGACAAGCCTGCACCTTGATGCCATGTGACGAGTGTCTAAGAGAAGAAAGGAGCTGCAAAGAACCATGTGTTTCTTCCCCATACAGTTTTGTTTCAGGCTGTCACTTGACTGAAATGAGATTGGAGACAAGATGAAAAAGCTTGAAGACATCTAGAACAGGATAGGAAATGCAACATTCTGTTCAGAAATGTTCTATGAGAACAGTCTTGTTTTCATAAATTGAATCCATAAAAATTTTGTGTGAAGGAATAGTGGAAAATGGTAACCTGAAACTAGCAAACTGAAGAAAACAGTCTGACTGCAAACAGTTGAAATCGTGCATCTTCTCTACCAAGGAAACTGCAAAATTACTGCCTGTATAAGAGTACAACAAACAAACAAACAAACCAACCTGAAAATCAATCAAAACCAACCCCACCTAGGCCCCAATACTCTGCATATTATGAGCTAGCCTGTAGATCTTGCGTTCCCAGTGTCTGAATATCCAAGAGGTTTCAGCAGTAGCCATATGTACCATCTGTGTCTTTTGCAACTTGGCCAGAGAGGTGGAAGCACTACAAGGGTTTCATGGTAAGACTATAAAGGCCATAAAACCCTGTGAGCTGTGGAGGCTGCACCAGCCCTTTCTCAGCCTTGTACTGGATCCAGAGGGCAGCTGAAGATGAATGTCTTCTCTCTCCTTCTGTAAAGCATTTGGTTGAGTTACAAAGCCCTGGCAGCTGTGAAACAGAATTGTGATTGCCAAACAACACTACTGAAAAAGAGAATCTGGTCCAGATTCTGTAGGACTTCTTAGTATTTTTGGGCTGTGTGTCTTTGTAATTTTTTCCATATTAATTTAAAAACTGGTATTTCAAGAAATTAAAAAATCCTCACGGCTATCCTTGTGGTCATTAATTTTATGGCACATGGGAAGTTTTAGAATTCATCTAAACTTCTTTAGGCAAAATACTAGAGAATTACAAGTATTTTACTTTCATTCATCATTTCCATCTGCGCAGTGTAAGAGTTGTACACAAAAGTATTTTCTTGGATGAGTACTTCTGATGTGAACAATGAGTGTTCATCACCAACAAGCAGACTGTCCTGCAATTCTGAGTAAATCAAAAGAGACTTGTCATGGCTGTAAGGCTAAATATGTTTCTTTCTTGGTTCTGTAATACAACTAATTTCTATTTCAGGTATTATGTTATTAAAGTGCATTTTCTCTGTAACTCCATTCAGAACCCATTTCTGATCTCAGTTAAAATGAGCTTGTGTGTTTTACATGCATTTACATTTTTACTTCAATTTGCAATCCTCTAACTGCTGGACACGCCTCTGTTGGTACTGCAGGGAGAATGTTCTTATTCAGTGATTTTTCTAACCTACGACTTACTGCATTGCTGATATTTAATTTCTTGCTCTATAAATTGCCTTTTGTCTACTCAATATATAAAAAGGCATAAAATGAAACCAAACCCCAACTGAAAAACCTATGTCATACTTGCATATTCATGCACAGCCTCTGATTTTACAAGACACACATAGTACCTGCATATCTGAAAGCAGACCCGCCTTCTGTAGTTCTTAGAAATAAGGAATGATTTGCCATTTCCAAGACTGTGCTTTTGCTTGCCTTTTATGTGTAAACTGGGAAAGTATTTTCTATCACACCATAAGAATTAAGTTTGCAGAAGTAAAAAATACATCCCTGAACTCCTACGAGAACAAGTCTCTTTTACGACACTTCACATTTTATATAAATTAGGGTTTTTTTCCTTAATTTTTTAATGCTAAAATATATTAAACTTTAATGGACCCAAAAAAGAATTGAATTGCAAAAAATTAGAGCTACTGTCATTATTTTATGGCAGGGAAAATGGACTACTGAGAAAAAGAATGGGAAAAAAGTCCATGGGTAAAGCATGGCAAGATTAGAGGGGGAGAAATTTTCTAAGATTCTTTATAAAAAATGTTCTGAAAATTGTGATTATGGAACAATGATATACAAATTATATACAGTGGGATATTTTCAGCATGATTGCAGCACAAATTCCTACATAAATTCTACTATTGCAACTGAAGCAAACTCTATAAAAATTTTCTCTTCCTCCAGGTTAGACTATCATATTCTGTATGTTCTACTAAACCCCCAAATATAAATTCAGCTAGAGATATCTATTTATAGAAAAACAAAGCACTTATATATTTAGTTGAAAATGTTAGGAAGAAGATGAAGATCTGCAAAGGTGTACATACTCATGTAAAAGTTTCACAGAAGATTTTCTATCTCATTAAAGTCTCTGGAGCTTTGCACTTACCTGTAGTGTGTATAATAGATGAATTTCTCATTTCATAAAAGGCATTATATACAGTCACTAAAGAGTGTGAATGCCTTTGCAAGATTGAGGGTTTTAAAGTCCCTTGATGAGTCTTCATTCTATAAATCAATAGATATAATTTCTCCTGTTGTCCATCATTCCTAGAAACAGACTTTCTGAGACGCAAAAGCTATTTATTTGTTTTTTTGCAAGTTTCTATTTCTTTTATTCCATTCATTGGAAGGATGACTTAATAGGGTGAGAAAGAAAAAGAGCTAAATTTACATGAAAGTGCAAATTGTATTACTGTCCTTCTTCATCAGATACTTTCAGCATTCAAAGTATTTCTAGCAAAGTAACTTTCCAGTGGTTAGAAAACAGACCACTTAAAGTAGATACCACAGAAGAAACAGAGTAACACAACTTCACTGGAAGTCTTTAGTGAATATTTGAGTATTTCACCTATTTGTCTTGAAATAAGTGACCCATTACAAATCATAAAGCATATCTATTTCTAATACTTTATAAATTCTTGTTGGATTAAATATTTTCAAACTCAATTGTAACTCCAAAACAAACACAACCATAAGTTCTTATTTGCTTAAGAAATATAATGAAAAACTGAGGAATTTTGGTGTCCTTGTGTATCATGTCCTCCTGTGACACCTGTGTATGTGATAAAATTTTCTAAAAGACTACCGTTCCCTGACATAGACAGATAGAGATGTATGGATAAATGTTTATCCGATTGCTTTTTGAGTTGGTTTCAGAATGGATCCGCCCACCAGTTATAATTGTATTGAACAGTAGTGTCAACAGATTAAACCAACTCAGGTTGACTCAGAAATAGATCAGAGTCAACTTGTGAAGAATCAACAAATAAAACAACTGGAAAGGTGAAAGTTAAAGTATCCATTACATGCTTGGGCATGTAATCTTTGCTTGAAAACCACCTTGACCTCATGTGCTACTATGGACCAAGGGTGATATTTCATGATTATTTGAAGTAAAGTCATTCAAGGAAAACATAGAGTTCATGAAATATGGTGCTTGTAAACCAGATTATATTTTTTCCTAGTGGCTGACATGGGAGTGATCCCATCACACTTCTATCATTTTAAGATGGTTCTGTTGAAATACAACATCCCTGGAACAACCTGTGGAGCACCTGTTACTTCAGAAGAGCTCATTTTATCAGGTGTAGATTCCTTTGAGTACCTCTGAAGCTCTTTCAGCTGTGCGCTACAACAGGAACCCCAACATTTTTGCTGTGAAAGACAAGCTTTTGCAATTACATTCAGTCATTTACAACTTAATTTTTAATCACTGAAGTACTTGACTGTCTAAGAGGTTTTTCTAATGTTGTTTCTTTAAATGAAAAGTAAAAACTAGATCCTGACTATCTGTACATCATTATATTTTAAAATTACTTTGTGCAAGATTATTGTCATAGGCTATTTATCCAATCTCTTAGTGTCTTCTGAGTGCAATTGGAAATCACATTATTCTGTGTTGATGGATGTAAACAACTTATAGTAATGATGTTTCAAATCTTTGCAATGTTTTAATCAGACATTTTCTTTGTAAAGCATGTCATTTTAATACAGTGTTTGGATGACTCAAGCCTAAACCAGTAACTATATGACAGGATATGAAGGATTTTTATTCCTTCTATATAAACTCCATCAAGTCTTCAGTGATATTGTGAGCTATTCATATTCCTTAAATCATTGGTCTGATAACAAGGGTCAGTGTGATTAACAAACTCATTTGTCATCTGTTGGATTACTCAAACACAGCAGAGTTTTATGCTCTCAAATATGCATATTTTAAAAATTACATTCTATGAAAAAATTAGTGTTTAACATAGTTTATGGAGAAAAATATGATTAGCATCTGAACATTTGCATTTGAAACAAAGATTCTTTCATAAAGTAAAATTTTCATTCCAAAAATTTATCTTGGACTGGTTATATTTATTATGTGTCTCGTGCTCTAATACAGTAAACATCAGTAATTTTGATTACTAATGGGAAATCATACGATAAGCCTCCTTCATCATTTCTGGATGAGCTCTCTGTGTCTTGAGAAATCAACGCATCTGTAAATGATACTATATTACCGTGGGAACACAGGTAATTTCATAATAACCTGCTTAACTTAGGTAAGGGCACATAATAGATACCAATTAGACATATATCTGTATTTGCTTCTAAGGAGTAAGAACAAGGTACTTTGTTACTACAATTCAAATGAAGAAAGAAAATGCATGTTATGAAAGCATAAGTAAAAAAGACTATTAGAAGGACTCAGTGATGTTTATGAATAGGAAACAGTGCTCTTTGTACAGGTTTCACACCGGAAAATAAGTACACATCTTACTATCACTAATATTGATCTTAACATTAAGCATTGCAAAAAATTGTAAAAAGGATGGAGCTATAGAAAACTCACGGTAAACTAGATTCAACTTAATAGAAGCTGACTGTTCTTTTAAGAATGAGTCCAGAGAAAATATCTGACCTTGATTATTGTTTTACTAATGTAACACATAAAAAATGTCATCTCCTTTGTTACCTATTTAAATGAAAATATTAAAAAATTTTATACCATACACTTGTTAGTACACACACACATACATAAGGGTATTGATACACATGTTCATCATTTTCTATGACTTAGCAAAATTCTCTTGAATATGCAAAACAAAAGATATGCTGTGAATCACATTACCTGTACATTCAGTTTTTGTTTGCTGTTAGAAATAACATAACATTTTGCTCACTATCTGCATGATAATAAGGAATAGCATGATAACAATGCATGAATATAACTCTTTAAATAATGAAAATTCAATTTTTATTTTGTGGTGATCAAATTTCAAAAAATTTACTGTTACTATTTTCTCTGTATTCTTTATTGTCCATTTCTGTGTAGAATAGGGGGAGTAAATTCAGCTCCTACTGAAGTTAGTAAAAAATCCAGACTCATAGATTAACTATATGGCTTCAGTAGAGTGTGATATAAAGGATAAGAGATGAAAGATTATATGTGTAAAACGTCATCATCAGGGTGATGAAAGAAGAATATAGGCATTTGAAAGAAAGGTCTTTAATTCCTGAAAGGCCAGTTTAATATTACAAAAGAGAGTAAGCACACCTGGACTTGGAAAACAAGATAAAGGTGTTTTACTGGTGCTTTTATAACTATTGAGGTAGTTGGGTATTATTACAAGGTGTAAAACAAGGAGGAAAAATAGAAAGAAAACTTTGCCTGCTCCTGTAAGGGTTGTCTGAGAGCTGCAGCTTCTTTGAGTGCATGTCCACCTGCTCTGGCATGGAGACCTCCAGGGACTGCAAGTGGATATCTGCTGCACCCTGATCCTCCATGGGCTGTCCACTTCACCATGGTCTTCAGCATGGGCTGCAGGGGAATCTCTGCTCCAGCACCTGGGGTGCCTCCTTGGTCTCCTTCTTCATTGACTTTGCTATCTACAAGGCTGCTTCTATCAATATTTTTACCACTCCTTTCTCTAATGGCTTTTGCAAAGCATTTTACACCCTTTCTTAAATATGTTATATCAGAGAGGCTTCCAGGATCACTGGTGTTCTCATCTTTAGAGCTGGGTGGAACTGGCTGTGGGGGCCATGGGAAAGTGCTCAGCCTCTTCTCACAGAAGACACCTCTGCAGTCCTTCTGTACCGAAAGCTTGCCACACCAGTGAGTCATCAGAGTGCAATATGCTGTGGCATCTATCCCTTTGACGGCTTTAGATCAAGACTCTATCTTATTTACCATTATGTTCTGAAACTTTAATTATGTGGCTTAGAAAGGTGTAAAATTACTGTTACTGAATATATAGGCAGGCTTAAAGTCACCGGGCAGGTTAGAAGTGGTCATTACATCCAGAGAAGAGAGAGATTTTTCAGTCTTGCAAAGCCTTTCTTTTTTATTTTTTTCCTATATAATACTCCTTAATAAAGGCTCAATGGTTCAAGTCCCAGCCCCCCACCCGAAAACACCAGAAAAAGTTATTGCAGATTCTATGCCACATGTTATGATGCTCTTTTGTAGAGACGTGAGTTTCAGGTTTTTGAATTTGTATTATGTGTTTGTTTTAAGTCTGTACTTGGTACATTCCTTCCACCCCCCCATTCCTACCCCTGTGGGTCCTCTTGATGTAACCCCTCCCTCTTCCATTCCCCATTGGGTCAGTGTTTCCCCGCCCAGCCTCTGAGCTGGGAAAAAGGGGACACACGATGCCCACTTGTTCTCTCTCTCCTCACCCTCTCCATGCTACCAGCATGTTGAGAAGGGGCTCCGGCAAGGCTCCTTCCACATGGCTGCACTGAATGAACATCCTTATTAACCCAAGAGAGCACGATTCCTTCTTCCAAGCCTGACCCACGCAGCAGCTGCTGAGCTGACGGACCCACACGAGATGTTTCTGTGGTCTGGAGGGATTCACTGCTAGCTGGTAGCAGCCCCCACCACGAGAGAAACCACAACACTCTTTAACTTCATAAACACTTTTGTTTGCATAGTCTTTAGGATGTTAATCTCTTGAAAATAAAGTATTTTACATTTCTTATCTATTTATCTTAAATTGCATTAAAATGTGCTCTATATGGTGAACTCGCTTTCAGTTTTGCTCAATACATTGGAAAAAAAAAAGCTTACAGAAATATTACTGGTCTCTGCTTCTAATAAAAAATCAAGCTAGGAAGCTAGAATTATAATAAATTATTTACCTGTCTGTGCTAGTTGTAGCTTGCAAACTTGTGTGTGGTAAAGCTGGGACCAATATTAAAATACAAGATCCAGATTTTTATTTCTATTGTCACACAAGCCTAGAATCTCTAGGTGCAAAGTTCAGCTAATTTAACAACCATTGTCCAGTAATACTGAATGCTTATATTACCAACCTGTATTTCTTTTTGATAGTTTACCTCCAGATGACATCTTCATCTTGTAGCAGAGCTATAACCCAAATAATTCAGTCCTACCTCATTTTATCACTGTGTAAACATATTCAGATTTTTTTGTCTCTACATGTGTTCTTGTAAGCCAGAAGTGGCTGGTAAGAGCTAATTGAAATTCTGTTTGATCATTGTCACATTAAAATTGTAATAGGCTTCCATAATTGTCATATTTCAGTTTTGTCTACACAGAACTGCTAAGGCCCACCCTTTCCCATTTATTACTAAAGAATGGAGCACAGAGTTGGTAGGCACACTATTATGTGAAGAAATCATGATACTCAAAAGCATTAAAACCTCCCACCCTGCATCCTTTACAACTTTGCCATTTAAATTCATTTTTAGGGGGAAGGAAACTGCTTTAGATTAAAAGAAGTTCACATTGGTTGTTTACCTTGAACACAAAGCCATTCCAAAGCAACTACCAAAATATAAAAAGTAGTATCACAAGAAAATTCAATGGCTGTGTTGGAAATGCTGCACATAAGTTGGCTCCCTCCTAAACTCTCCCTCTGTTTGATTCTCACAATGTGTACTGTGAGAAAAATGAAGTCATTAAAACTTTAAGAATTTGACTTACCTAAAATATGTGATTTTAATTAGCAAATTAATTTAGGGGTTTTTTTAAATGTAGTATCTACTGGGAGGAGCAAGTGGCTAATTAAACAAAAGTATTAGTATGATTTTAGTTGTACTTCTTCACTAATTTTTCATGCTAACTAATGTCTTCATGTAGCAAGTCACTTCACCTAGATAAATTACTGTCTACATAGCTACTCTCTCCCCCTCGTTTAATGCACACCTTGAAATTGCATGAAAGATTAAAGCAGAGATAAAATACAAAAAAAAAGCCCCAAGAATGAGATTCAACTCTTTATTAAGAAATGTAAATGCATGCATATAGTTATAGATTTCCATAGAAAAAGAGAGATCTTGAAATTGACACTTCCTTTACAGAGTTAACCATTTTTGTCTGAGACATTTGGAGATGCAGGTGACATGTATGAGCAGGCACTACAGGATTTCTACAACTTTCTGGGGACTCATAATTTCAAACAGCATTAAACATCAGAGAATCTTGACTTACACCCATCGTCAGTGGAAGTCAGTGTAATTTAACTAACCAACTGCATCATGGAATGTCTCAAGCTGGAAGGGGCACATGGGTAAAGATCAAGATATTGTTAAAACAAGTATCTACGCTTTTCTAAGCCTTAGACACCATAGAGACATCTTAGTTCCCAGCTTCCTCTCCCAAAGTGTGCAGATTTTCCACAGGATCTGTGCTATGACTGTCAGCTTGAAATATCTGTAAAAAAATTCTAAACAATTTACACAGTAATAGAAATCAGTGCTTCTGTAACTGAAATCTGTCCCAGGTATTTTTATTGTTATTAGATAGATGAACAAGCTCAGTGGGCAGCTCTGACTAGATCTTTGTAGATCATACAGGGACCTTACACACTCAGTGCTCATGTAGGCGCTTCCATTCAGACACTTAAATTTAGGGGATAATCCTGAATGAATTCAGTCCCTTCATTGAGATCAATGCCATCATGCATTTCTTGCCCAAACTGAGAAGAAAATTCAAGTTTTACTGTTTTTAATGTGATGTACTTTTAAGCCACCATACAGGATCCAAACAGAGATTTCTATAGCTTCTTAACTGGAATTATTTTTATTTTGAAGAAATAATAGTTTCCACACTTTATAATTTTATATATTCTTGAGTTTTAAAAAGTTGAAAAAATAAAGACAATGGACCAATTCAGGAGACTCTTATCTGGAATTTGCTGTAGGAAAATTCCCAGTAAAATACCCTCTGCACTATTCTTCACAAAAAATCTCATAGGCAGCTTCTCCAGTGTATCATTATAAGCACAATGAGCAAAAATTGGGAACAAATACAGTTTGAATTTCACTTTTTTATTTCTCACTAGTGAATTCTTCAACAAGGTGGGGTGAATTAAGAATTCGTTATCCATATCTGTAAGCAAGCAGCCCTCATTCATAAGCACTCATGATCCATTTTTGACTGACATGTGTGAGCATCTAACTTATCTGTCACAAAACTAATAATGCTAAAGATCAAGGCTCAACTACTTAGGACTGCAACAGGGAACATGATTTTGATATCTAAAATCTGTTCTATTCAGCTGTGCTGCTCAGTTTAGGTGTTATGACTTTTCTCACTTCTGATGGTGTAAGAAGTCAGTTCCTGGCAGCCACAGATCACTGAAATATGCTTCACTCACAGTAGTCACCATGGTTAGATTAAGTATGTTAAAAGCTATTCAAATGCAACTTTCAGTGAAATGTAAAAAGAAAAAAAAGGGAGAAAACTCTCTGTGCTTTCTTATACCAATAAGCTATTCAGTGGCATAAAGAAAAAACCTAAGAACCACCATAAAAATATCTATGAAGAAAACCGCTAACAAATGAACAAAAAGAACCCCACTGCAAAATGACTTACTGAAATTTATAGATGGATAAAGACTTTAAAATCCTTAGACTTTATTGTTAACTTCCAAGGAAGTTTTTGGTTTTTGTATTAGAGACTGGGAGATCAAGAGTTTAAATATCAGGCATGCTGAAAAAGACTTGGTGCTCTGGGGAACATGAACCACTCCTGCAGCTGGGTCCTGGGAATCTGTTGTTGGTAGAGTGTACTTAGATACACCAGCATGCTGAACTGCACAAGGAACACCATGTCCAGAGCTGAATTTCCCAGGTTATGAGTTGGATGAGGAGAAATAAAAAATAATTCTAACAAGGGCTATCAAGGCACTGTTATGGCCTTAACCGTACCTGAAAGGGTGCTGCAGCCCTGGAACTGGCTGCCTCTCTTTGCTTGAAGTATTTTGGCCTGGGCTACAAAAACAAAAGCTGAGCCAGACAGGTGTTGGTGATAGTCTTGCTTTGAGTGAGAGCCTGGACTAAAGAATATTGGGGAATTCCTTCCGAATAGCATTTCTATGCTTGCATGAAAACATCAGATTATTTTTTCCTATTGCAGTTCCATATATTTAAATGCTATGCTTTATAATTTTAATATTTGTTTTCAAAAATCTTATTTGAATAAGCTAAAATATTAAAACACTAATGTTATTGATCTATTTTAGGCAAATGTTGAATCTACTTTCTACAGAATAAAAATAACCCTCTTGAGAATATTATTTACATTTGCCAAAACTAAAATATGTTGGCATCTCTGAATAAAAATATTTTAGTTTCTATATCTAAGGCAACATGTGTTTTTGCTTTTGCTTGCCATGAAACTGAGTCTAGAATAGTTATATAAACAATGAAACCTTACTTTTAAAAAAGGACTGGAATAAATCTCAAGTTCCAGCTCCAAACACGGATATTTGGAAGCGAAGATTACTCTTCAACTGACACAAAACCGTCTGGCAACTGGAAGGATTTTGATTTACAACAAACTAGTGCAAGCACAAATTCTGTTTTTTCAAGACATTGAAGACCCAAAATTTAATCCAAAAAACTCAGTTATGCAGATATTGTACCTTTAATTTAAAAAAAATCCAACCCCAACCCAACAAACTAAAATCCTGTCAAACTTTTGACTCTCTGTGGACTATATTTAAATTGTACAATGGCAAATTTTCCCCAATTTAAGAAAGATGTACTTTTAGTGTTAAAAACTTCACTGAGTTAAAAAAAGAAAGGTTTAAAGAAGCTGAAGTTAAAACTAACGCAATGTCTATTAAAGAAGACATCTGAGAATGCATCATAGAACCATGGGACAGATCAGATTGGAAGGGACTTTGAAAGATCATCTTGTCCAACCATTCATGGGAAATGGAGCCTTGATGACATTAGAAACATTTTTAGTAAAAACTCAAAGAAAAGAGGGTTATATTAAAAATTAGGAAAATATAAACAATCATACTGGAAAATGTAACAACACTGCCACAATTGTATGCAATCTTCTGCTTTTCTGTCCCACTATTCTGCTATTTGGATAGTGTCATCTGAGCACAAAATAATTTTTTCAGAAATCAGTTATTAAGTAATCAGTAAAGCACTTCAAAAACTTCACCTAGCAGGAGAAATATGTCAGAGATTACATACTAATTTGATTTGTACATTTTCCCAATTGCACACTGCCCAAACATCTGTAGATTCTTATCCATCTTGAAAAAAAAAATTAAAAATAAGTTTCTCTTATTGTGCATGAGAAAGAAAAGTAAATAAGAAGGACCTAAATATCTCCTTGGATGGAACCTTGCACAAAAAAATTCTTGGTTGCCAAGAACACAGTGTGGTGGACTGGTAGTAGTGGCTGAACCTGGCACTGTAACTCAGCAGGAAGAGACCTTCAGTATAAAAATATCTTTCCTATACTGTGTGTAAAACTCTATGTATATGTGTGTTTGCATTTGTGTCTGGAAATAAACTGAATGAGTTTGAACATACTTCTTTGGGTGATTAAGTTTCAATTCTGCTTCAATTCTACATAAGCTACATGTAAAATCCTGTTTTTGTACACGTGAAATACTGTACTGAAATATGTCTTGTGGAAAGACAAAAAAACCTGATTGGGGGTTAGAGCACAAGACAGGTAATAGCAGGCTGAGAATCAGGGTTGTTCAGCCTGAAAAAATGTTTACTATGGGAAGGTCTTACTGCTCCTTAGCTACCTCATATACCTACAGGATGAATGAGTTGAAGCCACATGCTCAGAAGTAAGGAGCAGTTGAAAAGGAGGCAAAAGTCATAAACTGCAACAAGAGACATATCAATGTAAGGAGGAAAAAGCCCCAAACTAACACTCATCACATATGGAAAGTCAAACACTGGAAAATGTACCAAGAAGGATTCTAGAATCTCCATCCTTGGAAGAATTCAAAACTCAGTTGAACAAATCCCGGAAAAGCCCATCTCATCTGGCTGTGCTTTGAGCAGCAGCTTGCACCAGAGGACTCCGGGATGTTGAATGTCCCTTTCAACATACATTCTATGTTCCAATGATTCTGTGTATATATAATTACTAATATCTCAGCATTCACCTTCTTTTTCATGTTTCCTTCTATTTTATTTTCTCTGTATATTTAGCTTAGAGTTTGATTTTGGGGGAGCTATCTACACCAAATTTACCACGTTTATAACAGATAACTAAAAAAAAGGATATTTCATAAAACACTTAACTTTTTTAATATTCACCCCGCCAAAGTTGTCAATATAAGTAAACACTCATGGCCTGTATAAATCAATGAAATAAGGCACAGTTAGAACTGACTGATAGGCTGTGGCCTGTTTGAATCTATATAAGTTAACAAAGCTAAGGTTGGATGCAGCAATGTTCAGAACCTCTCACTTACTGCTGGCATCCAAAAATCAAGACTTCTCCACTGTGCTAAGCTAATATATGTTTTAACAGCTTGGGTGAATATTTGTAACTGGATTATCTTATTGCAGATGGTCCGTTGATTCTCAACAAGATTTTATTCCTTGCTTGCCTCTGCTTGCTTTTTTCACATAAATGTGAAATTCAGCTTTTATTAGCTGTTTTTTGGTCACCACTGCAAAAAGGCATAACTTCTGTTGTTTAATGACATAATTTCTCTTGCATTACTATTATTTAAGGTCTCTTGGCACTGTGTCACAATTACAAATAACTAATTCTCAATTTCTCAAAAATACAAGCATTTAAGAAAAGATGAAAAGAAAGGCTTGCATAGCACAGTAATTTATTCGTATTTTGATAAATTATTCTATTATATAGCTAAGAGGCTTCTGGAGAGTATGGTATATATAGATTTAAAGTGCAGGGACTTAGCTAAATGATTTTAAACTAAAAACAAAGAAACATCTTTATTCATCATTAATATTTTCCTGAAGTTAACCAGTCCATATATTTTAGTAATGTTGTACAATTCAGGGTATCACCTATTCTTTTTTTTTTTTCTTTTGCAACAACTCATAGCCATTAGCAAAATACAATTCTTCTTTACACAAGATTGTTGCTTGAATTAGTTTCTGGAAAGTAATTATCTGCTTAACACTTGGAAGAAATCTTCATCCTTCTGGAAACTGCAGTGGTAAAATACTTCATGTAAAATCAGATTTCATAATCTGCTGTCACTTGCACACCACCTCCCTCTTTTCATGTCTGCAGTGTCAGATTTGTCAGCCTGATTGGAGACACCGCATGGAGACCTGACTCAGTGTATAATGGAATAGAAGGACATTCCTGTTGCAAAGCCCAAAGAGGGAATTCAGCTGGGGATAAATTGTGTCTTTTCATGTAACAGTTTGATACTGCTCAATCTCACCATTTCTTCAACTAAAGAATGATTTTGTTAGGATTTTGCCAGTGGCATTGAGGCAGATGGCAAACGCCTGTTACCTCTGGGTGCTTCCAGATATTGTATCTTCCAGCCCATGGGATATAGAAAATGGTGTGATTTGATATCACATCTCAAAATACAGGCTCTGGAAGACGCTAGTTCTGCGACTACATCAAAATGTGAGACAATTAGGTTTTTCTGTTCTGTGTGCAGAATAAGTCCCTTAAGTACTAAAAGATGTACTGATGAAAAATAGAGCCAGTGCCTGTGTGGCTGTGGCTAACAAATTACTGAAATTTCCTCTCTGTGTTATTGTGGTAACTCGATCAAATAAAATCCATCAAGCTAGTCAAGACTGAAACACATTAAGAAGAACACATGTATTGTTGTGTTTTAGCTTTCTGCACATATTGCCAAAAATTTTACCCATCTTAGTAATTTAAATCTGATTCTTCAATAACTGGCCATTGACTCTGCATCTTTGAATTTACAGATTTAATCTCCTAAGGAATATGACTCCTGGAGGAACTTTAAACCTGAAAAACAATACCTATATCCTTTTCTACAGTGATCTCAGAAATATTAGTGTAAAAGTCTGATTTCCTCTTTGTACTTCCTCTATACCATTGAAAGTCTTGCAAGAGTTTGAATTTTACTTATTTGTTTCTAAATCCCTTATAAGGTCTTTATTGATAGATCTGACTGACATGATAGTTCATATATCCAGAAGCTGATTTCATTGGATAACTATTCAGGCTGTCATGGAAATACATGCTTGCCCTTTTTTATCTCCCCAACTCTGCAAAGACTGACGTGGCTTTCTCTTGCCAATTCAAATGCAAATGAGATAAATATTGCACATAATCCCAGTGTCAATTTTCTGCAAATACAAATCTTTGTTATTTGATGATTGTCACACTATGACTATTAGACCCTGCAGCCAAGTACCTGACCTCTGAACATGTCACAAAAACCTCATTCTTCAGAGCAACTGAGTCATACTCCAACATAAGAGAAATATGCCTCCTTATCACAGAACCTTTATCTTGCCTCCTGACACACATGAATGAAATGACTTTTATAATAAACCTGCTTCTTTATAAGATATCATTATTTGTATCAGTGACAAAAACATTTCAGTTCTGCTACTCTTACCAACCAATGTCTTTCACTGGCACAGGCCATTTACACAATGTCCTCAGCATTATCCTTTTGACAGTAATATCCTACTAGTGAATACTGAGGGTCCTCTTAGCTATACAATCTGCTGACCTGTAAACATGAGCTTTAATTTCTAAAGTGAAGAGATTGAGTGGTACTAATAAAATTTCAGCAGAGAGCACAGTGGAGGCCATGCATGTTCTGAGGGAGGCTTTGCATCTTGGCACTGGTGGTTGGCAAAAGCACAGAGAAGAGCCTGGGTTTCTTAAAGGGAAATATAGGAGGAAAAGAACTCAAAAGTCACAAATTCAGTTGTCACATAAGGTAAAAAAAACAAATGAATGCCAGGCTGTGTTTTAGCTACCCCATTAGGTATTTATGCAAAGGTCATTACAGTGAGTCATATCCTGCCTGAAGAGACATTTTCAATTTCTTACAACGAGATAACACAGGTTGTTAAACACTGCAGCTCAGCCAGAGTAGGGGGGAAAGATGTGATAACTCTCCCTCCCATTCTAAATATCAAAATTAGGAAGTATGACCAGCTGCCGCATAGCATGTAATAACTATAGCAAAGACTTGATCTTTGAAATGAGAGTCCACATTTGATTTCATAAACCTGATATAGCTAAGAAAGAATAAATTAGGAGAAAGACTGACCATAAAAATTGGAGGGAAAACAGTTTTCCAGGGACTTTTGTTTCAGTCATATGATTCTATATGTTCCCATTAAGAAATATTGCAAGTATTAATGGGGACTAATCACACAACCAAAGAGCAAAAAGTGTGATCTTTTTGTACTGGATCGTTATTTGTAGTTCATTTACACCGGGACCCTGTGGACAGTTTGGTACTCCATTGATACCCCAGGACCAATTTAATACTCCGTTTCTAAGCCTTATAAAGAAATCACAGAAAACTCAGTGGATCGTTACCTGGAAAAGGTGATTTTTTTCACATTTGAAGGTAATCAGATAAATAGCTTATTAATCTAGAATTCTGTGGCTCATGGCAGTAGAGAGAATAAACATGTTTCAAATCACAACTTTGTGACAAGTCCTGTTCCAAACCGCACAAGTTTGTTTTAAATAGCCTATTTATTGATAAGAACAGTGATTCTGCACTTTGTACAGTGCAGGCCTCTGTGACATCTACAAGCAGCAAAAAGGGCAATTTATCATAGAGTTGTGTAAGAGCAGGAGCAGACATTTATAAAAAGTTCCTTTAACTTGTATGGAAGTGCTATGGGAGAAGATTGCTTGAATGAACAATCCATTCTTCATCTTCCAGCACATCAACTAGAAATACATGAAATGATAAAAGATGCAGGTAGGGTTTCTTTAGCTGAAATCACATCACAGACCCTTTGCAATACAAAAGTATAAACCTGCAATTTATTTAATTATCTGTCAGAACACTCTGATCCACAGTTAATTAATGAAGCAGTATTTATCCCCGGTGATTCTTTTCTGTCCATAAAAGGGCAAAGTAAATGTGGAGAATGTTGCAATCAGAGCACCTGCATTGATTTTTTTGGTCCAGCTATGAATTTGTATTCAGAGAGAGGTGGTTATAACATACTAAAGGTTTCTTCTAATGATTGTCAGCCAAGAGGTACTTTTGATCCCAAAATCAGAAAGGTCAGCCACCATTATTTTATTGTTATAAATTATCTATGCAGTGAGAATACACCTTGGCTCTCTCCAGCTTCAGCTCCCCTTTGCCATGGGAAGAACACAGACCCATGATCAGACAGAGCTTGCTGACAGGTGAGCCAGCTTGGTGCTGTTGCAGTGCAGATTGTGTGCTAAATCCCAAGTTCAGTGCCCTTCCTCTTGGATATTTCTACCTCATTTTCACTAGTTTAAAAACATGAGTAGCAGCAGAGAGAGCCAAGGTGTTTATTTCCTCAAGCTCTTCTATTAAATGTAATTATCTATGCTAATCATGTATAAAGGCCAGACAACAATATCCTGCAGGTGCCAGATCATGACATGCTTAGTCCTATTGAAAGGGTCAGTTAGAAAGTAGGCAAGAAAGTGCTAATAAGAAAAATCTCTATGAAGAGCAAAAGGGATTATGAGTGAAAAATTTGGAATTTCTACTTTACTAAATATTGCAAAAGGCATGCAGTATGAGAGCATAATTTATATTAATGGGCATTATCTTAAGAGTCCTTGTTGATGTGTGATAAGTTTAAAGACCTTGAGCGACCTCATAAGGTGCAAATGAATGAAACGCAAGAAGAATTATGTGAGTTTAATTAAGAACTGAATTTTGTAAAGAATTCCAGAGTGCAAAAATACTCTTACCAACAGAAAATGTTCATAGATCAAAGGTAGGAGTTGGATTTTGAAGTGTACCTCTGAAATTTTCATATTTTAGAGTAATTTTCCCACGGAAAAAAACCCACCATGAAATTAAGCCATTTGAAACATTAAAAGACAAAGGCTTCTGCCCAGCTAGGCTGGAAGGTAGTCTGCCAGAAAATAATAAAAAATACATTGGCTACATGTGTTTTGTGCTATTTCATTTGCAAATAAGGATATTGTTATCAGAGGTCTCAAACATGGTTTTGCAGCTCTGCATATACAATAAAATAACACCTGTTTCCCCTAATTGCCCTCAAAAGCTCCTCTGTATGTAGCAAGCAGTTAATTATTCTGAATTCACACCTAGCATCAGATTTGACACACTAAAAGATACAGCTTATATATAAAATAGTAAGTAAATATGTTTTCTGTTTAAAAGACAAGCTACATGAAACAGAAGTGCTAACAAAATCAATGTTGGAAGATACCTGAGAATGAAATTCATATTTGATCAAAGAAGAATTACTGGAATTAGTCAGCTCTGGGAAAACAGCAGAAAAAGGAGGTATGCTTCTTGTTGTAGCTCTTTCCTAAAGGACAGAGAGGCATATATTTCAGTTTAGAAAATGCAGTGAGCATCACAAAGACTTGGGCACATGTTTAGCTTAATTATATGTATATATATATATAAATATAAATCTTTTAATACACAGGAACTGTACTCTTTTGCTATATTAATGAAGCTAATGAAAGGGTGACTTGTTCAGAAAGGAAGATTCTTTCCTGCTTTCTGCTCTTTCCTCTGATTTTCCTGGCCCACAACTGAGAAACGCAACATGGCTTCTTTCTACATGTTCTCATGTGAACTTCACACAAAGCTAACAATAGCACAGAAATTGGCTTAGCCTCTGTTACCTCTGCCAGAGAGTGAAAAATAAAGAGTAAACAAATTCTGTCTTGAGTCACTGGTTACTTTAGTTTCAGTTCCGAGAGAGGTCTCTTATTACCTGACCTTGCCAGAAAGGGCCATCGGTAAGTGGATGCTGGAGATCATTCCACTCAGAACAAGAAGTAGTTTCAAAGCTCTAACTAAATTTACCATATACCCTATGATGAATGCATTTGAGAAAGGTCAAGAAAACAATGACAGCTTTATTGTTTTGTCTTATTTCTTTTTATCTCATCTGCTCTTTTATCTCCGTATGGCAACCTTTCACAGAAATCTAAGACTCTAAGACATATTAAAAAAAAAAAAAAAGAAGCCTTTAGTGAATTTAAACCTAAAATTTACATGAGGCTTAAATGAGGCTTAAATTTCTTTTCTCTTGATTACTAAATCCTGACCCTTCTTTCATTTTCTTTTTTTTCTTTTTTTTTCTTTTTTTCTTTTTTTTGTTTTGTAACAGTAAAACATAATTCAGCTTACAGAGATGAAACAGAGACTAACTGATATTTAGAGCAAAGAACTGTTTGATTTTCTTGGAGTTGGGAAAATTTATGAAAATTATAGTTTCATTATATTTATGACCATTTTTGTAAATGCAAATTTAACGCTGAGGTTTTCTTGACTGAAGACACATGTCCATACAGATAAATGCAAATACTGAAGGAAATTTTATTTCATACGAACTGCGCCAAAACCCCTTTTTTCATAATTAAAACATGTTCCCCTCATGGGAAGAGTAATCATTCACAGACAGGTTTAAGTGTCCCCAGAGCACAAGTGGTTTTGCTTCTTGCATCAGCTTGCTTTCTTTTTGTCTGGGGAAAAGACTACACCTCCCTTCCAGGCATGGCTGTTTCAATAAGACCATCAATGTGATTTATCCCTGGCCTCATAACTCCAGTCATTCTATTGCTGCACAGTGAAATATCACTCCTAGAAACTCTTCTAGCCACACTCTTCAGGTCTGTGGAATTTTAAGAGCTGATGAAAGATGGTATTATTTGGCCTCCAAGCTGCCTGTTTGCCAGATGTGTCTCCTCGTTAAAGTTCCCTTGGTACCTTTCTGGTCAAGGAAGACTGCTAATCCTTTTACCTTGGTCAAATTCCAGTTCATGGAGCTCCATTCTGTCTATATCAACGCACTTCCCCCACTTTAATAAGAATACCTGAGGGGTTTGCAAGTTTGTTTTTGTGTTCCTCACATAAACAGTCACACAGTGCTCCTTCTTATTGTGATATTTTGTAATTCATCTCAATGCATATATGCAGGGCAATAGGAAGGTAATGGGAAAATGTTGGCATGAGTAAATTCAAATTCAAGACTTAATGTCTTGAAACTATCAGTTTGTAAAATATGCAGGGATTGAAATCCCTGTGTAAACATGGGGTCATTACTATATTAAACAAAATCAATTTCCCTCTTTCCAGAATTCTATTATCAGAATTCAAATAATTCATGTATGTGTAAATTGTATGATGAGTTTTATCATCTAGGAAACAGAGTTCAAGGATGAGTTTGGGTCAATTTTTTTATTTGGGTAAGGTCTTGAGAAGGATTTCTTGCCCTTTATTGATAATTTCTCTGAGTAATTGTTCTACATTTATAGTATAAAGTTCATAGTCTCATGACTTCTTTAGCTTTAATTTCTAAAAACTACAATTGCAGTATTTCTGGAGAAAGTACTGTCAATACCTCATCCCATTAATGTTTAATTTCAGCTCATGTGCTTTTACTTATAGTTCAAATATTAAGACCTTCCAGAATAGAATGCTTATATCTCCTGGGTCCTTTTTTCAAAACAGCTCAGAGCTCAGGACATGGAACTGGGATAAAATCTGTTTACTGTTTGTCTTAACACAAGCATTGGATATTATTGAAAGGATGTTTTGGGAATGGTAGTAATTAAGGTACACTGAAACAGAAGGGTGTGAGTGCATCACATGACTAGCAAGAGAGTGTAGCTGGAAGAGAGCCTTGGCCACCCAAGCGTAGGAAAATCATGAATTCTGATAATTTCCTGTGAAAATATCTGAAACTAGTGAAGTAAGCCACTGCTTACTGTCTGCATGAAGGAGTCTTCATTAGTTTTTCTCAAAGCCTTATCCATGGCAGGCTGAACCCAGAAAATCATGGTTAATTTTTACATGTGAATGGAAAAAAATAATGGAAAAAAGCTATCAGGAGTATTGAATTTGTGGGCTATGAAAGATGTCAAAAAAAAAAAAAAAAGGAATAAAAATAAAGCTAAGGCAATTTTGGTAACACTGGCTTTTTTCTGTCCATCCATGTAATTGTATAGACATTGAAAAACACATTCACAAATAATGAACAGAGAAATACACAGCAAGGGACCATTTTTGTTTTAGTATGAAAATAAGGCTAACACCCTGTCTCATAATTCAAAAACATATGTAGATTGTACCTGTTTACCAGGTAAAAGATATCTGATTACACTTGTCTGATAATACTGAATTTTCATCCTGTAAGAGTATACAATGAGGAAGCAGAAAAACAAATAGTTGGTTCTGCAGCTTGTGACTTTGGGATTTCATGTCCTGTTTGCTGGAGGCACATTTACATACAAAGGTTAAATCAGATGAAGCAGTCTGATACCAGTCTGTCAGTAGTAATATTGGCAGTGATTCAAGATTTTGGTTAGTCATGTTATAAAATTCCTGTTCTTCTTTTCATTTGATTGACTTATTTAACTTACTTTCATTTGATTGACTTATGCTTCTGCTTTCTGGTCCAGTAATTTAGACAATTAGTTTTATATTTACAATAACCTTTATCTAAAGAATAGTACTTGCATTTCTCATAGTGTCTTACATTTATTAAAATCAAGCTATGACTTGTTTTTGTGAACAGCTTACAGTGTTAGAAAACAGACTCCTTTTACTCTATCTCACTGTTAAAAAGAAAAGAATACCATCTTCCCTGCTGAATATCCTTTAAAATTTGCTTCAGTCTCTCAGATAGAGAAAAAGGGACAAAAATTTTAATGGAAAAGATTGAAACCTCTTTACACACTGCAGACTCAATAACCTCTGTGGAAGACTAGCAGTTAAGGATTTTCTATTTCAGTACACTACTTTAATATTAATGGGTTTAGTTTTGCAAATCTTTTGCATGTTTTCTCCTTTTTATTCATGTAGACCCACTGACTTTATTATGAATAGATGGGATCAGCACAGAGCTACCAGGAACAAGTCCACTTCTATGTACAAAAGTTAAAAAAACCCATCTTTTTATTACAAGAATAAAATGGCTTGTTTTAAACATAGTTATGAGCTAAACCCAAATATTTAGGGATTTTTAAAATCATGTAATGTTTATAAAAAGGAGTCAATGAATGAAGGAATATAGAGTAAGTATTACTTGGTTAATAAGATCTTCTGAATGAAATAGCAGGTCTTTCACCACATACTTAATTATTTGCTTTTTCTTGATTGTGCTTCCTGTAATTTACTGAATGTTTGTATATACACAAATGAAAATGCAATTTATTTTTAGATACAAATGCAAAGCATTGTCTTTACATATTCTGATGACGCCCACACCAGTCTGTACCTTGTCTTTCTGAAAAGGAATAGGCTAATGTACAAAGTAAAAAATGGCCAGACAAGTGCTAATCTACATCAGTCAATTATCCAGGTAATATGTTGTGGGACTGAAATAAGAAGTACTGTGAGCCAGATTGAACTTTCAGCATTTTGGAAGAATATTTTTCTGACACTTGATGAAATACCTTGCACAAAAAGGTCATATTAGCTGAGAAGGTAAACTATCTTTTTCTTCTGATGTGTAAAAAATACTTCCTAATAGCAGTAAATACATCAGGACTACAATCTGAGAGACCAATTTGATGGTTTAATATTGTGGAAAATGCACCACATACAGTGAAAGGAGGTGTGATGGAAAGGGAAGAGGAATAGAAAACTTTCTGAAGTTGAAGGCAATGAAGCATAAAGATTTCCTGTCACACCGTAGGTGGTGGGGTTTTTTTGTTTTTTTGGGTTTTTTTGGTTTTTTTTTTTTTTTTTGTTGTTGTTGTTGTTGTTGTTTTTTTTTTTCTGTCAGGCAGGAGATTTTTCAACATACAGCATAATATTTTGTATATAACTTTAATTTGCTAGAAGTATCAGTGGTATGGAGTAAATATGACCCTCACCTATCTTTACTGAGCAGTTTAGTTTCTGAGGATGTCTTAGAGGTGTCGCTATAGTTCTCTTACACTTTGGTGTAATGCCTTTTAAATTTAATTTCCAGAGGTCTGGCTTGTGGTACAGACCATTTACAGAAAAGATAAAGTTACAGTCTTTGAGCTCATTTAAGTGGAAATGAATTTTGTATACTCTGCTGGAAATGTTTTGTTACAGTGGCCAATGTGCCAACAGTTTACACTGAAAGTAGATAAGTTGTGAAAATTCAAGAAGGATCTATTAGCTTCCTTGTAGAGAAGATTAATATTCAAGGTTAATAATTTGAAGTAAAATGCATAATTTTATTAAATAAATAATAACTTCTATTAATATTAACTTAATCTGGTCATTGAGCTTCTTGGGACAAACTCCTGGACCAAGTTTTCATTTTGGGCACCACCTCTTACTGTACCCCTTCTTTCTATAAATGAGCCTAACTGTACAAATTCTTCATACTGGAAGATGAGACATAGATACCATATGGACCAACAGGGTTTAAAATCTCATATTCCTTACTATCACTGAAGTATACCAATATTTTATTTCTATCTGGAACAAAACATCTAAAAGCAGTGGCAACTGAGCACCCTAGCAAGTGAACTGAGGCTTTGTTTTTTTAATGTTCCAAAACTTTGGCTGAAATTATCTCAGGATAAGCCCATACGATCTTACTACCATGTACATTTCCGGGACTCCTTTCCAAAATCAGGATATGTAAAATTTTCTTCCTCATTCTCTAGACTAGAAGAATTTTATCAATTTTTCTCTATCTCTGTCTCTCTTTCCCTGCAGATAAACAGCTGGTGTGATAGAGGATATGAACTTGCCTTGATGATTAATTTATATTATACTCTACTTGAATAATAGATTAACAGAATTTTCCTGGAAATAAACCAGGATATTTCACCACATTCCCTTACTAGTCTAATTTAATCTCTGGGCAGCTTGGATTGCATAGCCTTTGGCTCAGTTTAATTTCAGAAAGGCCCTGTAATATTCACAGAAAAATGTAAGTGCCAGGTCTGACTTATGATCTATACCTGTGATATAGACTTCTAAATCCTGTGTCAGTTCTAAAACAGATGGCTCACTCTTTTCACTCTTACTCTTTCCAACACTCATGCAGAACATTCATTTACTTGAATGATGAGCCCTCTGTAGTTCTTAAGGCTTAATTCTCCCTGGCTGCAGATTTTTAAATTTAATGAAGAAATGGATCATAGTCAAGATAGATCCAGTTAGGAAGTTGCTAACTTTTTTCATGTGATGCCATAAGGTGAAAACCCTATGATTCAGTGAGGGCAATTTCAGAAGGAGAAAATAAATATTATACGTGGAGAAAACAATTTGAAATAAAACAGTCAAATGGTTCTTGCAATGGTTCAGTTGTTTCTGTGTCTCCTATCTTCTTTCAACATCCTTCAAGTTTAATATTTATTCATGCTTTACCACTTGCTTATTTTTGCATTTATCCAAATAAAAATCTGTATTGAATGTCAGTGGTTTGGTCAACAACACACATTTTTGAAAAATATTTCCATTTATCATATATCATGTTTGCAGCAAGAATAATAAAAGTTCTTTATACAGTTTCTAGATTCACTATTGAAAAAATACTGGCTTTATAAATGACGCATTCAGTTCTTGAGCTCATTTGTATTACTGATACATATAATAAAATTGACATGCAGATTTGCTGCTGATTACTCTTAAGGATTGATTGATGGTTTACAAAATTCTTTTCTTAAATACATATATTCAGGTACATTCTATTTTCAGGTATAGGTAAATAAATCCAACAGCCAGTGACTACAGCAAAAGAAGACACATAAGTGAGCAGAAACAAATGATCTGGTCCTCAGCTAACAGAAGAAAAAAGGTTATGGAAAAACATATGATAAATTATCTCCATTCTGACTTTCAGACCTTTGAGAATAAAAGTTTTCATTTTCTGAAATGCAGAGTTTTTCAACTACATTTATATGAGCTATGTAGACAATAAGTGATCATCTGACTTATTTACTCTGTGTGTTTTAATGTCATGTTATATCATACACAAATGTGACAGTCTAATTATAAGGGAAAACAATGATAGAGCACTCACAAGAGAACTCTTAGAATACACTAAAATAGTGGAGCTAGTTAGGCTTGGAGAAAGAATATGGATCATTTCCACACGATATTAGTTCACATTTTAAATTGTTCCATTTTATCCATACATGCAGTCTCACTTTGGTTCATGGGTTACATGCATTCAAAAAGAGAAACACTGAGAGATTGTCTGAGCACCCAGGGCTCACATTAGGAAGTCTAAAGCCCTGGTAGAATTAAATTTGTCCAGGGATTTCAAGGGCAATAAGAAAACCTTCTCTAGGTACATTAATGGTGAAAGGTAGACTAGGGAGAACGTGGGCCTTCTCTGGAAGAAAATGGGAAATGTGGTTACCTAGGATATGGAGAAGGCTGAACAATTCAATGACTTCTTTGCTTTGGTCTTCACCAGCAAGTGCTTTGGCCACACTGAACAAGTTACAGGATGCAAAAGCAGGGACTCCCACCTGCTATAGGAGAAGATCAGGTGTGAGACTGTCTAAGGATCCTGAAGGTGCACAAGTCCATGGGACTGATGAAATGCATTTGTGGGTCATGAGGGAACTGGTGGAGGAAGTGATTAAGCCACTATCCATTATATTTGAGAAGTCATGGAAGTCCAGTGAAGTTCCAACTGACTTGGAAAAGGGAAATATAATCCTCATTTTTAAAAAGGAAAAACAGAAAGATCTGGGTAAATACAGGCCAGTCAGCCTCACTTTGTGCCTTGCAAGATCATGAAGAAGATCCTCCTGGAAATTATGATAAGGTACATGGAAAATAAGGAAGTGATTGGGTGACAGCCAACAGGGCTTCACTAAGGGCTAACTGTGCCTGACATATTTGTGATGGGGTTACAGTAGTGGTGGATGATGGAGGAGTAACTTCCATCTGTCTGGACTTGCGCAAGGCATTTGACACTGTCCCACATGACATCTTTCTCTAGAAACTGAAGAGAGGTTGGTTTGATGGACGGACCACTCTATCGATAAGATAGAGTTTGATGGACGGACCACTCTATCGATAAGAATTGACTGGATGGTCTAACTCACAGCGTTATGGTAAATGGCTCTATATCCAACTGTAGACCAGAGACAAGTGGCATTCCTCAGGGCTCAGTTTTGGGATCAGCACTGTTTAACATCTTTGTCAGTGACATGGGCAGTGGGCTTGAGGGAACTCTCAGCAAGTTTGTCCACAACACCAAGGTGCATGGTGCAATCTACTCACTGGAGGGAAGGGATGTCATCGAGAGGGGCCTTGGCAGATTTGAGAGGTGGAACTGTGCAAACCTAAAGTTCAACAAGGCCAAGTGCAAGGTCTTGCTCCTGGGTCATGATAATCCCAAGCACAAGCACCAGCTTGGCAGATGTATTGAAATGTATTGAATGTATTGAAATGTATTGAAAGAATCCTTGGGTAGAAGGACTTGGGGACTTTGGTGAATGACATGCTGGACATCACGCAGCCATGTGTATTTGCAGCCCAGAAGGCCAGCTGTGTCCAGGCATGCACCAAAAGGAGTGTGGACAGCAGGGTGAGGGATCTGCCCTTCTACTCTGCTCTCATGACACCCCACTCAAAGTGCTGTGTCCAGCTCTGCGATCCCTAAAATAAGAAGGATGTGGACCTGCTGGAGTAAGTTCAGGGAGGGTCACAAATACGATCAGAGGGTGGGAGCACCTTTCCTACAAAGAGAGGCTGAGAGTTAGACTAGTTCACCCTAGAGAAGACGAGGTTCCAGGGAGACATTATAGATACCCTTTAGTACCTAAAAGGGACCTGTAAGAGAGCTGGAAGGAATGTTTTTACAAGGGTGTGATAGGACAAGGGGGAGTAGCTTTAAAATGAAGGAGGGTAGGTTTAGATTAGATATTAGGAACAAATTCTCTACACTGAGAGTGGTGTGGCATTGAAAAATGTTGTACAAAGAAACTGTGGATACCCAGTCCCTGGAAGCGTTCAAGGCCAGGTTGGGTGGAGTTCTGAGCAACCTGACCTAGTGCATGATATGCTGCCTATGACAGGGGTGTTGGAATTAGATGGTCTTTGATGTCCCTTCCAACCCAAACCATTCTACAATTCTATGAAGTCTTAGAAGAGCTTACAAAAAGCAGATTTCCAGAAAATAAATATGAATTACATTGTCTCCACTAGGATTTGACATGAGACCATTATACACCCAAAAAAACCTTTGCAACACTGAGATTTAAAATATTGACACCAAATATCCTTGTGCAATTTTTCAGTCAAGAAGAGAAAAAAAATATTGAACTAACAGTAAACAGCTTTACATTTACCTCTGTGCATTTCCTCCAACAGAACTGAAAACACAAAAGTTTTCTTGCACACATTCAATTAGTATTGTTAGGAAAATGGGATCTACTTGCAGATATAATGTTAGCCTAAAAATGGGTTACACATGTCGAATGAATTATTCATTGTCAACCACTCATTTACCTCTTCAGCTAGAAAAACCAATATCCAATTCAAGAGAACATGCTTCTTCAAATGCATGAATAGTTCACAGGCACAACTCCTGGAGTCTATGTCCCTTGTAATCAGGAGCCATTAAGGGTAGGTCAAAAACAGTAAATGAGATTGACAAAACTATAGGTTTAATAATAAATATGATACTATTATGGATGATTTTTATCTTAATTGGTTTTGAAAATTAGTTGGGTGGTAACAAAAGCTGGAAAAAAGCATTTAATTTAAATCAGACAATTAAAAGTCCCAGTGGATTTGTGGCTGATAATATTAACAAATGTTTAAAAGATTAAATTTTAGCTTCAGAACCTGAATCAATGTGTAATATGCAGGTGAGTCATTATCTTCTGCTAGTAGCAAGCCTAATGAACCCTACCCATAGATGTTCATCCTTGTTATTAAATTCCCTATTTTAAATTTGTGAGTTTGGTGTATTATTTCATTTTATAGCTGTCATTTAGGGAAAAAAGAAAAAAAAAAGACCCCACCAAACATATGATTTTAGCATTCAAAATTTAGTCTGTGACATAAAAGGGTATTATTTTCATATCCAATCATATAAACTTTAAAAAACTTTCTATTGCCTTATAAGTTTGACATTTCAGTGGAAGATTTTTCATGATAATAATGAAAGACTGTTTTCCTGTGCTTTGAAAGCTATTGCATTTATAATGGGCTTGTATTACTCATTTTGGAAATATGCCTTGTTGTCTTCTTTATGCATCATATAAAGTATAGCAATGGCATTTGTTTTTCTCAAAAGTTCTGTGGGAAGAAGCAATGCCCAAATTTTTATTTCTGAAAATAACTTACCCAAATGAGAGGACAAGGTATTTCCTAGCCTTTTCAGAGTCTGAAGTAGCTTGAAGCCATGTCTTGCAGATCAAGAAGATTGTTATAGTTATTCTGTTATGGAGATTTTTTGAGGCCATGGTGTAGCCAAGAAGGTAAGAATCAATGGATTTCAAAGCAGTAATGAAAACATGGTTGAAAACCTCTGATCTGGGTACCTCTCCACACCCCACACCTTCCAACCACCCCAGTTGTTTATTATGCACTTCATATTATACTGTGACAACATGCACTTTGAAAATACAGACCTATTAGGGTTGTATTAGCACTATGGTTATAAACACAAATCAGAAAAGGCTCATTATTGGTTACTGAAGGAATGCAACCTGGTGTACAGGTTAGAATTGGCTTTAGGACATAAGGAAGAATAAAAAGAAAAATAATTCAGCATATAAAAATCCTCCTTTATTTCATAAAAACACAAAGGTATTAACAAGAAGTATGAAAGACAGCTACAGCCCCTACAAGAATGGTGACAAAGAGAAAACAGAGACAAATTACTCTGCCTTTTCTCCCCTGGTTAAGGATGTCACCCATAACTAATGCCATTATTTATCTCTTGGGTTCACACTTATATATTACATAACTCTGCTTTTAGATTTGCCATTCACATTTTGTTAGTGCAAACTCAGCTTCCACATGTAAAAGATTCAGTTTTCCTATTACATTTGGTTATGTACATTTGTACAAGCTGGAATTAAAGAGTAAATGTGCATTTGGCAAGCTGGAATTAAAGAGTAAATGTGCCTGTGTGTTTCACGCCACAGCCTTCCCATGTCAAAATGTGATCAATAATGTGGCAGTGAGTGAGAGGAAATGATCCTGTAGCAGATAACTACTGCAGAAGGACAGACATTCCTAAAAAAAAAATGTATTTTTTCTAACTACCTCTTCAGCTTTCTCTAGGCAGCATTCCCGAGTTCCACAAAGTTAACCTGAGAGGTAACTAACTCAGAGAAGTGAGTCCAATGTCAGCAAGCTCATGTTTGTGTCAGTAAAGAACCATCTAAATATTTAAAAATTAAAAAAAAAAACCGCCTGAAACCATTGAACTTGACTCTGTGGAATTCTGTACTACTCAGTGGACCTTGCAGTGGACTGACCTACAAAACAATACAGGATAAAAAATGAAAACAAAAACAATCCACCAAAAAACCCAATCCAAAACCCTAACCAGATACAAAGCCATCGGTCATTTTCCCTCTGTGTCTAATCTTTCTTCAAGGCCTAATTTCTATGCCTCAAAATTATGTTGTTTGCTTTATTGCTTGGCAAAGCATTTTCAGATATTAATAAATGGCTTTGATTTTGTCTTCATTTGTAGAATTGGTTCTAAGTTATTTAAAGTTATAAAAAATCAGGTTGTATATTTATAACTGCATAATATCTGACCAAATTTTAATATCTACTAACATATATCTCAACAAAGGAGTCTTTTTTTCTAAAGACACACTTTCCATGGTTTATTCATATGGAAAGTATAAAAAAAGTCAGTTTTATCTTCCCTTTTGAAAAAATGGAAAGGAAATTAAATCCAAGAAAGAATGAAAAAAGAAAGAAAGGAAGGAAGAAAAGTAAAAAACATATGTAAAAAATAAAGATTGTATATTTCAGAGCAGTTTCTAAGTTTTGAGTTTAAAGTAGGTCTGAGAAATAACAGAATGGCTGAGCTTTTATGAATTCACCATGAGTATTTGTTTTCAAGACTCCACAGCCTTTCTATGAAATTTATGACAAGTTCTTTACGTCTAAGGAAATTCAAAACCCTTCTGAGATTCTCTGAGAAGCCAAAAGATCTCTTCAAAAGATATTGATATAATATGTGGAAGAGTCTGAAAAAATATGCTTAAAGATTTTGTTGGTAGCGATGCTTTTTTGTTTGTTTGGGGGTTTTTTACTTATTGTTGTGAGATTTTGTTGTATTGTTTTTTTTCTTTGCACCTAGAAATTGCAGCTTCCCTCTTCCTGTGTTTCTTACTATCAAATAAAATTTGGGCTTGTCTACTTTTGGGCCATCGAATTTCGGAGATGATTCCAGTTTTCTGCTGTAAGACAGTCTTTAAAAAGGTGGTTTATGCTCTTCTGCATTCTTCTTGGGAAGAATTTGGTGCATTCAGAATAAGTGAGTATACTTAAAGTAAAATAAAAATCTCTCATAGTTCTGCTTTTGTTTGTACACAGGTGGAAATGGAAAAATATGTCAATAAAGAAGAAGAAACATATGTAAATACTTCTGGTTAATTGGCTATCTTTCTGTCTGGGGTTGGTGATTAATCTTTTTTTTTTTTTTTTTAATCTGCTTATGTTACTGTGCCTAAATGGGAGATCGTGTTTCTGTTTCGTTTTCCTTTTCTTTTGACACTGACTTCTGAGTGAGGCGCTCCAAGATGAGTTCAATCAGCACCACGGACAGAGCTCCCATTCACCCTCGCATTCTCCATCTCACATTCCAGGTGGCTGGGGCCCACATACGGCAGTCTTTCTCTCACTAGAAGATGCAGATCCACTTCTCTACCCAGACAGCACTGCTCAAGTGATCTTTAGAAGGCAATGTTTCAATTGACTTTTCTCTATAAAATCTGCCAACAGGTTTAGAACCAGATACACGCAGCAGGGTATACAGGTAGTGCAAGGCAACAGCATGATGGCTGAAGTTTTGTTTCCTTAGGGAACAAAATCACAAAATGTTGCTGCTGCAATAAAATAAAAACAAAAAAATTATGAAAATGGAAACCAGAAGTTTTTCAGGGTTTTTTGGTCATAGTATAAATTGAACAGCAGGATGGTCAAGCAGTTCTATCCATCTTCTTGATGATTTCTGCTCTCAAAAAGGCAGAAAAAGAAATCAAATCTGGGCCAGTCACTACCCAGGTAAACTGAGTCTGTACTCAGTTTTAGGGGAAAAATTTAGCAATTGTGTTAATTTTGGCTGAAGTAGAGTCAATTTTCTTTATAGTAGGTAGCAGGGGGCTATGTTTTGGGTTTATGGTGGAAAGAATTTTGATAGTTCAGGGAATATATTTGTCATTGCTGAGCAGTGCTTACACAGAACCTTTTTCACTTCTCACACTACTCCACCAGTGAGCAGTCTGGGTCTACATAAGAAATAAGAGGGGACAGAGCCAGGACAGCTCCCCCTGTCTGAACAATGGGATATTTCATACAATATGAGGTCATGCTTAGCAGTAAAATGAGGGGAAGGGTTGTGGGTGAGTCCACTGCTCAGGGACTATCTGGATATTAATCTGTTGCTGAGAAGCTGTTCTTTTGCATTTCTTGTCTTTCTTGGGTTGTATTTCTTTCATTTTCTTTTCATTGAAATTCTTTATTGTTGTTGTTTAGGATGATTATTTTATTGTATTTAAATTCTTGAACTCATGACTTCTACTGTTTGAATTCCCTTCATCCAATCCTGCTGGGACAGGGAGTAAGCAAGCAGCTATGTGGTGATGGTGCTGGCTGGGATAAAACCATGAGAGTCCTAAACCATGTTCAAAGATTAGTGGATCAGTACAGAATGGGACTGTTCAGTCATGTCTGAGTGAGGCAGAACTTGAGCATAGACCATTTATTCTTAGATCCATAAACATCTATTTTGAGTTACACTACGACTGTACTCTTATTTTTTTTTTTTTATTTTTAATCTCTTTTCAGAAGATATAATGAAAAAAACCCACAAATTTGAAAAAAAAAAAGTGGAAAAAACCATAATAAAACCCCACAAATATTTCGTATTCAAGGACAGGTATCTTCTTCCATACTATTTGATTGCTACATCTTCCAGGAATATGGGTGTGTTTATGCTCAGAGACATATACAGCTCTGCACATTTAGATGATTCTAGCATGCAGGATGTGAACACTGCTAATGTGTTCCTGAGGCTACAGGACTGCCAGAACTTTCAGCTGTGTATTTTTCTAAAAAATATGTATCAAAAGCTCAAGCAAGTTTTATCTGAAGAGACCTAGGTAGTCAATAGAAAATAGAGAGTGAATGAAAGAAAAATATTGAAACAACTGTCTTCCACTTCTCTCTGGCTGTGTTTCTTGTCTGTCAGGGTTGTTCTCATTCCAGCAATTTCCATGATGCCATAAACCCTAGACCATCACTTATGTGTTCCTAGCAAAAATCTTACTGTTTTGTCTCTCAGGCCAGGCCTTTTATATCTCTTTTCATCTGCTATATATTTACTGCTTTTTCTCCCTGACTGTTTTCTTTCTGCACTATCTTTGATTTTCCAGGAAAATTCTGTTTCCAGCTAACACCTGTCTGAACTACCACCCTTGTTCCTTTCTTGCCCAATAATTGACCAGCCAGGTGAAAACAAAAAATAACTTTCTTTCTTGCAAGTAACTCACATCTGTGTGAAGGACAATAGCTCAGAAAATTAATACCAAAATCAGTCCACAATATATCTTCTCATCTTTTGTCTTTTCAGAAACAACTTTCCACACATTGCCATGAGTGCATAAATCTTGAGCACGCATGTAAACATTTGAAATGTCATTCTTCTATTTTTTTCTTTTATTAATAGCAAATTAATTTGAGAAGACATCAATAAATAACAGAATGTGATTAAAAATGACACATATTTCACAGGTAAGTTTCAAGCAATTTTTAAATTAAATGTTATTATTTTTCAAGCACTGTCAAAAGTTGTTAGCCTAATTTGATCAACAGTAGTGTAAAAATTGACAGCTTCTTTGAGGACGTCCCTGGAAAACGATGAAAACTGCACTCAGTGTTTCATCATATATTAAAGACAAATGAATTGCAGAAAATCTCTTGTTTCATCATCTTTCCCACATTAATAAAGTTACCTGCCTGGTTATGCTTTCATCATGCCACTGATGAATAACATTGGACTCCTCTAAAGAGTCCACTGGTAGCAAAGGAAAACCCAATTCTTACAAAATAAAAAATGTTGTCTAATAATTTATAGTACAATTTTACATTTTAATTTGGAGGAGTGCAATATTTTAAGAGTAAAAGCTTTTTTAATATTTTAGAAGTAAAAGTTAAACATTAAATTTTTAAAAATATAAAAATATTTTCTTTACCTTTGAAATTCATAAATCAATTAATAAATTACTGAGCACCAACACTGACTAATTTTATTTAAAAAATGAAAGTTCAATTAGTATTGTCAAATACTGCCTTTACTAAAAGATGCTGCTGACTATATCTCTCATAGCAGGAGTTCATACTGTGGTTCTCAAGACACTGTCCAAGAGAACTTGCATGCTACTGTGGACCATTTGATGTGTGTTTTAATTATTGGTGAAGATGGCTGTTCCTATAAATGCAGAGCATGAGAAGTGGTACTGATATTTTTCCATGTGTGTCTGCAGGTATGTATTTGATTTTGGCAAAATCAGAAACAAATAACTGCAGGAAGTTGCCATGAATAGCCCTTGTCATTTTACAGATCCCTGAAAACCTCAATGATAGAAGACTATATCAGAGACTGTATAAACTTACCAAGCTTTGCCAGAGTCAGGCCAGATGCATAAGGTGTGAAAACTGTACTAAATTATAACATTTTATAAGCCTTTCTTACACCTGAGTCAAATGACATTTTTTAGGGTCAAAAAAATCAACTCTTGAGACTTTTTGAGATGGAGGGAAAGTCAGAAGAAAAGCAAAGTTGGAAAACTTACATCAAAACCAAGAGTTAGGTATACCTAAATTTTCCTTCTGTAAAGAAAGGTTCATACCCATCTGGTGTTTTTTCAAACAACCGCTCCCCTGGCACTGAAGTTTTCAATGCCTCTAGAAGTGAAGTTGGAGATGACAGCCCTCCTGCTCCCACTCAGCTGCCAGAAGGGTTGGCTGTACCTTGATCTGCTGGGTAAGAGAAGGCCAGATGGAAAACAGACCAGATGGAAAGTATCTTGGACATCAGGCAAGTAATACAAACTACTTTTATTGTATTTACCAGTATCTTAATGCAGTACATTCAACCAAAATGCATCTCCAATAACTTATTGACAAATTTTCTTTCTACAATGATAAAATCTACCATGTTCAAATACTTCTTACCACCAAATAAGAGAATAAAGTGTGCTTCTTTTGTGAATGACCTTGAGAATTCTGGAACAATTCTCAAAATCAGCAACTCTGCTGTTTTATGCTCAAATAAACAATATGTTAACCTTTATGTTTTGGTTTGCTGAAATAAGTTTAGGGAGAGAAGGTCTGTGGGAACTAAAACTATAAACCTTCAAATAAAATGTTTTGTAGGCTCAGTACTGAAAGCTAGATCTCAAGTTGTATGTAGTATGCATTTTGTGATCAGTTCCTCTAATCAGAAATATTAAAAAAAAAATTTGATGATCATGGATACCCTAATGTTTAGCTAACACAAAACAAGGCTTTGGAATTCTTTCAGAAGTGAATATGGAAAATTATCTCTTTCACAGATGTTGTCACTTGTGCTTTCCTGTTGATTGTGCTAGCAGATCAAGCAGTAATAGCATAGCTAAAAAGTTCTGAAAGTATTTACTGGAAAGATAGCATCAAAACTTATTTAGAAATTACTTTTCTTACAAAGTGGCTTTACTACCTTTTTGATTACACATTTGCAGTTTCCATAAATGCTAGCAAATTTGATCATACAAACAGATACTTATTCAATTTTTGATGCAATCCAATTTCTGAAGCCAAAATACTTTTCTAATATAAAATTCCTGAGTCTTTTTTCCTAGCACAACTTAACCAACTAAGCCTTAAAGTCTTAATTTCTAGATTTAACTGTTGCAAAATACCCTCAGAATGGCTTTGGCAAGTTAATAAAAAAAAAAACTGCTGTGCACTGGCATCCTTCTGAAAGGCACATAAAAATAAATCCCTTCAAATGCATTCTTTGCTTTAATGGTTAGTTCATGCAAATTTAACTGTCCTTGATGACATGTTTTAATTTCTGCTTCTGCCTCTGGACTAACACAAATGCTAAATGCAGTTTTACTGATAGCATCTCCAGCATTGTGTGCAATCTGAGATTTAGCAGATCTCAGCATTTTGTGAAGAATGAAAACATGCACTCTTGCAGACCTTAACACTTTCTTTAACCCTATTTTTTTGAGAATTTTGACTTTTCCTTTAACAGGTAGAAAAATATTAGGAAAGAATCCAGATATTAAGTTTTGTTTCACATCCATTAATTTTCAATCAGTAATGGATCACGTCTCTGGAAAAAAAACAAAGACATCAAAATAAGAAGGAATTTCTTAGAGTTTTTCCACTCAAACACTGTATTTTTTTCCCCTTTGAGATCTGTAAGTCCTAACACTTCTCCAAGAGTTCTTAGATATATTGAGATTTTTAGGTAATGAATGGGTTGGCCTCATCTCCTCTCTTACTCCTAAATATGTGCTATTATTTGCATCCTTACAGTAGTTGGTTGATTAGAGTAGATTCACCTCGTGAGTCCAGAAATGAAAGTGCTTGCTGAGACGACTCTTTCCAAACAAATCTGTGTGTCTGTTTGGGGATCAGATTATTTCTTCTGTGGTAAAATTTTTATAAAGAAGAATTAAATATTCCTAAACATTACTATTACTCAATATCTCCAATGAGTGAATGAGGAATATATTTTTTAGAATGTAGATTATTTTTTATCCTGGTGAAATAAACAATACCCTTGAACCTCCCTGGCTGGTATAATAGTCAAGTAAATCATGGATCCACATCCAGATGAAAGAATATTAAGGGCACCATGTGAATTTGAAACTGCCCTGGGGGAAACAAGGATCCATAACCTAATGAGCTGATTACACCCATCTGTCAGAGATTCATTCCATAAACGTGCTAAGAGGTTAGAATCTAAAAAAACCCCAAACTACCCACAGAAACTTGTGACACACAAGTGCAGAGGCAGAGCTGAGAGCTGGAAGATTCTTCTGAAAGTTTCTGAGGCTTTCTGAAGGTTGTGTTAAACACTATTGAATACAGGTCATATTCAATATACATATCATGTGTTATTTTCTCTCTGGTGATTACAATGCCTTAAATTAAGCTATTGAAGTATGATGTGCTAATGTAGTTCATCTCTCATCAGTTTAATGAACTATTCCCAAAGAGCATCTGTGACTGGGAATTCTTTCTATAACATGAGAGAAATACAAGAAGACCACTTGCTGAGTAACATACCTTTTAAAGCTAATTTTTTCTGCTCACATTGGTGCTGTTTCAAACTGCCTAAACTACCTCCAAGCAAGGTCAGTTGGACACTGGTTGTGATCTGGTCAAGGAGCTGCGTGTCTGAGCAAGGGCTGCCTGAATAGCCTCAAACACTGCTTTGCTGGAATGTAGATATACTTCACTGGCTCCTCCTGCAGTGGCTCATTAGCAAGCTGTGTAATGTCATTTGTTTTTCATTACACATTGACATATGTACTATATTCCATTAAAATAACACAGAGCTTCATATGTCTTTTCCTTGATTAAACTCATCAAACAATGAAAAGCCATCAGTTTTCATTATGCTTGAGGATTTACTGAGTTTTTGGAAAGAAGTTTTTGTTTATTTCAGTGAACTGAAGCAAATACTTAGCTGTAACTACTCTTTTTACTGCTATGCTAAGTAAGGATGAATTTTTCATCTTTTTTTAGATGTTAGAAAAGTACGTCCTTTAAAGCTTAGCTTTGTGTTTCAAAACAGGTCAACACTAACAAATATTGAACAGCCCTCTTCTGAATAGCAGTTTTTATTATGCTGTCAGAAATTTGCTTCTTCCTTACTTGTTGAGTATATAGAAAATTCTTGTCAAAGGCAAAACAAGATATCCTAGGCAGATGAAGATTAAGTATCAGCTGCTTACAAGGAACAACCGAAGCATTAAAGGAAATTCTTTGGCAAATATTTTTACTTCATCAATGTCAGACATTTGCAGTTCAACAAAAATAAAAGTTGGTTATACTTTTGAAATTTTTGATCTCAAGCTCCTTTATGATTTTCCCTTCTGGTATTTTACATTCATTTAAAGTATTGGTCTATTAAAATGGATTTATTAAAAACCATGTATTTCAGGAACCTGAATTTCCTAACACCAGAAGAAAGATGAAGGGCCAATGTACAGATTTATATATTGCACATTGAGTAGCAAATCAAACTGTGTACTGTGTCACACCATTAAAATGTTTCCCCTCAGTCTGCTAATTTTTTAGTTTACATGTAGCAAATAGAGGGAGAGGTATGGAGATACAGATTTTTTTTTTAGTGTAAAAGGAGTATGTACAGTAAGATAGGTGGTTCTTGGGGAGAATTGCTTTAAACAGAAGTAACATCACTTTAGGTAGGTGGTATTCTATTTTTTGCTGCAGGGTATGCATCAGTCCTACTGTGACCAAGACAACCTCTGCAACCTGTTTTTCCATTTGTACTTTCTCTTGCAGAAATGTTATTGCTACTCATATTGTTAGGGATTGATTACTCTGTGACAGTGGCAAGGCTGCTGCCATTGCATGCCACCAACTGGCGCTGCTCCTCCGTGGGCAGATGACCGCTCCACAGTACCTTTCAAATGCTCCTTGTTACACTTTTTTTTCTGGTGTGATGACAAGAGAGAGGGAAGTTCATAGTAAGACAAATAAGGTATGTAAGTACTATATAATTTAGTGCAAATTCTCCATCCTAAGTGAATGTGAAACTTCCTGAATATAGACTGGAAATACTGGATAAAAATCCATATTTCCTTTTTATACCATGCTGTTTTGGACTATGCCAAGAGAAATTAGATGGCTAGAAAAAGCAGAATATTTTTTAATTTTTGAATGTTTCATTGTTCAGGCAACCAATTGTGGAATTCAATTGTTTAAGCACACATTTGCCAGAGTAATTTTAAATCCCCTGCATCATCCGAAGCATCCAGACTGGACATAGTTTTGTGGCATAAGGAGGCAAGGAGGGGATATATTAAGAATATGTGCTAGAAATCTACACATGATGTATTTAATCCTGCCCAGAAGAATCTCTTTTTCTAGTGCTTTTTTTAAGACCAGAGAAACATCAAAGAAAACAGGCATAGAAAATATGCAGAAGCAAGGGTTTCTTTCTTTTCCCTGTGTGTCTTCAACTTTGATATGCATGGCCACAATGAAGTGGGTAAGGCAGATGCTATAGAAAAATTTTTCAGACTGGCTGGATAATTTTATAACTAATAATAACATTTGCAGTTATCCATGTAAAGAGGAGGGCAATCAGATGTTGCTCTCCAGGGAATAAGACAACCACTATACAGGAAAACAGGAATTTGTTCATTTCACTGTCTTTCTCCATGAGTGGTATTTCTTGCTTTGTGAAAAGTATCATATTGTTTTGTCTTTTTTTCTTAAGCAACCATATGGTTCAATGATGTATTTTCATACAGTAACTGCCACAAGTTTGTGTTTCTTAATTTTTTTAAGATTATTTGTGATGTTTCTTTCAAGATTATTTGTGATGTTTCTTTCATTTTGAGAAATTTATGGACCAAAATAACCAAGACTTATATAAAAATAGCACCATGTTAATATTAGTGCAGGGTGCACTGTGTGTTTTTCTTGAGATACTATATCCAAGAACCCGTATCATTCTTAACCTAAAAGAACAGACTTTTTTTCACTGTCAGCTCATTTATATTTTTATGGTGGAAAAACAATTATAAATTATAAATGTTTAATCAAATATGGGACTATTCAAACTTAAAATTGTAATTCCACTACCAGAACAATAGCTTTGAAGTACAACAACACTTTCTGCCCACACATAGTAATGACCTGTAGGGGATAAATGTACCAAAAGGGAAATCCATGCACTATTTGATTTACAACTTCATTTTTTAATGATGAGACAAAGAAGCAGCAACAGAATGCACTTATAAATCCTTCTATTTTTCATACTCAACTTTCAAAAGGAAAATATGGGTAGATAATTTAAGGTCACTTGTGTCAAATGAAGGGTAGCTATAAAGCTTGAGATTTTCCCAATGAGTCCAACCTTGCTTAATGCTCTGCTTGCAAGCTCTGTGTTAAGAGAGTGAAAGAAGTATTTACTTGAAATCTGAAATTCAGTGCTTTCTTGGGTCATTCAATTTACTTCTTCCTGTAAGCAGTCCATTAAAGTGAAAAACAGCTGGTCAAAAATTCTTTCAGAGCCTTCAGCCAAGTTTTGTGTTTACTGTCACAACCAGGAAAGAGTAGCTGGAACCAAAGGCTAAGGACTGGGAACTTTGGTTGAATGCTGCTGGAACTAGAGTCTCACTGTCTTCTTTGTGATTTATTTTTCTGGTTCTGACAAAGACTGTTATCTTTTCTTTTCAAGCTAGGTCTCTTCCTAAGCGTAACAAGAGTAAGGGACAACAGATTTTTGGCCGAGGTAATGCCTATGGCTCCTTTTGAAGACCAAAAAACTAAACGTGAGTAACAAGGGTTTACCTACACTTTCATATAGTCTTGAAAGGAAATACCTCTTCCACACTAGCCCCATGTAAACCAAGTCTAAACCACGTAGACTGTGGAATCTCCTTGAAGCAGAAAACAGTACAGATATGTTGGCTTAGGAGGCAGGATGACCTACAGTGCATGATGTGGACAATAACCAGGAGATTCTATTCAGTACCTTTGATCCAGGGCAACATCCCCATAGAATAACATGATCAGTCTTTGTTCTGGGGATGTGTTGCAGCTGTTATTCCTAGTGCTTCAAGTGGAGCTATCCAAGGAATTTCTGGATATGCTACAGGCATATCTCCACTGACGCTGCAGAGGTAATAGTAAGTGTGGATGCACTGCATCAAACAAAGACCCAAGCAGCAGTATGTCTGCAGAAGGTGGTGGTAGCTGTCTGTCTGAAAAGAATAAAAAATATAGTGTGAGAAGTACAAAAAATCAGGAGCAGTATGGTAGTTATACCACAACTGGACTTCAGATTGTTTCTAAAGGCATATCACAAAGCTCAACTCTTTGTTTATTTATGTTGTTTAAATTGAGTTCCTCTATATTTAAGCAGAGAAAGGTAGAAAACCTTTGTTGCAAAGGCAAATAAAGGTCTATGACAATAGAAAATGTTTCTTATTTTTTAATTTCAGATATACCACATTTATATGCAAACAAAGGAAATGTGATTCTTACCTATACTGTGTGTTCTTGTGTGTGTGTGTACATATAGAACACACAACTTCATTATGTACATATATATATATTAAGAGTCAATATATGAATTTATATGCATGATACACATGCACCAAATGTAGATAACCAGTTGTGATTAGTTTGCACATTTAGGATATTGCTGGGAAAATAACTCCATAAGCATTGTTTTCAAAAGGAGTTTAGGTGCTCAGCACAGCTTTCAGGTAGAAAATTTAGTCAAATGTTCTTGTTTAATTTATTAATAACTGAGTTCAGTTTTAGTTTATAAAATTTGCAGATTGTGGTAGCATTTTTACTCATAGAATCACAGAATCAACTGGGTTGAAAAAGACCTCTAAGATTATGAGACCTCTGAGATGTAACTGGTTATATCCAGTTTCTAACAAAGAAAAGAGGTCTTCATTAAATCAAATTTCAAGCTGTAAAAACACACACATACACACTCACACACACACAAATTCCTCTATGAACTGTCAGCCCGTTAAAATTTGACACATTTCAGAACCATACAGGTAGAGGCTAAATCTCAAAAATCCTCTTAAATCCTGTAGTTTGTGGTGGAAACAGCATATTTAATGAAATTTACTTAGGAAAAAATAATTACATTATTTTTGCTTAAATCAAAAGAAGAGGAATTTTTATCTCATTTTTCTGTTTTTTGAAAAGCAAACAGAACAAGAATTTTAAAGAGGAAATTAAAGACAATACACAATGGAGCTGGATAACCCCAAAAGAAAAAAAACCCAAACAAAAAATTCCCAATCGGATGTGAAACCAGATTTATTTGTTATAAAATTGTCAAGTACAAATAGTTCTGCAAAAAAGCAAATACTAAAATAATGTATGGCAACCAGGAAAGCCATCTCAGAATTGCTATATAAACAGCTTCTAGGAGCAGTTAATGCTTATCAATGGTGTTATAAAACACAATTCTATAGAAAAAATACATTTAAAGTGTAACACATTTCTACCAAATGTACAAAGATCCCACACATTGTGATACGTAGCGTAAATCAATCACAGGCACTTTCCATTATCCTGAAACTCTGTAAATACCTGTGTGTTTTGAATTCTAGGCAGCAAAGGGTGTATATTAAAAACAAATTCTATTGTTCATTCTCCAGCATCTAGACCTTCTGGACTGCCACTTAGCATGGAGGAGTCCTTCTGTGGAAATTGCACTGTTCATTTCATCTGCTTTGACCACGCTGGACCTTAAAAGACATGAACAGAGATTATCTTTGCTGCAAACTGCAGGACCAATGAGTTAGGGGACAGGGGACATTTTTCATTTAGAAGCATGCTACTGCTAAGTATAAGTGATTGTAGCAGTATATGATGTAGAATTTCAAAATATCCATTTTCATATAAAATAAATAGCAATATGCATTTATTTAGATGATTAGCTATATGGAAATATGGTTAAAAATGAACTGATTGAAAATAAAAGGAGTGGGGTTTCGAAAGTCTAATAGAGAAAATTGGAGACAGTGGTGAAAACACAGAATGCTACATTCAGTAGATCTATTTAAGCAGTTACAGAGAACGTCAAGGTAAGAAAAACGGGTTCTATTACAAAGTTATTATTGTCAATAACTAGGAATGCTTTTTTAAGCTGAAATGCTTTTATCTGCTCAGAGAAGCTAAATAAACTCAAATTCTAGACTGGCTATGCCCATTTTTGTAAGCAGTACCTCATAATAACCTGTTTTGTCACCAGCTGTGCACAATTACATAGGAAATTATGGAAATAATAGGAAATCTTTGAATTCATGCTCACCTTCTAAGGGCTACCAGCTCAAAAGCTTTTTATTAGATCAATAAATGCAGTGGCAGTTAGAAAAACCATTTTGTTGCCCACATCAAGCATAAAGATGGGTGCTTGTGTCTAGCCCCAGTCTTTCAAACTGATTATCATGCACCATATATTGTCTTGTAGAACATCATCACATTGTTTAAAGTCACCAGATAATATCTAATAAAGCATCTAACTTCTAGACTTTTTGGTAAGAGTACCACAAACACATTTGTACACCTATCTTTGAGAACAAATTCAAAGCCTTAGCAATGAATTTAGAGTAGAAGGTAATATCTGCTGTTTTGAAAAGACAAAATTCAAATCTCTTATATTTTCCATCTGGGAGATTTCTAATATATCTTTCAGTCCTGTATAAAAGCAGAAGCATCAACCCATTCAGGCAGGCAATTTAATTTGGCTTAATAGGTACTTTCATTTTATGCATTGCAGTATGCAGTTTCTTTGCTTCACATTAGCAAAACACTGTTTCTTATTCAAATGGAAAACCAATCTTAGTAGTATCCCAGTATTCACAAAAGTAATGTTTTTTTTTTTTCTTTCAAACATTAAGTAAAGTAGATCCAAGTGGATACATAAAATTTTTAACAGCAGTTTTTGTCTTCTTTCTCAATTTCTCCTATGGCAAGTGTACATCACAAATTAAATTTTAAAGCAGGATAATCTAACCAGATTAAACTGGAAAGAGTGATAAATAACCCATTTTAGCCTACTTCTGGTCTGTCCTGGTTTGAATATTTATATAATATATTATTTAAACCAGAAAATATGCATGCATATTTAAATTCATCTGAAGTTGTTATACTGGCAGGTGTTGAACAATATTATAGCAATGTATGCAAAATAATGGTGTTTTTATCTTCTTGTTTTCTTGCTTTTAAATGGTTATATAACGTGTGTGGTTTTCTGTTTTTAATAATTTGAAATATATTATGAGATACAACCCATCTGTACTAGCTGGAGCAAGCACAAATTGTCAAGCTGACTACTTAGTATTTGTTAGATAAATGAAGATAGTAGTTCATCATTGATCCAGTGCAGAGAGTTTAGAACTTTGTAATCCAGAATTTTTTGATGCCCTCAGGCATTCACAGGAAAGGAAAATTCTGCTTTCCCGTTCACCTCTATGCAATCTGAGATAGGCATATCTCTGTGACTCATGAAAATAGACTTTGTCCTCACACTTAAATGTGATAAAAAATGGTACAGGGGAATGAAGAAGGTTTTGAATGTTCCATGCTTAATGTAGTCACTTTGCGTCCTTATCTTCATTTTTGAACTTCGTCCTGCAAAAGTTCATCCGAAAGTTTGTAGTTGTTCAAATTAGTTGAATGTCCTATATTTGCTGCATACACTTTAGGTACAGTTTTGATGGGTGGAAGGTGTCACATTTTTAGTATTCTGAGTGATATTCTTCAGTAACAATATTATCACCAGGAATTGCTGCCATGAGATGAAAAGTGACTGAAACACTGTTGGAGCTCACATTTTGTAATGAACAATTATTTCTTAGATTTTCTGTGAAGAGAATTTAGGCACAGACTTTCAGTGAAGTTTTGGGGATGTTTTACCTTGTGCCTTATTTTCCTCACTAGCTTATTTTGCCTCCTTCCTGCACTCCTGGAGAACACATTGCTAGTACCTCTGATGCAAAAGATAAAAAAGCCAAGGCCATGATGGAAGAGTTGGAGATTGGAGAACTGGACATATTTTTCCACTTTCAGACTGGGTTTTGTGCCTGGAACAGTCATTTGTACCATGGCTAGGTTGCAGACAGTATCCAGGCTTGCCAAGAAGAGCCTGCTCTTGTGGGATATTGGAACCCATCAGGATATGGATGTCTTGTGTGCTCTAAGAGATCTGAGTTCTGTTCATGTGTCCAAGCTGTATCTGCATCTTTTGACTGAAGTACTTGCTGCTGAATGAATGGCAAAAGACAAAAGCCATTGATTCAGCTTGAAAACAAAGAAATAAAAGAAGACTGGGTAAAGGAGTCCATTTTTGAATCCTAGCAGTAGACACCTTTATAATCAGCTATCCCCCATGACCAGACCCATGAAAAGCAGAGATCTAAGAGTAGAAAAAATAATTTGCAGACATGCAGGCTAATGCCCTTGGCTACTGCAGTCTAGCACACTGCAGTAGCTATCTGGTGTCCACTCTCAATGCGACATGAGTTGAGATAAGCTGTGACCTCTCCTGATATATCATCCCATCACCAGGGCTGCTGAGGCAGAGCTTGTGGAAAAGTCTTTAAAAGATTTGTTTCCTGCATCTCCATGATTTGGTGACTTTTTTCTAGCACATTTTATTGGTCATTAACCTACCATAAAAAGACCCTAGGAGGAACAGGAATCTCTTTCCAAGGCTTTAATTTTTCTCTCCTATGTAGCACTTAGCTGAAGGAACATTATCATTTAATCTGGCAACGCAGCATGCAAACCGCCAGAAGCTACATACTGACTAGTGAAAGATGAACCGCAAAAGCCTGAAAATTCTGTTCACTCAGACAATGGCTAAATGGTAGTATTGTTATTTAAATATCTTCAATCCATACATTTGAGATGGAAATTTCCCTGCTTTGTATTATGCATTCTCATAAGGTTTCTTGGTAAAATGGAGCTACAGAAAAAGGTTTAGATGTACTTTTAAGCTTCAATTTTCACATCAGTGCGCTTAACCCTTATTTTAACATTGAGATTTTTTTACCCTGGGAATAAAATCCTGCAAATTAGAAATATGGCAGAAAACAAGAAACATGGCTTAGTTAAAAACTGAGTATTGGAGAATTTTGCCAGTTGAAAAGATCTTTGAAAAGTCACTTTTCTGCTACTCGCTATTTTGAGCTAAATGGTGAATTCATGTGGTTTGAAGTAAAATATGGCTGGGCATAATTTCTTTTCATTTTTAAATGAAGTCATGGCTATGCTCTTGAATATAGCTAAAGCATAAGTTGCTGACTACCAGGTGAGATGCAATGAATACCCACATGTGTACATCTAGCTATGCCAGCTGTGAGGTAAAATCTCTCACTGACAAAGAAATTTTTTATTGGGGTTTATGATGACAGGCTAACCTCTGGATAGGTGATGCAAATCTGCATATGATATGGGATAGTTTAGGGTCTAGTGCGAATTTCACCAGTCATCACCATTTTGTAGGGTAAAATTATAGAAGAGGAGTTTCAAGTTTCTTAATCCTTGAGATCACATTTCTTCTATCCTTTTATACTTGCAAACACTTCATTTGAAGGTGGCTGTTGGAAAAATAAATCCCTAGATAGTAAAAAAACCCTTATATTCAGCAGTTCACATGGTGCAAGTATCTGAGTGTCCACTTTGCTTTCCAAGGGATTATATTAATATCCATAATTTAGTTGTTCCTATTCTTTCCTTTGCCTGCTATTTGCAACCTATGGTAAAAAAAATAATCTCCTTTATAATGTGTGATATGATTTGGCACTCATCTGTTATCAGTTTGGATCACAACTTTGAAGAAATCTTCCTTCGTCTTGAAAAAAAGTCAATAAAATTGTAGAGGGGAAAACAGCCATCTCAGAATCTCATCTCAGATTGGGTGTTAAAATAATCTGAATAATAACCTAATTACTCAGGTTGCTTGTGGGCAAACACATGTGGTTTCTTCTCAGGACATCTAGGATGTCATTCTCTGAATAAATTTCATGACAGTCTCAGACCTGAGTAAAATTACCCTAAAGCTTCATATGGGAAAAAATGACATCGCTTGAAGTGTTCTTTGGATTGAATATTTATCAGCCACAGTTTTCAAATGCCTAAACAGTAACGATCTTCATAAAGGTGTTCTGCATGAGATTCCTGTGTGGCTATGTTGGCTGTCCTAATGATTTCTGTACACCTGCTGTCTGTCTCAACATGGCCATAGCAGTGAATCATATTTCCTGACACCTGGCTGGCCCTCTGGACTTTAAAGTGAACTTGGATGTCTGCATGTATTTCTGCATTTCTATCTAAAAGCTGTATGCCTTAAAATTCATGTTGAAGTGTGTGATGCATTGACTAACTAGCTCCCTGAGCCTTAGATGAAAAAAAATCTATGGTCCTGCTGGAAGCTGCATGCTTTCTACATTTTGGAATATTTCTTAGCTAGCAGATTTTTTTCTTGAAGGATTTTGAAGACTTTTCTTTAACATGGGGGCATCACAGCCCATATTGACCAAGAGTCAATAAACCAAGGAAACAAGAACGGAGTGCTATGACTTTACATTCCAGCTTTTTCAAGGTAACAAAATGAACTTCAATAGTTATGGGGCATTTTTTTCTAAACTGCCTTTTCCTTGACATGTATGATTAACAGTTACATTTTTACAAAATTAAAATTTTGCTTATATTTTATATTAGCGTGCTTTACTAAGCATATTTTTTGAGCTGATACATTTATATATCTTCTCTTCCGTTCCCATTTTCTTTTTTTAAAGAAAAAGAAAAGCTTGTTTCTTTGCACTGATGGCACAATTTCCTGAGTAAAATTCCAAAAAGAGTCTTAAACTCAGTTATAAAATTTCCAAGTATCTTCAGTATCTTTTTAGCAATGGAATAGCTAATTTAGTCCTAATACTGCAAGCCGCTGTACCAAAATTTTGGCATAATCTTTTTACTGACCATCATTTCTATCATACTTTGAGGTGAAGACCTTTATTAGAAATGTTCCTCTCATAGAGCTTTTCTTATAACACTGAAGCTGCATTCTGTGTGGTGCTATATCTACAGCTAAAGACACAGCTCACAAATCAAAGCCATATTTTTTGTGTATTGATCTGCTGCCCAGTGGACAGATTTTCATTTTACTACATTCCTGAGATGCCATGAAGCAGAGCTTTATGACTGGCCATTTTCTGATGCAGGTTCCTATTTCTCTGATGCAGGTCCATCCTCTCTTTTTACAGCCATAGGGCAGAATTCTGCCATGCCTCTCAACCTGAAGCTAATGAACAGAAAGAAACCAGATGCCAGCCACTGTCACTTCCATTGATCCTTGAGTCTCAGTGACAGCAGCCCCAGCACAAGGGGCACAACATTACTGATATTTTCTGTGTTGTTCTCATAGCAGTGACAGACTATTGAGGGAAGAAACAAGCAGGCTGTAGCAAGTGTCCAAGCCCCAACACAATCTGGATGCAAACCAGAACCCAGATCTCAAGATACTAATGGCAGTGATGGATAAACATCGCTTCTTGTCTTTGTTGACCTCTATGCAACATTTGATGCCAACAGTGACCGTGAGAGATTACTGAAGGAAATGGCAAGGCTGCATAATGAATATGTCAAAATTGTCTAACATCTCTCTGGGTGAGCACAGCTTTAATAAGGTGAAAGGAAATGTCAAGTTTGTCTCCTGACTTCACAACTATAATTTTTTTTTAACATATTCTAATCTACAAATAGATCCTAAAAATGGTAGAATTACTGTGAATTTAGTGCAGTGACACAGCTCTCATCAAGTGTATCGTCACCAGAGAGAGCAAGATGGGGTCAAACATTGGCCAAGAACAGCAACTGGGTGAAGACTAGTAGTGCCTGAATGAAGAAAAGTGAACCCACACAAGGCAGAGATTGTGCTGGTGGAAATCAAAACAAACCATCAATTAAAATAAATTTGGGAATTTACAGCCTCATATCTGAAAATATATTTTGTTGAATGGAGTTCAGTAAAGCAAAGTAATATCAAAGTGATTTCAAAAAAGAACAGGTAGCCTGTCTGTGTCTGAGATTTTCCACAATATCCTGTTTCAAAATGAAACAGTGAAGAGTAACTCATAAACTGTTCCCTAGCTTCTAAATTCTTAGTTTTTAGTATTTAAAATCCTCATGTACTGTAACTTGAGTATGTCAAGAAAAAAGGAGAAGGGAGAGAAACAGATTTTTTTATTTTTTAGATTTTTGACAAAGGGAAATGAACAAAGCTTACAAAATTGCTAATATCTCCATGAACCATTAGAATATTCAGAATAGAATATTCAGAGCTTTTGCCATTAACTATTTAATTATGTGGTTACAATACCAGTTTCCTGTTTTAAACAAGGGCCAGAAATCATTATGTTTACTTCTGTGTGTAAATATATTTAACCTATTTTTAAAATGAGTTTTAAAGTGATTACCAGTATAGTAATGATTCTAGAACTTCTATATTGTCACAAACACTGTTTTCACCTCAGATTCTCTGAGTTTCCTTCTGCAGTCTCTTCCTATGCACTCCATTTACAGTTACCTTATTTTCTTTAGCCAACCTGCTACAGCCTCTTAGTGCATACAAGAGACTCCAGCTGCCTTCTTAGTCATCTGACTCTCAGTTATTCCTTTTACTACCTCAGTGCAACTCTTAAATCCTCTTTTTGAAGCAAGGATGTTGACTGCCATGTTGCTTTTGCCCAGTCTGTTCCTGAGAAAAAAGGAACAAAAGTATATCTCTGCATGGGTAAATCACTATTGTATTGAGCCCTTGCTATTGCTTTGTTTGCATCCAAGTGAAAATCACCTGAGTGTGCTGCAATAGAAGTTCCGTGCCTGCAGGAACTGAGTGAGAAAGTGGGCCAGAGCTCTGTCTGTGGATCAGCACATAAGACAGTGCCTGGGAACAGGCAGTTCAACCTCTAACTGGTGGAAATCACTTGGCAGCTGAGACAGGACATACGTGTGAGCACTTGTACTTTAGAACAAGGCAAATCCAAACACAGTGGAATTCCTTAAAAGTCAGAGATTCTGTTCAAGGGTCATTTGGACAACTCTTCTTGGAAATGACCTTTCTTTGTTTTCTTCTTTCCCACTTTGCTCATCAGAAGAAACAATGATGCAGATACATCTCTTCCAAACAACAGATGGTGAGCCTTTGATCCAAAACATAAATGCCCCAAATGATGGTGATAAAATTGTTAATAGAATAATTTTAAGCAAAGGAAAAGAACATTTTCCTTTTTTTTTTTTTGAAAAAAAGGGGGTGTGTTTCTGTGGAAAAGGAAATATCAACCTGAGATTGTCGGGGAAAGGCAAGGCATATGAAGGTGATTAGTCATTAGCTGTTTGATGACCTTATTTGTCAGTGATGCTATCAAAATATTAATAAAATGGCTGATCAGGGGTGAGAGAAGCACAAGGAAAAATGCAATTGTTAAAAAGCCACAAATATCAGTACCTTTAATGATAGCTTTCATCAGTACTGAAACAAGTAAAATGATACAACATCTGTGCTTTAAATTGCCTATCCCTGGATCTTATTTTTGTTCATAATATATTACTCAATAAGTAAAACACAGATTTTTATAATTTTTTAAATCATAGGTACATGAATTAGCCTCGATCTTTGTGTCACAGAATGAAATAGTGCTTGAAAATAATCCAGAGCTTGTTCTTTCTCTTATGAACAAAAATTTTGGCAAGATAAGACAAATTTTATCAGATTGCAGAGAAAAAAACATTTTAAGAATGCTACATTTGTTTAAAATCTCGTCATCCAGTAACGCAATCAGTTAGTAGCAATGGAAAGTCTTCATCCAATAAACACACCAGTAGCTGAATTACTTAGTAAGCATGAGTACATCTTTTCACCATAGATTATTTTCAGAATATTTTATCAAATGGATTTCCACTTACTTCGATAGATTTTTTTAGATGACATGCTGTCTTCACTGTAAATGCTGAACTTGTAAATTGACTTTAATTCCACATCACCACTATAGTTCGCAGAACAAAATACCCCATGTTTAAAGGGAATTCAGAGGAGATGTGACAAGACACCTTTGATAAAATGTAAATAACAAACAAGAGATAGCACCAGAATAAGATGGTATGGTGAACATATTGATGCATGTGGCAGTCTCATGTAAAACTCACATCAAAGTAAGAAAGAAGCCTGTGGAATAGTGAATATTGTCAATCAGTTTTGCAGTTGTCAGTTTAAAGAACAGTCTGAAGATTTATTTGAAGAAAAATTGGACTAAGCATTGATATTACAACTGAAAATAATGTATTATAATGCTCTACTTAAATTTTAAGTAACTCTTGAGACTAGCAAAGAAAGCTGAAACTGTACAGAGGAGAGAAGAGTGTTCTGTAGTCTTCTGTATAGGAAAGAATGTCTTTGACATTAAAACAGGAAAAAAAAAAGATTTGAAAAAGAAACTGTTGGTGATCATTACAAACGATGATGAGCTGTATTATGTATATGAATACACATTAAAAAATAGCTTCATAATATGTAAGCACAATCACAACTTTTTTTTCATTGTTGTTTTGTTTTTTACTTTTCTAAAGAGATAATAGTGGGGGGCAGGGGAGAGGGGTAAGACCCAAACAACAAGAAATGTGAAGAAGTTAATTAATTTTTAATTTGGGAAATTTGAGGAAGTAAAGAATGAATAGAAAATCTTTGTTCTTCTTTTGTATTTATTTGTATATTGCACAAAATTGACCATTAAACCAAAAATTATTGAAGGCAATAATGGAAAGTTATTATACCCCAAGGTATATTATGCCACAGATTTGTAGCTCCCCCAGGGTCATTCTTAGTGAATCACTTGCCTTCCTGCCTCAAAAATTCCTATCTCACTGAAATGGGTGTTGCGTATCAGGGAACAAGTCTTGTTCTCAAGGCAGCGTGCACTTCTCAGGGCTGCAGATGCATTGCACTGTGAGCAGATCTTCCTGGGAGAGCAGCACAAGTCATTTGCTCTTAAAGTGTTGCTAACAAAAAGTGAAATCCTTTTTCTTTGGAGATAAGGAAAGGAGAGGCTGCACATCATATCAGTACTCCAACTTGCAGCTCAGCCAATGAGCCCTTCCTGTTACTTGATGCTGCCTGTAGTCGTGCAGCCAGACTGTTGTCCTGAGAAACTGCAGCAACTGGGTCAAATGCAAACAGTGGCTCCTTTACTAAAAGTGTTGAATTTATTCCTTTTCTTCATGCTTCCTCTTTAATAAATTTTTCCAGATGAAAAGTATTTTCAGAGACAAATGATTTGAGAGAGTGGCATGACAGAATTAACTCCCTAGGGGTAACCTTGGCTCATAAACCAAAGAAGTCCATGAAATCTTTCAGCCGGAACATTTCAGGTACCTGCCCACCTTCTTAGTGGTACTGGAGGCCACTGCCAGAATTACCTCCTGAAGCCATCACTAAGCCACCCCGATACCTCAGCCTTTCTTTGAGGGAACAAGTACTTCAGTCCCAACCAGTTTGGGGGCCCCTCACTGAACTCACTCCAGTTGGTCTGTGTGTCTGAAACCATTGTGTTCTCTGCTCACCAAGGATTCCTGCTGCCAGCACCAACACTCCATATCCTGACCAATTAAATTTCAAACCACTGTGGCACCACAATAACATTTCAACAACACAAGTCTCTTGTAAAATGGAAAGAGAATTTTTTCTCTACCATGTTTGAATAAAAGCACAATAATTCTCTTCTTAATTGTATTAATTCTTTTTCCTGATGAATTTTGGAACAACTGTGAAGTATTTGCAAATACTAACGAAGTTAATGTTTATTTTGATATTTTAGATGATAGCTTTGCAACCTAAATGTGCTCTGATCCAGAAGTTGCTCTTTCCCTCTATTACACATAATTGCATATTACTTTGCATTCATGGCAAATTTGAATAAGAATATTTTAGCAAATCAAGATGAAGATTAAGGCATGTAAATAATATTCTCCCTGAGGTAAAACACCACTCATATCAGTACAGTTACAATGAGATAAAGACTGTACAGACAGTGAACTGTGAGATTAATTCCCTTAAGTTTGGCAAAATACTGTTAGATCTTGGAAAAGTGCTATTTCTGCTTATTTTTATTTATGTAATTTTATGAATAAATATACCATTCTTGGAGATGACACCAAAACCTGTAAAAGCATGAAACAACTTCCCTGCTTTTTTCATGGCTGGAAATTAAGTGTGGCCATGTCTATGCTGAAAGTTTTATTTAGCTGTATACCACCTTTTGGGCTGTTCAGTCTGAAAAACTGGAAAATAAAAAAACTCTCCTACTAGGGACAAGGTCTTATGGACCTTGCCAGGAAGAATTCAGAAAATGAAGGGGCAGGGGCAGAGGCAGGTGAGTTAAGGGTCTCTGGAGTCCTGCTTGCTGGTGACTGGAAGCAGGACGCTGGTGATGGCAGGGGGCCAAGCCAGCCTTCCCTAACCAAGATCTCCAGGGCTGAATGTACTCTGAGTTACCTGCCCACGTGCTCCCTGTTTTGGTGGTTCAGGGTGGAAAAGCACTTCCCATTCTGTCCCAAGATAAAATCAAAAGAAAGGTCTCACAAGGAGGAGGTCAGCAGCAACCAAAGTACAGCTTCTTCCATCACTGGGGCATCCCATCAGCTGCACTGAAATAATTGAAGGAGAGCTTGGAGGCCTCCTGGATCCATCACAAATATCTAGGCAAGGCTGAGCTACAGCTGCACCAAGATGGTGATGCATTGTTGATCTTATAAAATTTTGTGTGGCTTAAGAGGACTTCATAAAAATAAAGAAATCAAGCATAGACACTCATTCATTATCATATTTTTTACACAAACTGTAATAAAAGACTGTAAACCACAAATTTTATTTTTACAAGATACCAGAAAAAGAGCAAATCAATATCTAAAAGTCAAATATATTCCCTATTTTTTAAAATTGTAACTCTCTTTATATATAAACACACTCACATGGGAGATTGTAGTAGCTGTTCTCTAAAATGTTGGGTTTTTTAAATTGCATTCCCGTTTAGTTTTTGATCAACGTGCAATATAAAAATTTCTAATAAACAACTTATTACAATATGAATCATGTCCAGCTGTATTTATGCAGCTTGAAAATTAAAATTTTGACTGGGTTCTCTTTTTAGGATTAGAAAAGAGTGTTTGCAATGACAGCTCTGCTATTGAATATATTCTATTTCTGTTGTTTGTTTTTTTTTGCTTTTTTTATACATGTGCACACCAGAGAGCTATATCAGAAAATATTATGACATTTGCAATAATGCTTTCAAAGAAAACTAATTCCTATGGGACAGATATTAAATGTGTTGTAAATATTGGTAACAAAAGCATTCAATATGTGTGCTACTCAAAGTGAGGCTCTCATTGGGCAATGTATGTCAAATGCACTGCACTTGGGTTTAAAGATATAGATGGGCTTATGCCATTCATCACTGCAACATTTTAAAATTACCTGCTTTTAAGAGTATGGAAATTTTCTAAGCAAGGAAAAAAGAAATCACATCTAATAAAATCATAAATGTTTTCTCCATCATTGCTGAAACTCTAATTTTCTTGTTTATTGCTTGAGTTGATAAAACAAATAAAAGGAATCTAGGAGAGATTTCTTTAATATGCAAAATGAATTTCAATGTTCTGTCCCGCTGGTATTTTTATGGAAAACCTGACTAGATGCTACACATGGAACAGAAAAATCTGCATTTAGATGGAAATATTATGAAATGCATGATATGGTACAAAGTAAGTCTTTTAATGGAGATAGCAAAGTGTTGCATTACATGGTTGAGTGGAAAGACAGCATGCATACAAGCTTTTATGTCCAGCTGCCCTGATTTGTCCAAGAAAGCTTACTGTTTGAATTTCAATCTAATACAGGGGAAGAAAAAACAGTCTTAAAAATATTAAGCAGAGAAATGAATAGTTCCTTTATCAAATAGAATATTAAGATCTGTGTGAGTCACCACAGTAAAAAATGATGTTTTGAACTTCCATGTCAATTTTTCAAAGGCTCTGTAAGTGTTTTACAATCAAGAATTAATTAAGCCTTTCAGTACTTCTTGTTACATAGATAAAGTGGTGTAACGAAGATTAAATTTATATTCATAGGTTTCAACAACTATTTTAACATCATCATGATAGTTGGTTCAGTTTCCCTAGGGATGTGTTTGTGCAATTTCCTTTTTAGTTTGGTTTCATTAATATAAATAAAACAAAGAATAATGCAGTTTGGGAAAATGGTGACTTATCACTATGAGTCATTGATTTCTATCAAAGCTCACAACATATCTGAAGATCCAGCATTTTTAAGCTCTCAAATTCCATCACTGTTGTGATGATGTGGAATCACAGTTGCAACTTATGTCAATGGATGGAGATTTTATTCTAGTTAGGAATTTTGTCCACAATTGTATCTGCTTCCAGAAAATTTTAAGAGGATAGTCAAAAGTGGAGCACCGATAAATAAAGCAAATAAATTTTAAATATAGAAAAATATTGGAAGTTTAGGTGGTAGTTTTACATATGTATTTCCATAAGTTATTACATATTTAAAAAAAAAAATTCAGGATAGGATTGTTCTACTACACAAAAATAATTTCTTAGCCAAGGTTGTAGCCTCTTTTTTTATTATAAAATAGTTTCCACAGCAGAACCCTGCTTCTGACTGTACTGTGTGCAGCATTATGCTGGAGTACACTCTTACCAGCTTATTAATGCTTTCTTTAAGACATTTTTCTGCTAGGAGGGGAACATTTAAAAAAACTGAGAAAGTTATGAAGTAGAGTTATATGTTTACTGAATATTTTAAAGTTTTAAAAGTATATTTTATATGTATATTTGACTCAGTGTTTTCTCTATATATTGCAAATTCTTTCTTATTAGGAATTCTTCAAAACAAAGGAAAAGCCAAAATTTATCCTTCCACATGAACAACATTCAAGCCTTACTAGAAAATCTGATTTCTAATACAAGGAAAGCATTACGTAGTAGGACTAATAATACAAACAAACCACTGGGGAATCATTTGTAATTCTGCATTTTTTAGTGGAAGGAAATAGCGAAATCCCCTCATACTTCCAGAGAAATGAAAATACTAGTGTTGTTCTGACAAGCACACTTTTTTTTCTCCATAGCTTTTCTTCTTGTCCTACTGATGCTAAACACATTAATGCCCTTGAATATTCATGCCAGACTCCTCCCTCATGTTACTGTGCTGCTGACTGCAGCAACATTGGAAAGGGGTTACATTTTCTTCCATAACTTTTACTGAAATGACAAAGACTGACCTTAGGGTGTTTCTGTAGGTCCTAGTGTTCCTTCTATAACATTTAAATAATGGGGACACACTAGGTGGTGTGGCCTTAGGCATGCTGAGGGAGCTGTAACTCTCTGGGGGTTAATGGATGACTGTTTTTAGTTGAGTAATCAAATATAAGACTGTGCTGCAGAACTCCTAACAAGGCACATACACACAGACTAATGGCTATTACTCTAATATGCTTTCAACCTTGAAGACACTTTAAAGACATTGCTTGCCACTTCAATTGTTATATTGTTGCATTCTAAGAAATACATTTCAATTTTTTTTGACATGTTTTGGTGAAACATAAAACAATTCTGACTATTTTCTTATTCGAACAAAGACCTGCTCCAACCAAATCATCAAATGTAATGCTACTGTTAAAAAAGAGTGTTAATAAGCAGAAATATAAGCTGAAAGATCATATTAGCATTAATATGAAAGCCAATAAAAATCAAAACTTAAAAAAAATTCCCATATTTTGTCATATTCACCGCGAAATAAATTAGTCTGTATGTTTTCAATAGGATCCCATTGAAAATATTTAGGCAGGTTCCAGGTAAGAACTTCCCAGATAGAAAGCTGGGAGGAGAAGAATGTAAAAAAAAATCAACATTTTCAGGTCTATTTTGAAATCTCCAGTTAAAGAAGAGAAGCAGACACTGTATTTATCACAGGGCTACAGGAAAACAGGCCTTTTACCATTTTTAATTTAAATAATTTTGCAGTTATAATTTAAATAATTATGCAGTTATACTTTTCCTCTTTATTTTCATAATTAAATATCTTTGAGGGGTTTTGTTTGTTTCTTTGTTTTTGTAAAACCTTAATTGCTTAAATGCATATACCACATGAACTATTGAAAAGGGAATAGAGAGGGGCTCATAAAGAGGGCTAAAGACAGGTAACTCTTCACTCAGAAAAATTATGACATTGTGACAATCAGTAGGACTCTCCCTGTGCTCATCATTACCCATATATACATAGCTCTTTTTCTAAGATTGGAAATATTTTTGTGCAACTACCATCATTATATATAAATGTATATATGTATATCCAGGACAGCTGGATTTCAGCATGTTGTAGCCAGCACATAATATAGTTAGAAATTAATCATCTGACTTCTAGTAGTTCAGTGCCAGAGATATTTTTTTGGCTCTCATGGAAGAATGAAATACAACTCCTAGACACACAGAAATTACAACACCCCTCCACTCCCCCACTGACTCTAGAAGAGAAACAAGGAAGATGCAAGCAATGGAACAGATATGTCAGCTTTAATAAATACTGGCATTTTCAGCATTGAAGCTTTATTCATATTGTAGAATATATCATTCAGATCATTAGTTTCACATTTTTACTTCTCCACTTTCTCCTCAACAGGAGGAATGACCCAAATCCTATTGGTGTTAAGGGGAATTGGAGGAGAGCTTTCAGTGGATTTAGAGCAAGGATCCTAAATGAATAGTGGTTTTGCTTGTGTCATTTGCCATATATATGATTTATGATACTTCTTAATGAACCATTCTTCAGCTCAGAAAGTTTAGATGTACAAAGATGATTTATTTTCTTCCAGAAAAAAAAAAAAAAAAAAAAAAGTTATGGTTACATTGCCATAATCAGATTCCTGGAGGTACATTATATTGAGACCTTCTGTTATCTTTCATTATCTTTGTGATCCAGTGTGTAATACTTCTTTTGAATCTTCAGGTTTGTTGGTGATAAAGAAAGCCTTTTGGTATAACAACCCAGTAAGATACTCCACTAAACTCAATTACTAAACGTGTTTCATTTTATTCCCTATTCCTTCAAATACAGGAATTCAATAATAACTGAGGCTTGGAAACTCAGCATTCTTTGATGGATTAATGATTGATAATTTTTCATGTTAATATTGGCAGTCTAAGACTACAGGAATGCATTATTATTATTCATATTCAGAATCTGTCAGAATATCCTGAGCAAACTTGCTTCCCTTTCTTTTGTTTAATAGGCTGTAAGGTATTGAACAGGTCTTAGAGCATGATCATTTCCATGACTGATGTATTTCTGCTAAATAGCATACATTTGTCCTGCAGTCAGTGTTGCAGTTTTGAATGCTTTGCAAGGAAACCTGACATTCCACAAATCCATCATCTGGATTCTTGAATTACATGAATATGTCAGAAAGCATGAGCATAACAGGGGAAATCAAATGTGCTTACAGAACAAAATGCGGCACTTTTTTGTTTTTTAATGCCATGAATCAAAATTAAAGATTTCTCTTAATGTTTTTATTGTAAGTAATGAACAAATTATTGATATCCAAAACTATTAAACCAACTTCTTTACTGTGAGGGAATGCATGAAAATGTAAAGAAGTTTTAAACAAGACTGTGGTCATGTTTTAATATCTGCCAAAATATTTAGTTACTTCTGTAAAGAGAAACTTCTGTGAGTTCAGAGCATGCTATATATTTTGATAAACACTCAGGGTCATTTAATTTTTTTCACTATAAACACCAAAATTACAATCTACTCTTTCTTCTTCTTAAGTTTTTGAAATCACTGCCAAGTTTAAAGAAATTTGATTTCGCTGATTAGTGCCTTGATGGATGAATGGTATTTCATATAGTCTGATTAATTTGCTTTTCAAGAAAATGATAACTGAATTCACCCTGTTATTCCTTGTGAAAATAGTTTTGACTATGAACAAAGCTTATTTAGCCAATTCACAAGAACAGGTGAATACTTCCATGAATTCTTCTAAATGAGAAAAAATTTAAGATTTTCCATTTGTGTGCCCTTCTAATATGTAAGACAATGAACTTTGCTTTCACCTTATGAAGCAACAAGGTTGAATACAAGGGTGCTCAAAACACTGAATTCCTGTGTATATGTATATATATGTGTGTGCATGTGCAAATCTATGTATGAAATTCTACTATAATATTAATAATTTTAAAACTTTTGTAAGGAAGGAGGTTGTTTGGGTTTTTATATATATATATATGTGTATCACTTGTTTAAACGCAAAACTAAAATATTTGGGTGATTAAAATTTTAAGTATGCTAACTGATCTTTAACTTTTACTATTGACTCAAATTAATGAAAAAAGGTTGCTATTAGAAGACGTTTTGAAAAGAGAGTGTATATAGAAGTGGTTGTGGTTATTTTTTTCCCTTCTCATACTTCTATTTTTCACTAATTCTTTGTTTAATATGAAAGAAGCAATTTTAACTTATAAGAGTTTATTGATTCAAAGTAAAGTAAAACAATACTGAGTACATTCTACAGTGCCAGGATCAATATTTGCATGTCATCTCTGGGTACTTTTATGTGTGATTCTTCTTCATTTTCACTAGTAATGGAGATGCAGTGGTGACCTATTTATTTCAAAGGTATTTTGCGTTTTGTTCCTTGAAATACTGTGTAAATGTTATTAGCAACCTACAATCTGTTTATGAGGTGTAGAAAAGATTTCACAGAAAATGTGCTGAAACCTATTAACACTAATGCTAATGAAGCTTCATATGGTCAAGATGTGAGTATTACAAAAGCTACAGAATTAAAATGATTTTTTAAGATAGAGCAGGGAAGTATGTGAGATTAATATATATATATATCAGAATACTATGTATAATCATACATCTATAATGTGCCATCATACAGTGCAAAACACAGGCCAATTTTTTTTTCATAAATCATGTGATATTTTTGAAATTCTTGCACTAAAAATTTCTACTAAGAGATTAAAGTTCCTTCCTTTTTTGATAATGAAACTGTGCATTGCTCATTAAAAAATAAAATACAAGATATTTCTAAATAATATTGTAATATGAAATACAGTTCTGCTTGTTGGAATAGTGAAGCTCAGCTATATTAGCTAAGCACTGGAAAGAATTGCTTGCTATATTCCCATTTCTCATCCTCTTTCACACAAAATTTCACTTATTAAAACTATTAAAAATGCATACACATTTCAGTTATATATAATTAGTCATCCTACTTGCAGGTAATTTAAATGCATATTCTTTATCTCCAAGCCTCTCAAAAAAAAGTCCAATGAATTTCTTCACTTTAGATGTATAAATACATTAGAAGAGTTTGAGCTTCATTTCTTTAGCAAGATAGAGATAAACCCCATATAACTTGGCTTGTAATTAAGTACTTCACTAAATCACTACCTCAACTGCTAAAAAATGGACCTTCAATGTGAACTTGAAAACTACACGTATATCAGTTCCCTGTGAAAGGTTTGTTTTGCAGCACAAATCTAATTTAAACCCAATTTGTATCCAGATGTAATCAAAAAGAAATCTAATTTCTCCCACCTCAATTCTATTGGAATCTTTTTCCATCCACTGTGGACTCAAAATTAAGATTTAGAGTTGCACTTGTTTGCTTTTAAGTCTGCTTGTCCATTTATTTTTAAAGGCATTTCTTTGCAAAGTGTATTATGTCTATGTAGGGTCTACCTGCATTTTTCTGTCTTGCTCTGGACTTCATCCAGGAAATAAATGTCGAATACAGGTTAAAATATAATTTTTTTCCTTTCTGATATTTCCATTGACATTATAGTCTAGACACAGATGTCAGGCTGTCCCCTCATAAATGAATACCCACCTTTGCCCTCTCACTCCTACTCCGTCTACTTCCTGACCTAAGTCTCAAATCTCTGGCTGCCATGACCAGAAAGTGCAGTGTCAATTTTATACAGCTTGCTTTAGCATTGGCTGAATCCATTAGCAACAGAATATTTTCTAATAGTAAAGAAAACCAATCAAGCAACAAAAATAATAAATTCCAAGATTTTGCCTTGGTGTAGGAGCAGGATAAAGATGTTTAAAACTATGGAAGAACATTCACATGAAGGAAGATGGACCAGTCTGAAGATATTCAGTCTGCTGAAGATGGTGGAGAATGCAAGAAAGACTCACCAAAGCAGAAAATCTATTGAGGAAGTGAACAAGAAGTAGGTAAATAGTGATTATTCTTATATATCAGATATCAGGTTCAAATACTCCCAACAATATGGACACATCTACACTAAATTTACACATGTACATTTAGTTAAAGTGTGAAACTGTTCACTATAGGCAACCATAGGTGCTTAAATTTACCTTCAGAAAGGAGTTGACCTAAAGATTTTTCCTCTGCAACACAAAGCCACTGGTATGTACATCACTGCATACTTCCTGGGATTTATACTCTTCATTAATCATCTGCTGCTGGTCGTAGCGGAAGATTAGACCTTTGGGCCTTTGATCAAACGCATAATTGGGAAACTGCTATGATACTTTTGTTGTTTTACTTTGATGACTTTCAATTATAGGAAATACAATTCCAAGTATTACTTTGCAAGAAAATCTTTGTTGATTTAATTACTCATCAGAAAATATAATCTTTGATGTACTTTGGAATTATTAAGATGAGTTCTGGATTTATATGCATCTCTAATTATTCTCATGTAAATACCAAACTATTTAAACAGATGTAATGAATGCTGAGATAAAAACCAAGAAGGAACTGTGTTTTAGAAACTATGTTGACTATGACCCTCTTTTCATACAATAACATAAAATTTGCTCTCACTGTGGGTCTTGTCTCCTCTAGTTCAGCTAGACTTCTGATATATCTCTGGATCCAGGTTCTGCTGTTCAAGATGAATATTTGTGAATATTCAGCAGATTTCAAGTTAAAGCTCACTAATACTTTGTACTCTTGTGTAAGTCTTAAGAGACTTTTTGCTTAGATCCCTTTAAAAGGACCTCAATGAATTAATATTTCTAAAGCAAAGAAAGGGTAAGATAAAGATTAGGGCAATCCAGAAGGAAAATTTGCTCCTGATATATGGGCTAGATAAACACAAACACTGGAGACTCATGTTTAGTTTCTGGATAGATCATCTCCACAAAGACATGAAGGATTTAATGCTCTCCTGCCCCCTCAATCTTCTGCTGATTATGGAAAGTTTCCTCCCTTGTAAACTTCATGCACTTCTCCATTTCATGGAAACAAAGGTTTCTAAGAGATTCCTGTCTTGAATTTTGTGAGGGTGTTTGATGTAAGAAACTTTCACCCATATTGTTCCACGAGTGCATTTGTATTTCTAAAGTAGGAGTGAATACTCCAGCAAAAAAGATGTTTCTAGAAATGAACACCAACTTTTCTTCCTTCTGGTCTTTAGTCAATTCTTCCTTTGGATTAGAAAAACACAACTTTATAGAAAATCTCATGCTATATGTTGTTTATTTATCTCTACATGTATATTTATAATCTATGTTACAATGCTGTTTCAAAAAAGGGAAAAATAAAAATAAAGCATTAACAAATCACTAAACTTACCAAGTGGAATTGCCAAAAGACTCCAAAAAAGCTGTCTACTTTTCTGAGTGAAACCAAGATAGTTAAGTTTCCTGGTAAAAGTCTAGGAACTTTAGAAACTAGGTTAGTGCTCTGATTGCCTGAAAAACTCAGTTGATATCCTGGACTAAATGTGATTTTCTCGGATTCTCCATGTAAACCTTGTAATTTTAGTTGATTACTTTCTATATTCATTTTATGATTTGATAATTTCACACATTGATTTATTGAATCAATTTTAATCATGTCCTTGATTGGATCATTGTATCATTCCATCCTTAATTAGCTTTGTAAAGTCATAAATTAGTTCACTAAAATGCTTGCTTGAGTATATAGCTGCTTATTCATCTTTTAAAAAATAAAAGTGGTAAAAAATACGGCCATTGCATTCATTCAATCATATTGCACCTTGTGTCATCAACTCTGAGGATAAAGTTAATTTTAATTAAGAAATTAACAAACCATTTTCCTGTGCTGGCAAATCAGTACTTAGGAAACCCTTGGTTTTATTATCTTTGTGGCTTCATATATCATGAATTATGTTGCAAGTAAGTAAACAATTTCCAGAAAATCTTGGAAATTGCAATAGTGTTAGTACTTATTTGACTGAAATAATATTAAACTCTGCTGGTATGAGAAAAAGAGACACTTCCCAAGTAACAAAAGAACAACAACAAAAAACAACACCGCCCAAAAAGTAACCCAAGAAAGAGATTATAACCAACTTCACTTGCTGTACAGCTAGAGGTAGCAAGGTCATCAACTTATCTATTATTTATTACTTCTTTAAAATTACAGAAACCTGTATAATACAAGTTGTTGTTTCCAAAGGTATTGTGTGAATGTTGCTGCTGTACACCTATTTCTTGTCCCACAGGCATCAGAAACAAATCTTTTATGTAGAACCATGCAGATATTTTGTGAGCAATCAGTTGTAAAATGCTAATCAAATGTGAAATGTTCACAGAATGTGACAATAATAATAACATTTCAGTAATGCACTTTTTTTAAAAAATCATTTGTATAAAAGAATATTTTTTAATCTATTTAAAAAAATCCTTTAAACTTTTATTTTATGCAGTAGAAAATTTTTGAGTTAAATTATTAATAAACCATAGCCATAATTCAATTTTAAGACTAATCTCTTCTTTTGTGCATAACTAACAAAGCATTTAGAACATTTGTGGATTAAAACCACCAGAAATACACTGTACTAATATCCTTTTCAGTTCTTTAATTTGTGTTTAATATCAAATAACAATAATTTATTGTAAGAAAAAAGTTATCATGTTTTGGAAAGCAAAATAGCAAGTGGGGAAACTTGTACTGAAACAGTATTCTCCAAGAGATAGAGAAAGATGAAATCCCAGTTCCTCCATGATTTTGTTTACTCTTCTAACTTTAAAATTGCTTTCCCTGCAGACCTGTACTACAATGTTTTTCCTTACAATTTTGGCTTATAAATAAGGTGAAGTCTAAATTGATCCTAGATAACTTCACAGCAAAACCTATAAGTTTAGACCCTGGCACAACAAGAAAGCTCATAGTGAAAAAGACAACACACACTTCCGTTGCAGAAAAAGCCCGTAGAATGAGTGTTGATGGCAAAATGGAATGAAATTTCTGCTCAGAATGGGTTTTACATTATAGATGAGATGAATAAATAAAGATAGACTTATCCATATGAATCCACTAATTCTTTATTTTAGGAAATACCTTTGTCTGCATTTCTTAACTGGTAAATAATTTCTAGTGCATTAAAAATTACTTGAATGTCAATTTTCACATTGTTGTCATGAGATCCAAGAGCTGACGCCTTCGATGAATTAGCAGTGCTTTTCTCACTTTTTTAACGGTGAGTGATTTTGCAATGGACTATTTTGTTCTCACACAGACTTCTCAGAAATTATTTTTGACATGGATCACTTTGCAATACATTTAATATTAGCAATTTAACCTTTACATAATCATCAAGGTTTAAGTATTTAATTAAGTTCTCCTTGTGTCTAAGAAGTTATTCCTGCTAAAAGCCAAATTTAATACTTCTCCTAAAACGGAGGAATATTTTCATAAATGTTGAGTTGATATATATTCCAAAGTTTCAGAATGTCTCTCTCAAGTTTCTCTGCCCATTCCTTACCAGATGATTTCTTTCATTGTAAGAATAGGACATTTGATTTTAATTCTGAATTTTTTAATTCCTGCTGCTTTTACACATCCTTAATTATTCCTATGGAAAAATCTGTTCAAATGTTTATAATTTCTTGCATTTGAAACATGTCAGGATACATCAAATATTTTCCATAAGTTTTGAAAGCATCTTTAAAATATTTTTCTCAAGTAGTATATCACAATGCTGTCATGAGTTTGAAGAAACTAAAATCTTCTTACAACTGATGGAATCAGTAGAAATAGAACATTTCAACCATAATACACATTGAACAGATACAGATGGAATTGTAGAAGAAATATTTTAATGAAAAAAGTGTTAAATTTTATTGCTAATTAAACCCCCCCCTATAATTTCTTTTGAAATACAAGCTTTTGATAGTGAAAGGGTGTCAAAGATTTCTGACTTTCTCTTCCTATGCATCAAACTGCAGTTTTCCAAAATTAAGACTCAAAAGTTATCACTCATAATTTCTTGTCCTCTCAAATATGTTTTAGATTTTTAAAATAAAGAAGTTTGTAGCACCAAGAGTTGCATAGCATTTTATGAGTTTTTTGTGCCAGCCACTACCCACATACATACAGACAGCCAACAGTAGCAGCTTGCATTCTAAATAAACCATGAGGGCAAATATTTTTCTTTTCTCTTATCCTCTGCAAAGAGTATTGACAATTTAAGGAATTAAGTAGACTTTTATGGTATTTGAAGATATAATTAAACTATTTAACATTCAACCGAAAGCAGCTGCCATTACTCCTGAGGGAAAACCAATCATAGGTATGATTATAAAGAAGCAGTGAGAATGAGTTAATTGAAAAACAGGAGGACTTGTAGGTAAGAGCCGAGAAAAAATGTAATAAATTAGTTTTCCTGAAACTTCATGAAGAATGAATCTCAAGAAATCAGTATACACTCTAAGTTATGTATTTCCACTATGAAATTTACAGGAGAAAATATTATCCCTTTGCACTTCCCAAAGAAACATCAACAAAGGTTATTTAGACTTGACAGTTTAACAAAAAAAATAAACCCTAAAAAACAACTATCTTCAAAGCCTTGCAAGACATGGAACCAATTAACATACAAAAAATTCCTCCTTCAACCCCCCTGAGCAAAATAAATTATTCCCTTAACAAATTTACAGGGAATTTGAAGAATATTCCAAACTTCCTTACTTGTTGTGGTTAAAATATCCAGTCTGATCCAATCCAAACCTTCTTCAAATAGTCTTTAATTGGTATGAAAAAGCAGCAATACCCACCCTTTATTTTTTTACCTTGCATAATTTTTTAACATATTTATTAGACATGTTGATGAGAAGAAATATAATTTCAGTCTTCCCAAATCAGGGTATTTTCCTTTAAAATCATCATAAATCCAATCCTTATAACTTTGAAATCTGGTCAACATCCATTTATTGACATTTCTACTCACCTTTTGGATCCAGCAAAATAAAAAATTGAATGTTTGCCATTCAGATGAATGTTGGATCTCCTTTTCCATTACTGTTTTATAATGTTATAATATTTTCCAAATTTCAAAATCTGTGCATTTATAAGAAATATTGATTGATTTTTTTTCTTTGTAAGCAGAAAACTGTCTCCCAGCCTCTGGAGTGCTAAAAAGGAAGTGATATGGGTGAAGAAAAGAACAAGGTTCAAGAGGAAGGTTCAAAACAAATTTTCTTATTTATGACTTCTCTTACTATTTTAGGGCATAGAGATCACAACTTTGATTACTCTTTCTGCTCTAATTGTACATACCATTGCACTGGTCAAAATATGCTGACAATTGTATGTATGCAGGAATCAGGGTGTGGAGTGTTCTTTGATGGCTTCAACCTGTCCAATCTCCATTGTATATTCAAGGTTGGGAGATGATTAAAATAGATTACATACGTAATTTCAGTACAGAGAGCAACCCTTAAAGGCTGTCTTTAATTGGGATCTTCACAAGGTCTCCTTAGAATTAAATCCTCTTCAGAAAGTGGCAGCTTACCGTCTTCATTTGCCCACAGGTGAGCAAGAATGGTTAATTATTATTCTAATATGAATACTTTAACTCAAATATTATATTGCATTTGGATACAGCATATCTGTACAAGAAGTAAAAAAAAAAAAAAAAAATAACCAGAGGTACACACCTTCACTGCACATTAACACCCACCTGTTTCTCAGTTCCTGTGGTGGGTAGGCAGAATAATGCACTCCTGAAGTCTCAGTGTTAACACAGAGAAAAATAAAGGAAATCCAAGACAGGATTTAGAGGAAATAGCGGCAAGTAAGATCCTTTAAATTATACTAGTTAGGCTCTAGATATGATCTGAACAATCTGTGATCTCTAGAAATCTTTTCTTTTGTCAAACACACACCTGTCTGACCTCTGTTTGAAATCCTTTGCTCAGTGATTAGAGATGAAAAGAAGACCAGAGTCTAAGGCTTTGGGTTAAAGATCCCCAAATGTTGTTACCTTCATTTTTTAGTCTAAGGAAGAGATCAATCAGATGATATAAAAGATTCAAAATGCTTAATGTTAAAACTTGAGAACTATTTTTATTGTTACTGAAAAGCATACCTATTGCAAATCTTCCTGGCTTTTAGGAAATAGAAGCATGTTTTCAGAGCAGGCAGTGGGTGTAAGGCATGCTGAAATCCCAGCTTAACATTTAAAAACTTGTTCTTTTTTAATTAAAGAGAAATGTAACTCTTGAACAGCACTATGAAAACCAATAAAGAGGAGGGTGTACAGGGGGGAGAGAATATGTTCTTCCAGCTAAATAAATTTTTCATTCTGTTTTGCCAGAGATAATCATAGAATCACAGAACAGTTTGGGTTGGAAGAGACTTTAAAGATCATCTTGTTCTAAGCCCCCTGCAAAGGCAAGGGGCAGCTTCCACTAGAGCAGATTGCTCAAAGCCCCATCCAACCTGGCCTTGAGCAATGCCAGGGATGGGGCATCCGTTGTTTCTCTGTGTAACCTGTTCCAGTGACTGATCACTCTCCCAGTAAAGACTTCCTAACCTCTGATCTAAATCTACCCTCTTGCAGTTTAGAGTAATTTTCTTTTTCCCTGCCACTACAATTTGATGGAAAGTTCCTCTTCCAGGTCTACAGTAGGTCTCTTTTAGGTACTTGAAGGATGTTAAAAGGTCTGCTTGGATCCTTCTCCAGAGTGAACAAAACCAAGTTTCTCAGTCTGTCTCCACAGGAGAGGTGCTCTAGCCCTCTGATCTTCTTCGTGGCCCTTCTCCAGACTCGATTCAACATATTAATGTCCTTATTATGTTGAAGGCCCCAAATCTGGACACGGTACCCCAGGTGGGGTCTCACCAGAGCCGAGTAGAAGGGCAGAATCCTCTCCCTCACCCTGCTGGCCACACTGATTTGGATGCAGCTCAGGACACAGTTGGCTTTCTGGTCTCTGAGCGCACTTTGCCTCTCAACCACCAACACCCCCAAGTCCTTCTCCTCAGGGTCACTCCCAATCCATTCACTGCTCAGCCTCTGAGCTTGGAATTGCTCTGACCGAGGTGCAGGACCTTGCACTTGGCCTTATTTAACTTCAGGAGGTTCACACAGCCCCACTTTTCAAGCCTGGCAGGGTCTCTCTGGATGACACCCCTTCCCTCCAGCATGTCAACTGTCCCACACAGCTTGGTGTCATTGGCAAACTTGGTGAGAGTTGACTCAGTCCCACTGTCCATGTCATTGACAAAGACATTAATGAGTAGTGGTCCCAGTACTAAGCCCTGAGGAATGCCACTTGTCACTGGTCAACACTTGGACATAGAGCCATTCACTGGAACACATTAGTGCAACCATCCAGCCAATTCCTTATCCATTGAATGTTCCATCCATAAAATGCATGTCTCTCCAGTTTAGAGGCAAGGCAGAATGAGTCACTCCTTCCTGTATAGTGCATTATTAAGGTCTTTGTGTGCTTTAAAGACTGAAGAGCTGAGAGACTCTTTGCCTGATTCAGAATAAATGAATGCTCTAAAAGTGTGATCTTATGTTCTTACTGCTTCAGAATATGGACTTTTATATTATTATAGTTAGTGTACTCTATTAATTTTACTTTTTGTTACTTATTCTTTTAAGTAAACTTTAGTAATGATTCCTTTAGTTTCTGGGTGATTTAAACTACAGAACTTTATAGGAATGGCAGGGATTAGCTAAAATATAGCTGCTTTTCCATAACAAATTTCAGTTTGGTGATGCTGAATCTGATTTATTTCAATCATGTGGCAATTTTGTCTTTGGAAAAACTATCATTCATCTTAGATATTCATTTCAACACTATTTTCGAATAATCAAAGAGCTGGAAGATGAAAATGCAGAACTATATCACCATAAACTGCCAAATTCTCATAAATCTAGTGTGTATATTTATTGCTCTTCAGCTAATAGATATAAAATACTTAACTTACAAAAGCTTCTAAAACCTGGAATTGTAGGAATTTGGAGGAAATTATTAAACATTCTCTACCTCTGTTTCCATTTTGAAATATAAAGATTTTTTTTCTTTCCTTCCTATAATTTTACGTCAGGTTGAGAACTTTTCAGTTAAATATTTTTCATTGTGGTTTGCTATAACACAGACAAATAGCACAGGAAATTCCAGGATATTAAGAAAGATGCTTCTATATTGAGTGTACAAGTAATTGCAATTAGCTAGGGAAGGATGACTGCACTTTTAGTCTAACATCCTGAATAAGCAGAAACAAGACAGGACTGTTTACATCCTTCTCTTTCTTATTTCCTTCCTTCCCTGTATTGAAAGAAATATTACTAATGGAAAAGAGGAATTGAGATTAACACTCCTGTTTTATGCCAATAGCTGTCTTTTAGTTTGGAGGTTTTTATTCCTTTTTGTATCAAACTTGAGATGTACTCCAAGCAGTGTAGCCAATTCCTAGCCCCCTAGAACCCAAGGTGTAGTTCTGGAGGCCTCTCCTAGTCCCCTCTTCAGGCCCTTTATTCTGCTCAGAATTGCAATGAACTCTGTTCTAGAAAAGTTCTTCGATGAGGCGTGTTGAAGATTATGACTTTTATGTAAAAACCATGACTCTGTCCAGACTACTGAAAATTAACTTTCAGGAATCCAAGTGCCCCCCTCATGTGGGAGTCTAAATGGGAGATGGACCCTGCAGCCAAATGGAAGTCTCATCAATCAGGCTCATTGAGTCTACATGCTTAATCACTTCAATGTCTATTAGAAGACAGTTTTGGTTAATTGAGCATTTCTGTAGTTTCCATATACTTTAATGTGATTCTAAACAAATGCATATCTAATATAGACATCTTACTCTCTTACTGAATCTCATGTGTTATGCACAACTCAGTTGTTCAAACATGGATATCCAATGCCATTTGAGATGCTACCCAGGGTCTGAGACATCTACATGAGACAGATTTAACTCTGAATTTAGAAGACTTGTATTTTTCTTATTTGGTATCTGAAGGGCAAATGCTGCACACTGAAGAATCTTAGAGCCTTTTTGTTCCCTATTCCAATCATACATTTGCGGTAATTTATAATGAAATTTTATCAGAGTGCTCTTCCCCCCTTATTTATTGAAAAGCATTATATAATAAACTTTTCTGATGTGAAACTAACAAGAAACACAACAAAGAATCTAGCCTTTGTTGTAGTCCAAGTGAAGTCCCTCTCGTTACCCTCTAAGGTTATATAAATATTTGGATTCAGAATAATTAACATACATAACTATACTGTGATCTTCTCCTGTGGGAAACACGGAACTAAATTCAGAAGTTGTTCACAAAATGAATTTTATTTTTTATCCTCACTAGACACAAAATAATAATAAAAAAGAAGATTATTTATGTTCCTTCTGGTCTTTGCTCCTATCCCAAAAGTGTTAATTTGAAGCACTAAGTGTCATAGGAAGTGTGCAACTGATACTTTTAATGCCTAAGTCTACAGTTTACTCAAATTCAAATCTTTCCTACGTTTACTGAGGCACATTTCATACATATATTCAAGTGGGGATTCATAGTCTAAATATCTCATCTAAAGAACTTGATTCATAAAATGAAGTAATGAACTGTAGCTAAGAAGCTTTACTTACAAAGGTCAGAGCACTGGAGAATCATGTCAAAGTTGACATTCAGTATTCAACTACATCCTCTGAGGATACTTGTTGGAAAATATTGTACACTAAATGTTAGTGGACTGTTAAAGAATGCAGGTTTGGAGGAAGAGAATATTTTCAATATCACTTTTTAAAATTTTTCTGTTTTAAGTAAGATACTCAGCTAGTAACTATGGAAATGAGTGAGATACAGTCTCTCTAATTACTGGACTTTACTTGGTTTCTAGACCAATGAACAAGTAATGCTTCATATGCATGAATAGCTGAAACAAAGCAGGCTAGGAGTGACTCAGAATAATTTATTGGACATTTTCCTAAGAAAGGAGACACAAAACTTCCATCAGAGGGAGATTTTGAACAAAATTTGCTTCTCATATTCCATGCATGTGCTTGTTGTATTCTCAAGACAAGTGAAAGTGGATGCAATAAGCACCAAATGTTAGAGAAGGTATAAGAAATTACTTGAGGTTTGGTGGTGAAGTCTTAGCAGCCAAAGTTAGAATGAGGACATCTCTGGGGGTAATGTTTTCCTTGTACAAGCACAGCAAATCAACATCTGTCTTGACCTGTCCTCTTTATTTCCTATGTCATACACTCCTTCTTTTAAAACATAGTTGGAAGGCCATCCCCACCCTGGGCTGCATTAGGAAAAGCATTGTTAACACGTCAGGAGAGGTGATCTTCTCTACTCAACACCGATGACACAAAACCTGTACCCAGCCCTGGACTTCCAGTGAGAGAGTCATGGACAAGATGGAGGGAGTCCAGCAAAGGCCACTAAGATGGTTGAGGCCTTGGATCATCTTGTATGAGAAGAGGTTGTGAGAGCTGGGACTATTGAGCCTGGAGATGAAAAACACAGACATCTGACAGATGTTTATAAGTACCACATTGGAGAAAGTAAAAAGGATTGAATCAGGCTATTCTTGACAGTTTCCAGTGAGAGGAATGGAAATAACAGGCACAAAAGCAAATACACAATTTCCTTTAAATAAATATATTTTTTGATTGTAAGGACAACCTGTGGAGCAGGTTGCTCAGAAAAATTATGGGGCTTCCACTTTGGAGGGTGTTCAGATCTGCACGGGACATGCCTCTGAGAAGCCTGATCTCCTTCATGCACAGATTAATTTGTTGTTGCAGAGAGCATTCCATTAAAAAGTAGATTTAATTGTTGTTTAAATGTACTCTCCTGTTTTTCATCTGTACTCAAGAATACACTCTTCTTTGGGAGAAATAAACCTTATTAAAGAGTCTGTTTGCAAGACGATTTTTGCAGACAACTTTATAAGACAAAAGGGCTGAATATGAAAGGGTCAGAAAGGAATTTTAAGAGCTGTAAGAACATAGGTGGAGAGAATGATGACAATTATTTTTTTAAAAAAAATTATCATCAGGCATTTCTGTTGTCCTCAGCAGTACAGCCTGTACTCCAAAAGCACTGATTAATCTTTTTTCATGGCAACCATACAAATGAACCAAATGTTAGGCTTTCAATTCACAAATGGGCATTGGAGTCCAAGAAGACCTCACTGGAGTCAGGAGGCTCCTAGCTTTGGTTGGTCAGTTTGACAAGTGCTGTTAAAATTCAAAATAGGAGAATATTCAGCATCCCACTGTAAGCCTTTGGCAGCTGTGAGTGATCCACAGCTGAGGATGCTGGCAAATGTCAAATCAAGTACTTTCATCCACAGGTGGATGACACATCCAGAGTGACTATTTGTTTTTTTATTTTGACCAGTGTGATTTTGCCTCAGATTCCTGGGAAAGAGCTACAATAAATCAGATGACAGATGAGTGTCTTACTCTACAAATGCCACCTTTGATTTTGTAATTTTTGCAGCTCAGGTTGTGTTTGCAGCCTACAGAGAATAAACACGAGAGATCAATGCTGGATTTGAGCATGTCTTTTCTCCTTCGTTATAGCAGACAGCCTTCTCTATGCATTTTTGTCCCTTCAAATGAAGTAACAGATTTTATTATGGAACAGCAATGGCCCTAGTTCAGAAAAGATTAGCATTTGCCTAGGTTTAAATTGAATGATCTAATTGAAATCAAGGGGAATATTCATTTGTTTTATGTATTTAATCAGCTAGCTGAAGTGAAGCCTAAATTAATGAATGTGACCTGTGATTCACCAGGCATTTGGATGCTGACTATGTAATGCCAAGCACAGATTTGCAGGGCAAGCCATAAAGGTTTCTGCTTTCATGCTAGTCCCATCTCCCCTGCCGTGGTGCTGGCATCGCTCAGTGTACTCAGCACATCCCTGCATTTTCTGGCTCTGCAGAGAATCTCTGGTGCTGTACTGGGAGTCAAAATGGTGCCAACACTGTGACAGCAAAAAAGAGGGGCAGAGCAGCCCGAAAGCCAGAAGGACTGTGGGTATTGTGTTTCTGCCAGCTGCAGGTTAACTCCCCATTGTGACTGGGGCTATGGGGCACATATGGGGCTCCCGTGGAGGATGAGACAGCAGGTTACCATACCTGCAGTGGGGCTCCAAACACCATTTATGTCATGGCTGCATTCATCCTTCAAATAACAAAATTCACTCCTAAAGAATTGCATTTAGTATCAGAGAAGTAATCTTCACACTAGATCAGAGAGTGATTAGGAACTTGTGTACAGTTTTCTGCAGCGCAGCACAAATCAGTCGGACCCATGATACTCATAAGCATCAAATAGCAACCATAAAAAAAATTAAAACACTCTGGTGACATCCAGGACTTCTTGCACTGTAATATTTCAGATTTGACCTGCAGCTCTACTGTTTTCATTCATTCAAGAGGTCCATTTGAGCTCAGAGAAATATAGTGATCTAAAGAGGAAGATGGGCATTTAGTGGAAGCTAGACATGTCCTACTTCTGAAATCCTTTTTCTTACATAGCTTGAAAAACTCTGGCCGTGTCATGTCTCTTAATCCAATAGCAGGAGGCTATGAAAGCCAGGATGCTTAAACCAATTCTGCTGCTAGCAGCAGTCTAATTTTAAGGGTTATGAAACTAAGCCCTTCCACGCAGATTTTGCTAACTTGACTGTTTATGAAAAGCAACATAGCACCTAAATTCCTATCAGCAGAACTGGTATGTTCTTTATCTTGAAATCCACTTTTGGTATTGAACACGAAATGTATTTGAAACCTGTTTTAAAGTTCAGATGCCAGAGATAGTTTAAAAAATGGATAATTTTTTGGAAGATTTTATGAAAGATTGATTTTTCCAGACTTCTAGGTACTTTATCATTACAGTGATTTTTAATATAGTATACTGTTCTGTGACTTTTGCACAGCAGAATATTACACTCAGAAATCTCTGGATTTTTCATTTCTTAGTGTTTTGTTGGGTTTTTGTTTGCTTTTATTTGTCAGTGAAGGAATTTTGAGAATAAAATCAAATCCTCAGTCCAGTCTTTGCTGAAACAGTTCTATTACTTCCCCTCTATTTTCTCCTCACCTGTGTTACTGAGATATATACTATTTTTGTTCAGTTCTTGTTGACTTATCACTATATTAACTGTATTTCTTCCTTTTTCAGTCTCTATCTGTCCATTACCTAGAAAGAATAATGACAACCTTTCCCACGGGTGCATATTTAATAAATAACCTGTTTTTGTCTTGGCTTATTGAAGCTGGTAGCCTCTGCAAAACCATTTCCTTTGTTTCTTCAGACTCAATGAGTGCTAGTAGCACTCCCCAACTTGAACTACTGGTCACATACAGAGGTCAACTAACTCCCGGGACCTCTTTCCTACTGCAGAGCACAGGGAAATTGAAGACACTGTAAATAATTGTGCTGTGTTCTCTAAGAGTTCACAGTGGAATACAATCATCTCCTTTTATGGCTATAATGCATCCTGCAGAATATCCTTTATGAGGCATAGCAACTAATTACAATATCTCTGTTCTGTGAGAAATTGGGGGAGAGTGAACAATGAAACAATTGCTTAAAAGGGAACTGCAAAAATAACCCCAAAATATTGCTGCATAAAAATCAGTTTTCCAGAAGTACATAAAATGATGAATTAAAAACAAATTACCATGTAACTTTTCTCTATTTCTTTAAGAGCATCATGGATGACAGCAGCTTGTCTTGGCTGGAAATTCATATAGATTAGAACCATTCAGGATTGACTGATATTTTTTTAGATATAAAACTTTACTCTGAATGCATGTATCACTCAGTTAATTTTCAATTTTTTTTTTTTTTAAATACTTTTCTCAAGTTTAGTGAGGGAGAAGGAGAAAAGCTGAAGAAGAAACATGCTCCTGAATGGCAAAGCCAAAACAAAATTTGGAAAACCTAACTTGCCATTTATTATTCTATGTTGCCATTATTGTTCTGTGATTTTATTACACCAAGACTGCCTGAGTTCAAGAAGTGTTTGGACAATATTTTCAGGCACATGGTCAATTTCTGCACAGGGCCAGGGGTTGGACTCAATTATCCTGGTACATACCTTTCAACTCAGTATATTCTATGATTCTATGGTTTCCAATTTACTCTCTTGTTTAATAAAAAATACATTTAGCTGGAGGTGATTTTATAGTTAAAAGATAGCTTTATCACTTCAAGACTTTAGCCAACCTAAATTCTGCATTTAACAAATTGCAACACAGACTCATAAAATGGACAATAAAATTAATCTGTGGAGTAGTTGAACTTCTCTGGAAGAAACATAAAGTTGAAACTCTCAATCAGAAGCTTTTTTATGTTTTCTCTCTGGGAGACTCTTGGGAATGGCAGAGTAGAGGGTGGGAGTTGAGTGGGTGATGTTTGCGTACAAACGAAGCCGGCTTCAGCAACCCTGGTGCTTTGCTCTAAAGAAACCCATAAGGTAACAAAAATGCCTGCAAAACAGTCAGACACCAAGCTGATGTGGGAAGTGGGAATCATGAGCCTTTTGCCATGCCACTCAACCATTCCCTGGACTGGTAAACATGGGTGTAATATCTGTGGAGTAGCTTGTAGCCACCATCCCCTACTAGGGGCAGACACAGTCCCAGCTTCAGAGCCACATCCCTGATGCACAGTTACAACCAGGAGAACAGAGGAAGGATACAGCTACAAAGATTCAAGCAAGAAAATTGGGACATTAAAAATGTGTCTTTGTTCATATTCAGACAGATGTTACTTAGCATGGCTGCTGTGGGGCATTTTTATTCCTTTTCAACTCTTCAAGTGACCTGTGACTGCTCAAACCCAAGAGCAGGTAATGTGCCACAGCTTGTATATGCACATTTGGCCAACTGGGTCAGAAGAGGCAGATGTGTTTCAACAAAACGCTTTAGAAAACACAACAGATAAGCTAAGCAAAGAAGACAGTGGTGACAGAATTTGCCTTTCCTAACCAGGATGAAGTCCAACTGTTGTTTCTGGCAGCAACAACCCAGACTCAATCAAACCCAGGTGCAGAATAAGCCAGCTTGGAGAAGAAGTGTGTTTACATCTGCCCTTTTCTCACTCTAGGGCTCTGCTCAGAGGGAGGAACATGCTGTTGGGAGATAAATTTCCCTCCTTCTAATTATAGGCCTTGCCATCTTCTGCCCACTTCAACTGTAAATCGCCTAATCATAAACAATTCCTCTTCAAAGCTCAACACAGATTGGATGTAATTCCCTGACAACACCAATCTGTTCGCAGTATTGCATGCAAAGGACAGAATAACATTAAAGATCTTTCAGCCTGCTGAAGGAGAGAAGATTGAAGAAAGAAAATAAAATCTGAGAGTAAGCCACAAAAGACATCACTCTTGTCACATTTTAGCAAGGAGTAGCAAATCACTACAATTGGTCAAAGGAAAAGAGGGAAAACAACTTCCTTTTCCATTGGTAAAAACCCCATCTTGTCACACATACTTTCCCTTCTAGTAATTAGTAAAGAAAGTAAAAGGCAGATGGAGACTGCTGATAATTTTTTTATTTACATTGTAAATCTTCAATTATTCAGAATGACTAAATCATTCTCACTACTAAACCTACATTTAGATCACATAACTGCTATATTTGCCTGTTTTTTTCCCCTCCTCCCCATTTATTTCCTCATGTGGAAACTGACCATAAATAAGAGTTTAGATCTTGTTAGACAGTTGTCTATTCAAGTAATGTACTGCCTGTGAACTATCCTTCAGACCTGGAATTGCATGCTGGCGAGACAGATAACCAAAGCATTGCTGACAGGAGATGGTACATTTTCCAAAAGGTGAGGATAATGGTATGTTAGCAGCACATGGTTTGTGCATTAGTACCTCAATCCAGTCATTGCTTTTTTGGGAAATAACAGAATACCAATATCAAATACAACAATAATAATAAAGCAGCATTTTTGGTAGTGTTTTTGAAGTGATAGTTGCATCAGGACCAACATCTAATTTTACATTGATGTATCTCAACTGAATGAAATGGCATTTTTCCTGATTTATGCCAGTATAGGGAGGGAACAAAATTAGGCCTTAAATTTCATACCTGTCTTGAACTCCTGGCAAAAAGGCTGGAAATGATAATCATATTTTAACACTGCCAAATTGTTGAGTCTAAAAGTAATAATACTCCAAAATGATCAAATCATATCTCATAACTCAACTTTGAAAGTTTTCTGTTTCTTGATAATAAATAACCATGAAGAGATATTTATTTATATATTTAGTGGACTGATTGATCAAGAAGAATTTGGGAAAAAAAGTCTCTATCTTTAGATTGAAGAAAATATGATAACTTTATCACATAAAATCACATAACTTATTATCACATAAAATGGGCTAAACATATTTGGTGCAAAATAATCACTGCCTTTCTATATATAGGAAAAACTGACAATGAAGGTAGGGAAAATAGCAGAATGCAAAATTTATGTACAAGAAATAGAAGAGAAAAATGGTAGCTCTGTAAATCAACCCACAGTTACTTAGTGCAGATGGTTTTGTAGTTGATATACACTTGGAGAAAATCACTTTCCTTGCGAATTGGAACTGGAAGGTAAATTAAACCCCCTATACATAGAATTCAAAATATTTATATCTCAGAATATAAACACTTCAGTAGTATGCATATACACCAAGTAAATAAGGTCTTTGTTAATTATCATGATAGCAGATGTGTATATGCATGTGTATGTGCAGAGTGCACATCTAAGTGGGTGATTTTAAATAATAATAAAAAAAATCTTTCTTAATATTGACATTATTATCCTATACTGAAAATAATACCTCATGAAAAAGTGGTTTAAAAATGGCAGTCTGAACAAACCATGTTTAATTTAAAAAAGAAAAGGTAAAATAGCCTAATCACTCGCCTGGCAATGGGATAGTTTGCTTCCAATATTACAAAAGGTTTGTGTTAAATTTTTTGTCATCATTATAAGAATAGTTACTCTTAGAGTTTTCTCCGCAGACTTCTGGAAAAAAAGACACTTATTTTTGTATCACCATCTGGTTTGAGTCTGATTATTTGGCTGATCTGCTGAAGTGTTTTCCGAGTGATCATTGTTTTAACTTGTACTATCGGATGCCATCCAAAGGTCCAGCACAGGCAGATGGGGCTGTATTATAAAACAAGAGCTGCTGCAATAAAACATGTCTTCTACCCCTGCTCCAAGCACCCTCTCTTCTTACATTAGGTGATCCATGACTGGATGTTCTGCATTTGATTTCATTGTTTATACTCTACAAACATTACAAGGGAAACAAAATAGATGGTGATGATCTATGCCATGTGAGATTCATTAATTAACAGCATCTAAGGAAGAAGAAAGAGAATTATGACTTTTTTTTTCTCCAATGCTATACAGTTCAGAAGGAATACATATGTCACACAAATATTTATGAAAGACATAGAAAGAAATGAAAAGATTGAAACCTGTTATGGTTTGAAAAGAGTTATGAAAACTTCCCTGGCAGAAGCAGGATGAGCCACAACCAGGTATCAGAACTTGTATGTATAAAGAAAAGAAAAGAACATTATAATGTACATTATAATGCACATTCATAGCTAGAAATTGGACTTTTACCTAAATAATTGGAAAGACATTTATTTTTCAGAACTTTTAAATGAGCACAATTTCAACATAGGAATCAAGTAGGTGTTCAAAAGTAGTTAGGGGGATGTAATTAAATAGATAAACATCTGCAAATATAGGACACAGATGAAGACGCACCTAAGATTCATCTTACCTCCATTTTGAATTTAACTTAGTTGAAATGTCAAGGGTAGGAGCTTAGGCCCAATTAAGAAAGAAAGCATCTTAGTAATTGAGATAAAAGATATTATTGTTAGATATCTTTGACTTCTACACCTAAGGCAGATGCCCAGCATCTCCATAAACAGTCAGATGAGAGGAAGGATATCTTTAACAATGAACTCATCTATCCTATTTGCAATCTAATTTGGCATGAATGGAAGTTAAAATTTTTTACCACAAATAATGCAGAGAATTTAGACAACTGTATCAGGTGCATTGTGTGATTCTATGAGTCTATCCACAATACAGATTCCAGCTTCTGGTCAAAGGAAATCAGTCCTATCTCTCTGAATTGCAGAGTGGGATTCTGATTTTGGGGATGGCATGAAATGTCCTAAAGTGCTTGTCTCCCTCCACTGACTGCAAAGGAAATTTGAATACCTAAATTACATTACAATTCTATCTTAGCACATAGAAGTAACAAGAGACAGGGACAGATAGATTAACTGAGAATATCGTATATAGGAAAATTTTTGTTTGCAGGCTATGGCAATAATCTGCAGTATTGTTGGAAATAAAAACACATATATAAAACAAGGTATCTACTCCAAGCATAATGATTTTGCAGTTAGACTGTATAACATATACACTTAGACAGCATTATTTTAGTCTCCCTACAAGCACTTAATAAAATAAAAGGGTTTCTTTTTTATGAGTGCAACAGTTTTAAATAGCTCTCATTTTTAGATGCATTTCATAGATTGTATTTTCCCAAAATATATGCTTGTGTTTGGATCTCGTAGTAGAATTCATTCTTGGAACTGTGACAAGTCATTAAGTGTAACAACAACAACAACAAAAGAGTAGTAGTGGTTACTTAAGTAAAATAATACTGCTAGAGAAAGTCTACCAACAAAACCAGTCTAAAAATGCATTAGGCATATCTGTACTGGACTCCAGAGATCCTGGTACTCTCACACAGTATAGTGGCATGGAGAGTGTCTAATTTGCCTCTGGATTTGAGATGACTGCATTTGGTGAGTAAAAACTGAGCTCCATGGGGCTTATCACTCCAGGATGATCCTTGACCTGGTGTGCCAAGGCTCAATTGGCATTAGCTTGGTGGTATCTGCATTTTGCAGGTGTACAAATTTTCTTATCTCATTTTATTGCTACATTGAATAGATATTGCCCCCCAACCATTGTGATTCCTCCATCTGGCATTTATCTCAAAGCTTACTGGCTAGTTTTTATCCAATTTCAAGATACGTGTTCCCATTTGAGATCCTGAATATATTCCAAATGCACTCGGCATTGCTCCAAATAACAGCAGAGATAATCTTCATCGAGGATAATGCAGGGTCCTAGGCAAATGAAGTCTGTTCACAACACAGAATTGCAAGGTGTGTGCCTGCAGAAATTAACTTTTAGTTACCTTTTGGGCATAAATACTTTAAAAAAGCTTACAAATTAATCCAAGGATTCCCAGCAGTGTAACAGAAAAAAAAGGAAAATGCCCCAAGGTGAAAATAACAGGGTAGAAAAAGCAATGAAATATCGACTCTGTAGCACAGGAGGCTAAACACAAGAACAAAGAAACTGTAAGGAAGGAGTAGATATTGAAAAAGCAGATATTGGACCAGATTTTCAGACTGCAAGGCAGGACTTACCATTTTTTTCTAAAAGTTGCATTGCACAAACTAATGAAAAGCTAAAAAAGAGGCACATCATTTAGAAGAACAATGTTTTTTTACTTAGTAGATAGATAATGAGTTGCAGGCGTCTTACTACTGTGCATCTTGAAGAGTGCACATTATTTATTCAGATAAACATTCCCGGAACTGAACATCAGTGTGTTAATGCCTCAGTGGTATTGCACTGAGGAAAAGTACTTCTTCAAATGTTTGCTCTTTGTGAGGGCAATCTGGTACAATGAAGTTAATATTTATAAATCGTGAAAAATGATCAGTACTTTTGGTTCTATTGCACCCCAGTTTTGAAATGGAATAGTGATATAGACAAGAGATAATGAGTCTTTGTTTTCAGCAAGAGTTGAAATAAAGCATTTTCCAAAGTTTGCGTTCATATAACATGGGATTCATGCAGGTTAATAAGTTCCTCTCATGTTAATTGAACTCTACCTCTGAAGAGGATCTGAAAGCATAGGCAATTTTAATTCATTTTCAAGTGTTGTATCAGGGTAGTATCTCAATAAAATGGATTTTAATGTTTGTACATAAGCTTTGTCTTGCATTTTATCTTTTTAAAAGAGTCTATTACTGCAGTTTATATTTTATGTGATTTCATAATACGTTACAGCCTGTGAGAGGTGGTGAGCACACTTCAGCTGAAGGACATGTTGATGATTAATGGAGCTTAAAGTCCATACACCCTAAATTAGGTTTTAGAACTGCAGTGTAATTTTTATCATGTAACAAGAAAATTCATTTACAAAGACTATCCCACAGCTTTGAAAGTCACTATAAAGATTAAGTTCTCTTAGACAGAAGGTGGGAGAATTAATTTTGATTTTTTTTTAAATCATATTATCAATCTCCTTGAAGAATGCTAAACAAATTGAAAATGCTCCTTTTGTTTTTCACAGATTCACAAAGTATCTGGCATCCATGTATCTATCAAGGTTTTTTACTCCATTGTAATTACCTCTGTGTTGAACTGGGTTACAGTGGGTATGACATGAACAAAGAAGATATTTCCTCTGAAACATCCTAAAAAGAATAGATTATAGTCTCTGGATGCTTTAAGGCTGCAGGAAGAAGGTGACAAAATATGACATGATCCAAAATCTACTATTTTTTACTTCACTTTAGGAGAAAAGCAGTCAGCAGAGCCAGAAAATAGTTATGAACTAGCAAGAGATTAATGCACAGATTCAAATGAAGACCTGAAAGTGTAACACAATTTTCTGAGTAAGACACATTTCAATAAATTTGCTTTGGCTGCACTTGCAATGCTCATTTGCCTGCATCATACAGATATTTGGGGAATGAAATTGCACCAGCTTGTTTGTAGAAAGCAAATTTTAAAGTTCAATTACTATTCAGAAGAAGCAAACAGTACAGTCAAATGTAATTATAAACTACTGGTCTTCTCTCCGAAAGCCCTTAATTATAAACCCACCCAATCTCCCATCTTTTATTTGTCACTGAGTCATCAAGTTGAATGTGCTGGGAAATGTCAGCCTGCATCACCCATCAAACCAATTTTTCTTCCGTGTGCTTTCTTCCGTGCTACAACTGATATTCCAGAGCAACTGCTCTGAAGACTCTGCTTTGTCAGTGCATTAATCATCTTCAGATGCCAAGCAAAAAATCTTCTCTCCTATAATATCTATAAAAGGGTTAAGTAACTGATAGGTTGTGACTATACTTGTGCCAAAAAAAAAAAAAGTTGCCTCATATTTCCCTTATTTCTTTAACTCTTAGGCTCATAAAATCATAGAACCTTTGAGTTTAGAAGAGACTTTTAAGATCCTCAAGTCCAGCTGTCAACCCAGCACTGTTGCTGGGTCAAACCCTAAATCACTAAAACACATCATCCACCCCTCCCGGCCAAATCCCCCTAGTTTATAAACTGAGTTTGGCTTTCTCTGGTATGGAACATCCCTTTGGCCAGTTCAGGTCACCTGTCCTGATTATGCTCCTGCTTAGCTTTTTGGGCATCAGGAAGGAAGCTGAGAAAGGAAACCGAAAAGTCATTGGCTTGGGTAAGTACTACTGAGCATCAACTAAAACATTAATGTTTTATCTCATTATTCTCATCCTAAATCCAAAACTCAGAACTGTACCAGCTACTAGGAAGAAAATTAACTCCATCCCAACTGAAACTAGGACAATCTTGGAAGAAAGAATAAGTGACTTTGGAGAAAATAAGGCAAATGGATTTTCTGTGCTAATACACCCTGAAGATAGAGGGGTATGTTTAACTATGATGTGAAATCTCTCAGAAACTCCTATCCAACTCTCTTGGAGAAACTGCAATCAGTGAAAGAGTTACATTTCTGTTGGCTTTGGTTTGGGTTTTTTGCTTGGTTGAGGTTGGTGGTGTTGTCGTTGTTTTGCTTGGTTTGAGTTTTTTGTTTGTTTTTTGTGTAACAGACCTTGTACTTTATAAAGTCATTTACATAACGTAGGATAGTCAGTGACATTTGGAAAAATAGTTCAAATCAGAGAAGTCCAGGTTGTTGGTTTATGGAGCATAAACAGCATAAAGCCCAAGTTAGAGCTCAAAGAAGAGCAGATTTTTTTCTTCTCTAATTTTAACAGCAGAACCAAAAATTTCAATTGCTTTAGGATTATCCTGTGGCTTTGAAAGTCATTACAAAGATGAAGTTCTGTTAAACAGAAGGTAGGGAGGGAATTTAATTTGAATTTGGGAGAAAGATCAAATTACTAATCATCTTGAAAAAAATATGAAAGAGTTGAACACATGGAGACAAAACAGAGTAAAGTTAGTCTAAAGCAAAGTTATCTTTTTTCATGTGACTACTTACAGGACATAAAGTTTTTCTCAGTATTCTTATCTCAATTCTTATCTTATTTTTACTTTTTGCATTCAAATTCTTCTATATTTGAAATGTGCATGGCATAATTTAATGGCAAACACCCATTAAAAAGCTGTTATAACTTTTGATAAAATGATTTTGACCATTCACCATAAAACCACATGCAATCATAATGGGAGAGGGTGGGAATCTCCTGGTCATCAAAGTAATATATCTCAGTTTTAGGACTGAGATATTTGTTGAAGACCTGCTTTGTGTAATAGTATGAAAAACTGTCTGAACGCTACAAAGATAATCATAGGGGATTCTGCATTTTTTATTTCTATTTTCAATAGTAGGATAGTACAGGTATACTGCATAGAATAAATTGTCCAAACCTGTAACTTCTTAACAAAGTCTGTGGGAGAGACTACAACACAGATTTGAATTAAAGCAGCATTTAATTACATTTACTTTTCTGGGGATAATTCCAGTTTTTTAAGGCACACATTTTCTGTAATTAGCCTGAATATGTGCTTATGAAAAATTTTCCCTCTTGTCTACTCATCTCCTGAATCCAAGAGATAAATCCTTTGGCTAAGATCAATCATATTTGAAGGAAAGTACGTGCTTCAAAGACTGTGCAAAAAAAAAAAATGTAAACAAAGTCATGGTTTCATGTTGATAGGATGTTTCACAAAGGTGGCTTGTACTTGAGAACATTGTTAAACATGCTCATTCTCACCAGGATGATCAAGAAAAATGTGTGAGTTCACCGTATGATCTTTGGCAAAACATTTAAACATTTAATAAGAGCATTCTTCATTACAGAAATACTGCTTATTTGCTCAAAAGATCTTGACCTGTTATCCTCCAAGCCCTGGGGAAAAGGCTTGGATTTGACACTTAAATACTGTTAGGAGTTCTTTGTATAATGGAAATTTTGGAAGAAGTCCATAGGAGAGGCTGTATTATTCATACTAATAATGATTATTACTGATAAAGGATGGTAGAAACTAGTTAAAGGAATGGAGAAACCTGTCAAGTTTCAGCTGAAATTTCTGTTTTGATTCCTTGTTCAGTGTGTGCAACAGTCATTTTACTGGTTGGGTCCAAATGTCAAAGATCATAAGCTTAAGAAAGCTACAATAATTTCAATTTAAAAACAAGAAGCTCTTAATTTTCTCTCGTGTTTTTTTTCTTTGAAAATTTCCAGTTTATAAAAACTGGTGTATTTCTATTTCACAGCAAGTTAACCTCTCTTGTGTTTTCTCTGATTTTTACTCAACATGCCACACCATGCTGTAGGGTGTCTGATACTTCTGCGCGTATATACAGATAAGCTGTAGGCAGCAGAACATCAACTTAAAATAATTGAAATCAGAAAGTATTATATCTTCATTTTTTGGTTCAAATTAGTCAATGAAGTGTGCCACGTGCAGGGTGTAAATAATGGCAGAATTAGAAGCCTTTAGTCTCTAATTATGTTAGGTGAACTTGTATATGAATAAAACATAAGAGAATGTTGACATAATTTGTTGTAGACATTAATTGTTCTCTCAACTGGATGTTCAGCGCTGCAATTTTTGAGAGGTTAATTAATTAAAGCAAGCTAGATCATACTTCTCAGGCATTACTGAGTTTAGATTACTCAATGAGCAATTTGATCTGATCCAATGATGCTATTGCAAGTCCTGTGCTGGAACTGGGAAATAATCTTCAGTCAAGAAAATAATTTCTCACAGCTTGCAGAGTATAAAGCATTTACAAACTGTATGTAATAAGCAAGGTTAAACAGACTTTTGCTAGAGGTTCCAGGAAGAGTGTCAGAAAAAACTGTAAGATTTCAAAATGCTTGATATTTTTCGGCACCTAGTTCCTTTCAGGATCTACCATCAACATGCCGTGCTGCAAAGGCTTGGTTTAATTTTGCAAATGGTTCTGTTTAATTTTGTTGTGTTTGGATTTTTTTTTTGTTGGTGTTGTCTGGATTTTGGTTTTGTTGGTTTGGCTTGGTTTTCTTGTTTGTTTTTTTTTTTTTTTAATTTTATGACAGTGAGTTCCTAGTCCTGCCATTGAATTTAAATTCAGTGTGGTCTGTTTTTTTGTAGCTGTGGGGATGCTCAGGAAGAACACCTATTTCTATGTTGCAGTTCGCAAAGTATCCTTATACTTTCCTTTGCTGTCCAGCTTTTCCTTTTCTGTCACTGAGACTACCAACTAACAACACATTCCAGCATGATTTGGGAATGTTTTCATATGACTTTACTGATAAAGGTTAAGGAGCTAGAATTGTAGCTGAAAAATTGAAATATTCATTAAACCCCACCGCTTTTGATTGAAATATTTTAAATCTGACTTAGCGAATTTTAATTCCTCAAGCTATATTTAAGCATATACAGAGAAATGTAGTGGCGTGAGTTTCAGGTTTTGGAATTTGTATTGTATTTTGTTATTTGTTTGTAATGGTTTGTTCCTTTCACCTTACCCCCCCATTCCTACCCCCCTACCTGGTTTCCTCCTGGTGTAACCCCACCCCCTTCCCTTTTCCCACTGGTCCAAAGTTCCTTCCCTGTCCAGGCCCATTCCCTGGGTACTTAAGGGGCCTGAGCACATGTTCGGGTGTTCTGGCTTCTGGCCTGGCTCCTGAGCACATGGCTCCCTCTGCACCTGGGGCCAGGACAGAAATAAACACCTTTACCTACCCAAGCCAGGACCTGCTTCTTCATTTCCAAGCCTGAATCCATGCTTCAGCCAGCTATTTGGAGGACCCACAAACTTCTGTAAATTGGCTGGGGGATCTGCTAGCCAGCAAAAGCACCTGCTCGAACAAGCCACTCTATAGAGAAATGTCTTGATTTTTTTTTTTTTTTCCAGAAATATAATCAGCTATAAATTCTTTCAAAAGTTAAGCTACATAAATCTGGAAATGATTTTTTTTCTATTAGTAAGCTCCTTAATATATATTGAGAGACCATATAGACTTAACGTTAAAGGAAATATTTCCCTTTTGATTAGCATTTCTTTCTAACTATGCTTTTTCATATCATCAATCTATACAATAACACTCCTTCAAGTACAGGTATTTGTTTCAGCCATAGAAAAATGTGTAAAGAAATAATTGTGTGACCTATTTTAATGCATTTTGTGTCTCTGAATTAGTAAATAAAAATAATATTAATCTGAATCAAGATTTCCAAATAGGCAGTTAATTCAAAGAAAATGCACTCAAATTTCAGTATTTTTTTCCAGTAAACAAAGTTGTTAAAAGATTTTGAGGAAAAATTGGAATAGTTATTCCTAGTTAAAACTTTTGAAAACAGCATGGAGTAAAATTAGCACTTTTAAGACCTAACGTCTTTGGGAAACATACTTTTACAGGAGTTGTCTATAACTTTATGTTGTCTCCATCTAGAATACAGGAAAATTTTCCCTCTCAAAATACAACATATTTAAGAAGATTTAGCATTTAAGATGGCAGAAATGGTCCTATATACAATTTAAAAAAAAAAAGCAATGTTTTGATGGTTTATTATTATTATTTTATTTTATTTTTCATATTCACAGTCTAAACACATAAACAGAGGAAAAGAGAAGACATCTGCCTTTAATAGCCAGCAAAGCAGCTAAACATTTCCTAATTCTATTTGGAAGTCTCAAAGTCAGATGCGTGTTTAGTCTCCTTGAAGTGACATTGATGAGCTTAAACTACTGAAGCTAAATAAAACCCTTTGGAGTTTAAATTTTCCATAACATAAAAAATCCACTCTGCAGCACACATCCTTCACTTTACCTAGATGAGCAGTACTGAATCAAAATTAATTGTCTTTGAAATGCATACGCTTTACATCTTGAAGGCTAATCATCACTAGAAGAAATGTCTGCTATATAATGAATAAATTCAAGCTAGAATGAAAGAGTCTTTCTTTTTCATATTCTCTGATTGTAATTTGGTACGCTAACATTAATCTGTGAAGAGACATAAATCTTAGCCAAATAATGGAGAATTAGCTTTGACTGAGTTACTAACTTGCTATGTCACCTTGATAAAGTTGGAGAAACACATTACATACCTATTCTGCTGAAAAAAACACAACAGAAGAAAAGTTGCGGACAAACTCTGTGTTTTCTTTCAATCTTCTCTTCTAAAACCACAAAAGTGCCTTTATGATAAAAGATATCTTCAAGACAACTTTGAAATCCTGTAGATATCTTCACTGTAATCTAATGAGCTCATTTATGACAATGCTCTTCTGCAGCAGTGGGATGCATTTGCCTGCGTTAGTGTTCCAACCTCCCAGCTTCCACATAAAGGACAGGCAACACTTCCCACATGCAGCAAGGTGAACTGGAACTAAGAACTGAGATGAACCCCTATTTTAGCCCCCACGTTTTAGTGGAAGAGATTGTAACTAAATATGATAGAAAAACTGTCCTTTTAACTTATTTTTGTTGTATGACAACATGGGACCCCTACTATTAAATATCAATCTGCAGAACTTGTGAGGCTCACTGGAAGTGCATGTTTGTAATCTTTGACAGTTGTTTAAACACACTAATCTTTGTTATTGTCTGTTTCCAAGTTCTACCTGGATACCACAAGAGAGGCAGAATTGGTGAACAGTTTACAGAGTCATGATCCAAAACCTCCTGACTCTGGTGGAAATCTGACAGCAAAACCAAAGGTCTGCATTGAAGAAACAATAGCAGTAAAACTCTGCTTCAGCACACCCCGGGATTGCCTAGACCTTGTTCCAGGAAAAGTCCTGCAACTTGATCAGCCAAAGGCATATAACAACCTGCCCCTATGAATGACAGTGATAGCCTGCTGGCAGCTGCCAGGATTACACAGCTGTCCAGGAAACAAACTTTGAGTAGTGCATTACGTGTTTGCAGCATGCCCAAAGTTTAGATGTACTCTGGTTTACAGCACTTGATTCACAAACTGCAGGGCTGCCATCATGGTGGGAATACTGCAGTTCCATGCAGAAGAGGGAAGGCTGCATGCACAGCACCTCAGGTGTGAGTGCACGACTCACATAACAGGGCAGTGGCTAAGCAGAACTTGTCTTGGGTTGATATGAAAAAAGTACTAGGAGATAATATTAATATTATATCTGCTATTTCTTACTAATGGAGAGTTTCCGGTGAGTGAGCACAATAGGGAATGCCTGCAGGTCTGGTACTTGGGGCAGCTCAGGGAAATGCTGACATGCACACTCACACACACAAGGACCCACCACTGAAGGAATCACTGACAAGCTGCATGTCAGTGTTAGAGGGTCTAGGGTATGACTGTATGGTTAGCTCTAATCTCAGAACACTGCTGTTGTGACAATATATGGAAAAAAATGTCAAGCTGACATGCACCGAAGAGCCAGAGACTGCCTTGTTATTCATTGCTGGAGTATGATAGTGTTCAACAAAATAATAATATTCTGTATCTTCAGCTTGTGAAGTGCTGCAGAAAAATCCTATTGTGAGTGCCACAGAGAAATAAAGACCAAGGTATATGGAAACTCAGGAGGAGACAGATTACAGGCAGATAATACTACACAAGTAACTAATGGGTTTTCTATTATGATAATGCAGTGACTACAGCAGAAGAATAATTACAGATAGATAAGCACAAGGAAGCCTGTGGAGCAAATAAATTGAAGTTTTAAACAAATATTTCTCTATGTGTGTCAAATTTTCATTCAGAAGCCAACAGGAACAGAAATCAGCAGTTTCCTGAAGTGCATTTTAGGGCTCAGTGAATATTCATACTGTTTTACACAATCTGTAAATAAAGCCAGCTTTGTTAAAATAGGGATTTTCCCCACTATATTCCTTTAGGCAATTATTTATTTTAAGTGAATACTTTTGTGAACAGATTATCTTTTTAAAAGTCCACAGATGAGATATTAACTCTTAGTTTTCTGTCTTTTACTGATTTTTGGTTGGTTTATTTGTTTCAATAGTGTTTCATGTGTTGCTTGTAAGTTTACTTTATTGAAATGCTAAAAAATCCTTCCTTTACCTGCAGGTTCTCTTTCTCCAAGGTTCCGATATTAAACTGAAAAAATAATTAAGCAAATTTATATCACTTTTATACAGACAGTGTATGTGTATGGCAGGTCAGCAGGAACTTAGTAATACCAGCCCCAAGGAAGATGTCCCTATGAGCTGTTGAAATAGGACTGTTTTCCAAAGGGGTCAGATTGTACCCTTTTGCTTATACTGTATAGGACTTTATTCACAGAGTCATTCTAGTTAATTATGTTCACAGAATGATAATAGCTGGCACGACCAACTGGATCATAACATGGCATAAATTTGGCAGTTGTTACAGTGAAACTCAAAGGTAACTAAATAGTCTTTCTTATAAATGCCTGATTGTCTTTACCAGTTTCATGTCATGACAACTTCAAATTGTCTTTGGGAACATTTTTGGTTAGCAACTTAAAGCAGTAGCAATTGCTATGTGTAATTTTTTGCTATGCTATCTCTTAAACAAAAAGGTTTTGGAGTATCTTATGATAACTTAGATTTTGCAATTGTTATTTTGTGAAACAATTTTTTAAACTTAAACTACTAGTAGTTTTAGTTCCTTTTTCATTCCACATTATTCTTCTCTATAGAGATGCTAGTAGAACCTCCAGAATAATTTCTTCCTTTCCAAACATGGCTTCAATTAAAAAAAAAGAAATTGTCTGTTGAAGTGTGCCCATTCAAGTGTGTGTACACAAGAAACAAAAGCACACTTGATTGGTGTATTAAAGGAAAGGAAATCTGCAGGAGCACAAGGCAAGATGTGGGGAAGAAAACCTGCCTGGATGAGCAGTGAGCTTTAGTTGGAACTCGGAGAAAAATCGTCTTTGGGAGAAGGGTCAGGCAGCTCAGGAAGAGTACAATAATGTTATCTCATGTGAAGAGAAAATTAGAAAAGTGAAAACTCAGCTAAAACTCAATCTGGCAAACTCTGCAAAGGCTACTAAAAAGTGTTTTTGTAAATACATTAATAATAAAAAAAGGAATAAAAAGGAATAAAAATCTTCACTCTCCATTGGATGTGGATGGGAACATTGTCAGTAGAGATGAGAAAAAGGCTGAGGTACTTAATGTAATTTTTGCCTCTGTCTCTAACAGAGAGACCAGTTATCCTCAGGGCAAGTTACCACTGAGCTGGGAGACAGGAATTGGGAGTATCCAGGATGAAGTAGTCAGTGATATTCTAGGCCACTTATGAGGAGTGTCTGAGGGAGCTGGGGTTGTCTAGTCTGGAGAAAAGAGGCTCAGGTGTGACCTTATAATTTTCTACAATTACCTGAAAGAGGTTTGGAGAGACATGGGGATCAGCCTTGTTTTCCATATATAATTAGTAAGATGACAAGAGGAAATGGCCTCAAGTTGTGCCCGGGGAGGTTTGGGTTGCACATCAGGAAGAATGTCTTTACTGAAAAGGTTGTCAAGCATTGGAATGGGCTGCCGAGGGAAAAGGTTGTGTCACTATCCCAGAAAGTGTTCAGGAAATGACTGGATGTAGTACTTAGTGCTATGGTTTAGTTGACATGGTGGTATTTGATTAAAGGTTGGACTTATTGATGTTGGATGCCTTTTTAATCTTAACAATTCTGTGTTTCTATGATTCTATTCTATATTTATGTATATCAAATGAACAGCACACCATATTAATCTATCAGTGTACCTAAATCATGGCCTTTTGGATTATAGCTCCCAGGGAGTGAGGCTGTAGTCAGGCAGAGTGTGCCATTGCAACTCAGGCAATTTAAGATGCTAAGATTCAGTTTCCACCTACAAGGATTTAACACTGACTCCCTTTCAGAGGTTACCTTCCCCTCAGCTATTCTGGAATAACTGTCCATGTAATTGTGCCATAAATCCAGTCCCATCAAAATAATGTGGGTTAGGAATCCCTATTAATATAAATGTGTAAAGTATTGTGATATAATTGGACAGAACTAGGCTAGGTGCTACGTATGCAGGTTTTTTTTGCAGATCCAAGGTCTGAGTAATCTTGAACAGGCAACAAGCATTCTAAATAATTGTTTGCTCTAACTCAAATGTAACCAGCAGAATTTTTGATGATGGCTTTACTTTTCTTTTTCTTTTTTTTTTTCCAATTTTCCAAATTTTCAAACTGCAAATACAGTACTTAATTCACAAGGCTGTTAAGGCTTAACTAGCATCAACAAAGTGATTTGGAAATTTCAAAAAGTTATAAAAGGTTTCAGGAAAAAAAATTCATGTCAAATATCTGTGAGTCAGACTAGCAAGAGCTTGCTCATTTAGAAGCACAATAACCAACCCTAGGGCTTCAAGACAATTATTTATCTATGGTTTGTGAGAACAACATCAACATGTCAGGGCATTTCAGAGCCCAGATGGGACATGGCAAGTCTGAAATCAAAGACATTTTAGCCATCATTACCCTTAAAATGCAATCCATAAACTCAGAAATCTTTCCATTATATGACTTTTAGCCCAACTCCTCAGGAAAGTCGGGTTCACACAATTGTACCTGTGATCAGTATCTGAACTTATACAGATCTTTCCTCCCTTAACTTCAAGATATCATGACCAGTATCAGTCACAAGTAGAGATCTCTGAGGAAATTAAATATTTCATGAAAAGAGCTAGCCAGGCAAAGGAAAGAAGCATTATGCATCTATGACTAAGACACTTCTCAGTTCACCAAGCCTGAGAAATTATCATGGCCCTACCAAATTTACAGAACTAATCAGAGGAGCAATTGATTATCAAGAGATGAATTCAAGACGAGAACCGGCAGTACACATGTTACTTGGCATCACATATTTCACACCTCAGCAATGAGTTGCAAATCTTCCAGCTGCACAGAAATATTCAATAGGTTATGCAGGACCACTTACCCCATTTCATTGTTTCTTCTTTTCACTTTGATACCAGAAATGCATTGGGTGTGAGACCCAAAAGGGTCTTCATAGTGGCACTGTAGCTAAAGATTTTCTATATCATATTTTTGGTGTATTGTCTAGTCATGTAGTACATTGCTCTTCTGCTCTCCTCTGCAACTGTGTGGTATGTCACTCTTCTCTGCTTTACAAATTCACTGAAGCTTTCTTTTGATGAAGTAGTGGCACTGGGGACCTTATCCCCACTTTTGAGGGGAGTGACTGATATAGACATATTAGTATGTCTGTAGCAGCCTTCTCATGCAGGCCTCTTCATTTCACCAGGCTCAAGTGACTTCTGAAAGACAAAAGAGTAGATGGCAATTCAGAGGAGCAGCAACCTGCAATTGATCTGCAAGAGTTGAAGCAGCCAGAGGCATTGCTAGAAGTCAAGTCAAGGCATGGAGAGACCTGGCTGGAGACCTGGAGTTTTTCCTCCAGAAAACTGTGATTCTTCTCTTACCTTTTGTATAAATGTAATTCGAAAAGATGCAAACAATAATACAGCTGTTCTTAGGTAAAACTGCATCTCTAAGTATTAATTTTTAGGAGATGCAAGAGGGAAATTAATATTCTGTCTTTAAATCTTTTGCCTAATTTCACTACTTTGCAGAATTTCTTCATGCAAAAATAATAACATATATTTGCTTCTCTAGCAAGCAATTTTCTTCTGTCTTTCAGCAAACCATTATTTTTGTTTCAATAGCAATTGTAACAGGTTTCTAAGTTGTTGTAACATATAATACTAGGTAGATGTCCAAATCCATCTGTAAATTTGCTTACCTCTCTTTTCCTTTCAAGGAATACATAGTGCTGAGTCATTTTTACACACCTCGATAGCACAAAGTATTAACAAATGCTACTTTTTATTAGGAAGTTGTGGAAAATTGTGTGGGATTTCTTTGGCAAAAATGCTTAGTTCAAATGTGGATGCCCTGATGGAAAGAGTAGTGACTCTGTGAAAAATTGCAGGAACACTGACAAATGAAACTTGTCACAATGCCCAAGAATTGGCACTTGTTAACAGTGAAAAGAACATGATGTCTATCGCTACATTCAACAACAAGGCTCACAAATGAATGGATTAATCATTGCTCATTTTAAAGGATTATTAAGGTTTTAATGAAGTTGTCAGAACAGTGGGATACTGAGACTAGCAGAGCCAATGATATTTTACACCCTGTATTAAAGGAACTATTGTAATGGTATTTAAAGGTGATTTTGTCTATAGACAATTACAGGCACAGTTGTTTTTGCTTTTCTAATTTATCATCTCACACAGCTTCTTGCTTTGGATGAATTCATCTGTGGGCTATATCTAGGTAGCAAGATGCCTCATGCTTTAGCATGCTGACTTCTGCACATTAAACACATGAAATCCTGCTCAGTCAGGAACAAACAGTAAAAACACTAATTTGGTGTAAAAGGATGTTTTTATCTGTTACACTTAATATCTTCCTCTGTACACCTTGTGGAGCAGTCTGAAAGGATGTCTGTGGGGAGGGCAATAAATTTTATAATGGCAAGACTACCTAAATTTAAATCAGGTCTATGCCTGAAATTGTCAGGTAAATTTAAATTTACATTTTTTAAAATTGAGATTCTTGTTTTGTCTCACATGTATACATAGGAAAATGTAAGTAGCAACATGCATAAGGTTATTGTTACTTTCCTAACAACTATGCTATGTTGCTACTTTCCTAACAACAATGTTCCTACATTTCTAACAATTTAGGAATAAGTTGTGGAGGAGTTCCCTGTTGAGCTGCATTTATTAACCTTTGGGAGGAAAGAGTTAAAAGGAGAAGAATGATGATAAGAGTGGTAGAATCATTCAAGTCACCTCGCAGCTGGGAATGCCAAGGTCCGGAGAATAACAGTGTGGGAAACCCCCTTTATTATGCCTATTGAGGTTTATCCTTTGTTTTGAGAACTAGAATTTCTGTACAGAGACAGCGTAGGTGTTTTTAGAGACTTGGAGGCACTCTCCTGGACATGCTTGAGCCTCCTGTTTTGGGACAGAGGAGATCAAAGCTCAGAGATCATAAAAAAGCACAGGGAGATCACAGCATGGTGGAAAACTACAAAATGTCTTACTTAGAATTCATACACAAATTGCTTTAGCACCTTCCCAAATGGCATATTATTACTTAGAACATGCTGCAGTCAGACATAACAACTGTAGGGAAGAGACAGAGTCACTGACAGGTACATGAAGAAAAATATATTTGGCAGACTTTATCAAGTCTGTGTTACAACCTCACAGCAGCAGATGAGATCACAATGTGCTAATGTCTGCACAACTGATGATTTCCCATCTCACTTCCCTCCTCCCAGCACCTGACCTACTTTACATCACTTTACCCCAAGTGGGCCATATAAAGCACTTGAAAGCCTTCAAACCGTGGAGATCTTGTAATGCTCCAGATACAAATCCTCGGTTATTACTGTCCATCATTTATGTGCTAGAAACATCCCAGTGGCCGTTCACAGGCATAAATTATCAATCTGTGTCAGGCAACTGTTTTAGTACCAGAAGCACTCTACTACTAAGGGAGTTACAGCTGTCCTGAACTATTAGTTGCAGATAAGAGTTTCAGCAAACACTTTAAGAAACTCTCTCCTCCTCTCTGGTTAGTATTTTCTGGGCTACTACTGCCCTCTAATAGAACATAAGAGATATTTTTACTGTACAGAGAAAAAGCTATAGAATTCCTCACATAAGCTATCAGTATTTCTAAAAAAGAAATGTAGAAATGCACCACACTGTTCTTAAACATCTAATTTTAAAACATTGAAGAGTTAATCTGGCCTAATGAATATTTACATAACCTTTCTCTCTTATTAGTATAGAACAAGTACCTCAAAATAGAAAATTTATTTCAATTAAAAAAATTTGAGGATTGAGAAAAACTTTGGAAAATTATGTGTACCTTTTAGGAAGCTGAGTGTGGCAGATGGTACAAATACATAATTACAAACAACTATCATTACAAAAAATGTTCTGAAATGGTTAAAATATTGCACACAAGATACATTCAGGAAAAAAAAAACAAATTAAAAACCCATCAAATGAATAGTTATTAGCTGCATTATGTTCTCTCCACTGCTTTACCCACAGGCATTGTACCATTATTGCAGTTATTGTATATCACAAATTACAGACCATCTCCAATATTTGCTACCATAGAATTACAGCCTCAGGGAGTGCCAAGTTTTCTGCCATCAGCATTCAGGACACTACTGTTGTGAAGATAACAAGAGAAATCAAAGCAGGCAATCAACAATGTGGAAAAACTGCAGAGAATTATAGCATATAATATTCTACTTCCAAGTTATTATAAAATCCAAGCCTATACTTACATGCTGCGCAGCCCCACGTTCCCGAGAAAGCAAAGCCTGCAGCAGTGCAGTGCACCTGAGGGTGCACACACAGGTGCACATGGGCTCACTTGGCATTCCAAAGCTGCATGGCCAAGGAAGACAGTCATCAGTCAGGAGCTGGAAACCTTTACTTTATCCAACCATACTCTCCTTTTCTTTGTTGGGGTGGGTGAAATAAGACCAACAGCTTTTGAGAGTTTTTAAGAGACTGAAGTGAGATGGGACTTAGTCTTTTGAGGTGCCTTGGAAACTCAGGACAGTAAGTGGCTCTGACTAACTCTGGCTTTTCAGGGCTGTTGGTATGGAAAATACTTCCTGGATTTCTTTGCTTTTGCTGAATTCTCTGGGAGAGAGTGAAGACCTCCTAAAAATGTGCAGCTTCAGGCCAATGGCTGTGTAGAAGATGAAGTCCACAGTCCTATGTATGAATTTCAGAACACACAAATGAGTCCCAATACAAGAGAAGGGAAGAGAAGCTTTGGATATTAAACAGAAAACTATTTTGGGTTACCAGTTAAAAACCTGGGGAAGGCTGGAGAGAAAGGGTGTCCTGGGTTGATGGTGCCTCCTATCCCAATCGTGCAGCTTTGTCCCTGTGTTCTACATTGTTATGTCTAACAGCTGCCCCCCCCACTTTGGCGGGCTGTTTTGCCGCGGCAGGGCTACTTGTTCTTTGGGCTCTTGTTTTTTTTTGCTTAGTTTTGCTGCTGGCTTTGCTTTTGCTGCTGGCTTTGCTTTTGCTTTTGCTGGCTTTCGCTGCTTCCAGTTTTTTTTTCCTTTTTCTCTCCCTTTTCTCTCTTCCCCCCTCCCCTGAAGATCATTGGACCGGCTCCGGACCTGACCTGGGAATATCTGGGATCTCCAAGGCCCGCGAGAGAAGCTCTGCGCCCTCCCTTCACATCAACTGCCTGAGTATCATCTGGGGCTATTTTCTTTTCCCTTGTGTTGGGGAGTGGTTTTTTGTTCATTTCTCAATAAATAGGTTTTTTCCACTTTTCCTCTGAGGAATTCCTTCCCAAACCCAGAGCTGGGGGGAGGGGTGGTGGAGGTTTGTTTTCTGGGGGGCTCCTTCTGGAGACCTTCCCCTAATTTGTCCTACACCAGGACAAAGGGCTATTTTACCTAATGCCTATATGCATCAAAACTTATTATTTCATCCAGCAGAGGTCATTTGAGAGTGCATATAGAGACTGAAGCAGATTAGTATTTTGATGCAGAGTGCATTTTCCTATGAAGCAAAAGATGAGAAGTCCAGGAAGTAAGAGAGAGTGAGGAGTAAAGGTACTATGCAGAGATAGGTACGTAGCACTAGAAACCTGTTCCAGAGTTTGGATTAGCCTTTGGTTTCCTCCTTTACTACTTTGTGTGTGGCAGATTTCATTAGAAAATTCTATAGTACATTTCTACACTTCAATTCAATAAACAAGTCTCTATTTTCTTGGTGTGCTCAGTCTAAAAATTGTTGTGAGAGACAGAGTGGATTTTTGCCTCTCCCAGAAATGATGAGAATAATTTATTTCTAATTTTTGCTGCTACCGTCTCAGGCTATGTTATTAAGAAATAGATACTCTGGATAGTGGAATGAAAACAAGAAATATTTCCTCTCTGATGGTAATGGTTGCTATTGAACCTAAAACCCCAGAGCAATGTAAAGGTTTAGGACGATAATGTAATATGATGAATTTGTCTCTCCAAATGACAAAGGACTGACTTTTATGTTTTCAAATAAGCCCTGATTTTTTTCAATATCTGCCACATTGTTATGCTTTGAATAGCTGCATACCTTACTGTCCAAGCCTCTGACTTGTAATTTATATCTCTTTACTACCTGTGAGTGGGAGTCAAGTGCCTTAACTTAGGTACAGGGGTCTATTCACGAGTCACTAAGTGTTACATAGATTTATCTTGCCAGCCTACTCCTCCCTTTATTCCCAAAGCTCACTTAATGTTTAAATGCATCTGTAAAAAATCACAGCGCAAGATTTTATATACTGCTTATGGAGAGGACTTGGCTTCTGAAGTGCCAGTATACAGGAGTAGTGATCATCTGTGAGCTATCAATTAAAACTCTTCAAAAGGAACATAGTGATTTGAATTTTTGACATTTAAGGTTCACAGTTAATGGAGAGAGTTTTAACATTAACAGGCAACTGCAACTTTGTGAAATTTCTGATGTACAACAGTGTAATTTGTCAGGCTTTGTAAGGAATTATTATTTTGCTGCAGTTTTGCCTCTTATCTAAATTTTCGCAAAAAGTCAGATGAACTCCTCTCTGATGCAAGTGAAAAGCTAAAACAACCACTTTATTTCATACATTACAACTAATTTGGAATCAGTAGGCTCAGATACTTATTTCATATGACACACAATTAGTGTTTATTAACAAAATACTAGGAACAGAGAATGCACTTTGGCTTCTGAAATGAATGGCATTTTTTTAATAAATTCCTAAGCAGCACAATTTTTATTGCTACTCTCATGAAGGTTGAATGCCTCCCTGAACATTATGACAGTTTCAGCATGTTACAGCATGTTATGTTGCAGAATTTCTTAGGGAAGATGGATATAATTTGTATTTAAACTGTGAGTGAATCATCCAGACTGGGCCTGATCGTTGAGGCCTGTTAGGAGTTGGTGGCACAGGTAGAAATTCAGCGCCAAGTCTATGGCGCAGTTAGAATTACAGCTTAAGGTGTTGGCAAGAGACAGAGGGTTTTCTAGTAGTTGACAAGTACAGTGATTAGTGTGGACACAGTAGCTGCCTTAAGAATTTGTTCAACAATAAGTGTTTGCATTCTTCCCTGTGCTGTGTGCCAATGAAAAACCACCTGTAAAGGTAAACTATATAGAAGTGTATATAACCTGCCATTTTAGACGGAATAAATGGAGAACGTAGCATTAACCATATTGGTCGTATCTGCGTTTTGCTCTCGCCCAAACTTCCCATTATTCGGGGTTCCCTCGCTACTATGTTACCTCATGGGGTGTTGGGCAGAAGCCCACCTGCATGGCCCACTTGCCCCTGCAAGACTGACTAACTTGACAGGAGGAAAGACTGAACTGTCTTTGATTTGCAAATTCATATTCTTGCCTCCACTATATGGTACCCTGATTAAGATTACCTGGCTGACAATTCTAACTCATCTCTTGAGTGGAATTTCTTTTCTGATTTCTGTCTGTGATTTGCAATTTCTGTGCTGTGTTCCAAGTCTTCCTTTCTAGAGGCAATTTTGGTGAGTTTTGGCATCTCCTTGTTGTAAATCAAATTTGGTAAAAAATTGTCTATCTGGGAAGCAAAAGCTGAAGTATCAATTCTCCAAAATTACATTACATTACATCAAATGGGTAAGGCACTACTATATAGCAATAAGCAAGGTGGAAAAACCTTTCTGAAGCGGAAAAACCTTTCTGAAGCAGAAAAACAGAAGGCTTTTGAGATCCTTAAGTTCATCTTTATGGAGTATAATAATCTTATGGAGAGTAAAATTCTAGACATCATCAGCTCTTTACTCTTATACTACATTTTCTATGGGGATGTAATCCTGGCCTCAAGGGAGCAGTCAACACTGCATTTTCAGTATTTGCATAGGAATGCTTTGAACTTTTTTTCTTCAGTCATATAACAGTTAGTGTAGCAGGATACCATACTTGATCAGTGGAGTCATGGAAGAGGAAGACATAATGACTTTCTATTCTGGAATTGGTAATAAGACTAAGAATCAAGGAAGCAAGTCTTCTACTTTTGATCCCCATGCACTGAATAACTATGGTTGCAATCCATAACAAACTACTTATTGTATAGTACTTTTAACACCTTTAGAAGAAGAGTTTCTTCTCTTTTTTACTTAAAAGAAAGAAAAAAAACCCCAAACTTTTGTCTCTGTTTTTTTTTAAAGTCTTTGTCTTTTATCCAAATCTTTTATTATTTGAAACTTGGCAGGTAATAAAACAGGGCTACTTTAAATACAGAGTCAATTTCTTATGTATATGTAAAAAATTCTGGCATTTCTGAAATGGGCTGTATGCAACTAGAAACTATTTTTGACATTCTGTTGGACCTGGGCAACAATTTCACAATAAACAAACATAGTAGCCAAATTTACTTAAGTCATCCATTTTTATCAACAATCTTTTAGAGAAAAAAAAAAAACGGAGAAACCAAAACCTTTAATAAGTGTAATAGTTTATTAAAACCAGAAAACATTTATTGTTACAAATAAGGTATCTAAGGGAAAATTACATACTGACTTCTATAGCATTGCAGCACTCAGGTATAATAAAATTAATGCGTCCATATAATAAAATTTATGAAACTAAGGTGAATTCAGTTTATTTGAATATGCTCAGTTATGTTTTTGTTTATTCCCATAGCAGATGCTTAATTTACAAACCAGGCAATTATTACAGCTCTTCCAAACAAATAAGAACAGATTAGTCAAATGTTCACATCAGTTTTTATGTTTATCATTAGTTTTATGATGCATCATGAATATTCAGTGTTAAGAAAAAAGTCTCATTATGATACCTAGAATACCTTAAAATTATGTTTTTCATCTCCAAATGGTGTCTCACCCTGTTTGAAAACACTGCTAATGTGTATTACTATGAGCTGAGCTTAAATGCTAATAGGGATTGCTCAAATATCTTCCTGATGCTTTCAAATAGATTGGTTTTGCATTTACAATACTGTAGTATGGATGTGGCCAACTATGGTATGTATTTTTTTAATATAAATAAAGGAATTTTAGTTTGTATTTCAGAGAGAATTCTGGAGGCCAAAGAGTCATGTTTGTTTTTTTTAACAAGACAAAGTAAACCTACCAAAAACCTTCAAATACCTCTTTCTCTCACAAAACAAATAACTACCTAGAATTTGAATTTTGAATTTGTCTTGAATTTTCAGGTAAAATCAGTATTATCCAACTGGCCTTTGGCTTACATAATGTATCCTGGAATATATCCCATGGTAGAAGGAAATCATCTTATCAGCACAGATGCCATGCTTCATTCTGAATGCACATTATAAATGCACACTGGCTGTTACTCAGCTGTTTGTGTTCTTTGGTTTTTGTTTCATTTTGTCTGAACTGACTGGGATGTCACAAATAAAAACAGTGTCTGTCTATCATGGAAAGTGTGTGTCACATATGCAAGTGTGTATGAGACACGTCTGAGAACAAAATATCCCTCTTATAATTTTATTTAAATGAATTTCATTCTGCTGAGTTTTATGTTAGAAGAAAACAAAATAAGCCTCAGTCTTTCCCCAAATTCTTATTATACATAAGTCACTTCAATTTGTCAAAATTGTCACTGTTTCATTATTTGACAAGCTAAGAGAAGGTTTTAGAGTTCGATAAACTTATTCAGATAAACTTTTGTGGAATAGTCTCAGTAAGAACGTAGTTTGTAGTGCAAGATGGATGAAGTGTAAAGGATTCCATTCAAAAACAAGTAACTATTGTTAAAATTGCTTGTTATTGCAAAAAATTTGTCTTTACCCACTTGACAACAATATTGTTTGTTGACAAAAACACTCTGGACAAAATCAAAATAAATCAAAATAAGACCTGCTTTTTGTTCCTTACTTACAGTAAAAATTCAGTTAGAAACTTTAGCTGTAAAATGATATTCAGATAAATTTGTGTAGCACTGTTATATAGCTTTCAGATCTGTAAAATTACAGGATTCTTTGAATGTTAAATTATAATTATAATTATAATTTTGGGTATTTTCTTATCTCCCAGGTTCTAAGAAGAAATTGTAATACCCTTGCCACTTCAGAAATAGAAATAAAATGGTGCTTTCTGCATCAGAAGCAAGCCAACAGGCTCCTTGGAGGTATTTAAATACATGTAGATGTAGGACTTGGGACATAGTTTTGTGGTGGTCTTGGCAGTTCTGGGTTAATGCTTGGACTTGAAGGTCTTAAAAGTGTTTTCCAACCTAAATGATTCTGTAAGTTTATGATTTATTCAATGTACCTTGAGCATTACTGCACTACACAGCTTTTGTATATTGTTCCTGGAGCAAATATAGTTGGTTGAAATAATTTTCTTGTTTGAACTAAGACCTGAGGATTTCCAGGACAAAAAACTGCCAGTTCACAGTGAAACTCTCCTCCATCCTCTTCCAAAAATTCCAACAAATATTGATTCTCAGTTTCACAGAAAATTGCATAGCAAGGAAGGTATTTTATAAATAATTTATCATGATGTTGAGCTGCAGATCTGGAACACTAGACAGCATTATGCAAATAGTCATAATGTCAAAAAGGAGGAACTGAGTTGATAAACAAGCGCACATAATGATTGGACTTCCACTGGAACAAAGCAAACCACTCTAATGACAAACAGTTCATTGCCAATATGATTTCAGTAAGTAGTGTAGTACCTTTACATCACAGAGCACACTTTTTGAGAGTAAGTGCATATTACACTGCATGGGAAAAAACATGCAGGCATACTGCTAGATGTGAGCATGTATAGATTTATATAAGAAGACAGACAAAAATCACAGCACAAATAATGCCAAGTCACTGTCTGATGATTAACTGGGAAGGATGAGCATTGAGCAGCAACTTTGTTCCACAACTCTCTGCTAATTTTTCTAATAATACAACCACTCCCCTAGTTTCAGCCTGTTTCCATGGTATCTGAACCTCTGAACACTATAAAAATGATCAATTACTTATGATGTCTTAATGAAGGAAATGCAGAGGTTGCAAAGGTAAGCACTGCAGTTAAGAAATTAACAGCCAAGGTTGCTGCACAGTTTTAACTCTTGTCTTTTGTGGATATATATTATATCCCTTTACCTGCAGATTCCTTCTTGGAGTATTTCACGTGTTCCTCCAAGTTGTATACTTTAGTCTTCTGATAATGGGCTATCCATTGAATAAGCTATTGTTTAGGTATTTAAGCAACATAACTCTGACAAGAATGCATTATTTTAGCATTTCAGCAGTTGTTTCTGGAACAAATACCATTAGCAATGTACCTGTTAGCACTTTTCTTTGAATATAGCTATTTTGGTGTTTATTTTGTGATTTGCTTTCAGTTTTCTTCTTCTTAAGACTTGATGTATTTCCATTAAAGTACTGGTCTGGGTTATATTCACAAATCTTTTTTTTAAACTATTTATTCACAAAATGTCTATTTAAAATGCAAACAGTGGACTTAGCCATGTGATTCTATCAATGTTATGGTCAGAAGTAATGCCACCCCTTTTTTCCTAAGTAACACCCTCTGCTTATACACCCAAGGAATGTGCTATACCCTGCAGCATGTCATTGCCAGGGAGTAAAGAGGTTATCCTCCTGCTACAAATACACTCTACAGAGAGTGATGTATCAGGAAAAAAAAGAGAAAGAAAGAGAAAAACCACAAAACCACATTCTGATCAGTAGAGAGGTTTTGTGTGTTCTCTTCAAAGGAAGGATTCTGATTTAACTTCATGTATATCGAGTTTCATCCCAGATGACTCAAACTGGTGAAAGGTTTTTTAATTCAATAGGTCAGCTGTATGTTTAATTCTTTGGGGAAAGACTGAAGTCTGTAAAATGCATAGGAAAAATATGATTTTCATTAAAAGAGCTTAATGAGCTGTGCAACCTCAAATTTTAAAAGCTCTTTGATTTCCACCCTGGTTCCAGTTAGTCCCCTTCACAACAAGGGGGTTGACATTGCAGCAATAGCACTTGTTATTCTCTGGCTGCCATGCTCTGCGGAGCTCATCAGGGGCAGGACGGGCACACAAAGCCAGTTTCTAGGTAGTGAGTGTCAGAAGAGTGCCTTAAAGTATTTGGAGCTGTAATGTATGCTATCAGCTCTTCCATAATCTCTGTTTTTTACTCTGGAGATTAGAAAAATGATCTCATTGCTGTAGTGCACACTGAAAGAGCTTTGCAATGATATTGCTGCTGTGGCTAGTTTTACACTGTTTAATGTGTTAACTTTGCTTAGACATCTAAATATGTATCACAGTACTTAAAACCAGGACTGTTCAATGACTGACCAATGCAAAGGAATTTCATTGCAGTATTGCTCAAGAGATGCTGAAACTGAGACAGCTCTTTGAAAATTCTGAAAAAATTCTTAAACTTATGACACAGGTTTTCTCTTCCCCACAAAAAGCACTTTGGAGATGCTGTGTTTAATCTTTCCCATTAAAATATGTGAACAATCATAAGACAACAGAGAAAAAGCAAGCAGCCCTTTTTATGTCTCTGTGTAGCGAGCTCTCTGACAATCTGACCCCAAGCAGCTGCCAGGTATCCAGCCTGGCTGCCACCCCATCCACCTGCTCTCTGCTCTGTACCAGGCTGGCTGGTTCACAAAGAAGATTCCAGGTGTTTGCTGCCTGCTGGCCTGGCCACATGTTTGCTGCCAGTTACCAAGCTCCTGCTGCCCTGTTCACCTGCTGGCATCATGCTGCTTTCCTGATGCCCTGAATCCCCTGCTGAGTGGCAGTTGGTATTCTTTCACTCTCTTCACCTTTTTATACATTTCATTTCTAAATGCATGACTGCATTTTCACATATCTATAATACACACACACACACATCACACTGGCATCTTCTCTGCCCTTCTACCTGCTTTTTCCCTGCCCCTGAATCTGCTTGAATAAGCTGGTGTGGAGCAGCAGGTTCCATTTAGGATCCCAGCTGCGCATTGACATTATCACCGGTGTCAGTTTGTAAGCACATCTACAGTAATTGTTGCTGAGACAGCAGGTTTTGCTGTGAGATTCAGCAAGCCCCGTGATTTCTTTCCACACAAGAGCTTCAGAAGCAATGCTTACAGTCCTTGCAGTTTTTCAATTCTGTGTAGGATCCAAAATGTAACTGTGGGACTTTTCCACTCTTCCAAGTGGAGATTTTTCCTATTAACATAACTATTCAGAAAGGAAATTAAAGCAAACTAGAACAGATTTCACTAACAAACAGTCATTGCTTCTTTCTTTTTTTTTTTGTTTTGCTGACAAAATGAAAAGCAAAATGAAACACATAAAATGTAACTCACCATTTTCCACAACCAATCAAGTCCAATAGCCTTTATCTTACCCTGAAGAAGTTAAACCCTACTGCGAAAATAAGAGTAGCCTTACACTTTTACAGCTAGGGACACAGGTGTTTATGAAAAAATAAAGAGAAAAGGAGCAAGATAGTGTTAATGTAAGGTAAAGAGTTTGAACACAAGTATTAACATTAGATTGACTGTCATTCCTTTGCATGAAATCTATGTTCAATTAATCTTTGATGGAGCAATAGCAAGTTGCACAGTTTTTAAAAGTGCAATGAACAGGCTAACATGAAAAATACTGTAATGCTTGTGTTGTGAATGATATTATAATGTCCAAAGGAAAACATTCTGTGGAAATCTATGGGACAGGGTGAAATTCTACTGAGCATGACAGACTGAGTCCTGGGATTCAAATTCAAAAGCTAGTTATAGGAGGGTATTTAACACCAGGGTGCAGTATGTATAACATTATTGAATGCTTGCAAATATGATTGATTTCAGATACAAAGCTTAAGCTGTACATTGGGAGATTAGTATTTTGACTAGCTGGTCATTATTGTAATTCTGATAAAAACTTGGCTTAATTAACCTAGGAGATTTCTAGAGTATCTACAGCAACAGAAATTGTTAGAAAGGTTTTAAAGGGCACCACGAGAACAAGAAATATATATAAATGGTAGACCAGATTTAAGCATGAAGTATCCTTTATTATATTTGTTGGTTGGGTTGGAGTATTTGGGGGGGTTTAATAGTGGGTTTTGGGCTTGTCTTTGACCAATTGAGTGAGGAGGTTTACAGGTATTGAGTTTACTTGTCATCAAATAGATGACATATCTCATATGCCATACATTCCTGCCAAACCTAGAGAAAAATGCATCCAACCTAGCTTTGTGGAATTTTGTCATATGGACACAGACATCACTGCCTTGATCAGGCAGTTAAGTCGTAAGAGTCAAATTTATGATGAGTCAATATATCAAGTACTTTTACATTGCGAAATATCATCATGTGCAAAAAGTCCTTGGAAGACTGTCTTCCATGCTGGATGAGAAAAAGAAGGACAAGTTTGCAAGAGACAGTCAAATCTTGTCTGGTCTTCATCCTTACAAGTGCAGTGACTTTATGGCTGTGGACTGAAGATGTTCTTTTGTGGATGTAGATAGGGCCACTTAAGCCCTGTCAGCTTAAAAATGGGAAGCTCTGTAATCTCTCTGAGTTGGTGTCTGCACCTGATAGATTTGTTTACAGGTGTTTACCAGCCAAATGTCATGTGGAGTGCAGAAGCAACTGGTTTAATCAGGTAGGGACAGACCACTGCTTTAATGACTAGAGCAACATAAACTCGGGAAGGCTCATAGGACCTTTTATTTTTATTCTTCATTGCTTTATTCAACATCCAGAGAAGTTTTTTAAAAGTATCAGTAGGAGAATGAAGCTAGCTTACCCTAGGTGTTGTGATGGAAATTAATGTTTTCTTAAACATGATCTCTGAAAATTACCTTCTACAAGACATCTCTGACTAAGCATTTTGTGAAAGTTCATTTAACCTTTACAAATAAATATTAGATAGAATTTTGGCAAACTATAGTAACAACTCTAACTAAAGTTGCTATTTGTCTCATTTAAAAAAACCAACAAAACAAAACCAGGAGATAAGAATCTTTCTTGAATAATTTACAAATCTTTAAATTGCTATTATCATGTAAGATGCAAACACTGCTAATGCCTATGATGAAGCCAAAAAACCACACAAAACTGTGGTTTTCAAAATAATGCATCTTATGAATTTATAAAAAAAATAAAGCTGGAACAAGGAACAATTATAGAATCATGGAAGGGCTTGGGCTGGAAGGGACCCTTAAAAGTAATTTAGCCCAATGCCCATGCAATATACAGGAACATCTTCAAATAGAGCAAGTTGTTCAGAGACCTGTCCAACCTGACCTTGAATGTTTCCAGGGCTGGGGCATCCACCGTCTCTCTGGCCATTTTGTGGCACTGTTTTACCTCATTGTAAAAAATTTCCTCCTTGCATCTATTCTAAACCTGTCTTCTTTTGGTATGAAATCATTACCCCTCCTCCTGCAAAAATAATCCCCAATCTTCTATTACTAGTATTATATAGAGACCTTTTTTTCTGCATTTTGGTGTTCAGAATTCAGCCCTTTGTTAATTTGAATCTAAAGTTTGCCCAAGAAATCACTACTTGCATATACTTGTCACTTCTCATTTGTATTGACTGATAGTAAGAAAAGATTAATGGTTAAAATGGATATCATTAATGACTACCTCTTAATTTAGGACTGCAAAATTGAAGACAAAAATCTAAAACAGACTGTATGCAAATGGACTTTAAATGTGCATATGGCATGTATATATATGCTTATGGTAAAGACTAGGTAGCCTAATTTCACTTCTGTTAAAGCCATCTATTGCACATATGTTAGTGGCTCAGTATGCAACAGAAATGATACAGTATATCCTTAAATATTAATGAAAAATAGCTGCTATCTTATCATGCTGCAGTATGTCCCACTGGCTCCACAGCCAAATAGGTATTAGATCTAAAATGAGCTGATGCAAACCAAAACAATCTTTCCAGTTTCCCCCACCTCTAACTACTAAAATACCTACTTGTAATATGTCTTTCTATATTTTAAATTTCCCTAAGATAAGCAGGCAATTTGACTCGTTATCAATTGGCAATATAATTTGACATTTTCCTTCTGAACTGCAAAATAATAAAAAGTATTTCAAAAACAAATAGAGTTTCCTAGTGATTCAGAATTCACATCTCTTTCAATTCTCATATTTCCTACTTGTCTCTGTGAACCTTACAATAATCTTAACCACCTTGCTCAGACCTCTGCTAGTTTTCCATCTGTAGAGTCTTGAAATGTTGACTGACTCTGTGTGACTCCTAATCCTCTAGATTACCTCTATACCATTCCTCCCCTGGTGAATTTTCTTGCTAATGTATTGCAGCAAATTGGTTCAGCAGAGTTCCTTATGGCAGATTTAGGTTTTTTACACCAAAAAACCCTTTACTTTTCAGCACAGGATACCTGGGAGAAAGAAGTGTCTTTGGGAAAAGAGACAAAGGGAAAAAACAGCATTCAATATCCTACCAGCAGAACTCCAGGAAGAAACTTATGTGCTTAAGTTTATACCTAATACTCAGTGGATCTTAATCAAATGGTGTAAATATGTTGTGCTTGGCTTCTGGGCTTGTAATGAAAAGAGCGTTGTGCAGACAGAATTTAGATTAAAACCTCCTTCTTTTTTCCCTGATAATATTTAGAGTTGTCATTTCTGCAGAAAGAAAACCTAAACTCAAGTTTGTAATAGAAACACAAAAATATTGTATTTGATAAACAAGACTGTGATCTTTTGAAATGTAACTTCAGAAAAAGGGAGCATTTTCTTTGCCTGTCACACGCAATGAAAGATGTGTTTTCCCTTGAATTCCCCTATTCTCTCACCCTCCTAGCCCTGGAGGCTCTGTTCTCCACTATCTGCAAATATGGAATAATGAGTGGAAGGTCAAAACTTGCATCATTGGGAATATAAAGAAAGCATCTTTTATCTGCAGGTTAACATTCAAACAGCCTGCATTGTTTTTTGGCATTTTAAAATGGGAACTTCATGGTATCTTGAGAGTTCCTTTAATGAATTTTTCTGGCATCGAGACCCTTCTGTGCTTGAAGGCTTTTTCTTTTCTTGACTCCCAGGGTACAAAGACACTTGCAAGGTTACACCAGGCTGTAATAACATGATGTCACCAGCTCTTATTAAAGAACAAGTTTTATGCTGGTGGAGGAACAGATCAGGGCAATTCCTGAGGAAAGAAGTGTCAGCTCTTCCCAGACTTCCTCACCATAGCAGCTCCATCATATATCCTGGGCTACACCACTCCACTCCCCAGATGTCTCTGTGAAGTTCTAGCCCTTGGGATGTTTACAGGCACACCATTCATTTCTCCACCCAAAAAATAAATGGTCATGTAGCAGTCATGCAAGTATGGAAATGCATCCCTTTGCTGTGGGACAAGCCATCCTGGCACCAAGTTCTGCCTCATGATGATCTTCAGGGACTAAAAAATGACAAGGGCTAAGAACATTCTGCTTCCTGGAAATTGATTTTTTTCAGAATCTGTAAGATGGAAGAAGGAGGCAAATCAAATTTTATGTTGGAATTTTGGTGATTTGGATGTCTTATTTACTTAAATATTTATGAGGATCAAGTTATAACACCTGTATTTACCTGATCACTAAAATTATCTATACTAACTACACCCTTAATTTCCTTTACTGCTGTTACTGTTCACCTGTAAATGTATCTACTCTTCTGGTTGTTGTTGGAACATAAAGGACATTGCTCATTCTAAAAGCCCTCTTAAAGCTTTTAGCTTAAATGTATCCAGTGTCGTCTATGTTATTTGTTTTTGCACCACAGTTATCTGTTTGCTTAAATATCACTCCTCCAGTATTTACACTCTGTTTAAAAACTGCAGTTATATCTCATTTAGGCCCCTTTCTAGGCTAGATAAACAAATATTTTAATCTTCTCACAAGACAAGATCTTCTTATCCCCAGGACTTTGTAACTGTTTACCTACTAGTGTTCCTATCAAAACTCATTTTTCTTGTTTCAAAATGCTTTCTGAATATGTCTGTTCACAGAATCATGGAACAGCCCAAGTGTGAAGGGATTTCAAAAGTCCACTTTGTCCCATCTTTCATGGGAACAGGAGCAAGCTGAAGTCATCTAACACAGAGTCTAGTTGTGTGAAAGCTTCTAGTGCGTAGGGACACTACCATGTCCCTGAGTAGGTTGCTCAAGTGAATGATTATTCTTGCTGCAAAAAATTTCTTTCTTATATCTAAGTGAAACCTCTCCCAGTAGAACTTGTACCTTTTGATTTTGTCTTCTCCATGTGACTTCTCTTGGAGAGAGAGCCTCCATTCTCTTTGCAGCCATCTTTAGGTGGTGGAAAACTTCAATGTGCCCACTCCTTCCCTCCAGAAACACAGAAAAATGATGCTCAGAGGTGAGGAGCTGCTGGCATGACCTCATCAATCTCCATTTGCATCCAAAGAAGAAAGGAAAATAAAAAAGAGATTTAGGAGCAAGATCAGTACAGAAAGAGCCTGAATTTTCCCTGTGCTCCTCTGGTGGTGGGAAACTCAAGGTAGTTACTGGAAGTAAATCCTCCTGGCTACCTGGATGTAAATCAGGAGGGAGATTATGAATTTATGGGAGTCTGGCGTGATTTACACTCCTGTGTCTGGTCCCTGCAGGTCAGTGCATGGCCCTGGTGGGGGTCTGTGATGATCCTTGTCTTCTCCAGGGAGAAAAGACCAAACTCCTTTAGCTGATAGATTCCATTTACAAGATGACAATTAGAATGTGTTCAGCTACCTATTTCTCTGCCTTCACGGCTAGCAAAACCCATATATTGCTTTATTATTTCTTTCATTCTTTAGAAGAGGTTTTGCATCACAACCCCTGACTGCAAAGACAGATAATACCAAATGCAAAAATAAAAGTTTAAAGAAAATCTATACTTCTTATTTGCGACACTGAAAAGTTCTGAAAGATTTCTGAAATAGACCCTGAACCTAAACTATAAAGGCCTACAGAGCTACAAAGAATGTTTTCAGTTTTCCTCAAGAGGTTGCAAGAAATCGGTTTTTGAATATAAGAAGCATGTACCTCGCATGTGTGGAGAAATAAGAAATGATCAGATTGAACTGCATGTTAATGTTGATTTCCCTTGATCATAATAAATACAGTATTTTTTTTTCCATCTAAGCTTTCTACATCAAACTTTCAAGCCAAAGATGTTATTTGGGCATGCAGAGATGTACCTACTGCTCTGATAGTTAGTCAACATCTGGAATTTGGTCAGTACACAATTTCAATGAATTTATTTATATTTGCACTAACATGCTGTCCAATATCTGCCAGCTTTACTTTGTCTATAAAGATGCCATTACAGGATTTGGAGGACATACTCTCTAATATTAAATAGAAATAAAGAAACATTAATGTAACATTGAGTCTGAGTAATCAGGCATCCACAAGCCAGGAGATTCAAAATATGATGGTATGCAGTGCTAACTCAATTTAAATTGCCCATCCTGTAATATTATGTCATGCATTATTCAAATTCATACTTAAAGGTGAAAACAATGTGAACCACAATTGTTCAAACAGGTTAAGGAGAGAGAGTAATTTTGCTTCACAGTCTAGAAGAGATCTAAAAAGGCAGTACTCAAATCCAAAATGTTAAATTCAGATTAGGGGATGGATTTTAGAATGACTCTAGATATTATAGTTTATAACACCAAGATGTTTGAATCATTCCTAGGAGACTTCTGTCTGACCTGTCAGAGAGCTCATATTTATAAAGATACTATGCAAAATTTGAAAACAAAGAAACTGTGGTATTTTAAATAACCTGAGCTTTTTCAAATGGCTTTGAGTCTAATATGCAAAGTGAAATGTAGCCTTTAACATTCTAATATAACCTTTTATGCCTTAGAAGTAATTACGCAAGAATATTATCTTGTCATAGAAATAAGGAGATTTCAGTAAAGCCAAAACTTCGAACATTACCATGTCAAAAATCAAACCAAAATTGTCTCTGCTTAGATATATCAAATATCTAAAACTTGCTTAACAGAGGCAGGGTTTCACTTGCCTATATATAGCAATTAATAGCAGTTTAGATACTCTGGGATATTTTCCTCCTGTCTCAGCTGTTTCTTCACAGCAGCATTAGCCTTTCATATGTCCCAGGTCCTATCTGTCAGCCCTTTGACATGTCTCTGATACCCTGGAGCATCTGAAGAGATTTCGTAACACTTGCGCTGGATGAATTCTTTTCTGCTTGTAAAACTTGGAAAAATTCCTACAGTCAGCTTTAGTTCTCTCAAACGTTCATATTTTTGCTTAAATCTTAGGATGAGACCCATCATTTTAGAAGTTGTCTGATGTGCATCTTAGATCCTCAATTTCTCAGCCTGTAAAGAAGACAAGATGATTGAAAGAAGCTTGAACATTTCCATACCACATTATTTCTCATACAGCAGCATGAATACAAAAAGCACTGATAGCTTCCTAAAAACTTTTGTATCTGTGAAGATGTTAAAGCTAATGTAACCTTAGCCACCCTTCAAGCTAATTTGAGGCTTAATTCTATGTTCATACTTCCCTTAAATGTCTCCTTTCCTTCCAAAAAAACAGTAACAGGACTCTGGAGCTGAAAGGATGTGGAGAAAGGCCATGCTAGAGCTAAATTCTCTGCCCTTGCAAATGGATTCAACCTGATTAATTCCAGGGAAATTGCTTCACTGATTTGAACTGTTATTCTGGAATGACACTGGTGTAGATGAGACCAGCATGTAATCCAGTATTTACTGTTTGTGCATGTACTGCAGCAAATGGGATGGTGATGTTACTGCTCTGTATGGAGACACCACAGAATATTAAACTGAATATTAAGAATAGTCCTCTAGATTCATGATCTGCAGAATATTCAGATAACAGCAAGCAATTTATTCTTTTTATATCAAACTGCTAGTGCCTGCCTTTACAGTTGTCATATACCCTTCTCATTCAAGGAAACATAATTTTCTCCTGTAAGGCAGCAGAATTTCTGCCTCAGGCTGAGCATGAATCAACAACAAATGTTATAGCCCATACTATAATTTTATAAACTATCATGTTTTGGAAAACTGAGGTTAAGCTATAATCTATGATGAAGTTACCATTCCTCCAAGGAAAGACACAGTAATGGGCAACATCAGGAGCCTTTGGGGGATTTCAGTATTCCTGGACTTCTAAAGTAATAGAGGTGTCCAAGAAATATCCACTGGAGGAATTAATGAACTAAAGATAAATTTTCTCCTACCAAAGAAGTTTAATTAAATGGGCTAAGGAAAGTCTCTGATTCATATAACACAGGTTTAATGTATTCTTAAAACAATTTAATAGAATAGATTGTTCAGTTATGCTAGAAATATATTATTGTACTTTAAAGTGCTTTTTTTACATTCATTGTAATTTATAACAGTATTTTATCACGAGGGGAGTCCTAAGCAACTTTTGTGTCATTAGCAATGTGGTAGGAGAAAAAGTAAAGAAGTAGAATAGTGTAACTTCATTAAAACAATAAGATGTATTTATCAAGGACTGCAGCTCTATTATATGGATCTACTCATTACCTGTTTCTCATTGTCAGAGTTTATACACACTTACATTAACATCTGTTATTATGTATTCTTTTTCATGAAAATCAAATGCAGATATTACAAATATTACATAGTTGGCTGAAGCACCTCAAAAATATTTCATTTTTGATTGAAATAAATCAGTGTTGAAACATTATGCATCTGAAAAACATTTCACTAAAATACTGGTAAAAGTTAGTTAATGGCTCTTCAAGTTTTACTAAAACTTCACTCAGAAGGATTTGATGCTGATTTTGCTCTCTTTTGACACACTTTGTCTGATTATATGAGTACTGACCTGGGGTACATCTGTGTTTAAGGCTCTTACCTCTTGAATTAGGGATATCTAACCTTAAATATACCTTGAAACCTAATATCAGTTCTGACAGAGATGTGCCAGGGCCCAAGCTGGTATTTCCACTGAAAAAAACACAAAACTCTTGTGATAAGAGAAGCTGTGTTCTGAAAGTTTTCTTCTATGAAGACATGTAAATTTACCTTGAAGTTACTCATTCACAGCTTTGATAATCAAAGCATGATTACTTTTTAAAAAAGGGAAGAAAGACAAGCTCAAAACAAAGGCCTGGCAACAGCAAAAAATATTTTCAATTTTCATTCCAATACAAAATCACATTCTTACACCTTGATGACTGACATGGAATCCAGTACTTGTCCTCTGGCCTTCTGTAATAGCAATCAGAACAAGTTAATGAAACAAATTAGGAACATCAAAATTTCTTAGGCTGCAAGTCGTACTAGTTAGCCTTATCTCTCAAAGACAAGAGATTATTATGTTCAGTGAGTTTCACAGAACTATGTGATTTTTAGATCAATGGACATTTCTTGCTCTCTGAAGCAGCTCTACAGGATGTTTTTTTAATTCTGTGGTGGATCTACAACTTGAGCCAGTGTCTGACATTGCTATCATTGTTCACTGTACTTTGGTGATTTGTATTACCTGATTTCTGTGAGTTAGCAATGGGAAAAATATGCTACGCATTCTCAGGGAGATGTCCAGCTTCAAAGCTCTTTAGAGATTACCTCTGCTCTCTGATGTGTGGCCCCATGCTCCGAGATATGAGCAAGTAGATAAGTGATACATCTAGCACAATAAAGTTGTCTTTCCATCTGCTCCAAGATCCCAGAATAAGCCAAGTAACATCAATAAAAAGACTGCATTTTCAGTTAATTTTCTTTGGTTATTAGGTGTTGATTTTTGAGGAGTGCAGAATGTTTCACTATGTGTAATAGTGGCTAATAATTGGTAACTGCTCATTTTTGCTGACCACAATACAATGTATGACCCATCATCAAAGAACACTGCAGTTCAAGTCCCTCTTCAAGGGATGAGACTGAATGGAAACAAATGGATAATCTGGTTTCAAGAAAATGAGCAATTAATACCCAACTAGGATTAAAAGCTACACTTCGTTTTATGTGACTTGTTTAACTGAATTGTCTTATTTTCATGGCAATAACATTGATCATAAAGGATTAATTTGATATCAATGCAGACATCATATGTACTTCTGTCAGAACTCCTCGGTAATTCAGTGTTAGCTAAATGTACCATTAAAAGAAAGTGTTACTCATAAAAAATCTTGTGTTAGTGAATTTGGGTTTACTTTATCTTCTTCTTTCCCCATTATAGATTCTTTTTACCTGAAAATGAAAAGTGTAATGCTGTTAAAGAAGTATAAAAAGCATCCATTTACAAATTTAACATTCCTTAAATTGGTCAGATTTAGAGCTTTCATAATCTAAATCTTGGAGAATTAGCTAAAAATGTTTGTATTTGGAACAATCAAATCAGTAAAAGAAGTGCATTTAGTTGTCAAAATTACATGATCAGCACTGAGTTTTGTACTCTAACTGTGCTCTCTAGCCAGCTTCTTTCCTGATTTCATAGGCATATATTTTTGTTTCCTTTCTCTAAAAGCATTAAGAGAAATCATACATTTACTATGACTAGATGTTTGGAATTGTCAGCCCAATACTTAACATCTGAGTCAAATTACCATTATGTATGGATTACAATAACAATAAACTTTTCAAGCAGTCAAGGCCAAAACCTGGTGTGATGTAACTCAGTACTTTTCCATTGTCTTCAGCGGTACTCTACTAATTTGTAAGTCACTTCTCTGGCAGTTTTAGTGTTTCAAGCGTTAAAACTCATGTAAGTTGAACACTAATTTATACCTGCACAGGCTCATATCCTATTAGCATTTCTAAAGGGAATACATTCAATTCTACAAGAATTTGGGACATATCTGCTGTAAGGAGTTGACTATACAGACAACAGAAAGAGTATTTGAACAGTATAATATTGAGTGTATGGTATTACATTCACCTGAATCACCCTTCAAGCACGTCTCTGTGCAAGTCTGGTTCAACAAATGTTTGCAGAAAGAAAAAATTTTTCTCACTCCAATAGAGCAGGCCAACAGTCAGTGAACCTTTGGATTGCAGATCATTTGTTCTTCTGGGGTTCAGTTCTTTTTCCTCTCCATTTCATTGTAATTAGTGTTTCTGTTGTTGTTGTTGTTGTTGTTGTTGTTGTTGTTGTTGTTGTTATTATTAACCTTATTTCAGTCTTAAATTGCTCTTATCTCAACACATCAGTTCTACTTTTTCCCAATTTTACTCCCCATACCCTGCCACAGACAGTGACAAGGCAGGAAAGGAGAAAAAATCAAGTAAAGAAAGAAATTTAGGATTTATTTATGTTTATATTTAATGCATTTCTCTCTGATAATTCATGTGGTCACCTTTTGCAGAATGATTATTCTACCACATGCTTTCCACGTGTGCAAAAATATCACCCAGGCAACAACATGTAAAGATGCATGTCACTCTATGTGCATTTAGATGGTAGTTACCCCATTGCTTTCACTCAGCTATTTTCCTGTGGGTTTCCAGAGACTAAGACATGATATCTCCTAATAAAAATCTGTGTGAATAATGGCACTCTGAAGAACAATTAGCCAAAAGACCAGTTCCCAGAAAAAGAAGCTGACATGTAAGCATCACAGTACAAGGAAATGTACCTGTAGGAAGATGGGCATCTCTCCAGAAATACTTGTGTAACTCTCTGTCTGTCCAAAAGTTTTAACTCTGGGTTTCACATTTGACAAATAGACCATTAAAAGTGTAAACTACATCAGTGTTTTAAGAATTTGGTTTAAAATTATTGTTTGAGAAACCTTATTTATTTCAGGTTCCTTTCGTAATCTGCAATGAGAGAGAGGCTTGTTGACCTGATTTACTGTGATGGAGGGCAGGACTTGGAACACTCAGTTTCAAATCGTTCACATATCAGATATGTGGGATACCTTCAGTGAGCTTGCACTGGGATGAACATTCTCTGTTGGGTGCCTTTCTCTTCCATTTGACTGCTGGTGAAATGCTGACTTCAGGTCAGATAAATTATGACTTAGTGTGTAAATATTTCACACATCGATATAAACTTAAATTTTCTGACAGCCTTAACTATTTTTTTAAAATTTGAAGAGGAATAATTCTGGGCTAATGAAGAGTACTTTCTATATCATAAATGCATACTATTGAAAGAATACCTTTCTCCAGTTATCCAATGAAAGAGAAAATACAAAAGATCCTGAGCACTTATGTAAAATTTGTTGAAATTTTCCAATTAATGTTGACATTCTGAGAGTTAGCTGTCTGCTCCATGCTGTCCCCTCTCCCCTAGCCCTCATTTAAGGAAGAGAGATGAGAATCTCCAGGGAGTGATTCATCTCACCTATCCAGGTTCCAGTATGGGTGAGCAGGATTCATTGCTACAGTTCCTTCATCTTGCAGCATCATTATGGCAAAACCACTCCAGAAACCCAAAGACAGATGTTGACCCAAAGAAGTTGCCATGTTCACATACTCTCTAGGCTGCTCTGCATCCAAAAGGTAGAGATCTCCAATACCTAAAATTGTTCATGCAGGGAAAAATAAAAACTCTTTGAAATACAGCATAAATGTGAACAAGGGGGCTACCCAAGGAACACTGGAAAACATTTCTGGAAAGCCAATAATCAGAAGAAATTAGGAAATTACAGAAGACATTACTTTATAGCATAGCATTTTTTCATAACATTCTTTGAGGGTTTCTAAGTATCTCTGCTAATTTATCTCAAAGGGAGAAGTTTTAATGGTATGAAATTCCAAACAGATTAAGAAAAATGTTTAAATATATAATTGCTATTAATAAATCACTGTTACTCTTACCATTCCATATATTTTTGTGGGAAAGACAAAAATGTATTAAAAGATTTACAAAACCAATTTCATTTCTGTATAGGGTTTTGCAAGACTGGAATGCTATATGAAAGTATTAAATATTCTTTTATATCAACATGGATTAAAACCAGTACTGGTACTAAACTCTCGGAAATAACTGTAGATATTTACATACATGACTTGAAATTTCTCAAGACAAGATTATAGTAAAATGTTTTAGATAAACATTTTTAGATAAACATTTAGATAGAGTAAGTGGTTTCTTAAATTCCTTAGCCCATCCTAAAATCTGCACCATGAAGCTGAATACGTCGGCTGGATTTCAAGGTGATTGAACTGTATACCTACAGTTTGTCTTTATTATCTCTGAGCCACTCAGATTATTTATTCTCCTTTGGGTGAACAGCTGTTCAATACTAACATGACCATTTTAGATACTACCACAAATTATATCCCTTGTGGTATCATGGGAAGTTTCTGTAAATAAGGAAAACTGTGAAAGTATTTATAAATGTTAAGCAAAATATGACAAAATCCAAATATCCCCAGCTGCACATCATACACAGTTGAATGTTTGATGCAAAACTACCTTAAAAGAACCTGAAATATTCACATTTGGTAAGAAATTGCATAGAGCTCCATTGGTCAAAAGCCCTCCAGGGGAAGAAATATTTCCCTATATTTGATGTCACTTTTTTGCAGCTGCCTTATAAATTTTCTTTTAGATCTTAAATATTAATCAGATGATACAGTATTCAAAAGCCTGCCTGCATATCTTCAGGCATCTTTATCATATAAGTATACCAACTCTGAATACATATTCTAAAATATATTGAAGGAGCCTTAAAAATGAGGTCTCCTTTTCTGGTAATGTACCTGTAAGTATGATTAACATTAATACATTTTAAGAGTGCATATTGAATATGTTATATATTTCTTGAAGCAAAACTGTGCATTCAGTGCTGTTGGAATAGCCATGTATCTCACAAACAAACGTTCAGGCTACAGCAAGAGACACCATCTGCCTGCCTTTCTAACTGATGCTGAGAAAATAATTCAGTGAACAAATAATATACTCAGGTCACTTGGGTTATTTTCCAAAATCACAGGCTGTCCATGATTAACTTAAATATTTATCCAGGTTTATTATTTATCAAACTTTATATTCGTATTTCACTCCTTGTGAGATATTTGAATCATGTTCATTGTCTGTAGTTGCGTACCAACAGCTGTAGGGTACTGTTTCAGCATTCTACTTGGTTAATCTAAAAAAAATAACATAAGAGGTAACTTGAAAAGGTAGCTGAATCTTTAAGTATTTTAGAGAGGGATGGTGAAAATAAGTAAACAGACTGGAGAAAATGAAATAACAAGAGGAAGGAACTGAAAGGGCAATAAATGATTTATTTTTCCTGTGCAGACTCCTTGCAAGAATATATTTCTTGACATAAAAGAACCCTAAAACTTAATTCATTTTAAATAAACTTTAATATTTTAGATATACCCTAATATTTTTTGTCACCATCACAGAAAGAAAAATTTACCAATTTCCAGAATGCTTGAAAACAGAGACTGCAATCAGATTTCTGCCTGCTTTAATAGCTTTTCTGCTACGATGAAAACACAGGGAAAGGGAAAAATTTATTGCTTGGATCTTTCAGGCAGTAGCCTATCTAAAATAAATACTTTTTAAAGTCTATTGTTGAAATTGTTTTAAGAAAATACAGGAAACACATAATAAATTTTAAAAAGGACTTGCTGAATACTTTCAAGAGTCTTGACTATTGTCTTTCAGCTCAGAAAATCAAATAGTGGATGTCAATCATGTGCAAATGGAAAACAGTACAGAGTAGCATCATTGAATCATTAAGGTTAGAAAAGACCCCCAAGGTCATTGAGTTCAAGCTTTGCATATATATACACCCAGAGTGTCAGTTTGTATAAACAGCAAAACTCCATCTATGTCAATGGAGTTTATTCAATTTATACTGAATGGTAATCTTCCCTGAAACACATTACAAATAAATTTCATTAACAAAACCAGAAACAAAGAGAGTCAGAACATGTTCTTACAGAGGTTTTTGTAGGGAAATGGAGTGTGGCTGGAGAACACTCAACCAAGACGGGGCAAATAGACATTTGTAGACTGCAGCTTACCAGTGGTTTGTCCCAAACAAGATGTAGATTAGTAGGTTTAATTTCTGATGCACTTCAGTGTCTCTACATGTATTAGAAAAAAAAAAGATTGTTTTTATCTAAACCCTTTGACTGGAAGTTTAATGGCACGGCAATGAAACCTTGCTGGTTACCAAATGCATTAGAGGCATTTTGGGCAGATGTAGGTATTGTCATGACTTTGTTATACAGTCAAATACTGTTCCATGAATAATAGTTTATTTAAAAAGATCTGTAGTGTGCAATATCAGCTTGAACTGAGGCATTAAATATGTAGTTGGTCTTCAGCTTATGTAACCAGCTCCTTAAGACCCATATGAAATGCAACAGTAGGATTTGATTTTGTCAAGAAAGGTATTTCTCAGGAAGAATCTGCTTACTAAAATCACATAAAAATATTAGGCTTGCCATTTTCTTGTGCAATTCTTTTTTTTTTTTTTTTTAATACCACTATTTCACATCTTGCTTTTTGTAGGAGTACAGGAAGACTGGCTATAATATAATGGAGTAGCCATCAAACAAATGGCCTGTATTTCATTTTCAAACAGCACTGCTTCTTCCAAAAAGGAAGGAATCAAATTTCATTTCAAACTACATTACCAACTTTATTAGGGTAGAGATGATCACTCACCTGTGCAAAGCTCCAGGTTTACAACAGATGAAACAGCCCTAGATACAGGATTTTGAAGATTTATAGATGTAGTCCTGTGGCCTGAGAGCTCTTTTCCTTTGAGGTTGTGAAGAGTCTGAGAAAATCAGATCAGAGGATTTGACTGATGAAACTCAAAATGAGAAATGTTTCAAATTAAATCTGAAAGCCTTCTGTTGATTTTTTTGACTTGTGAAGTCAAGAGTGGAAGCTTTACAGTGAAGGAGAAAATAAAGATCAAAGATGCCAGATATACAGCAACAACAAAGCTGAAAGTAATACAGCATTTTCAAAGGCATACAGTAGTTCTCTGTGTATGAGTTAGTGGGAATTCCAGCTTCATTTACTTGCAGAAAACACACAAGAGTTATTATGATTTTAGAGACACTAAGCAGGAGGTAGTCTTTAGCTTCCCATTCCTGCAGCCCAAGCTCATGTTTTTGTTGCAGCTTCCTCATCAGGCAAGGATAGCAGCATCCCTTTCCCACCAGTTCCTTTTCCACATCTCCCTTCTCCTTCTGGAAGGAAAGAAGCGCATGAAGAGTAAAGTGGAGTAATACCCTGTAGTGCCTGAATTGAAACCAGAATCAGGAGTAATTAAACACATCTCAGAGAGTTAGAGTACAAGTTAGACCTATCAAAGAACAGCAACACACATACCTAAATAGTTCACAAAAATCTTCCTAATAAATTTATTTCAAATTCATACCTTCTTTTGTTTACACTTCCTGAAGAGTTGGATGATGAATTTATCTCTTAAATTTTGCATAATATGTAATATTTATACAAATCCCTTATTGCTGATCCCTACCATACTCAAACTGTTACATCCATAACAATTGTAAACTAGTCCTAGTTAATTTTTCTGCCTTTTAAAAAAATCAAGCACACAGTGAAAGACCAGATATATGCTGACATGGAGGACAATTCACAAATAGGAAATAATAGAAAAATCTCAGAATTCTTTATATTGAAGCAAGAAATGTACCTTTAAAACAAGAAATTCAGAATTGACACCTAATTAGAAAGTGGATTACAGATACGTAAAAAATAAGGTGACAGTTTATACTGGATTTACATCACTGTGTTTTCCCACTAAATTCAGTTAAAATATTACTGATCACTTACGTAACAGATTTTAAATAATATTATACATTGTAGAATAGTTGTCCCAAATCAGAAACTGTATGTCCTTATGTGAGGTGTTTAAGTGTTTATGTGATTTTGAGCAGCAGAAGCAAAATTTGCAGCCAGGACTATGAGTTTACAAAAGAAATTGTCACCAAATGAAATAAAAACAGACTAGAAGATAAAACTATGTGGAATAATAATGTATTAGCAGGAGCAACACAACAGACATGCATCCGTTAAAGCCATGTTGCTTAGAAATTTGATTTAATTCTCTACAGATTGTAATATATAATATAGAATTGTGCAGCAGCTGAATTACTGTTCATCTTTATGTCTGCATTATGCATATTGTCTAATTTGTCAGTTATTCCTGTGCCTAGGGCTGAAAGAGGTATCTGTAACAAACAATTGCATTACTGGCTTAAATTCTTTTTACTATTAATGATTTGTCTGGAGGTCGATCAAGAACTTGCACATAGTTTAAAAGCATCTGAAAACATTGAATGCAAATATTTCTCAGGCTGGAAATGCTTGAGAATCTGTTTGGTTTGTTTGTTGGTTTTGGTTTTGTATACAAATATTCTTAGAGTGCATGTCTTACTTATGTTAATGAGAATATGCGTACATTCCTTGATAAAATTCAACTACCTATTAAGAATGCCCAGCAAGAAAAATGAAAAGAAGGGCCCAAAGTGTAGAAAAAAAAAGTGAGGAACCAGATTGTGATTATTACCTGATATTAAATTTTAGTGCTATCTTTAAAGTGCTCTCCAAAACCATTAAATGAAATCTGTTTGAAACTGCAAGTTTCTTCGGAAGTCTGGCATTTCTTTTTCAACAAGTTCTAATTTCACAGGTATTTATGTTTCTTAGTGATTCATGTGACGTACGATGAACAAATACAGGAAACCACATTCATTCCTCCCCCGTGTAATGTATCACTGATTACAAAGATATCCATCACTTCAGCAGTACTTATTTCTTTTGATATCAGAAGAGGAAATTTGTTCAGTTGCTTCTGCAGCACAAATCTGGCTTTGTCACACTCACGTAGAAGGAGGTTTTTCAGATGTAAAACTAAAATATTAATGAAATCAAAGCCAAATTGGAATGCTATTGATAAAGGAAGGCCAAAGAGCAGAAACAGAACAGAGCAAAGCATAAGCAATTCTGGAGGAAAACACCAAAAAAAAGTCTTTCACAAAAGAAGAAGCTAGTAAGAAACAGAACTATCACTGTCTGACTGAATGTTGGTGAGTCTTTCCCACCATCAATAAATGTTTCAAGCAACAGTGACTGTGGCTATATTCTGCAGCAATTCACTGATTCCTTCCTTGCTTAACTTAACAGTGTAGTATACCTACTCTTTGCCTCTTTTTCTATCTTTCACTTTCCTAGTTTTAAATTATATTAGCATTTACCTTTCACCTCAGTTCTGTTATGCATCAGTCCCCTGTGAGACCTTATCAAAGCTGTTCAAGTAAATGAAATACTTTGTGGAAATGCAAAATTTAAAGAGCACCTAGCTATAGCTGCCATATTTTTCATCTGTTACTCAATAAATGTCTAAAAATGCTTTAAGCAAGTTATTCTTCTTCCTCTTTTCAAATTATGCATATTTGGCATTGAGATGAGAAGGATTAGTTCATTTATCCTGAGGCTCTGGAAAATGATTTACAACATAGTACTAATCTACTCCTTCATTTTCTCTTCCATGCATGATTTCTTCAGGTCTTAGAAATTTTTTTTCCATTTTCTGTTGACTGCTTGATAGGAATCACATTTCTTCATGTAGCCATCTGCCTGCCTAAATACAGTTTGAGCCCTCTGTTTCCTCCACCGTGGCTTTGTCTTTTCTCTGAAAGCCACCTGCCCAGACATGTCCAAACACAGCAATTTAATGCTGCAGAAGTAGCAACTCCAGGCAATATGAAATTACTGCACTAAGAGATTGTAGTTTGGTTTTTCACACTTACCACAACCTGTCATATTGTATTCAGAAAAATCTTTTGTTGTAGGATTTTTTCCTCCACTCAGAATGCCAGAACAGCTAATAGATCAATATAAATATAAATGGAATCTGGCATGGTAAATGTCTGTGCTGTACGCATCAAGCCATTTACATGAGAAGGTTTTGACATACTTTTATTCTGTAGTATGAGGTTAATCACAAGTTATGTTGATTGATGCCTTATGGCAAAAAATCTTGAGGAAGCTTTTTAGAGTATAATGCAGAGTTTCAGAGATGCATGAAATAGTAGGATAATGAGGCAGAAGGAACTAATTTTTTAGCCGGAATTGCTTCCAGCTATGCATGCCTTCTTTATACATATAAACTTTGGAAGAGTAATTTAGAAAAAAAAACAAAACAAAAATGAGAAATAGAAAACAAACAAACAAATGAAACCCCCAAAAAACAAACAAGAAAACAAACAAGAAAAGCCCCACAACAACAAAACAAATTAAAAAAGAAAAGCCAAAAAAACACAGAGAAAAATATAATGCTAAAAATGAAAATATCAATGCATTCAAAACCCCCATTAATGTCCTAGTGTCTTGTCCACAGGTAATATAACAAGAGGAAAGAATCTAAGGAAATTGAATAGGCTGAACCATCTCCCTGGACCACACTCCTGAAAAAGGCAGACTAGATAATCACACAAAGCAGCATTGTTTTCTGACACTCTCTCAGAAATCCAGCAATACTGTTTTCAGCTTTTTCTTTCCATTCTCCTGCATGTAGGGATGCTTATTAGGGCCTTCTTTTCTGAATCTGATGCTGAGTTACTCCATGTGATATTTCCCTGCAGACTCAGGCAGTCTTTGAAATTTACACATTCTCTTCATAATGGAGACGTTTCATATCGAAAGCCTGTGTTAATAGTAGAAGTTAGTAACATTGACACGTTATAGTTTTCCCAAGATTAGTTTATAAGCACATATAAATTAGCAAGATGTGTTCTTTTTTATAGCATTGGAGAACTATAACATAGGCAGAGAAATGCCTGAGGAAGAGTGCTAATTTTAGCTATTGGCATGTACTAGCTTTAAAATATAAAGCAGGACTGAAAATGAAGGGTGGAAAATGAATCAGGTCAGTAGCACAAAAATTAATCACAGCTGAAAGAATACTAAGACCTATGAATGCTACGTCTTAGATGAGCTACATTCGATGCCATGAAGAGGGAAAGTAGTAAATTTAAACATTGAAAATGCACAATTGCCATTTCCCCTCCTGGCAGTTTTTCTATTTATTGATCTAGTGTTAGCTACTGGAAATATTTTTCTAGTCTGGTTTTGCTTTATTATCCTGTACTTAGTTCTACATACAGGATTTTACTGTCTTAGAAACAAAGATCATACAATGCAACACAAAGCTTTCTAAATATAACTGTCATGTGCTCTTGGGAGTATACAGATTTTTACACCTCTTAAAACTTCGAATTCCATACCTAAGGGAAATTCAAATGTTTCCTTATGTTTCCTGCCTAACAATGACATTATGTATAACCTTAAACTTAAGTAGCCAATATATAATTTGTTTTATCAATTTGCAGACATATTGTACAGTGATTTTGCACGTTGCACTTCAGAAGTTGTTGCTTTACTGTTTCCTGATTTTATACTCTCCATCGAATTCTACCTAGTCATGATCAGATTTCTGATTCATACAGTTAAATTGCGTCACAGCAAATATACAGAAAATTAAGTATTATATTTCTTCAAGCTTTTTTCTAGGAATGAAACCACAGTGACTCCTGTCCTTGATGGGTCCTTTAGCTGGATGACAAACAACATTGCCCTGATTCCCTTTATTTACTATTTCAATGGTCTATTAGTGTGCATACCTTTGGTACAATGAAACAGTTCTAAGATGAAGGACAGAGGGTGACTCATTTTGACCTTCACCCTATCCCTTTTTTGTACTTTCTTCCATCTATGCGTTTAAAGGAAACTCTTGGCAGTTAGGAATTCCAGAGCCACAGACACAGAGAGTAGTTGAGGTGGGGAGGTTCTTACAGGTATCACCTACTCTGAGTACCCCGCTCGAACAGGGTCAGCTGCAGCAGGTTGCTCAGGGAGATCTGCAACTAGATTTTGAATATCTCCAAGGATAAAAACTCCAAAACTATGTTGCGCAGCCTGTTCCTAGGGAAGGGTCACCTTCCTTGAACTGCTGGCAGTGTTTCTAAGGCAGCTCAGGAGGCTGTTGGATTTCTTTCCTAGAGCAGCACACTTGGCAGCTTATATTTAACTTGGTATCCAGCAGGATCCACAGGGCCTTTTTTGCAAGGCTGATTTCCAGTCTGCCTCCAGCCCATCTGATGTAAAGAGTTATTCCTTCTTGGGAGCAGAACTTTGTCTTTCCCCTTGTTGAACTTCATGAGGTTCTTGTCTCACCCCATTTCTTCAACATGTGGGGGTCCCTGTGCGTAGCAGCACAACCAAAACAGTACTGCCTGCAGTATCAGTCCCTGAGGTACAGCAGTGATCCTTTTCTCCAGTGAAGGTAACAAAATAATGAAATGCATTGCTCAGAGAGGTTGTGGTTGCTCCATCCCTGAAGATATTTAAAAGCCACGTGGATATTTGGTGTACAAGCCACTCCTTCCAGTTTTATATAATCTGAAATATTCTGAGAATGTCCTCTGTCCCATTATCCGTGTCATTAATAAAGACAGTAAACAGTAGTGGCCCCAGTAGACATCCCAGCTCATTCACCAAGCTAGTCAGCTCATTATAGGTGTCTATCAACAAGGTTGGTAAAGCATGATTTTCCCTTTGCTGACTACTCCCAATCACCTTGTCCTTCCTGTGTTTGAAAGTGGTTTCTAGAATTATTTCCTCCAGCTCCTGTGACCAAGGTGATGCTGAAAGTCTTTTAGTTACTTGAATCATCCTCTTGCTCTTCATGATGATAGGAGTGATATTTTCTTCTCTCAAGTCCTCAGGTACCTCTCCCATTCACAATGACCTTTCAAAGATAATTGAGATTTTCCTTGCAAATTACATCTCTCAGCTTCCTCTGAATTCCTGCATGTATCCCATCAGGAAGGTAATCTAAAGTTCGAGCCTGCTGAAGAGACATCTGAATTATTTCCTTAGTGAATCAAACAACTGTGACACTAAATAGGTGTAACCTCTTTCAGCTACCCTTCAAAAGCCCCGTTCATTTCTTCAATGCTTACTGGTTCATGGCATAGCAGTATCTAAATTTTGTATCCAAACCAGTAGCAGAAATACTACCAAGACTTTCAATTTGGTTTGGGATGATGCAGAGATATTAGAGATGTTGAGGAATGCATTTGTAGCTGGGTGTGCAGCTGCGGTGCGAGCTGCAGGTTTAGCAGGAGTAGCAAATGGTGAGACCTCCAGGTAAGAGCACCAGCCCTGTGTGTGACATTGAGGACATGGGACCTGTGGCCTGTCCAGGTGACTGGACACTCAGAGACACAGCAGGAGCTGATGGCTTAGATGGGAGACCCCACACTACCATATGTGAGAACAGGTGAGAGATGGAGCGGGGGACACGGGGGAGCTTGTGGATCGAGATATCTTGGCCTTGATGAGGTACAGGCCGAGGTGTGGGCAACCACAGATATGGAAAAGGACTGGGAAAAAACTGCATATGTGACTATCAAGGATTTTGAAACTATGTAGTTTTGTAAAGGCTGCCAAATAATGCTAGCAATAGGCTATCCGTAGTTTGCGAGAAAATCCTTGCTTAAGGATGTGACTATTAGGGCTGCAGCCTGTTTGAGCTATAACGAGTATATAACACTGTCCTGTGAGAATAATATCTGACTTCAATGATTTCAACCCTGAGTGAAACTCCTTTTTACTCTGTCTTCAGCTTAGACTTCAATAAGCTTTAATTTCAACTCGAACTCCAACCTATTTTTGCTCAAGCTTTGGTTTAGGGCTCCCTGCTTGGGTTATTTTTGCACCCCCTCCTTTGAAGTCCCATCTCAGTCACGCAGCACTACCACGTGCAGAAACTGTGAGGGTGTAAAAGCCCAGGGATTCCTTTGTTCCTGGTCCCTTAGAGGCACCCACTCAAATTGTTGTGCTGTTGTTTCAGGAAACCTGGCATGACTGCACTGAGCAGGGTGTGCAGAGAGTCCTGAGGGGCTCCCTGGAGCTGCCCTCTGAGAAGGGGTTTTGGTTCCAGCTGTGACAATCTTGGGTGGTGGGTGTCACCACTGCCAGAGTAGCTCCAGAATGGTCAGACAGGAAAGTTTTCTTGACACAGACTTACAAATTTCCTCTATTGCATGAGTTTCTCTAAACTACTTTTGGATGTAAAGTGCTAGATTTTGTGTGATACCACACCATGCATGTTTCCCATTTCCAGTTGTACAGAGGCTCTGCAATTCCCCACTGCTTGGTGAGCAACTTAATTTAAACAAAATCTAGTTTCTTCAAACACAGAGAAACATAAATTCAGAATCCTGATGTTTTTAGGCTCCTATCTCTGGAGACAAAGAATTTTTATGCACATGGCTGAAATGGCAGTGACATTACTGGTAATGGTTATGGGCAGCAAACCCATGCTGAATGTTACCTTAACTTTCAGGTCTATGCAAAAAGATAGGACACTGATTCAAGTCAACCCTCACCTTTAGTAGGTGAACAACTGTTACTGTATAACCTAAGTACACGTACCCTCAATCACACGTCTATAACATGCATAGCTGTCTAACTACTTAAAAATTCTCATGTTCCATTCCTACATTATTTTCCTTTGTTACTCATGCATACCAGGCCATTTAAATTCACAATTTTAGTCACAAAATATCCTCACTAGATTTAGCTCAGTCTTGAAAGCATCTTTTAGAATTTTTCATGCTTTTAGAGGTTGTGTTATTTTCTATTTTCAATATTCTATTTTCTCCTGGAAAAAAGTTGCAGCTCAGTGAAAGCATCACAAATCTTTTCTGTTCTTGCTTCCCATTTCCATTTACTATACTAATAAGCTTATCCCAGACACCAAAACCTTTTCATTCTCTTGCATGTTATTTTTAAATGGAGATAAGCAACTGAGACTTGAGAGCTTTACAGTTTTTAAACAGACTAGCTACTTACCAAGTGTGGTCAGAAAATTCTCACTCATTAATTAAAGAATTCTTCAGTGTGTAGTTGGCTACTTTTATTGTAAAAATATTTAGATATCAGCTAATCAGCACAATTAAGAACTTTTAGTTAATCTTTTTCTTGCATGAAAATTATTTTACTCAATTAATCTTTAACCTGTTTTTTCTCTTAATGTTGAATATTTAGTTTACTTTCTCAAGTTTAGGAGAACATTTGTTCCCATCCCCATTTTCAACATACTTTAGTATGCAGAGAAAAAAATTATCTTCTAAACAATTTTGAACTAATGTTTTTAAAAAAATATTTGGCTTTGTAGTTCAGATACTTAAAACAGAATGTCTAATGCTGATACTTCTAAACATATGGCTTCATTACCTAATTTAATTATTTAAATATTTATTTTCTTGCAACATTTTTTTAATATTTCACAAGTATTTAATAAAATTTTCTTTTTCTTAGAAAAAAAAATAAAGATTACCTTAGAGACTAGAATGAATCTAAACTAAAAGACAAAAAAAATATGTGATATTATTTCATGGATATGTGAAAAAAAATATGAGATGGATTCTTAGGTACACTTACAATGACGCTTCACAGTAAAGAGTTTTAATAATATTTTTGGTCCAAACATAACAATTTCAAATCGTCTTACAGTAAAATATTATCAAGGAAAGAATATCTGTAAGAGTTTTAATGACTAATTCACTGTTGGTGAAGGTAATCAGCAGAATTAAAGAAACTGTTGACAGTTTTACAAAGAAAGCAGTTTTAGGGTTTTTAGGTTGAAAGTAAAAATATTGGCTGTTTTAATCAGGCATTTGCTGAAGGAATAAAAATTCATTTGAGAGTTCCAAAGATGATTTCTCACTTTTTCAGCTTTTTTCAAGTAGAAACATTGGGAATATTTTTTCTTGTCATATTAGAGTTATTTGGCTCCTTGTCTTATTGTAAGATCCATAAAGACTAAAAGGAAATAAAAAATGAAAAGGCATAATAAAGGCTATCTGTTGCTTTCTAAAAAAAAAGAGCATTCTGGGTATGCATTCAGTGAAGGTTCAGATTTTTTCTCCTTTCCAAAAAAATCACTGCTCGCATTTATACATTATTAAGGAGGGGTAACAGGTCTTCCACAAATACATTTACTATTAAAACAGGTTTTCACATTTCTTTCCAAGTGGGGGAGGTTTTATGCTTAGCAAACATTTTATAACAAAATGCACACTTCTTTAAAAAGATGCCTCAAAAAAAGGTAAATGCATTCCAATTGTTCTAGACACAGTTACAACTCTGATAAACCATTGCAATTAATCATGCGAGTAACAGAACTCTCTAATTATTTAATAAATAGTAGAAATTATAATGAGATTAACCCCTTTTAAGTAAGTGCAGCAATTGCTGGCAAAACTTTATTTTCCTGTAAATTCGCCATAAATTAAGATATTTTTGAGGTTCTCTATACAGCAAACATTGATGAATCAGCCTAAAGCACTAATACTGGTGGGCAATCCAACTCTTCTGTGGAAGAAATAAGGGGTTAACAAGAGAAGTTCAATTGCCTTTGTCTTAGAATACCTTCTTCTGAGTGAGACTGCATAAAGTATGTCATGCTGGAGAATAATCTGGAATTGAATCTTACCCTTGTGGTATTGCACTTGCGTTGTCTCTGACAGCTGTCTTTGGCAGGGCAGCACTAGTCCAGAAAGAGGCACTATTTATCCATGCTGCATCTTGATTGAAGACTGCTCTCTCCGTTCCTGCAAAGACTGTTCAAAGAGACCAGGCCTACCAAGGGACACTGAATAGTACATGCAGTTATGTACAGTACAGCCTGTTATGAGCTGCTGTACTAACTGTTTTTTCTGAAAAAAAGGCAGTGTTGGAAAATCAACTGAGACAAGCCATGGAAAACAGCTGTGGTTCGAACTACTTGATCTTTGTCCAAACTGACCTCCAGTCTCTTCTGGGGACTTTAGCCCAGACAAGGATTCAAACTGAAACTTGTGGCTCTAGCATGGAATATTTCCTTCTTCAGCACAGATGGAAAATCAATGGCTATTGACTGGCTGATTTTGAAAATTAGTTGTACAATGCATATTTGAAACAATGAGGAGAACGATTTCTCTCTCTCTGACTCACTGTTGCCAATATAAAGAAACCATTTTGAGAGAACCGTGCAACCAAATGCATGAACAAATTAGCAGAAGAATAAAATTAAGTAGCCATTCTTAAAAGGATAATTCCATAGTGCACCAGCACTCAAGCACATTCTTATGCTTCTATATTTCTAAGATTTTTTTTCCTTTTTTAAAGACACTGTGCACTTGATATTAACTGTTTATAAAAAATGTGCAACAATTTGGAATAAGGTCAGTGTGAGTAAAATTAATGATGCTCTCATAAAACTAATTTTTTCTCCACTGTAAGGAACAATATTCACTACTAAATAGAAGGGATTTAGAGATGTGAGGTGTTGATATTTCAAGTATAAATTGAAGATTCATATCTCCATGTCTGTCAGATTGCTTTCAAATTCTATACATTTCTATCTTGAAAAAGGTAGTTTTTATCAGATACTTTATTGTATCTTATACCTCCTTCATTTGAGTTACAGGGCAGAAATTATGTCCTCTTTATAGCCTCCATCTCCAGACATATCAAAAATGAAGAAAAAGTGGAAATAATTTCCTATGATCAGTTGATATTTAAATATTCTTTGTCCTTTTGATGCGAATTCTAAAACAAAAGTTTAAACCTTATATAGACAACACAAAATCCTCCCAGTCTAATTTAACCACTACACTTGATAAAGTAAAATATTATTGCTTTACTATTGAATGTAGATAACATAATTTTCCATGAAACGTAAGAGAAGTCTGTTATCCCTTGGGGATTACACAGCAGCTTAATTTATTTTTCCATGATATATTAGCTTTCCAAAGATTTTTTTTGCACATATTGGTTATCCATTTACAGGACTGAAACAATAGGCTGTCCCTAACAGCCAAAGAAAAGGAAAAGGTGAAATGACAGAGGAAGATGTAGGAAAAACAATTAACATTTTTACTGCTGGGATTTGGGGAAAATATCACATGTACAAAAAAATTAATGAATATGGACTTAAATCATTAGAAATTATAGAAAAGTCAAGGGTAAATTTTATGTTCTCTAGTCAATGAGATATTGCAGTATATTGGTGGGGGAGGGAAAAGGGAGATATAAAGAGAGGATAATGAGCTTATTCTGAATGTTTTTCTTCTCTTCAGAAGAGAAGACCTCTTTATTTCTCCTGAGAGAGACTAATCAGAGAGTTAAAAAAATTAAAGTGATGGCTCATACATCTGTTTGTCGTTGCCACTTTTCTCTGACCTTAAAACCATCTATCCTGCTCCTTGAAGATCACAGTAGTCATTGATAAGAATGATGTTTTCCTCCTCTCTTTTGAATAAATTTTATCCTATGCTGTGAGTTTGCTGAGCATAATTAAACAATGCTTTCCTCTCCTAAAAATAATAAATTTTAGAGTTGAATATTAGCAAACGTCTATTTGTGATTTAAAGAGTCAAATTGGTATTTGTATGTTGAAACGTCAAGATGTGTATACATGGGTAGGAACTTTGTATTCAAAGTAGTCTTCTGGAAAAGCATTAGAGAAATGGCAGAGCTGAAAAATGAGTTTAATACTTGAGACCCATTGGCAGGTAAGACTTAAGCACTTGACATTTAGCTCCCACTGACTTCTTTTTAAAACTCATGCTAATTATCTAGGATATTTCTGAAAATGACACTTGGCCTTGAAGTCACTTTCAATTTCATTTAAATGTTTTTTAAAATTTTAGCTTGCATCTCAAGTCTCATGTCCTCATGATCCCCTCAAATCATTACAATGTAGGTTAATGGGCTAGCTTTTCATACTATTTTCCTCTACATAAACCCATGGATGTCAGGATAAAATTGGAAAGAAAGGGTTCTTTTACCAGAAAGATACTGTGAATATGTTAAACAACAAGTACTAAGTAGTATTATGTAACTCTCTCATGTATTGCCAACACTAAAATCATCTTCCAAATGAAATTAATCTACTGAAATCTTATTAAAATTTAGTGTCAAAAAATGTTTTTTTTTAATTTGACTATAAGTGTTTGTCATCACCACCTTAGTGCCTGATCCAGAAATGTACTGTAATTACTGTCAGATATCTGCTATTTTGGTTTTAAACATGAATATTAAATTTTTATAACTCCTGATGTGTAAAGGCGTTAGAAAAGACAAAGAAAGAAGAAGAAAGGCATATTTTACTCCCCTTCTGGTATATTATTTGCATTTTTATGGCTCTTCATTTCATTTGGTCCTTCTTTACAATTTTTAGATTTCCGCTTAGGTTTCATCCTTCCTGTATAGATTTGTAGATGTGATGACAACATAACATAAGTGAGGTCAAATGTTAATATAATCACTGATACTTGCACATAATATAAAGATCCCTCTATCCTGAATGCAAGATTGAGGTGATCAGTCACCAGTGCAGGAACTTGGATAAATTCAGAAAACTTTATGCTGCTTATAGTTTTTGTCTACTTCATACATTAACCTGTAATTAGAGGTTACTCTTTAGAAGGCATTGACTACTACTAAATATTCAAGTTTGATAGTAGCATACCTTTTTCTTCCTCTTAAGCAGGTATAAGAGATTAAACTTCCTTGCTGAGAAAGAACATCTTTGCTACTCTGAGCCACAGCCAGAACCAAGCAGTTGTTTCATAGGCTTATCCCACCTAGTTTATATTATTCATTAATATTTTTTGTTTTTGCTTCACCAAGGCTCTCCACCTAAATTGATCGGTGATGTTATTTTTTGGCCTATGCAGAAGTAACAGCTTTTTTGTTGATGCTGTTTATCTAATGTCCAGATAATTTCAACTCAGGTAGTCTGAGGTCACATTAATTAGAGAAGCAAGCCCCTCACTAAGCATGAAAAGTTCTACTCCCTACAGCTGACAACGGCCTCTAGGTATTGCTAATGCAAATGTTAAAGAAGATATTTACAAGTGCACTTATCTCTTGGAAAATTAATGCATTTGGGTCTCCAGTTGACTTTTCAAAGCTGAGGATGATTTCCTGTGCAGGTGAGGTTGTCTGCCAGAGGTGGTCTACGTGAAACTTTCACTGTATGAAGGACAGTAGCTGTCAGGCCCTGGCTCTTTATTGGTGACACATCCCAGGACAACACATCTCACGTGCTGTAAAACATCCTGTGTGAGGTCACTGCATGTACTGCACCACAGCGTGAGATATGCAGTAATCTCTCTGTCTAGAAGATTGCACATGAGATCAATAAAGTGTAAGTAAAAAAAAATAAGTGCATCATGAATCTTAAATGAACTCAGTTCCTGAAGGCTCTCCTGGAGTGATATAGGAAAGCTGTTTAAGTTCAGGATGGACTGCACAAGTTTCAGCCCACACAAGATGAGATAAAGTATTTATTTACCTTTCTCATCTGAGAGGGAGAGACTGATCAGCCTGAAAAGCAAATTCATCCTTCCTTCATAGAGTGAAACCTTCCATTGAAGCACTGGGGACAACAGAACTCATGCAAAGAGAGCAATTCTGAGCTCTAATGTGTGACAAAGTAAGACTATCCAGGATTTCAGAAAATACTATGTTAATAAAAAGAGAAAAATTTAACTTTTTTCAGAGGAAAAAAAAGAAGCTTTCATAGAAAATAAAATTAATAAGAAACATTTAAACAAGCTATTACTTAGCTAATAAACTTAGAATACATATAACGACTAACTTGGCAGCTGTGGTTTTTATGTATTCCTTAAAGGAAGAAAGATTATGAATTCTTTCACCATCTAGCCTTACTAAAATTTCTGGAGTGAAATTTAAATGGGGTTTGATAATAGCAGTGTTTATTCCTGAGTATCAAGTGATCTTACTTTGAAAAACAGAAAAACTTGCAGACTCAATAGACAATGTATTGAATTGGGGTATTTGAATAAATTTCTCCCAGAGGCAAATGGAGCTTATAAGCTTATAAGCTTGGAAGCTTATAAGATAGGAATGGAGCTTATAAGATAGGAAGAAAAGAATCAGTAACTTCCTATTGTAAGCTCTATTTTTTTGTGTGTGTTGTAGAATAGTGTAGTTATTAGAAACTCAATGTTAGAAAATATTGTCTCCATCCAAGTGGCACTTAATCTCTATTACCTGGAGGTTAAAAGTCAAAGAACAATCATCCATGTCAGTGGTTCCTGCAGCAGATTGTTACTGAACCATGTAAGGTCGTTTAGTGGGGAAAATTAGCTCCCTGCAGCTTCACATGTCAGAGATGTTGTAGTAGTACTCTGCCCCAGCTCTTCTCCTTGTAAAATCATGATGATTCTATGGGCTTTTTCAGGAAAAGTGTCCTGTGGAAAGAAAAGCTTACCTTCCATAGATATTTTTGTAAAAGGTGAGACTGAACAGAAAAAAAATTGCTAACTTTACCCATCAGTTGTAGATGAAAAATACACAAGTACAGCCAGTTGCCCTCAATTCTGCAAACAGATGAGTAATGCATACCTTGTGTTTCTGTAGCTAATTCACCTTCTAAGTCAATGCCACTCTACACATAAAGAATGAAAACTTTTTTATCAGACTATCTAAAAGACAAGGAAAACCTGGAAAGCTTCAGAAATGGGCCACTGACCAAAGAGAGTTTGGAAGCTTCTGTGCTAATTTAATTGGAAAGTTGTCAGTAATGATGTGGGCATATGGAATCAGTCTCTCTCTGGAAATGCTATAATCCATCAATGCAGTGAGTGTTCTGGCTGTGTTGTTTAGAGCAAGTTAGCAGAAATAAGCTAGGATGAAAAAGAGCAAGATGGCCAAGTCCATGGAGTTGCCCTGGCCATGACAGAAAGCTGGCCTGAAGTTTTGTAAGGAAACTGACTGGAAGGAGTCAGAAAAGTTGAAGCGTGTCATGTGTGAAATGTGAGGAAAGCAGGAAAGGCTTGGTGTGCATTCAAAATCTTTTACTAATAAAAAAACCCCTTTTTTACTAAGTGGTCATTATAACTATTAAAAGAAACAGCAGAACTGGTCTCTAATGACCTTACATTTCATCTTTCCCCATATCACACTTATGTAACATCAAGTGAATAGTGTGAGAACGTATTTTTTTTCCTACAGTTTCATTTTTTATTTAGGGTTTATTTCATTTACTTATTTATTCTAATGTTTTCCTAAGGTAATGTCACTTTCGCCTCTTCAACTCTACTGGGTAATGAGTGCCAATTCCAGTTGTTTGCCTTTGCTTAAAAAAAATATTGAAGAACTCAAAGTAGGATTTTAAAACCATCAAGATGTTTGGTTTGCTTTCTGTGATTTCCAGACCCACGTCCACAGTAAGAGAAACTGATGCAGTAGCAGAGCTCACACTCTCACTTTTCTGTTTTGGTTGCTTATTTCAAAATGGTAGCATAAAAGATAGTGTGGGCAACAAAGCCACAGGACAGGGAAAGACTGGAACTATTTGCTGAAGGGGACAATTTTTTTAAAAAAATTTAATCTGCATAAGTTCTGGTAGAGAGAAAAGGGTGAAAATGTCTTGTTTTTCTAATTCACAGTTTTCTAAATCATAATTAAAAAAAAGATTTAATGGTAACTTTTGAAGCATAGAATTTATCTTAAATGAAAGAACTATGCTTTGTATCATACATGTCACCAGTACTAAAAAGACACAAATATTTAATTTTAAAATTGCACACTTTTTTTGCAGTTGGAAACTTCATTGCCTTCTCATTTGCCCTGCCTCCCTCTCCCCCCAGATATGGGGATTTTTAAAAATACGGTTACTAGAAAGGGCAAATATAGAACTAGTTTCATCAGTTTTAACAGATACTTATCTGGTACACTGCAGTCTTCTTTATGATGTGCAGTTCTTCAAGTCATCTAAAATCTTACTTGTCCAAAACAGACATGTAGTAATTTGTCAGGAAAAAATCATAGAATACCTACCATTTCTTTACCATTATTGTAGCAACAATAAGGGTAGGCAGGCAATCCAAACTAGTATCCTCTTCCACAAATTTTTCATGTTGAAAACTTAGCTTTTGAAGGCCAAAGAAGAACACAAGGACTTGTTTTAAGTTCTAACTCTGAATTTCAAACAGATATATCTATATTGAACAGAATATACTGAATCCAAAGTACACAGCTTTCAAAAAGTTTGTGTTTAAACTCTCTATTTTACTTTAAAACACAAAAGATTCGTGTTTCAGTAGACAGGTGGCTTCAATAGATAATTACCTCCAAAGTTAGAAAGCTGTGCTGAGTAGAACTATCAAGCCAGATTCAAAATTCTATGCTGTGCACTGCTACAATCCAAACTTTGAAATAGACCTGAAAAAATATTTTTTCATTCTTTACATTACTTTATTTTAAATCCATATTTCTTCACTTGACAGAAAACTTCCAGTGCTTCATATGAGGTGCTGCCTTAACTGACCTTACCAGAATGTCAACCCCTGTATCATTATATGCACTGCCACTTAGCCCCTAACCACGACATGTTCAAAGCAGAAACACAATACACCATGTTTTATGATATGTGGCATTGCATCCTGCAAATTAAGCACTACAGAGGAAATACAGAAGGCAATGGCATGAAAAAGAAGGACTAGATGTTCAAAGGTAAAGATGAAGATGACATTATTTTCTCATCTAAATCCTTTATTAATCTGATTCTCTGAGAACTGAGAAATGTGAGAAACCAGATCGAAAAATTGTAGGCATTTATTATATGTATGAGTTGTACAAAGTATTAATTCCAATAAGCTTTCACATTTCAATGGATTTGAAATATTGATTTTTTGTCTCTTAAATCTGTGGATTATTTTATCTATAGATTTACTCAGAAATAAAGTATTTAGAGAAGAAATGTGTTTGGACTGGGTTGGACTTTTTTCCACACTCTTCCTTTATTTTTTTTTCAAAGCTAGCATCCAAAAAAGAGAAAAAATAATTAGAAAGCAAAATGCCTGAGGTAGCCTTTACTAAAAAGAAATTAGTGATCTTCCACGTTCTCAACAGTTCTTCAAGGTGCATCTAGTATACACCGTTCCTACTATCAGAGGATCAGAGTAGCTTTCTGCCACTGATTGTTACATCACCTTGAAGATGTACTGTATGACAAACTCTATAAAACATCACTTGCATTTTGTCTTGCCTTCCCATTCCCCTTCCCCCCACTTGTCAAGATACTTTTATTTCAAACCTCTTTCTCAGCTACTTTTTGAAGAAGGTGTCAGAATGCCTCATTCCCATCCACCTGTTTCCTGATAAACATTTTATCTTCTCTTCCCCCACCTTCCACCTTGTGGCTCTGGTTGTAACTCAAAAAGCAGGGCAGAACAAGCCTCACCTCAATTTCTGGTGTTGCGTGTGCAGCTGCTTGACTGACAGCCTCATGAATTATTAATGAAAAGGCCTCATGTGAATATTCATGAAGTATCTGTTTATTAATTCATAATGCAGCTGCTGCAAAGGCAGAGAGTGGAGGGTTAAGTCTCCTCCCATGTAAAGATGTAAGAAATGTCTCTTCCTCAGCTTCACTCTGATTCTTTTACTAGCTCATCCTCATTTGTGTGTCGACACCAGCAGTTTCCATTTTTGTTGTGTTCTGTTCTAGTGTCTTGTATGCCACTCTCATTCCAGCCCACATCAAGAGGAATCAAAAGGGTTGGCATCAAATTCCTCAGTAATGTTTCTTATGAGAAATAAACCTTAATGGGAGTAATGAGAGTTTACAGCTCATTTCAATTATTTTCAGTTTCTCTCAGGTGCTCCAACACATGCTTCATTTAATTTTACAGTGAATACTACATGCGGTGTGGTGGTGTTTGCCACTGGAGACTAAAAAGATGCAGAAACATCTCACAGGAGAGGATAAAAATTAATAAGGTCCTTAGTTACTTTTGCAGCTATGTTTTCCAAAATGAGGACAGAAAACACTAGGGACTTCAAGTAGACAGGTTCTCAATGAGACAATTTTCCATGAAAAATAATAAACAACAGTAAAAGCTCTGTAAAACTCTTGAGCATCACTGGGATATGTGAACTCACAGATTTTAGTTCTGTGTAGTTCCATTTTTCCCTCCAAAATTGTGCTGGATTTTTCATGGTATGATGTGACCTCCAATGGTATGATGTGACCTCCAATGGTAGGATCTGATCTCCAAACAGAGTTCGCCTTGAGGTAATTGGCAACTGGAATATTTACAAAAATAGTCATGAAACATTTTTACATTGCTTAAGTCCAAGTGTCTGAATCAACCATTCTGCATAGGGTAGGTGATGAAGAAATAGTTTACAAGTAACTGAAAAAAGGAAGATAATTCTTCAAAGATTCATGTGTGTTCTGTCATCATAGAAGCAGGAAACCTGTGACAACAGTGGCTCTCAGGTAAACCACTCAGACTGACAATGTCTGCTGTTTCACCACTGAGGGCAGAGAATACCCGAGTGAAGGGAAGGCATTGCATGGGATGGGTAGGGAGAAGGGAAGTCCAAAAAACCTGTCAAGGCTGCAATTTGGGAATCACTTCTCAGGGAGATAAAGGGTATGAGGAATGAAATTAGAGTTTCTGAACACTTACAGGCCCAGAATCTGGTAACATTTTGTGCATTTAGATTATACACACACACAGAAAGTTCAATTACAGTCTAGTTTAGATTCTGATTCTCATATTTTAAAGCCAGAAGGGACTATTAGATCATGTCTTCTGACCTTCTGTGTGACACAGATCATAAAATATTGTGCAGAGATTTTTGTACTGAGCCAAATAACCAGTGTGGAATCATAAGTCACAGGTGCTTCATTGTCAAGTGTTTTTTTCAATATTTGATCATAAAAGCCAGGTGATTTGGCTTTAGATAAATAGAAAATATTACCTCATCCCTACTTGTTTCAGCAAACATAAGGAACATGATTATTTCAAGTAATGTAATTCAGTGGAGAGTTCTGTTTTGAATTACCTACTGGAGCTTCTGTTTGCTAGTGCTAACACAGCTGTTGACATGTGTTGGTATATTAAGTAAGAAAGAGCCAGGATGGAGCTTGAAGCAGTAACAGAGTCTTGACCGAATATTTAAGTGGAGCTAAGAGCCATCACATTTGCTGTGCATCATCTGCAACCACTTGCTGCTTTATCATCTCTTTCCCCACCCTCTGTGCCATCGTCTACCCCACATTTTCCAAGCCTTCTCCTGCTCCTGCGCAGCAGCTGGTGGATGCTATTGCCCTCTCCTGGCTAGAAACTGTGCAGTGCAGCTGTGCAATTAATACATGCTCTCAGCAGGTAAAGGAAAAACAGCCAGGGAGATTTTGGTCCAGGGCAAATAAGTATGTGCTGTGGTTAAACTCTGGGGTTACAGGAAGCCTTGTCATGGTCCAGAATACCAGCTAAAAGCTGAACAAATTCTTCACAGAGAAAACTAGTAAAATTGGATAATACTGGAAATGAAGTTAAAACCATCATTTACCTAGGGAAGAACAATCACACAAATTCCTTTAAAGAAAAGTCTTTTGGTGCTCCTTACACTGGGCATATCTATGTGGGAGGGAATTTTGGCCAGGTGCAGTTCACCTGTACAGCCACTCCCCTGAATGCCCCCCTCTAGTCATCCCCACCAGGATACAGCCAACAGCAGAATTGCATTGGCTGCAAGTCCAAGTTTATTTTTTACTCTGCTTCCTGTGGTGGGCCCCTCCTGATGTCTCCGCTGTGACAGGCACTTTAAGGGTTTAACAACACAGTGCCTTTTGATCTCATTTCGGCAGCTGTGATTAAATAGACACACATCACTTGCTGTGCCACTATGTGAGCAACTCATGGTTCACCTTCACTGAATTAGTACCCGCTGAGCACTGCAAATATTTGAAATGTCAATCCATTTGATAATGTCAAAGAGGGCTGCAAATACCACAGAATGGCACCAAGGAAACATTCAACACACGCAGTGGCATATATAATATCTCTTTTCTTCAGGACAAAACTCATAGTTAAATAGAAACTGGAAACCATCTAAGAAGATGTTAAGGTCAACAGACCTGATAACCTGGAGTGGGATGTGGTCCTACAGTATATCACCTTAAAATTTTAAGCAAACCTATTCCCTCTCAAAGAACTTCAATCTTCCACATTCATGCATTCTAGCAAATTATTTTCTGTTAGTAAAAATTTGGACATTAATTGTATAACAACCCATGAGCTTTACATGTAGATTCTGCAACCTCAAATCAGGGCAAAAATAGAGGCTTGTTATGACAACTTTATTTTCTTTTCCCACTCAAGAAACCTAAACCAGAAGGAAATATTATACCTGAACAGAAAACAATAATGAGGCCACATTCTCAGTCACAGAAGCTTGGATCAGTAAAGCAGGTGAAAGTAGATAAGATTAAATTGATTAGCAGGCTGTAGTTTGCCTTGTAGAAAGATTTGCCTTTACAGAAAGACATCAGGAAATAAGACATCAAATTTATTGCTAGGGATTGAATGAGAAAATTAGCAACCTAAAGTATGCACAACAAAGAACTGAAATTTGGCAATTACACAGAGAGGACAGTCTTCCAATCAGTCAGTTAGTTTGGTTTTTTTTGGTGTATACTAGATTTACCTTTCTAAAGTGAAGATTTTTAAACATTTCCTAAAATTGTACCAGCTAGTATATAAGAAATTAAGATTCATGATGCAGAGCAAGCTTCCTTTTTTTTTACTGAAGAGTCATTCACTCACTTATAATGTTTTTATTTTCAAAAATAAAAAATGAAAAAGGTGAAGTTTATATACTGAAGTACTGACTCCACATGCAAATACCATGTGCCTTGTTTGTGGCAGCTGAGAATCAAGTAATCATTTCCCTTTGTATGCAGATGAAGACTAATGATTCATTGAGCACAAATACATCTGCATGTAATTAGATGAGTAGTACCTTCGCAATAGGGAGTTATAGAGAGAAATTTTGTTTGTTGTCTTGTTGGAATTCTTGTCTCTCCAACTATCTTGACATATCAAAAGACATTTATTTTTCAGTAGCTCAAGGTCCGGGTAATCTAAAGAGCTATGTTCAATAAGAAAAACAAAAAACAAACAAACAAACAAACAAAACAAACAAAAAAACCCAAAACAAACAAAACCCCAAAAAACCCAAAATCCAAACTGCAGTATACTTAACAAGAACTATGTTCACTAGCATCCTCTTCAGCCCCTTCTAAAGACTTGGATACAAGCTTCTTTTGGGTTTATCAGTCACTTCAACAGCTTCACTTTCAGGTTTTTTTGCCTTTGTCACTCTCAAATTTGGTTGAGATTCCACCTAGAATTCATCACTTTCAAACTCTGTATTTGTACATGAGAGATTGCTTTTTGTTACCAGCATATCTTTATTCTTTCCTACTAAGATATTAATAAAAATATTTAAGAATAAAGGAAAAATAACAGCAGGTTTTAGTCTATTTAGGTAACATAGTTAAAGGTCATAAGTTTTATTAAGAGTAGATATGCTTGATCAGTCTAAAAATCCATCTGAATGCAGACAGGTGAACTCCTGTAAGCCTCTCAGCAATACTAACTCCTAAAAAAATGTCGGGAATTTTTCTTGCTGCTATGCCCGTTGTCTCTGTTAATAGCAAGCAGCATGTCACTGTGAACATCCCAAGCAGCAATAGTTATCATTCCTTCTCTACCGCTTGTTCTGGAGAATTTTTTTTTAAAAAATCTTATTTTCTTAAAAGTTAAACAACTTCTATTGTAATTTTACCTCCATTCCTTTATAGAATTTTATCTTTAATGTCAAAATATGTAACAAATCCTATTGCTCTGACTTCAGTGGATTTTGGTAGGAATTACAACCTAAAAATTCAAGTTTCTTTCACTGCTTACTCTACTTTATATGCGTTTAATTAAACCTGAACGTTTGATCACTAGTAAGTGCTTCAAAAACAAGTTTAGCAATTATTGGTTTTCTACCTGCTTTTCATTTGAAAGCAGGGGGGCAGGAGACTACCATTAAATGCAAGTGTGCTATACAAAAGCTTTCAGTTTTGCTCACCTCTGTTAATTTTTCTTTGATTATATTATTAGACAACAATGTCAGATATTTCTCTTCATATGTGCAGTTTATCTCAAACCTTTGCTTTTTTATCCCTTAATCAGGAAAGGAATAAAATTCTGATTAATGTCTCTGATACACGGGCACTCATTAGTGAAACCCTTTCTTTGCACATATTCTTAAATCACTTTTGAAGTGACTCAGTTGCATAGCTAAAGAATTTATTACAAGAGGATGGCTTCTGTAGAGGATCTCTCACATCTGACTTCAGGACACACTTTATCCTGAGGCAGACATTGAGTATCCTTAGATACTCTTCCCACGTGGCCTGAAGAAAATGTCTCTTCAGACAATTCCCAGATGAAAGAGGGACAGGGTTCTTCCTTAGTGCCTGATTATCTGCTTCCCCTTTTCCTTTTGCTTTTCCTTTTCCTTTTTCTTTTACCCCCCAAACATACATCAGCCTTTCTCTGCCATCAACAAAGTTGGTATATCAACTGAATATGGAGGAAAGCCTAATTAGAGAAATAGGCTTCTGGCTGATAATTAAAGTGTGCATTTTGTTCCACAACAGTGTGTTCTTGCTTTGAACAGTATCGATGTTTTTATGCTCACGGAATAAATGCAAAGCAAGATTTCCCTTTGCATGGTGAGCTCTACCAATGATTTTGTGTTTGTTTACTGGATTTTTTGTTTGTTTTTGTGGTTCTTTTCACATCAGTGGTCTTTTTCAAGATATTTCAGTTGATTGTATAACATATAAAAATATCTACTCATATATTAGTTGCCACCCTCTGCTCTTGTACATGCAGATTTTACCTCTTTTTTCAGTTTTTTGTGAGGATGCATGGGCAAAAGAAGGCAGGCTTATGTGGACATTCTTAGATAAGTAAGAACTGGGATACAAGAGTGTGTAACCCAAACTAGTTTAAAGTTTAAGTATTTAAAGGTTTAATCATTGGAACAATGCAAGAGATAGTCAGACGGCATATGGAATCAGCAAAATTGCAAAAAAATAGCAGGATTATGCTTGTCCAAATGCTAGAAATACGAAGAATATGAAGCAAGACTTAAATTAGTACCAATGAGCATTTCTACACTGCTCTTTACCCCTGACAGAAAAGCTCCTACTTCATTTGGGAGGCCCAAAAGGCCAACAGATAGACAGGATGCCTAATACAGAGGATTCCTTTTCCTCTCTCTGCCTGGCTGAATGCAGTGACTTAAGGGTCAGTGGGCAGTGGTGACAAGTCCCTACCTGGCACAGCAGATGCATCTCCTGTGTGAATGCCCCACGTGTCCAGGTGGCATCACATTGTAAGTACAAGGCTCTGCAAGCTTAACCAAAGAGTGGTGAGGGCGGTGGTTCATTTAACATGGAGGTGTTGCTGAGGTTGGATCAGCCTATGCCCTGTGTCTGAGTCGGTGCCATAAAGGAAAAAAGATGGATCCATTGTCTCAGGAGACTCCCTTCTGAAAGGAGCAGAAGCCCCAATATTCAGAGTGGACCCACTTCTTTGGGAAGCCTGCTGTCTTCCTGGGGCCTGGGTTAATGATTTGAAGAGAAAGCTTCCTGCCCTGGTATGACCCTCAGGTTATCATCCATTATTGATTTTTAGGCAGACAATGATAAAGTTGCAACAAGAAGCTCAAGGTCAATCAAGAGAGACTGCTACGCCTTGGCCTGACCAGTTAAGGGATCAGAAGCACAATTAGTGCTCATCTCTATCCTTCCAGTTGCAGGGAATGATGAGGAAAGAAACATAAAGGTTCAACAGATCGATACAGATATCTGAGTCTGGTATTGATGCCTAGAGAGGCTACCTGGAACAGAGGCTAGACAGTGTTAAAGGAATAAAGTAGGTATTTATTAAAAAGGTCTTCAAAGGATACACCTTGGGCAGCACAAGAGCCCGGCCATGGCTCCACCCAAGATGGATGCCGAGTCAAGAGCTTTCACACTTTTATAAGTTTTGGTCCATTTACATATTGGGCTTAATTGTCCAATTACAGCTTCAGGTCATGAAGTCCCATCATCCCAGTCTGCTCTCCTCAATTCACTGTTGTTTATGCTTTTTAGGCCTGAAGCTGCAACAGTGTCCTCAGGCTGGAAAAGGATTGTTTTGTCTAACTAAACCATGAAGAGAACTTGATAACTTTATATGAAGCTCAGAGTCACACACTAAGGCAGTACAGAAAAATATGAAAGCTAAAACTTAAGGCATCAGTATCACCAGCAGAATTTTGGGATTTTTGATCATGAATTACTCTACATGACCTCATCTGCTGGTGACAGATGAGGTACACCTGTCTCAAAGGTCGAAAATTATCTTCATTCAGGAGTCAACAGGGCTCTTGGAAAGAAATCTAAACTGGATTTGAAGGGGGAAAGGGATAAAACCAGGCTCACTAAAGATCTGGAAAGCATCATGCCAATATTTGAGGGACTGTGTGCAAACGAGATCCTTTAGGCTGCTGTTTCAGTGGAGGTAGGGGATGGAGATCCATGCAACAGTAAGGGCACAAAGGCTATTGATATCTTGGAAACGATGGAAACTCCTGAGAATGGTCAAGTAGGAATTAGGGTTTTTCCCCAAAAAAGGGAGCAAGATTAATAGGCTAAGTGCATCTAAACTAATAGACTCAGGCAACAAATGGATAAAAAACAGGAGAAGCTGGAGGACACTGTGCAGCAGAAAAACTATGATAGTTGCCATAAAGAGATATGGTGGGATGTCTTATACAACTGGATGCCAGCCAGGGTAAAGAAGAATATAAAGAAGCTGCTGGGAGAGAAGTCCCACAACTTCCAGCCCTTGTTCTCAAGAAGGACTTCAGTTTACCAGATGTCTGCTGAAAATGCAACATATGGGAGAAAAAATGGTCTAGGAGGTTCCTGCAGTACGTGGTGAAGAACTTCCTGGCACAGCTGATAAGTGAGCCAGATAGGGATATTGGTGAACAGAGAAGGACTAGTGGGTGATATGATGGCTGGAAGCTGTCTTGGACACAACAGTCACAAAATGATAGAGTTCTCAATTCTTAAAGAAGTAAGAAAGAAGATACAACCCACCCCTGAAGGTGAGGGGTTAACTGAGGTTCTTGTTCATAGATCCTTTTGGGTGGACTAGAGTGAAATGACACTGAATGACTGGTGTTTATATATATCTACATATGTGTGTGTGTGTAGTCTATTTCAGAACAATTTTGTTGCTATTTTGATTATTATCATCTACAGAAATATAACAGTAAAAATATAATGATATCTCTTAAGAAAATATATAGGGAAGAGGAAGAAAAATAAAGAAAGGATAAAAGAAGATAGTGGAAGGATATCACTGCCTATGGATCTAGAGATGGGACTTGATCATTGCAATTTCAGAACTTAATCTGGCTACTTGTCTAAAAGACAAAAAAAAAAAAAAATCTATAAATCCAGAAAAGAAAAGAAGGGCTAAAGGAGAATTTCTGTCCTTTATTGTATATGGGAGGAAACGTGGTAAAGAGGAAAAGGCTGAAGTACATAATGCCTTCTTTTCCTTGGTCTTTAATAGTAAGGCCAGTTGCTCTCCAGATATCCAGGCCTCTGAGCTGAAAGACAGAGATAGACAGCCAAAGAAGGTCCCAATAATCCAAGCAGATTTGCTGCACCACTTAGACACATAAAGGTCTATGAAACTAGATGGGATCCCAAGAGTACTGAGGGAACAGGCAGAAGAGCTCACCGAGCCACTTAGAATGATTTACGTGATTGCTCTTGCTTACTGGAAAGGTTGCATTTGACTGGAAATGTAAGGAAATTTTAGGAAATGTAAGGTACAGAAAGGACTAGAAGGAGGAGCAAGGGAGCTCTTGTCAGCCTGACCCCAGGGAAAAGGAGGCTTAGGGGAGAAGACTTTCTACAACTCCCTTAAAAAAGCTTGTAGTGGGTGGCTGTTAACAGGTGATAGGACAAGAGGAAATGGCCTTAAGCTGTTCCAGGGAAAGTTTAGATTGGCTATTATGAAAAATTTCATCACAGAAAGTATTATCAACCATTGTAACAGGCTGCTCAGGGAAGCGGTGAAGTCACAATCCCTGAAAGTGCTCCAAATATGTGGCTATAGCACTTTGGGGCATGTTTGAGTGGTGGACTTGGCAGTGGTAAGTTAATGGTTAGGCTCGATGATCTTAGAGGATTTTTCCAACCTAAATGAATCTATGATTTTGTTCCCATGGTTGAAAAGGAAGGCTTGAACAGGAAGTCAGATGACCTTTATTTTTAATCAATGGAAATAGATAAATAAACAACTCAGAGAGCAGCTGCGGCACCTAAAGGCAGCGCATGGTTCCCAGCCATGAAAAATCTATCTGTCTGAGCAGATCAAGGCATGAATACCCAACAGAGCTCTCTAACAGCTAACATGAGCAAAAGAATCTAATAGATCCCAGTGAGTGTTGACTAGCCCTGGCTCAAAGGCTCTCAATGAAATGTAACTTAGTACTCAGGACGCAGCTGGCGAGATGTGAAAAGTTACAACTGTCCATTCACTGTAAATAGCATGAAATAATACAAGGTAATACAGTTTAACTGTCACTACTGAGGTTGTTATTCTGATAAAATAGAATAGATGATATACTGAAGAAAAACACTGAGGTGAGAGGACAAGCAAATTTAGATTTATCACTGAAGTCAATTATCAGTGCTCTGGGAGGCAGTAGCTGAGAGGAACAAAAAGAATTTCTGATAAAATCTCTCAGCTGAGCCTGACCTTGAAAATACTTCTCATCCATTTTGGGACAAAATCTAACAGGTGAGCATAAAGGCCATTAGATTTATTTGTTACGCTGTGTCCTGAATTGGCCAGTCACACTGACAAACTGAATCTTATTTGAGGGACAGCAAGTAGGCAGTGAGTACTAGGCTATACAGCTGCTGTTTCAAATGTGCTCAATTTTCTGGCAAGAAAATTTCAGGGGGGGCAATGCTGTGCCAGGTGCATCTCAGGACACAGTTGGTCATCCTTCTGACAGTGTCTGCTGCAAGGTGCTGTGGTGCAAGGTGTCTCTGCCTATGGCATGGAGTCATTTCATGCCTGCTTCAAACCCCCCTCAGATGCCAAGGCTAATGCCAGCACCATCAGGGAGGTTTAGGTCCTGCTATTTCCACTCCAGAAGCTGGTGACATTCTTTACTTGGGTGCAATGGTTCTTGCAGACCCCACAGGAAAAAACAACAGGTAGCGAGGAAGATAAATAGGGCATATACAGAGCCAGAATGTCAGAGAAACTTCTTTGCTCTTTTCTTCAGAGCTTCAGACTTCTGATTCCTGGTTTTGGGAAGCAGCTGGTGTCAAATGGCTGCAGAGAGCAGGGTGGCAGAGAACTAACTTTCCAAACATGCAGGATGTTTTCCTAAGAGCTGTAAGCTCACCTCTGAGGGCTAGGTACTGCTGCCTGACCCAGAGTCTTGCACACCCTCATCCTGCGAGCAGAGGAGCCTTCAAAAAAGCTGGAGACAGCCATTTTGGCAGGGCAAGTAGGAATAGAACAAGGGGAAATGTCTTTATACTGTAAAAGTATAGATTGAGAATAGATATTAGGAAGAAATTCTTAACTGTGAATGTGGTAAGGCACTGCCGTAGATTACCCAGAGCATCTGTGGATGTCCCATCCCTCACAGTGTTCAGTGCCAGGCTGGATGAGGCTTTGAGCACAGTGGCCGAGTCCAAGTTGTCCCTGCCCAGGGCAGCAGGCTTGGAGTTAAAAGACCTTTAAGTCCCTTCCAATCCAAACCATTTTATGGTGCTATGATTCTGTGTTGCTTTGTCTTCTGTCCTCCTCTTCCCCCTGCTTCCCCACCCTGAGAAGTGGGATGAACAGGATCCAGAGAAGGCTGTATTTACCACCCACTGACTGATACCCACCAATCAGTCACTTCTGAGTAACTCCCTAAGTTTATACACTGAGCACAATGCTCCATGGTATGGTATATCCCTTTCGACAGAACAGGTCTGCTGTCCCAGCTATGCTCCCTCCCAGCTTTTGGTGTATCTCCTGACTTGCAGAGCATAAGACACTGAAAAGCCCTTGATTTAGGGTACACAATACTCAGTAACAAACAAAACACCAGCGTGCTGTCAACATTATTCTCATGCAAATTCCTAGAGACACAGCACTGTACCAGCTACTTAAGAAAAATATGAACTCTAGCCCTGCTGAAAGCAGGTTAAACCAAGACACTGCCCTCCTCACTGGTCCTATGTGTATTTTTTCCATCTAATAGAGCAAAAGCAGAGAGAAAATGAAAAGGAAAAATCTGTGTACCTTTCTAATAGGTTTTACAAGGAAAAATTTCCTCTGCCCTTCATTTGAGACCACTTTTTGAAGTTACTTCATACCACCTCAAAATGTTGTACCTATGTTACAATGAAAGAAAAGAAAGGAAAAAAAAAAGACCTTAACTGTATACTTGAGCTTTATCTTATAAAGGAGAAGGGGCAATGCCCTCAATTTAAATGAATTACACCTGTACCCAAGATTGTGTGGTAGGAAAGAACAGGGCTGGTTAAAGATGTGTAAACCTGTGGGCTTGGCAGCTTTACTGCTTAGCTAAAGCTTTTAGCTGAAATGTAATGAGCCAAAAAAAAAAAAAAAAAAAAAGAAAAAAAAAACCCCAAACAAAAAACCTGCTGTTTATTTTACTCATAAAAGGAGAGGTACATATGGCATCCAGATAAACAGTTAAACATCTAACACTTCCATTAGTTACCATCATCTAATTCCATCAGCTTTAATGAAAAGTTCTGTACAGAAACATATGTAGATCCTTGCTGTGTATTTTGCAAACATTCCTTACACAGTTGTAGCAAAATTATTTTTTGTACAAAACATGAGGAGACACAGAAAGAACACTTTACTCTGCTAAGGTGGTGTGTCAAAATTCTGAGCTCAGAGATTTCTGTCAGCCTGTGGCAGACCTATGTCTCATGGCTCCATTAGCTCTCTACAAGACCTTTAAAGAAAATAATAGACAAAAGAGGTGAAGTGAGTATAAAATCTAAAGAAAAAATAAGTCACAAACCGATAATGGATAAACAATGTCTCTTGAGATTTCTTGCAGCATTCTCTGTAGCATTTGTTCTGAATTTCCAGTGTAGAGTTAAACTTTTGAATGGGTGGCAATCAAAACTTCTACTGCAGAAATTTGATCATCTTTTCTGTTTAACTCTTCTATACACAAACAATTCTGTGCAGCTGTATCTATTATATAACTGTTTCTTGTTCCACTATGTTTAGTAGGGCAGTCATTATTAGAATGGGTTAGTTTAAGTCAACAGCTTTAATAAAAGACAAATTTTTCCCTAGGGTAGGAAAGTAGTCTGTTCAATACATTATGCAGCTCTTTTATTGAGAGATAATAAAAAATACGACCCATATCAGGGGTTAAACAATTATTCTCTGTCTATTCCAACAAATTATTAAAATGGATGTTTGCCAATATGACTTCTACAGGATGAGGAAGTAGGAAGTATTCATAGTAAAGCAGACAAGGAATTATTGTTCAAAGTCTTAGAAGCAGTTAATTGATAAGGACCCCACAACATACTTCTAGCCAGAATGCAGTACCATAAAAACATTTGGACAAACTTCCATTGATTGAATAAATCTGGTCTGCAAAGACTAAAAAATAGCCAGGATAAAGCTATTATCTGATAAAGGGACTAACAATGTTTTCTTTTTTTTTTTTTTAAGTTGCAGTTTGCTGAGGATAGTACAAAGATTTCTAAAGATTTTAAAAGGATTAATTCATTAATATATACATCTGGTCTGTGTCCTTAATGAAGAAAATGAAATAATTTATTGAATCTATGAACTCAACTAGAAAACAATTGTAAAACTTTGAATTTCCAGGCATCAACATGAGAGTACTCATCTTATACCCAACATAGCAAAGGTTTGGAGCCAAACAGCAGAAAAACGACTATCAACATAGGGCACAGAAATAACTTCCCAATTAAATCTTAAAAAATAAGCTGGCAAAAGGTCACGAAGTCTGGCACTAGAATATTCAGATCAGTAATACATTGTAGTATTTGTAATGTGAGGCTGTAACAAATGACTCAAACGAGTTATCAAGGGAAGAGGTTTACTCTCAGTCTTGTGTGAGCATTCTGTCCCACCTGTCTTAGACACTTATTTCAGAATGGGATGAATCACCTTCTGGAGGAGACTATAAGACCAGGGGATATAGAGCCTACAGAAGGTAGGATGGAACTTACATGACTAATTTAGATTACATGCCCAAGTTTTAAGCAGTCTTAGTTATATGATGTAGACCAAGCTCATCACAAGACAGACACCTAAAAATATAATATCACTCAAACAAAAACATCTTGATTTGCAGAAATGAGGATAGAATGGACTATACCATCTGTTAACAGGAAGTCAATTTGGATGATGATATACAGTAATAATATAGTGATGATAACCTCTTTTTATTGCAAGAGCTTTGTTGGGATGTTAATCAGCCCTCTATTTCATGCACAATACTGCTTAGTATATTTCTACCAGCAAAAAGGGAATGAGATACTGACACAGATCTGATAAAAAATGGGTAACAGTATACTCAGACTCCTAAAATATGACAGTTACAGGAGATTCTATCTTCAGTTTTAATAAGGATCATTTAAAATTGAAAAACTTTAGGGAGGACATAAGTTGTTTTGACCAGCCAAAATTTTTAAGTGGATGGTACAATATGTGAAGCAAATCATTTGGGCTATAGATCTTTCAGGACTGAAGTCTAAAAAGCAAACTTTAAAATAAATTTGAGAACAGTTTTAGATTTAGAGCCATTTTTATATTTAATTAGATATTATATCAACAAAATCATTTGAGGAAAAAAAGGGATCTTAACATGGAAGGGTGGTAAGATAACTATCTGCCAAAGACAGAGAGAACAAATCAACTTAAATTTAGGTGTGTTGCAGATTGCGCATGAAGATATTTATGTGTCTGTTTGTGGGTGAAGTGGTTACTTAAGTCCTAGAACCAGTACTTCTATAGAATTAATGATTTTTGCTGTCCCATAAAATTATGAGCATACTTTCAATGTTCATTTTGTGAAGATGTAGGCTGAGACAATCAAGAAATTATTTTCTCAGAAACATTTTTTCCCTACTGGTAGCTGGGTCATTCAGTCCTTTATTGATTGTCTGATTGAGTTTGTTTTGGTGCATAATGATTGTTTATTTCCCCACACATAATTTCAGTAATAGTACTGAGTACACTGTATGAAATACAGCAATATTCTTCAAGAAACTGAGGTAAAGAATCTGAGGATTTTGATGGATCTTCTGCCGGGACTATTTTTGTGGTGGTTGTGGAGATCTTTGACAAGCTTAAATTATGACTTGAGGCACAACCTGGATTCATTCAGTGCACATCAGACTCTGGAGAGGTTGTTTGAAAAGATAAATTTAGTGACAAGGCTGTTGGAAGCATTAATTTTCCAGTGCAGGTTCTGGTGTGTGTCTCAGGCAGAGGCAGCAGTGTGAGAACTATTTAAAATCTCTCCAAAATGGTATATTAAAAGAAATTGACATGGTTTTGTGCCTGTTATCTAGAGGTCATTTTCATTATTGAAAGTAAAGTTGTTAGTAGAAGAGAATGAATGATAACCCTGAGCATATGCTATAAATATTAGTCTTGCTATTTGAAGTACCTAGGGCAGGATATGTTGTAGAAAGTTATGAGATATTAGTGGAGAGGATGGTAAGAAAGTGTTTTGCAGCTGATGGAAGAAACCAGCTGCATGTTAGGGAGGCAGTTAACATTGGAGTCTGGGAGATTACAGGTCTGAGAGTGGTTTTCATGAATGGTTTTGGAAAAGTTCAGCTAAATATTATGAGCTTGCCAGAGATCTTTCTTTAGTGATCATATTAAAACCTCCTGCACGGGGTTTGGCTTTATGATTTTCTTGGAACTGAGCCATGTGTCCAAACTGAGGCTATAATGATAAGTTTGAGTTCTAAAATGAAAAAGGTGGTATCTACCTTGTCACATTACCAGATTGCCTCTTGCATTGCTGCTGTGTGAGTGCGGGTTTGTTTTTCACTGTATTTTTCTCATTTCATTTATCAAATAATTTTCTCTGTAGTAACCGTTTCATATTCTTAAACTCATATGTTTTGTAAATTCCTAACACTTTTTGCTATATGGTACAGTAGCAAAGTTATCATCTCTGTAAAGTTTTATTTAATTCTTTCTTTGCCTAACCTACCTTTAAAAAGCAATAGAGCAAGCACTTGGCTTTATTAATCCTTTAGAAATATAATCCCAAGTATCTAAATTAGTTGAACATTGGACACACAAATTAACAGAATACTCTAACATGAGATTTATTCAATACCTGCTAATGTTTGAGAATGTTGACAGAAAGTTGTAAACATTTCGTTTATGAGCTCTGGACAAAGTAATACAACAAGAAATAAAACTGTATGACATCTGGAGAGATCATTTATGTTTTGAACAGCAACAGCATCACTCTGTTGTGTGCCATTGATCGACTATTAATTTCTACACCTTGTTCATAAGGAAAAAAAACCCACAACTCAAACCCACTAATTTCTCAATATAGTAGGCTAAGAAAGATTTACTTCTTCAGTCTTCATGTGGCCCTGAATCGTGGTGTCTGCTTGCCTGTAGTTTACATGTTTATCTACATATTTGTGCTCAACATGAAAATCTAGTCATGACTAAGTCTTATGCAGATTTTCTTATTTCTGGGCCTGCAACTAAATTGGAAATTAACAACCCCAGTTTATTTTAAAAGGGACTTATTTATTCATAAAATGAATAATTGAAGAAAATAAAAATTTTGTATATTGTTTGTATATATTGTTTGATATTTGTATATAATTTTTTAGTATACAGTCAAATTCAAGCTGTCATTGACTTCAATGAATCTTGGACTGGGAAATCTGTGTTGAACACCTCTCTTTCATGTGAACATTTAAAAACTACTTAGGAATAAGGAGTTTTCATTATGCGTTACCTTGTCTGAACACCTTGATGAGCATTATCTCAGTGCAGTGCACTGGTGCCCCAGGAATGGGCAAGGCTATAATAGCTGTTTTCATTCGTGGGTCTGAAACCTGCTGGGATCTTCGATGTGACTGGGCGATCAGAGATGCCTCTGCTGCCATAAATCTGCCTGCTGTCAGAATGCTGCAAGGCAGCATTGCTGCGGGATAGCTGTAGGATTTGAAACATAAAACCTCAGCTGTGTTTGAAGCTCTTGGTAAAGCTGAAGCGAGTGCTGAGGAATGCATTTGGTGCGGGTAGCTGGGTGTGCAGCTGCAGTGCGAGCTGCAGGCTGAGAGGGTGGAGGGAAGTGGAGAGAGCCCCAGGCAAGGGGCAGAGGACACTTTGCATAACAAAGGATAAGGGACCTGCGTCCCAGCCCGGTGACCGGACACTCAGAGACATAGCAGGAGCCGATGGCTCAGATGGGAGATCCCAGACCCTCGAGTGCACAGACTGTCAGGGTGTAAAAGCCCAGGGATTCCTTTGCTCCGGGTCTCTCCTCGAAGGCACCGCTCGAGATGTTCAGCAGTTGTAGTGCTATGACTGAATTTAAGGATGCAGAGGTCTCAGACTCTGCTCTGGGAAACCTGGCCTGACTGAGTGAGAGTGGGATGTGCAGGGATTCCCCGGGAGCTCACTGGGACTGCCCGCTGCTAAGTGGCTTCGGTCCCATCAGTGACAGTCCTGGTGATCGGAGTGTCACTGACAGAGTGGCCTTGGAATGGTCAGACAAGGAATTTGTCATAACACAGGTTTCTGGAACGCTTTTCCCCCTGCCTTTTATTTTATTTTATTTTATTTTATTTTATTTTAGTTTAGTTTTGTTTTGTTTTGTTTTGTTTTGTTTTGGGGTTGTTTTGTTTTTTGTTTTGTTTTTTAATTTCAAGTTTTCCTCTGCCACAGCTGAGGTTGTTTAATCTTGGTAGTATTTTCCGATGGATGATTACCAGGAGGCCTTTCTATGGATTGCAAACTGTAGAAGGGATTTTATGGTAATGCTAGACACATTACACTTTACAATTTTTTTCAATATCTTTTCAGTTTTGTTCAGGTAGGCTTTTATTTTTCACTCAGTCCTTACCACTCATTTTTTTGTCCAGTCTACCCTATCACTACATCTCTGTTCTGTCATATCCTTACCCTGCAGTCCAATTCAACACTGGCTCCCTATTGGATTGGAAAACCTCTCATTCAGAGGTTTGCTGTTCTCTCCTGACAAGCTGGCAGTCAAAGCTTCCTCTTTGTGAGTAACCCTATGCATTATTTTAAATCTGATAGAGCCTTTCTGCCAGAGAGCCCTCATCAGCATAATGTGTCTCTTTCCTCTCATCTCAGTCATTCGCTTCCTCTGCATGTCCTATCGCATTCACAGGCCCCAGCATGCTGTTCTGAAGTGTCTTGGCAATGGACTTCATCTCCTGCAGGGAGAGGAATCACTGTGTCCTAGCTTGCTGCACCCCTTGATGTGGGATTGCGTTTCAGTAATCAGGACACAGCTTGTGCAAGAAGACTGGTATTTCAGTTTTGTCTAGATGAGTAATGTTCAGAATAAAAGTAGAGGACAAACTCTAAACCTTCTTACCAATATGGAATGAAGTTATATAATTGATGGCTCCTTGTAAGTTTCAAGTTTCTAAATATTTTCCTTCATGTCTTTAAGTCTTCTCCCTTTCCACAAGCTGCTGTTGTACTCCCTGTCTTTTTGGACCAGAATCTGAGAAGGATTCATGATCCATTCTTTTTAAAAGTACAAACAAAGTAAAATAACAAATATTTGGTTTGCATCATGAAAATTCAAAATGAATTTGCTCTTCTTTGTGGTGAATTATACCCTTTTGGTACTATCACTCAGTACATATGTATTCTCTAGACTCTACTTAAAGAATCATCAAGGAAGTTATAGTTAATAGTATTCTACATAATCTAGTCTACTAATTTAGTCTAGTGCGCCAGGAGAATAAAAGCAAAAGAGTATATTTTTGGTATGGAAAACTGAGTTCTGCATTCTCATGTTTCAGCACTCATCAGTTTAGAGTATATTCACCTGAAAAAGCCACATGCAGTTACTGTTGTGTGTTATACTTACTATTGTATGTTATATGTCATTATTGTGTTTCATTGGCTCCTACATTTTTGGTTTACACCATGTCTGCTCAGTTTTATTGTAACTTAGTAAAATGCATTCTGAAATGCTTCCTTCCTCTGTATTGCTTCTCTGTCCTTATCTGCTGCATGATTTTTTTATTGTTACCTTTTCATTCTCTTCTGTTTCCTCCACACCTCTTCTCTGCTCAGTTCTCCCTGGACCATTTTGTTATAGGAAGATCTTCAAGCTAAGTTCCAAAATATTTAGAATTTTATTGTACTTTAAGAACCAATCTTGGAACTTTTGTTTTAACTGCATTTAATAATCAAGGTGCAGACTTCTGCCACTGGTAATGTCTTTGCTAGAATTGCCTTGGATCTAACTAATAACAAAGTAATTCACTGTGCTTTCTTCTGATGTTGTCAGTCAAGTCCATCATAAAGCCTGGTGCTTTTCCACAGCTAATTTAAGTTACCATCCCTCACTTTTTTCTTTCTATTTGACTTATACCTGTTTATGTTTGGCCACTGCAGTCTGTTCAAATTGTATAAGTGTTGACTCTAATCTAGCTGTTTATTAAAACCCTTTTTATGGCCAAATGATATGGAATCTCATAAGGAAAATGATAATAAGGCAGCAACTATCAAATTCGTGCTTCAGAAATAAAAAGATTAATTTTTCCTTATTGGGAGAACTTGGAATTTTCTCTGCTTGGTAATCATTAAGTAGCAGTGCCCAAAGAAGAAACAGAAACAGAAACAATGCAAGATACCCACAGTTTGGTTGTTGTCTGAGCTGAACTCCAGAATATCAGCTGGCAACTCAGTCAGCACTTGGGTTCCACAGGGTTCTGTCTTAGGGTCCGTGCTCTTCAACATCTTAATAAACAATTTGGAGCATGACTTTAAGGGATCCTAAGCAAATTCACAGATGATAGAAAACTGGGAGGAGCTGTTGACTCCCTTGAAGACCCTGCAGAGAGACCTTGATAAATCACAGGACTGGGCAGCCACCAGCTTCAACCATATGAAGTTGAACAGGGGAAAGTGCCGGATTCTGTACCTGGGATGGAGCAACCCTAGGTGTAGGGACAGGGTGGGGAATGAGAGGCTGGAAAGCAGACCCACAGAAAGGGACCTGGGGTCGTGGTCAGTGGCAAGCTGAACATGAGCCAGCAGTGCCCTGGCAGCCAGAAGGGCCAAGTGTGTCCTTAGGGGCATCAGGCACAGCATCGCCAGCCAGGCAAGGGAGGGGATTGTCCCACTCTGGTCTGCACTGGGGTGGCCTCACCTCAAGTGCTGGGGGCAGTTTGGGTGCCACAATTCAAGACAGACATTAGAGAGTGTCCAAAGGAAGGCAACAAAGAAGGCAAAGGGCCTTGAGGTGAAGCCATATAAAGAACAGTTGAGGTCACTTGGTCTGTTCAGCCTGGAGGAGGCTGAGGGGAGACTCCATGACAGTTCACAACTTCCTCATGAGGAGAAGAGGAGGGGAAAACACTGATGATTTCTCTGTTTTGACTAATGACAGGATGCAAGAGAATGTCCTGAAGTTGTGCCAGGGGAGGTTTATGTTGGATATTAGTAACAGGTTCTTCAACCAGAAGGGCTTGAGAAATTGGAACAGGTTCCCCAATGTTTGGACAATGCTCTCAGGCACATGGTGTGACTCTTGAGGTGGTCCTGTGCAGGGTCACGAGCTGGACTCGATGATCCTTCTGGATCCCTTCCAACTGAGAATATTCTGTGATTATGTAATTCTGAAATATACAGATCTGCTTAAGAGCATGTATTTAAAGCTAAAAACATTGTATATGAATACAATGTACCTAACAAGTAGCTGACTGGAGTAGTCACAGGTAAACTTTTCTCATTAATTCACTGAGGGATCTATTCCATCCTATGTGAGCCAGCAGAAATGAAGCAGTTTGATTTGTGATATTGACTGCAATATCATGCTTGACAGACTGTTATTCGTGCCTTATATAGAGCCCTCTCGTCAGCCTGGACCAAACAACAGTTTGCAAAAAATTTCTAATGGTTGCCTGCAATGCATTGGGGAAAGCAGCAGAATTTTGCTGTGGTTTTCTTCATTGTATTTTTTTAGTCCATCATCACATGGACTAAATGGTTCCAGAGACATTAGAGGCACAGTTTGCATATATCACAGCAGTCCTTACAGCTCAGGTTTGCACTTTGATCTCCCACTGTATGCTGAATGATCTTTCTGGATTTTTTTTTTGCCAGAAGACACTTACCTTCTTGACAATTTTAATATTACTTCCTCCTCTGGGCCCTGTAACTGAGCTATGGTTACACTGTAGCATTTTGAATGAATGAAGCAACATGCTGGAGACCTAGGTGTTTAAGATGCTTATATTTAATTTCTGGATTTTCCACTGTGTTTGGTAAGGAAATCTTTACTATTATAAATTTAAGGTAATGCTTGCCTTAGGTTAAAATATCATGCATGTAACTCTTATTGCAGTAGCACTGTTATCAGTTGCATACATTATTGGCATCTTTGTAATGAGTGAGAAATTGAAAGAGAAAAATTTCTTAATCTACACGTTCTTACTGTTGGATCCAGAGATGTTTCATTCATATCCAGATGCTCTTCTGCCCAGACAAGTTGATTTCTTAAGGCCTTCCTGTCAGAGAGCTTTCATTAGCATAATATGTCATCTCAGTGGAATGTCTTAATTTCAAAGCTGATTTCCACTTGAAGTGAAAATCTTGCCCCAGAAAGACAGAAAGATCTTAATTTTTCTGAGGAAAATCCTGTTTCTTCTTGTTGAAATCATAGTCTGATCATATATCTTCATTATAATAAAAATTATCATATTTCCTTGAAGACACAATTTTCTCTTGTTAAATCAATATATCTGGAACTTGACTAGGGAAAAATAATTGTCCAGAATTTTATTGACTCACTGGCATGTCTAAGTGTAGGAAGTCTTACAACAGATTTTGTGTTCTGTCACTTAAACATCTAGGTGCAATAAGCATACACATCTTGCACCTTCTTTGAGAACAGATGTAGTGGTTGTTAACCAGTTTAAAGATTGCAATTCACCCACTGATCACAAACCTCTTCATTCTAAACACACTGAGTCATTTCTCTCTTCCTGTTTATGTAGTATAAAAGTATGGTATTCCAAAAGAGCTATCCACCTTCAAACAAACAAAAGATAATACAATTTCAAATATATAACTGTTTTAGAACTGGATCACTCCAAATACTTGAGGTTTTCCTTTGTTACTTGCTTTGAATATGTTTTTTTTTGTAAGTGGAGATGTGTTTTTCTTTTTATTTACCATGGAAGTTCTAATGATTTTACACAACTTAAGTTTCTCTCCCTAGCTATGAAGGCTGTATCTTGACAATGATATATCATTTTGTTTGTAAAAACAACCAGCAGCACAGATGATGTTTACAGATGATATCTAACTTCCATTCTAAATTAATAATTAAAAATAAGAAACTAAGCATAAAAAATGGCATCAGTACTTCAATTTCCAATATAAATAGTCCAAGAAACAATATTTAGCCCAGCTTGACAAGGTATTAGCAGCATGAAATCTTAGCTTAGATTTCTTCTCTTGTATAATCAATATACAGTGCAGCACAATTATACCAGCTTACCCAGCAGAAAATCTTCATTAATGGTTTTGAAAAGTCTTTTGGACAAATTACACCATTTGTAGCATGCATCCATTTCCTTCAATTTAATTTACTTACACTAGTTGCTCCCTTTTTCTTGACAGAATTAATAGTCACCAGAGTTCACTAGCTATGTGTTCTCAAATAGTTATCAGTGTATTGTAGACAGTGCTGAGGTTCCTGTGGTTTGCTCATTTGTTTTTCTTCTTTATTTCTGTTTTTCAATTTTGTTTTCAATTCTTGAAATCCTTTCTCCTCTCCATGTGCCTGCTCTCAGTCCAGTTCATTCCTAACAACAGAATGAGTTTTTGTGGATCTGTGTTTCATTACTACCCAGCTTCACTGAGATGGGATATTATTCAAATCACATTTTTTCCTCTCTGGGTGAACAATACAGTTGGTTAGTTGGACACAGGCAATGTGCTTCTCTGCCCCATGTGATTTGTATTCTTCCCAAACAGGGCAGTGCTGAATACCAACAATGCTCAATTCCTCTTATTAGCTCTTCTAATGAAACAAATTTCTAAAAGAGCCTGGAATAACAGCCACATGATGCTGCTCTTCGGCTATGGGGTTGGAGCCACACAGCCCAAAGAGTCAGATTTAGGAGGGGAATCTCTGGCAGAAAGAGATCAAACTCACTGCACAGAGCTATTTCACCAGGGCTGCGAGCAAGGATGTGCTAGAGCTGATGATGTGGGAACCTGCCCGTTGTGAATTATTGAGGTTGGGCATTTTCCAAAAACTGATTTCTGGAAAATCTGTGGTGTTGCTGAAATATTTGGCCATGGTCAGAATGTCCGTACATGCTACCCTAGCAACACTCAGGGAAAGATAAAAGCTTGGTATTTCTGCCTTTTTATAAGAAGATACATACTATGACTCTTTGCTAGGTTTTATTAATCCATCAGGCCATTAACTTTATCAGGGATTTGCTTGTTTGTTTTTTTGTTTATTAAGTACTCGCATGCTATCTATTCCTGGAAGCAGTAGATATATGTGGTTGTAGAGGCAACCTCTGTGAATGCATGTAGCCAGGAAATAATGTGAACTGATTAGGAACTACTTATCACGTGGTTTTTAGAGTGGCCTTAGAACAACTGGTTCTGTTTTTGCTATCCTAGACTATTTCTCAGAACAAGGATACAAACATCCAAATATGACTTAAAATGTTTTAATATCACTTGGCATTTTATCCAGTGCCTGTCATATTTACTCTAGTATGAGTTTGTAAAATTAATTAAGTGGTGTTCTCATTTTACTGTGGTTTTGGTTTTTTTCTCTGAACTATTTGGTAGACATTCCTGGCTGAAGCAGCTACAGAATAAGTCATGTCTAAGTTAAATCCTCAACCAACCTGTCTTTTAAAATAGAGACTTGACTTTAGTGATTGATTGGTAGCAGTTTTCTAACATAATGATAAAAATCTGAGTCCTCAAGAACTTTTCTGACTAACTTAAGATGATAAGAAATAATGCATGCAGGAACACCAAAGCCAGGAGACAACAGCTGGCTGATGCCTTTTCCTTCCTAATCAATTTTCTATGACAGGTACCTTAAAAGTTTCTTCGGTTAAAACTAGAAATGGGCAGGGCCAGTCTGAATTATAGGTATTAAACCAAATATTTCATATTAACACTAGTGCTGGAATACCAACACAGGTATATGAGTATAAAAGCTAAAATTTACCGTGAGAGTGGGACAAATTAGGGAGCCACAGAGTCTGTAGTTTTAGCAAAACCTAAGAATAAAAAGAAAGCAACTGTCCTTACATTTGAAAGAAGAGGAAATAGAGAAATAGAAGACCCAGAGAAAGAGAAGTATGAAGAGTAATTTTTGAGGAAAAGGATTAAGTCACAGTAAAAAAGACAAAAAAGTGAGAGACACTGAGAATGGAAACAGAAAATAAAGGAACAGAAGAGCTTGTTAATATCAATGTTATTCTGATTTCCCCTCCTACTCCCATGACCTTTCAACTCTAGTTTTTCTAAGTTTGGAAGATTAGAAGGTTGTCTCAGCACATATAGGTTTCTTGTTTTGGTTTGGGATTTTTTGTTGGTTGGGGGGGTTGTTTGTTTTGTTTAGCTTACAGTTTGTGATGGTTTGAAAGCAAAACTAGTGAGAGGCTCCAAGTCAGAAATACAATTTAATAGGAAAAGAAAAAAAAAGAAATAAAATAAATGCAATAATACAAAAGACCCCTGACAGAGTCAGAATACAACCTGAGCAAGATGATGGAAGCAGCAATCCCGTAGAAAGGTCTGGTAGCTCTGATCCTCTGTAGATCCAGTGGGTAAGGTACCCCGTATTGTCCCAGATCCCAGATTATATGCAGGTGAGAATGCTTGGCTCCTCCCCCTGGGTGGAGCATCTCACAATGGGATAATGAGTCATACAGGGGGGTCCTTGATGGCCCATTAACGGGAGATAACTCCTGGTGGGAGTTATCTGTAAGTCATCAGCAGGCCATTAACAGAAAACACGTTATCAAAAGACCCATTAGCAGAGGACACCTTAACAAAAGACACCCTAACAGAAAGAGGGAGGGGAGAGTCTGGAAGAATGCTGCTTCAGCAATTGGTTTCCACAGTTCATGAAGATGGTGGTAGAATACTCCGTGCACGTTCTACACCACAACCCAGGACACAGTTACATACAACGACATTCAAATTTGGTGTCACTGCCAAGAAAAGTTATTCTCAATACATTTACGTCTCTGTTTTACTGTTATGACTGTTTGCAAAGAGATAAACAAAATTTCTCTTTTCAGGATTTTTTTTAATAAATATGTGAGAGATATGTATTAATAAATATATTAAAATAATATTTGTGGTATTTATGTATAAAATATATATAAATATAAACTGTAAAAGGAAAAAAATAAGTATTCAAGGCAATTTAAATGAATGATTATTATATCTTGACGAGATCTGGGAAGTTATTCAATGCATTGTAATAAAAATCAATGGAGTTTTTTTTCAATATATGTATATATTAGAGATCTTTTAGGTTTTGGTGGAGAAATTCAGCTAGTGCTATATTCTGATTTCTAAATATTATCCTTAGAATGCTGGTTCAGTAAACTACAAAAGGAAAAAGCAATATTGGGCATAGGTGGCACTGTTATCCCTGTGCCTGGGACACTTATGATGTAATTTGAAAAATCTCAGCTACTACTGCAGTGCTAGCCACACTAATACTTCCCATTTATGTAGCATCCACATGTCTCAAAGCACCAAATAAATGTTCAAAAGGTGTGCCAGCCTTTTGCGGAGAGAAAGCCTGCTGTACAAAGGTTATGTTTTAGAAAGCGTTTTGATGATACACACAGGAACAGAAATGATTTCTCATCACTTGTGTTAGACAGGTATGCACCATTTTATTTTTCTGTCAGCATTTTTTGACTCTTCATTTTTGTCCTAATATCACTTCCAATTTCTACTTTATTTCTCAACATCCTTCTTATTAAAGGAGTTGAGCTCACTTGTGATAGACGCAGGTTCATTCTTCACTATTTAACTGTTCCTGTTCAGGAAGCTATCTTTTTTTCTCTTTTTTATTGCAAATTTTAAGATTTTTTCATAGTGATTTTCATATGGTCTTAGTAAAAAGTCAGATGTAATCAGAAAACTAAGTGTAAATTTTAAGACTCCTCAAAATTGTACTTACCAGTAGGTAATGACCAGCTGGGTATTTACTGATAGCAAGAACAAGGAGAAAAAAAGAGATAACACATAAAAAGCCTTATTTCTTCAATAACAAAATTTGAAGCGATCATTGGTATTTCAAATATATAGTTAATAGCTTGCTTTTTTTCTTCTAATGTTTTCTTTTATTAATACATCATTAGAAAATTTTTAACCTATGTGATCAAGAATTTATTTTCCACCAAAATTTTTAACAGATAGAAAGGTGATATGATAACTGTTATGTAATGAGGTCTTGCCTTTGATTTTTTATCTTGTCCTCAGAACTCAAGTATACTCAAGTATACCCAAGTTAGGATTGATTTTGCTGTATGTAAGAGTCCATTGGGATTTATGCATACTTTTCTAGATCAAATACTAGGGTTTTCAGTGAGGGGATATTCTTTTTTTAATTTTAGATTTTTTTTAAGTTTCTTAAGTAGATTGTCTTAAGTAGATCTTAATACTTGGGTTGCTTTTCTCTTTTTTTTCTTACTTGCCAGGAAGAGTTGGACTTCTGGAACCAGAAGCATCAACAAGACCAAGGTTTCTTTGCTGTCCAGATGTGAATGGAGTTTAAGCATCAATATTTCACAAGTGTATGCCCATACAGAAACAGACCTGCACTAAAACACTGAATAGTTTGAGATCATTTCAATTAAGGTTAGTTCAGAGCTCATTGTTACATGTGATTTCACTAAATGATAATTTAACACACTAAATTACTACTCTGTTCCTCATAGAATGTGACACTTATGACCACATAATAAAACACTTTATAGCCTGTTGTTCAGATTCATAATTCCATTTTGCTGTAGGAGGAGGAAGCCACAAGTCATTCCAGTGTAGCTGCCATTAGGGGATGTATTGCCTTCCCAGCCCATGCACTGAGATTAAAAACGCTGACAGCCTCTCATCCACAGATGGCAGAACCCTCTAAAGCTGTTGAACTGGCACTCAGTCAGTTGGCTTTTGATCTGGCTGTTCAGATATAAGAGCCTGTTTAAGCAGAAAAGAAAATAGGCTGTTCATGTTCAGTTTGTATAAAACTCTCTTCCGATGGGCCTTTGTGTCTTTATCTGTTCCTTCAGCTGCTTTTAATTAATGCTTTGAAGACACTGTGTATTTTGGGTTTAAGGGCAGGAATAACTCTTTCTAATTCAGCTCCATGTGAAATATCTTGATGCTGTGCAGCAGCCCTGTTCTTCCCTAGTGGACTACCCACACAATAACTTATGACTAAATTTCTTGAAATAGGTACAAATTTTCTCATCTAACAAGGAGTATAATCCAAATGTATTTATGGTTGTTTGGAGAATCACAGTTTAGGGTAGACTAAGTGTATAGATAAATAAAAGGCTGTTTCACTGTTTGGTACAAAGCAGCCATTAAATTCAAGGGGTTATAGGAAAACCCAGAAGCCTGTAATTTTCAGGGAACTATTGTGATCTTTTAAGATGAATCCCTAGGTCATATATATTGGCATTACTATTTTTTAATTGACTGCCTGGTAGATGCAGTGCAAAGCAGAGGTGAGCACAGAGCTCTTTCACCATGGGGAAAACAAATTCCCCTGCTTTGCTCCGAGTTGTGGTATTATCTGTTTGAATAAGGTAGAAAAAACTAAAAAGGGGAGTGTAATTGCATTCAAAACGTAGAAGGGGAAAACACACCCGAGAAAGCAGCATCTTTCAGGACACAGTGGAGCCAGGGGCTCCCCTGGAAAGGAGCAGTGGGACCATCCAGAACAAAGTTTCCCAGATGAATGGTCCCACTGTCTCAGCCAGGAGCAGGGCAGCCAGGAGGCAGACCCAGCCCCAGGTGTGCCACAGCTCCCTGGGCATTGGCCCTGCTGCAGTGGCAGTGGGCCTGGATCAGGAATAGTGTGGCCAGCAGGAGCAGGGAGGTCGTTCTTCCCCTGTACCCAGCACTGGTGAGGCCACACCTTGAGTGCTGTGTCCAATTCTGGCCCCTCAGTTTAGGAAGGACGTTGAGACACTTAGGAGTTCCCAGAGGAGGCAACAAGGCTGGTGAGGGGCTTGGAAAACAAACCTTCTGAGGAACAACTGGGGGAGCTGGGGTTGTTTAGCCTGGAGAAAAGGAGACTCAGAGGTGACCTTATCACTCTCTACAACCTCCTGAAAGGTGGCTGTAGACAGCTGGGGGTTGGTCTCTTTCTCCTGGCAGCAGCTGACAGAAAGAGAGGACACAGTCTTAAGCTGCATCAAGGGAAATATAGGTTGGATATTAGGAAGAAGTTTCTCAAGGAAAGAGTGATAAAGCGCTGGAATAATCTGCCCAGGGAGATGGTGGAGTCACCATTCCTGGATGTGTTTAAAGAAAGACTGGATGTGGCACTTGTTGCCACCATCTAGTTGAGGTGTTAGAGAATAGGTTGGAATCAATGATCTTGGAGGTCTCTTCCAACCTAGTTGTTCTATGATTCTGTGTGAGGCAGGGGGTCCTGGTCGTTGGGGCTGCCATGAGGAAGAGAGACATTAGGAAAACAATCCTTAAGAGGTGCACCAGAGAGTCTTCAGGACAGTAAATGGAACAGGCATGCAGGGGAGAGATTTGAACTTTTACACTTTGAAAAAATCCCGTCCAAGTAATTTAACATGAAGAAAATGGTTTGCACTGAAAATGTTGAAAATAATAACAAAAAAATAAGGTAAAATAGCTTAGGGAAAACTGTTAAAGGTTGAAAGCTATAGTCCTTCACATTTCTTTTTCCATTTAGCACTTAGTGAACAAAGAATGGAATAAATATTGTTGAGTAGTGCACCATCATGCCCTTGAATGAAGCACTTGTCTATGAGTGCAGTGTGCAGCTAAGGGAGAGTGAACTGAGGGAATGAAAGTGTAAAGACTGATAAAATTATTTACTTGTTTCTTTGTTTTCAAGAAAGATTGTTACGGGGTTATCTCATTGTAGGAAAATGCAGTAATCTATTGTTTAATAAAAAGCTGAACAATATAAGCAAGCATTTCCTTTGCTGTTAAAACTACTGTTAATCAAACACTTAAAGTCATCTTTATGGTATTTAAAATTTTGTTAAAAGATTTATAGAGATCAATTAGAAGAACTTAGAATATTAACAGATACCAAAACTGACAGTAGTACAAATATTTTTACCTATTTTAAATATAAATTTTCTGGAGGATATTTACCTTTCATGTGCAATCTGAAGTTGCTTTTCAAACATGAAGGCAGCAGACTTATTATAGTACTCTTATTACAAAGCAGTGTTGCTGTTGTACAGCAGCTGACAACTGTGTTGTACTCCATTGTGCTGCAGTGGAGTTGAGCTGATTCACAAAGGACTGAACAAATTGATGTGTGCACAGAGATTGGCAGCTGGCTGACTTGTGCTGGGATATTGGACAAGGGGAGGGTGGAAGGAGCAAAGAGTTGTGCTATCTGGTGTACTCAGTAAGAATTAGGTGCATTTCCCCCTCACTTTTGCCTCCACCGCATTTAAGTTTTTCAGTAAGGATAACTGGAGCATGTGAAACCAAGAATTCACTCACCAAGATTGCTGATACAGAACCTAAGGATTCCTATATACTTGGGGAATCTGCTCCCAAATTTATTTCCTAATATTTTTATCATGGCTGCTTCTGCTAAGGACAACCTCAGACAATGTTGACCTCACCTTGGCAGCTCCTAGAAGAAGCAGTGTGTGTATTCACATGTGTATCTCGTTGTGAGATCCAGCACCTTAGTTTTCCATTTATGAAAGTCAGAGACATGGACAGAGCACATTGAGCCTTCCTTACACTGTAAATGTCTAAACTTCCTTCTTTCCTTTTCAACAAAAGCTTAAAAGAGGTGAATGCCACTGATTCGTAGGTAGGCATGAGCCGGGTGTGGGATCAAGGTGCTGCGATTTGCAGAGATTTACAAACACTGATTGAATTACCAATTTCTATATAGTCCTTTGTAATGGAAGTAATGAGAAGACCAAATTATTAAGTAAATTTCAATCCAGAAACAGATTAGGACAGTCCATCTAACATTGTCAGTATGCATTTAGAATCTTCATGCATTTTACTGCTTCTTTGTAGCTTTTCGTCTTTTTCTAGGGGCCTGATTTTATTTAGAGATACTTGGAAACATTTTATACCTACTCTACTGTATACAGTAGAGAACTATTGTTTTGATATTATTTTAACCCTGTATCCAAATTCTACTGCTTGTTAGGGCTCAGTTTTAACTACTGAAAAGAATGAAGTGTGCAAAACACAGCTTGTGATATTTTTAACTTCTTCTTCTACCTGGAGAGAATTATTCAAGGGTCTCCTTTCTCCCTCCATAGAAAGCTGAACATCATCCTTGTGGCCTGCATTGTGCTATTGTGATGTAAAGATTCTGAATTTTTTTATCACCTTCCTTTAAAGAAGAAGATATTTCTCCATGTTCTGCTTGAAACATGGAACAGATTTTAAGTATGCTTGAGTATATCTGAGAAAACACCACTTCTCTTTAATCTTTGGCTTTATTTTTATAGACATGAATAACTTAGAGATTGTGGTGTCACTCTCTTTCATGCTAAGCAAGTATATTGGTATTTATTTTCCATTTAAAATTCTATTACCTTTGAGTACACTGGCTGTTGTTGCTGAGCTCACAGAAACGTTTTGAAAGCTCTGCATCAACTTTTTTCCTTGACGCACATCTTAGGACTATATTAACCTATTATTATACTGCTGTGAATTATACTGCTGTGAAACCTAGACAGATTATCAGTTACTGGCTTCTCCAGGCGCACTTCTGCAAATTTATATTATAAAACATTGACAAAATCTTAACTACTTATCCTCTCTGTCCACAGTTCTTTTTCTTTCCTTTTCCATTTTCAATTTCAGTGCATACAGATTTATTAAAAAAAAAAAAAAATTCCTCCCCTGGAGTGATTCCTGTAGAATGGAATTTTCTTATTGGTTTCAAATCCTCCCTTGCATATGTCACATTGTGGTTTCCTGTCAGACTTTTCTCATGCTGAAATACCTCTCTTCTGAAATAACATCTATTATAAAGTTGTCAATTAAAAATGTTCCAAAAATGAACATTGTGATAATTGCTTACAGCAAACTTAATGATGTTTACTGCAATAAAGTTGACCATATTCATGCATTATACACATTATCCTAAATTTCTGTTGTTGTTCCAAACACCAGATCATTTCCAGAATATTGTTTTACTAGAAGAGAAGGAGTGGAAAAAAAATTCAAGCAAAGTGACAAAAAGTACTCCAAAGAAATATTTGTTTCTTCGAAGTAAAATTGTCTTTCCAGAGTTACAGTAGGCTGTTATGCAAGCTGAGTGCATTTGCTCCAGAAGCAGTGGCCCACTAAAGTTCAGTATTGCAGGCCTCCACATGAAACTGAAAGAACATCAAAGCCTATTTTTTAAGGAAATAACATTTTTTTAACTATCCATAAATACCACCTAAAAAGTTGTGACAATTTTTTTTTTGAGAGAAGGGACTGCAATAGAAAAATAATGTTGGTAATTTTCAGATATCTTTTTCTTTCTAAAGTATTATTTTTCTCCCACTATTCCATAAGTGTTTCTTAGAGAAATGAAAACAGCCAAAGGGATATAAAAAGCAGTTATGGTGAAATCCCAAGCCATTTCTAAAATACACTTCTGTTCAGTATGTTGCTTAAGCAGAATACACACTGGTGTAGTATAAAAGGTTTATTAGCTTTTTTTTATGAGTTACATAATTCACTCATTGCTTTACCAGTTCAAAAGGAAAAAACAAACAAAAACCACTGCCCAAAGCTCACAAGAAAAAAATGTGTTACCCTACGCTACCAAATTTTGTATTTTCCAATAAATACTTAGATGCACACTTAGGAAAAAAAATAACATTGATAAATAACTGTAATTGGTTCAGTTGTTCAAGTACAGCTGTTCAGGAATAACTGCTTTTTCAATAATACATAAGGTTTTTCTCAAGTGCGGTCATGCTTGTTAATAACAAACATGGCTCAAAAAATCAAAATTTGCCAAAATAATTGCAAATTCTTCCACAACTGTTTTGCATCAATCAGTTCTCATTAAGAAAAATTTCAAGTTTACTTGTAGAACAAAACTTCTTGGGAAGTTAGTCAGTTTTCTATCATTATTTTAAAATATAGAGGATGCCTAACATGTTACACCGAGAGTTTTCAAAATATTATGTTCTGTTAAATGTTGAATGGTAATTTTCAATACAACCTAAAACAATTCAACAATACTGTATTAGCTTTCCTAATGCAGATTTCTGAGTGAAAGAGAAGGATAATGACATTCAGCAGTAATCCATTGGCAATATGGGAAAGAAAATACAGATATACACCTCTCCTATACCTCCATTACCTATTTTGAGTGTAACATTCTTAGGTGACAGTTGAAGACGGAAAACAGAGTATTTATGTTCTGTGTGTGGTATATGTTATAAAATAAACTTGTGTTTCAAGTGTGTTATATGTTATAAAATAAAACTGTGTTTCAAGTCAGGGTTTCCAAAAACTGTAGAAACTTTTCTGGCCATTGAGACTAATTTGCAACTGTAAGAATACCAGACAACTGCAGAGCGAAGTCCAAATTTACAACAAAAAAGGACTGGCTGGACAGGAGATGCCTCATCTATCAAGGGGGGGTAGGCTACTCCTCTGGTGATCGACACCTGATATGGATCTGAGATAGGGGAACCTGGAGATGTCACATATCAGCATCCCAATGCCAAGTTCTCAGAACCCGGAACCCGATTCAAGCCCTCAACTTCGCCCGGAAAAGTTTTTGAAAACCAGCAGCAAGAGAAAGAAAGTATATGAATATTCATGGTAGTCAAAAGCTAACAATGAACTTGCCTCAAGGAAAAAAAACTGTATAAAAATTGCTGTCTGAGCCTGGGTGCTTGTGAATGGGAGGGGATTGGTTCATTTGAGGCTGTCCCTGCGTTCACCCAACCTCGAAACCCAGGATCGGAGTTGTCTCTTTTAAAATTGTGGCTGTCCCAGATTGCTTTCAATGGCAAAATAAAATTGCTTTATATTAAATTGGCTATGAATCGTTTATAACATGCATTATAGTATCTTCAATGTCAGCTGATTTTTTACATTTAGCAATAATTACCTGAAATACAAAACACTTGCTGCCTACAGATTTGATAATTATAATTAATTTTCAGTGGTGATCAGTACCTCAATAAATACTTATTTGTTTCCATGAATGTATGCCTGGAAAAGATTTCAACTTCTGTAAGTAATGAATTTTAAACCCCACAGTGTGGTCTGCACCTCTCCAGAGTTTTGCCAGGACCACTTCCACCTAGGGGATTAGAACCAATTATATTTGTTTAGAGTAGGGGGAGAAAGAATACGGATTGCCTGGAAGTTGTGCAAAATTAGCTTTGTTCACTTCAAGGAGTCCTTTCTTTCTGTGTCACAGGGGGTCTTTGCACATGAATGCTACCCATCCTAAAAGTCTATATATAGGTCATCAAGTGCTTCATAAAGCGTTAGTCAAATATGTGAAAGTAATCAAGTAAAACTCTAATCAAACAAGTTGATCTTAAGCAAATATTTCAAGTGGCCTTGGGTCTGAGTTCCCAAGAAGCCTGTGTTTGAGAGGTGGAGAGGGCAAGGGGAATTAATAAGCATGGTGTGTGAACACTTTCCTTTCTAAAATATAGCTAGACTTTGGAGCAGAAGGATCAAGGATTGAATGCAGAAGCATCCCAGACATCATGGAATTAGACTTAAACTAACAAAAAAACCCAAAAACCAAAAAAAAAAACCCACCACCAAGCAAAACAAAACAAAACCAAAAAACCCCAAACCCAAAAAGACCCCGAACCAACCAGCCAAACAAACCAAACAAAAAGACAGAAAGTAACACTCTATCTTTTTTAGAGACGTACAAAGCACACAGAACAACTCAGTAAGACCCTTGCCTGCACAAGGTAGCTGGTAAATGCAACAAATATAACAAAGGATATTTAAAAAACCCTCCTTGTAAAGAAACTGAGCATATGATCCACCCTTTTATGGAATGAAGAGTAAATGTAATCCCTGTTTGGGAGGTTTATTAGCCTTGGTGCATTACACACGGTGTTGCAGTGTGTGTCTTGTGCTCTTTGGAAAGTAATTTTGAACACAACAGAAGCTAAACTAATCAAACACAGCTTTATTTGTTAGCTTCTACATGTAGCCAATGGTAAGTGGATGTCAATGTAATATTAGTCTGGGGCACAGAATGTGAAATTTTGATTTACTAATATTCTCTTCATTAGTTCAAATATTAAAAAGAAAATAAAATCCCTAGACCTGTCCTCTTAAGGGATAGAGGAGTACATGTTTTATTTGTATTCATGCAAGATTTGAGGCAACTGGAAAGCTCTGTAATCTACTGAGAAAGAGTGGCACCTTTTTACTTAATGGAATAAAGACTCTGAATAGAACTTCAGTCATTATTGTATTAATTGATGTCAGTAACAATTTCTATTACCAGTATGCCAGACTGTCCATTTGAAATACAGATAGCATTACAAGCTATCCAATATAAAGAAAATTATGTGAGTCTGGTAGCCATTTTCAAATTGTGCCATGAGAAAATGAGAGACAGAAAAGAAGAGAGGTTTATTCTGAGCAGGTGACGAAACCATGCTTGTATTTGCTTTGCCCAGCAGCTCTGGGAATTCTGTGTTTCACAGGAAAATTTGTGTGCTTCCAGAATATTGTGTACATGAATGACATCCCAAATTCTCATAATTTCTTTGTGTCTCTGACACTGCTGAGAAACCTAATGATGCTGAAAATTTAAAAAACTGAGAAAGAGAGGGATGGAGGATATTCATATTTGAAAGGAAGGCTATAATATTTGAAAGATTGCTAAAGGAAACTTTTTATTCTTGTCTTTTTTGACCTTTAAATAGTTGTCTCTCATCTGTATTGCTGTTCTTCATCTGGAAAATAGCAGTGTAAACACAAGAAATAAGTTTAGTTGATAATTTTTTTTGAAACAGCACTCAGGCATTATAAATTTCTATGTTCTATCATCCATCCTGGATATTCTAGTACAAAACAAATTTAAAAACTGAAGGAAATCTCACATGTTCAGACATAAAAGAGTAGGGTTTTTTTGCCTCAAACATGACTTGTTTAATTTTTCACACTTGAAAAATTAATCATAATCTACTCCTACTATCAATGTATTTGAATTCAACATTATTATCCTAGAAAAGCAGGTGTCTAATTCAGATAGAAGATCAATACTTGTCAAGAATCTAATTTAAACTTATTAGACTGATTTGCTTTGTGTTCATTTTCAAGGTGAGGACCAAATTTGTAGCAACAGAAATCTTGTGAAAATATTCAGGGAAAGTCACTGATAAAGCTCTATTGGTCCTACAAACCTGGTTTGACAATTGTGTTCATCCAGTTAATATATTAACTGTATCTATTCAAAATAAGTCAAATCTTGAATATTTATTAACAATAGCCTATGTTCTGTCAAAGTATTACAAGTAAATTCATACCAAAACATGTCTATTCAAGTTCAAGAAGGTTTCGACTGTTTACAGAGAGAACTGCAATAAAAAAGCCAACAAAAGAAATAAAATATTTTCAATTTGATTATCTAATTTGCCAATATCAGTGTTTCCTTGGTGTTCTCTTTAGTTTAGAGTGCTTAGCTATAAATTGAGTCTTTCTAGACACAGATGAAAACAAACAGATGAAGTTAAACTCTCATGCTAGTGTTGTATATCATGCAAGCTTGAGGACTCCCCAGAAACACAAATCTCTGGCCCAACAGAATGGGGTTCCACAAGGAGCTGACATTTCTAGGTCAGCACAGCACCCACCTGCCCCAAGAGTGGTACCTGGGGTTGGGCCTCCCACCTGCAGGCAGTGCAGTTATTTACCTGTGTTTCTCACCTGCAAGATTTCTTGGGATAGCTTTTTTTAAATGTGACTTGTAAGAACACTGATGCCTTAAGAGGTTGAACCTGGAACAGAGACTAGACAAAGCTAAGAGAATAAAGTAGATATTTATTAAAAGGCCATAAAAGGCCTACCTTGGGCAGTACAAGAGCTACAGGGCTTGGGCTACGCCCAAGGTGGACTCAAAATGGTCACAAAATGGACGACCAGTCACGGGGTCTCACACTTTTATAAGTTTTGGTCTGTTTGCATATTGGGGTTTAATTGTCCAATTACAGCTTCAGATTATGAAGTACTGTCCTTCTTTTCTCTCTTCAGTCCACCATTGTTTATGCTTTTGGGTTTGAAAAAATTTTAACAGTTGTCTTTGGTCTCCATCTGGAAAAGCATTTGTTTTGTCTACCTACTCTGTGAAGAGAGCTTACTAACACTTAAAATGAGGCTCAGAACTACACCCCTAGGCAGCACAGAATCTGGAAAATGTGAAAGCTAAAACTTAAGGCATCAACACCAATCTGCCCATTTTCCTATTTTGCAACTATTCGAACTGTTTCTAGATGCAAAAAGATACTAATTTGTTTTCACATACATTCTAATGACAGTCCCTCTACTAATTAGCTATTGCAGAGTCTTTCAGATACAGTATAAAAACATGATATTCAGAACAGAAGTTCATTATCATCATTAATGTTTTAGTAAACCAAAACACATTTAGAAATAATGATCCTGCATCTACTACAGGAATATTCTTCTTATTCTGAAAATGCATCATTATTTACTAATCTGTCAGAGAAGTTATAAGTTATAAAAAAAAAGTAGAAGAGGAATTACTGAAGCCACAAAATCATGTAAAAGGATGTTACAACTCCTTTGAAGACCAAATTTTTATCAATTTAAAAAATTGTTCTTGGGGGATTTTTGCATTACTCAGCAACTTTGAAAATTTTCTGGATAAATTTTCAGATATATATAAGTAACTATTCTATTAATGCAATAAAAACATACAAACACATTTGTATATTATAAAACTCCAACTATTTCAGTCCCAGGTCACATAGTTTGCATAAGACTTTTTGAGTTAACACAGTGGAATAATGAAGTTCATCTCATTTAGCAATAGATTACCAATGTTGGGGAAAAAGTGAAAAAAAAAAAGACTTATGCCATAGGGGAGCATAAGCACATTCAGCTTCCCTAGATAACAAAAAAAGAGAGAATTGTAGAAATGGTGGAGGGCAGGCAAATTGAGGAGATGGTGTGAGTTGATGAACCATGGAAAAAATTGATTGTATGACAGCATTACAGAAAATGAAAAAAAAAATCTAAATTTGCCCTGGAATTTTTTTTCTTTGTAGTTATTCAGTACAAGTTCATAAAAGGAAAACCACTTCTCCATTGCATTTTTTGTATGTAGTCCTCCAGCAACTGCCAATGAAGTCACATTGAAAACCGAATTCCTTAAAAAACTCTAGGTGACCTATAGAGGAAAGTTGTGTTTCACAAAGACTGATAACTGAAGCAATTTAAATAACACTTTCAGAGATGTCTATGGGTGACTATGGTTACTCCAAGGAGACAATGGTATTTCAGTATGCTTTAAAATTCTGAGGGAATTATATGTCAGTCTTACTTACTTTAGATAGAAAAAGGTTTTACCTACTACACACACAGAACTTTAGTTCAGGTCCTGTGTTAGAGTCTGTCTTGCAAAAATAGGTGAAGTTTTCAAAAGTTGTTTCAGACATGGCACTGTTAATACATCATGAAACCTTTATCCTTATTTTTACATCTTCTTTCTATTAATTTTATTGGTTTGATTCAGTTTGTAGTGAAAATACTGACAAGATGCAACCTTTTCAGAAACAAAACCCCAGCTGTTTTATTTCACAGGTTTCAGTAATGCCAGGAAACTGAATATCTGCATTATCACATAATTCCTAAGAAGCTTAATGATATTTTGGGGGGGGCACAGTGAACAATGGCAGCAGAACCCTGACGTTGCGAAGAGCACTATCTTGCAGGGGTTTAGGAAAAGGGGGAGGAGCAACAAGAAGAAGAGAGAGGCAATTAGTCTTTCCAAGTCCCCAGCTGGGAACACAGCTTTTTCTTAGGATTCATTTGCTAGGATGTTGAAATATATCATCTTCCTTAAATTCACTTCCTTGAACATTGAGGGGTCTGGAAATTGCAAGGAATTTGTCTCATGGTTGGGTTTTTTTCCTTTTTTCACCAACCAGAGAGTGAGGCTGAAGCAGTTGCTGTGGAGAAATAAAAAGAGTAAGCTGAACTATAATTAAAGCATCCAAATTGGAGGGTTGGGATTCAAAGTAACAAATCAATTTTGAGACAGTTATTCTGTCATATAGCAGCTACTGAAAAATTACTTTACACTTCTGTTGCCATGCCTCGTGCCTACGCCACTTATTCCTAGAAACCAACTGTAGTACATATTATGTAGTTATTGTGAAAGAATAATAACAATTATGCAAGTTAGCTTAAACCCATTGAGGGTGCAGCAGTTGTGTAAAAGTGGCAGGGGAGGGGAAGTAGGATAATTCTGTTTTTTTTCAGAAGCTGCACTGCAGCATTGCTGTGTAAAGATGAGAAGCATTTTCTCATACATACTACAGACGCTTGGTAGAGTAACAGCTATATAGAATTAATTTATTTTTACAATGCAATGTAGAAAATCTGTCTAACATGGCAGTGGTGAGATTATTACAGTCAAACAGGACAACCTTCCTTTTACTTAAAAAAATATGTATTTCCTTGCTATCAGCTTGGCAGCTGATGCTGCCAACATTAACAATTGTTTACTTTCTAATTTATTTTTATTTAAACAGTAATCAGGTATGTTGAAGAGGTGTGAAAGTTCATTTTATGTTCTTCTTTTCTTTAGTCCTGTGCTGCAACAAGCTATCTTTGTTAATCTCACTATTAAAAAAAAAGGAAATAAATAAAATAAAAATCTTTATTGCAGTGGAGCACATTATAAATTAAAATGACCTATTAGAATCCTTACTTACTTGTTGACATATGTAAAATCAGTAGAAAACTCACCTAAATGGACCCTAAGATAGTACTAAGACAGTAATAAATTCCACTCCCAGTGTTTAGTGTCCTTATAGAGATTGAAAGGAAGATAATATACATATGAATGCTGTAAAATCATACGTGAAAAGAAGACTAATGTTTAGGTAAGTCAAGTAACCCAAAAGGAAAGAGCTGATTAAAGACTGACTGCGGTGTGCATAATGTGGATGAAACCCACATAAAATGTTACCTGGCTAGAGGTAAGATAAAAATGTTTTATTTGACCTTGGCATTAAAAAAATACTGTGACTCTTTCTTGAATTTTGGCCTCATGCAGTGGAAAGTTATCATGTAATTTCCCCTCTGCTGCCCCACAGTAATAAAATCATTTCTCTTTAGTGTAAGCAGCTGATTTAGGAAAACTCATGTGAAAAGAGCTGTGTTGCAAATCAGATTTGTCAGCTAGTAGCAGACAAGTAACTATTATTAGCTGTTACAGCAGGCAAGATATAAATGTCATTTTTTTTCTGAAAGGTGAAGTTAAACTTTTCAGTTTCACTAGAGAAGATTTCTGTCACAGTTTTAAACAGTGCTATATGTGGAAGCTACCCCTCTACCATCTGTCATAGCAAGTGATATTTTGGGGCCACATTGTAACCCAGATGATGACTAGCTCACAACCTTGACCAAAATACTTTCTGTGAATGAATTACGTATGCACTTAAAGTCTAAATTCAGCTTACTGACTTGTAGGTCAGAACCTCTGGAAGAGCTCTAAGGGGCTTAGGAAAGACAGGAACATAATAATGTAGAACATTTTGCATGAGGATTAATGGAACTTAAACCTGAACATGCTGATGGTTAACTGCCATTCCTGCTGCCTAACAAAATCAAATGGGGACAATAGTCTCTCCTGTATTTTTAACCCACCTTGAACGAAGTGGTGATATAATTTTTCTCATCTGGTGTAAATTGTTAATCCTATTCATCCTTTGAAAATCCCAACTTTTGACACTAATCTAATCTTTAAAAGCCATTTTTGATTGTTTTGACAGATGAGGCTTTACAAATACGTGCACTGAAGATTATTGGTCTGATTCTTCCATTATATGTATGACTTTCCCAAAATTTATCACTGCTAAAAATACAATACAAATCTTTGATATCCTGTGTTACTGTGGAAAGGTGGAGGAGACCAAGCAGTTTTTCCTGCAGGCTGGGGAAGCAGCTTACTGCAATTTGAAAAGCATCACACAGAATTCGAGAAAGGTCTAAAAGCAGGTCAGGTCATATCTGAGGCAAAGTGGGGAATGCTGGCAACACAGACTAGAGAAACAGACAATTTCTTTTTGCCTGTACTGTGTGCTGCTGATGTGCAATAACTGCAGAGAGATTTCTTTGTGAAACACATTTTCGTGGCATCTATTTCACCCTTAAATAAACAGCACTAAATTTTCTGAAAGCTGGTTGATCACAGATAGACTCCTCAGTGCTCATAGGGCAACTACTAACCCTGTGTTAGATATCCTAAGATCTGGTGGGAGGATAAGGGGACTGTGACTGTAAATTCAAGTGTGGAGGCTGAGGACTGCACTTCCTTACCTGAACAAATCTCAGATTTGCACTTCTGAGACCTTAGCAGAATACCTTAAGGGATCTTGTGAGGGTCAAAGCCCTAGTAAATGACCATCACAGGAACTATGAAGATGTCTAATATGATTAAAAATCTATTCCATTTTGTATTGACCATTAAATCTTGGAACAAGAATTCCAGATTTCAGAACAGGTGCACCATAGTCCTTTTGCACCTTACAAATGAAACTGATTTAGGAACACACAGTAACAAAAATATATTAAATATGAAGTTATAATTTTCAGTGCTTACATATCAAAGTATATTTTCACCTTCCTTAAGCTTATTGCACGGTTATTTCAACAGCACAGCTAAAAATAACTGAAGCTTGAAGCCATAATCTCACTCTAAAAAAAAATAGTATTTCACCTGTGCAAAAGTGAGGGAAGAAAACTGGAAAAAAACTATCCACAATTTTAAGACCAGCTGTTGCCAAGCAACTCTGCTGAGAATGATGGGATTTCTTTGACACAGAGGCCAAAGAGATCTGGTTGGTTGTAGGCACAGAGTGTCTCCCCATGCCCCCACAGCACCATTAGATAAAGTTCTGGATTCCAAAGGCACTTTTTGGAGGTCTAGTGGAGGCCTTTTATTTTATTTTTCGTAAGTTGTTCTTTGCTGTGGTCCATTCTTTGTGGGACTTGCTTTTCCATGCCATTTTGGTGGCTACAGAACATGCCTACAGACTCATTTAAACGATGTTCATTCCATATGAGATTCCTGGCTTCCACTGTGGTTACATGCTCCAAAACAACTACAGTATAGAACCAATCTCTTCCCAAAAGTGCAGCTGAGCCAAGATGATTAAACATTTTACACTGTAGCCAAACAATTTCAAATTGAGGCAGCTCTATTCCTAAAATAGGCCCAAGCCCAGGCCCCCAAAATCATCACATTACAGCAGCTGTCCTCCCACTATTCTACATCTCAGTATCGTCTTCAGAATCCTGAAGAGTGTTCTTCTGTAAGTGCAGCTTATTAAATCCCACCGCTGGTTAGAAATCAGAGCAAGCTCTCTGTGCTATCCTTGCTTTGCAACATCTTGTGAGTAGGTTCTCTGCCCAGGAATTCTCCTTCTCCATGAAAGTTTGTCAAATGCTCTTCGGGGATTTCTCCAGGAAAGACATGGGCAAAAGTGACAATTTATGGCCTATTTATAATTTTAACAATATTCTCAAATTTAGCCAGCATTTTTTTTTTTAATGTAAGTGGGAGTGAGGGGGAGGATTTTGACAAGTCTTGAGATTATTCAACCTCTCTTTTTTCCAAGCTACTGTAGAAATGGATGAGTAAAATTTAGATTAAGCTATTGTCTATGGAAAAAATAATCCTTCAAACAGAAAAAAACCTCAAACACCAAAACATATGATGAATCTTCCTTCTTCTCAGCCAATTTAAAATAAAATTTTGATCCAAGACCATAACACATATATGAATTTTTACTTTATATACACTGAAGCCCAAGTTTTAGCTTAAATCTTTCCAAAGTTTGCCCACATTTTCAAACCATTCTGTTTGAAAGTCCTGGAAAATCCAGGCCAAGCTTCTGCTCCCTTTAGGAAAGTGCTTAACACTGTCTTTGCATAGAAAACATGGTGTCTGAATGGTATTTTGTGTAACAGAGTTATGGTGAATGTAAGTGTCACACCTAACAGAGATGCTTCATTACTATTTTTTTCCAGATGTAAGGCATTATAGCCATTATTAGTGCTACTTTCAGGTTTTTCCCTCCCCTTTTCCAATCTTTCCTACTCTATGGTTAGTTGAGAAGCAGTTAGACTGTGGTAAGCCAGGAGGACTGGTAGTGAAGTGGCAGCTAAGGGTGTCCGTATGGACATAAACATGTCAATACACATTGTCCTGGGTTGTGGTGTAGAACGTGCACGGAGTATTCTACCACCATCTTCATGAACTGTGGAAACCTATTGCTGAAGCAGCATTCTTCCAGACTCTCCCCTCCCTCTTTCTGTTAGGGTGTCTTTTGTTAAGGTGTCCTCTGCTAATGGATCTTTTGATAACGTGTTTTCTGTTAATGGCCTGCTGATGACTTACAGATAACTCCCACCAGGAGTTATCTCCCGTTAATAGGCCATCAAGGACCCCCCTGTATGACTCATTATTCCATTGTGAGATGCTCCATCCAGGGGGAGGAGCCAAGCATTCTCACCTGCATATAATCTGGGATCTGGGACAATACAGGGTACCTTACCCACTGGATCTACAGAGGATCAGAGCTACCAGACCTTTCTACGGGATTACTGCTTCCATCATCTTGCTCAAGTTGTATTCTGACTCTGTCAGGAGTCTTTTGTATTATTGCATTTATTTTATTTCTTTTTTTTCTTTTCCTATTAAATTGTATTTCTGACTTGGAGCCTCTCACTAGTTTTGCTTTCAAACCATCACACACATCCACATAGAAATATTCAATTATGTATAAAAATGTTATTTATTGATGGTAGATATCACTGTAAAACAAGGGGGGAAGATATGGAGATAATATTACAAGTGTACTAGCTAGTTTCATTATTTTTCAGATTTGCGAGTCAGCTTAAACTGAAATATTTCTGAGGCTTTTGGCTCGATGCAGATATTTAACAATATTTAGCAAACAGGTGTCAGAATTCCATTGAAACCAATTTCAGTACATTTTTATTGCAACAATGTAATCAAAACTACACTGCCAGTTTATGACAGCCAAATTATTTGCAGTTTGAAGAAAAGCCAGATTTCACAATATAGCTGATAAGAACAAGATCAAAGAATAATCAGCTTTTCAAGAGTCTTTCCCCCACTAAGCTGAAATATTAGGCATTCTCATATGCCTGTTCTAGCAGCAATACCACTGCTCCTCAGACAGATTGAGGCTTATGCTGCCATTAGCTGTGCCACACTTCTAATTGCACACTGACTACTATATTTGTAGTAAAACATTTTCACTCTGCTGAGCTGCAGTTATCACTCACAAGGTAGTAAACAGAAACACTGCTCAGTGTGGGAATTGAAGATATTAACACCTTTTAATTTTTTTTTCTTTTTTATCCCTCGTCTCACCAGGTTTAGTCCCCTTTTCTGTGGGTATCTTTTTCTTCTCTCACTTCGAATTTGGGTTGTATTTACTCCTTTCCCTCTCTAGATCATCCAGCTTGTTTCTGTGGTTAATTTCTAGTCCAGTCACTTTTCCAGGTATTTCTGTAGCTCTTTCATACTTATGTGCTCAGTTTTACCCACTACTACTTTTTAGTCCATCTCTTGCCTCATTTAATTCCCTTCCATTTTGCTGCTTTTCCAGTTCCAAGTTTTGCTCGGTTATTTGTATTCTGATTCCAGCGGAATGCAATTAACTTCTTTTCTTGCTCAGCCTCAACTACTGGAGAGTAAACTAAAATGGGTAAGTTTTGAAATTGCAAAGGAATGCCTTATCCATTATTAATGAAGTAAAATGGGAAAAGGAAATGAATACTATAGGCTGAACTATTAGAAGGGAATAGTCCTGGTGGACTGAATGGGTAGTAAAGGGGAAGAAATACATAGACTGGGAATGGGAGATAAAATAAATTAAATTACAAAAAATGAAATAAAAGGACCAAGTAAGAGAAAGGAAATTATTTAGGGGAACAAAGAGGAATAAAGCAGAAAGCAAAAAACTGCAAGATAAAGTAGAACATGAAAAGAAAGAAAAAGCTAGGCTTCATGGGAAGCACTTGAAAAGCACCAAAGAAAAAATTACCAGATTCAGGTGAAGTAAAAGTCCAAATATAAACTAATGAATGATTAATGAAAAGATACTAATATGAGAACAGTTATAGGATTAGATTCTGCTTACATGCTCATGATGCAAGTAGACAAAAAGGAACAGAACTGATTTATTTTTACAGCTTTGTTGATTTGAGTGCTGATAACCATAAAGCCTGGTGCTTTTTCAGTCACTGTTGTGAGGTACTCAGGGGGCAGCACTCCATTGCCTGGTCATACTGTGTTGTGCAGCAGTGACTGTCAAGTGGGCTTACTTGAATATTTGGTAAGAAGACAATCTTCATTTTCCCTACACCTTGTTACCTCAAATGGAGATTACTGCAATGCTTTCTACACGGGGCACTCCTTCAAACCACTTAAAATTTGTAGATAGAGTAGAACATTCCAGCCCACTTCTTTAGCAGCATTTCATGCAGAGAGTAGCTTGTTCTGACTTTTAAAATTACTTTTTAAATGGTTTGGTATTCATCTAGGCAAGAAACAGCCTGTCTCTTCATGTCTCCTGCACAGCTGAAGTCACCTGAGGTACTTCAGCTAAAAGCCCCTTCTTGGTAATAAATGAACAGGAGGAGGCTGATGGCAAAGTGTTGTCAGTGTGAAGTCCTTGACTTTGAACCAAGTTTTATTATTTTTTTGTGGGGATCTCTCAAAAACTAGATCTGACCATATCCAGGAATATTAAACATCCAGGAAAATAAAGGGGGACAGGCAAGATCAGTTAGGCAGTAAGGATGAACTTTTGCTAGTTAGAAGACTAAGGAAGGGGGCAGGAGCACAGGTGTGGAAGATGACAGAGAATTAGCTGATACTAGAATTTGAAAGGTATGCTCAATGGTGGGTCCTGTTCCATACTGAAAGTAAAATACCTTGAACGTAAATTGGAGGCAGAGAACCATTTTGCATCTGATGAATTTGACCTTGTCAGATTATTTTTCAATTTTGCAGGAGTTTTATGCAGTGTTTTGTAGGATCTGTATGTAAGCTAAAACAACATTATCCTGGAAATGGAAACTATTCACCATATATACACAAACGGAGTTGCATTATTTATTGCTGTTTCTTCTAGGTTACCTTTCTAAACTTCATATTTCCTTCTCAGGCGCTAGAAACCATTTCAAAAAATTGATTCTGAGACAATGCTTATTGCTCAGTTATTTATTTCTTCCCAGTGCCTGGGAGGTGGAAGGACTGACTGAAGGTTTTTATTGTTCACTTAGACCTTTGCATGTAAGAAGAGCAGGATTCTGCATGCATGATGGTAATATGTCAAGCAGTGGCTGTCAATGGAAGGAAGAAGTAAAGGCAGCCCAAGCTTAGGTGATCACCCCTATGACAGAGGAGCACACTGAGAGGGAACAGACATCTTGTTGATGTCCCTGTGGAATGAAGGCAGAGAAATGTTCTTGACAGTGGCAACCATGGGATTTCTCTCTCTGTCAGTGAAAGTAACGCACAACTGACAATCTCAGCCTGGAGTACAGCATCAAGAACGGGAATAACACTGCAGGGTAAATGAGCCATGGAAAGAAGTGCAGACCAGGGATTGAAAAGATAATTTTTGGAGTTTTAATTTAAAACCAAATATTATTAGTAAATGCCCTTGAAAAAAGAAAACATTAAAAAAAAAGAAAAAAAAGGGAAAAAAAGGAAAAAGAAAAAAAAATTAAAAAGGAAAAGAAAAAAAAGGAAAAATTAGTAAGGAGGAAAAAGGAAAAAGGAAAAGAAAAAAGAAAAAAGGGAAAAGGAAAAAGAAAAAGATTAAAAACTTAGGTCAAATGATGTTTTTGTATGGTTGATCAGAAGATAAGTGCTTGAAACGAAATATGACAATTTCATTTTCAGAATTTTAGAGTGAAATACAAGTATTTTCATTTTTATGTCCATTATAAAACAATGATTATTTACATAACATTTTCATGTTTTGCAAACCTGCTGGAGAAGTCAACGTGAAATATCCTTTACTGGTTTTTTATCCATTTCTTTACAGTTGCTTAGTGCCAGCATCGGCTGCAACATCAGTACTTCTTGTGTCATACAATTACTTGCTGTGACCATAACGTCACCAGCAGGGCTCAAACTATTTGCTTACTTCTACAAGTGAAATACATTTGCTTAGACAGAGACGGATTAAAAGATACTAAGCATTTTATATTTATTGATTAAGTATCAGAAAGTTTTCAGGTCAAGTATTATTTTGACACTACTAACATCTTAACACAAACTCCACCTCCTCTGCTGAATCACAGTTTTAGGCAGAAACTGAACTGATTAAAAAAAAATCTTAGAAATTTTTTGCTAGTTTGAAATCTCTCTGATCCTCAAGGATGAAGAGGTCAAGATACACATTTGGCTAAGGCAGACTTGGCTTTTCACTCCCAGTTCATTGTCAAATACATCTCACTTCCTAGTTTATGTATAATTTTATGAATGCATAATTATGTATAATTTTAGTGATTTTGAGAATATTGATTTATCAGAAAAGCTGGAAAGACAAGAAAGAGTAGAGTTGACTTGACCTGCATGGACAGCACCACCACAGCTTAATAGTTTGTTATCAGTATTACAAAAAGACATTTTTTTTCTGTTTCTATGAAAGTGCATTCCTCAGAGAAAGGAAGTTAAAAAATATATGAACATAATGCAACAGTAAAAATTAATTTTTTAAGGAAATAATTTAAACTAAATTTTGGTCTGAGTTGAGGTAGAATTAAAATCTTTATATTATGTGCTCTCTTCTGTTACATTGTTCTTGAAAAATTTTTCTCAATTACATAGCTCTCTGTTTCGTTTAGTGCATGGATATGTGCACCTAATGACCATAAGGCACTGTTCTACACTTTTCCATTTGTATTAACTCTTCATAGCTGTTAATTCATTTTCACAACACCTCTGTGACATGAAGACAGTCCGTTAGATGTTTTTATTAGGACAAATGTTTAAAAAGTCGATAAAAATCCAGAGATCTTTCAATGTTATAATTGCTGTTACAAACAATACAAAAAAACATCAGTAAGAAACTTAAGGGAAAATATAGAACAAGATGAAAAAGATTTTAATAATTCATAACACAGAAATGTGATTTTTCTCCAATGTTCATATGTTTTCTGTAGGGATAGGGTGTCAGAAACAACTATATTAGAGTCATTGATGCAAGCTCCCTTGCTTCTGCAGGAAGATTTATCATGAAGAATGAATGCTGAAGTCCAAAGAATATTTGCTCTGTGCTCAGGCTGTGGAAGATGTTCAGCTCATATTTAGTTCCACCAGGCTATAAAATGACTCTACACCTAATTGCTGTAGATATATTTCTACAACAAGCAAATGCAAGTGTTGAAACAATGAGCACGAGTGTTATCATGATGGGGTGGTGGAAATAAGAAACTGTGTGCTCTTATCCAAGACTTTTCAACTCCTTTGTTTCCCCAGTCTTCAAAATTAGTCATTAGTTTACGCAAATAAACTTAAAATCACAAACTCTATTCCTCTTAGCCCTATAATAACTTTAAGCACATCAAAACCCAAAAGCTTCAAATCACTAACCTGAAGATATGCTTAGCACTTAGGAACACTACCTGTACTTGATATGCACCAATTTGAAAGAAGTTAAATACCAAAACACACGTCTAGTTGGGGTCTGTTTACATTAATAGTAAAAATCCCTAGCTCATAATGAATTCCAGTTACCAGTGTTTCTGAGAAAAATACCCTAAACCTTTCAAAATCTAGCCTATTAAAAAAAAATAAAAAAAATTAAACCAGCTAAAGCAAAGCTCTTGGTTTGTGACCACTTTAGTCAGATTCTGTGAATTAGTATAACATGGATTATTGAGGAATTATATTGCCTAAGCAAGCTGATTTTTGTTGTTTTACTTCATTTGACATGGAAAACTACTGCCTACAGATGGGTCTTCTTTTCCACTATTCTGTTCTGTCATAGGAACTGAATAACTTGAACAAAGGTCGAACTCCAGCCTGAGATTTGCTGGTGTGCTATATTATGCCCCAAGAAACTATATTAGATTCAAAGGCAAAAGGCTAAAATTTTTTTTATTACTGTAGAGCATTAAACAGTCTGCAGAGGAAGAACGAACACAAGGTGTAAGAAGTAGCAGTACAGGGGAACAAAAATCCCGCTTCCAAGCATCCTCATTCATTTGATCAAGTGCACATTCATGTTCACCTTGCATGGGTGAAATACCATTTCCTTATGTGTCAGTGGTGTGGAGGGAAGTCTTTGACAGCAGAGACAAAATACCAAAGCAGTGACAAAGTGTTTCAGGCAAGCAGGAAAAACAAAACCTGTTCCAGCAAATATGTTAGCAGATCAATACATTTCCCAACAATGCCCTGCACAGCCACCCAGCCCTAAAGTTAAAGAATGCCAATTGAAATGCTGAATAGCCTCTCTGCCTTCAAAAATTCAATGGCTGCTCAAAATCCTGAATGTGTTCTGTAAGAGCTTCATTTAGCCTTTCAGTTACAAAAGAAAAGAAGGAAAACATGGGAAATCATAGTGTCTTTTATAAGAAGGTACAGAAAATCTATCAAAAGACCAACATATAGAGTAAGCTGGTGTTTTGTGAAAACAGAATATTTATTTAATAGTATTTTTTTGCCCATTTTTTCAGGTGACTCTTAACTCTTTTTTTTTTCTGGACTACTGCAAATACAGTGAAGCTAAGGAGCCAAGGTTTCTAACGTGCTTCAGTACTCAGTGAGGTTGCCTGACTCTATCCACAGAAAAGAGTGAAGATGTGCTCCATTCTTTTCATCATTCCCTGTATAAAGTAGCAACAAGCACTGCATTTTAGATTGATTAACAGAGTTCAAAAATCTGATTTTTAGAGACAAGCAGATGAGAAAATTGTTCCTCTAAAAGAAGGCTTTTTTTTCTCTGAAGATTAGATTTAAATGCCCAGAGGTTAAGAGCACATAGTGCTTTTGTAGTGCTTTCTAGGGCATAGCAGATGTGTTTTGCTGACTGACTCCAAATTCTGTTTAATGCGTCAATTGCCCATGACTACTTATTCTGAATTCCAGGAACTTTTTCTTCACAGCAGAGGGAATTATTTTATTTATTTTTTCTTTTCTTTCCTTTTTGTTTTTTTTTTTTTTTTTGTTTTAAAGTAGCCTTTCTGCATTAAACTATGCCAAAGGATGTAGGCAGTGGAGAGAAAAAAACAAAAAGGAAATGTTAGTGATGTTAGTGTAGCTGCTGTGACAAAAAGAACTGGTTTCAGTCAAAGAGGGTAAGTGGATTTAATAATTTTGAAACTGTTGAGTGCCCTTGTCTCTAGTATTTTATGAAAGTGGACAAATCCCTAAACTCTGCTCACATTTGTCCCACAATTATGCACTGAAAACTCAGCTAACATCTAAGACGAGTGGTTATATGAGAACAGCCAGCAAGTGTCTATTGTGTACAGCAGTAGAGGTGGCTTACAGGAATGAAAAGAGTGGAGGCAAGCAGGAAAAGATAGTTAAAAAAAAAAGAAAAGGGGGGGGGGGTGCGTTGCCTGTTTTCTGGGGAATGAAAACTCGAGGATTTTTCAATTGCAATTAAAATTCTAAGCTATGTCTTTAATATCAACTACTAACAAAATAATACTTCTTTCCTTGTAAGGCCAGTAATTTCTGTGAATTCTGAAAACTGTTTAACTCTGGAAGCATTACATCTTTCCAGCCTAGGTTACCACAAGATACTTTAACAAAGCTTTCCAAAGACTTTGAAAGCCCCCATTACTTTTATTTTCCATTGCCTGGATGGAAAGCTTTGCTCCTCCTACTATTTTGGTGGTGAATTTTTTATGACACCTATTCCATCTCCTAGCTGTTTGGTTAATATGAGTATAGTCTTTTTCTTACATGCTGGTCTGAATTAAAGACCAGATTCCAGTGAAATACTAATGAACTGAAGAGGATTTACTATCACAATGCAACAGAGGAAACACTCTATGGTAGGTTGAGAGCTCTTGAAAAGAGCGTCTCACCAACATCCCAGTAAGTCCAGGGAGACAAATGAATGCCCTGCATTAGAAAAAGAAAATGTCTCTCCCAGATAATGCAGCAGCAATTAAAAACCACTAGGGTTCATAAAATGCAGCTTTACTTCTGGCCATCAACTTCATGCTGCTGTAATCATCAATCCAGTGTAATCTGATAATCCACCTTGACACAAAATATTTCCTCTCTTTGGACAGACATGGGTAAAGTCCTGTTAATAATGGAACTCTCATTTCACAAAATGGAAATCTCATTTTACAAAAGTTTTGATTTCAAATATCAAAGATAGTCTTTCCAAGGTAGATAGGCTTTTGCTAGTGACAGTCTAAGCTGTGTTCAAACAGAAAAGTATGGGTGTGATGTACAAGGGAGAAAACAAAAATCTCCAAAAGTTACTTTCACAAACTGCTACTTCTGCTGAGACATAAGAAAATACAGGTGAAGCTAAAGGGAGAGTTGACATATTTTACCAGGGAACTTAGAGACGTACCTTGTGGAGATAGATCCTTAAATCTCACTAGGTAGCAAATATCCAAGGTATTTCTGCAACGCTTGAGCTTTGCTTGCAGCTCAGTTATCTGCTTAGGTGACAAATCAACAAACTTTTAAGAAAGCTCATGCCCTTCAGATAGTGCTCTGGATTTGATGTTACAGCGTGAAAAGAAGTCTTTGGAAATGTGGAAAGCAACATGCAGAAAGATGGCATTCCAGTACTTGCACAAATATTCAGTAGCGTGTGATTTAGCATATATTTTGTCTTGATTGTGTTTCCATGAATAAACATACAACACTTTAAAAAAATATAAACTACAGAGTGTCAGAACACTGGGTACATATTATTCATATTTTGGGGATGAATTTTTTTGCCAATATCTTCATGCTGGATTTTCACTTTGTCTTATAAAGAGAATTGTCTTCTATCCACAACACAAATAAAAAATGACACAATGAGTACTGCATAGTGCTATCTTTACAATATAGTTAGCCAGTAATCCAAATTATCCCTGGATATCTCATTCTGAAAAGGAAATTAGAGATCCATGGAATCATATAGGTTGGAAAAGACTTTTAAGATCATTGAGACAACCATTAACCCAGCACTGCAAAGTCCATTGTTAAACCATATCCACAAGTGCTTTAAATACCTCCAGGGATGGTGACTCCACTACTTCTCTCGGCAGCCTGTTTCAGTGCTTGACAACTCTTTCCATGAAGGAATTTTATCCTAGTGCACAATCTAAACCTCTCCTGGAACAACTTGAGGCCATTTATTCTTGTCCTGTCACTTGTTACCTGGGAGAAGAGACTGGTATCCACCTGACTGCAACCCCTTTTTCAGGCAGTTGTGGGGAGTGATAAGGTCCCCTCTGAACCTCCTTTTCTCCAGGCTAAACACCCCCAGCTCCCTCAGCTGCTCCTCACAGGAATTGTGCTCCAGACCCTTCACCAGCTTTGTTTCCCTTCTCTGGACTCCAGCACCTCAATGTCTTTCCTATAGTGAGGGGTCCAAAAATGAGCACAGGATTTGAGGTGTGGCCTCACCAGTGCCATCTAATAATAATAATTGGATTTTATGAGTTACTTAAGTGATGTAAGTACTGCAAAAAAATTCCTGTGTAAAGCTATACAATATAATCTGTAAAGTTTGGGTTTTTTTTCATAATTCTCAAAGAGAAGCACAAGGAAGTTACAGGAAAAAAATCACTTGTTTATCTTAACAAGTAAATCATCAAGAAGTCAGGTAAGTGTCAAATATCAAATGAAGTTCATATTCTTTCATTGTTTCATTTGCAGTATTTTTATATAGAACTAAAGCAAAAATATTTATTTCCAATTTTGTCAAAAGTTTTTAAAACACCTATTATATTGTAGGAGCAAATTTTGACTCCTACCTCTATGGAATAAAGAGAGATGCTAGGTTTTTCATCAGTTCAGGGATGATAGTCTCCAAATATAGACATAAAAATTTGAGTCTAGTTTTGTTGATGCACGGGATACTCCACCTGTAAAAATTGGTGATTTCCTTCTTCAGAGCCTATCTTGTGGCTGTTAAAGAAGCAAATCCCCTGCTTCCCATCTCTAGAAGGAGAGGTATTACACTAGGCAGTCTGGTCTTCTACCCTCAAGAGAGAGGACAATTATTTATTTAGAAACAACCACTAAGATAAGGCTGTATTTTCCTTCTTTCACAAAACGTAGGAAGGACTTGGAAGAAGCTCAATAAAAACATGTTTGTGGTTCTCTTTATGTTCATGTAGGAAGTCCATCCTATCCCTTCCAACCACACATACCCACCTGATTGTCTCCACAAACTACTGAGTTTCTGACTCATGTATTTCGCAGAAGAATCACACAGCATGGGAAGTGCAGAACCTCTTTTTTCTTTTCCTTTTCTACTTTCCACTGCCTGTCATTAATGGCTTCAGAAAACAGGCCTGATAAAGAATTTAATTTTTTTCCTGCCCTAAAACTGTGCAAATGAGAGGTTGTATGTCCCAGACCATCACTGAAAGGCAGAGACACAGAGTTTACAGATACAGTGATATACAGCCTTAATTCTGCCCATCAGAGTATAAGCTGATGCTAAAACAATTGGTTACTAAAAAAAAAAAGATAAAAAGACCCAAACAAAATAATAAACATTCCTCTAAATAGTATGAGAGGCAACATAAATCCATGTTTTCTGACAAAATAGTCCATCTCTATTGATCCTTTAACTTAATTTTCTCTGACTAAGATTCAATTTCCAAACTCATCAAAACACAACTTTCTCTGATGTTATTTGATCTTGTTCAGTCCCTCACAGACTCAAGGTGCTTTACTCCCAATATGTGCATATTTTAACTTGCTAGACTTTTCAACACTGGCTTAAATATAGACAGCAGACTAACTGAGATCTGTTTTGCTGGGTATTATATATAGATTAGACTTGGAGATGTGGTAAAATTAAACAAAAGATGTCCCCATTAATATAAAACCCAGAAGCTTAGATACTCAGCTGCTCTTATCTATGAGCTCTTTTCTATGTCCAGACTTGGACAGCTGCTTACAAGTAGAAGCTTTTATGCAGAATTTGTTCTCACTTTCTAATGCTACGAGTAACTCACCTATTTATACCAGTAAAGGTCTTTTATGAACAAGGGCCACATTAAAGCCTTGGATTCAGCAGGGGTTCATACAGCCTTGAAGACAAAGGGTTAGTCTGTACCTGCCCCCTGGAGCTGCGGGTCATGTACCCATGCCAGGACACAGAGCACGGACTCTGGTGTGCTCAAAGGAGGCAGAGGAAATGGAACAGCTGCAGAGATGCACGGCAGCCAGTAGTATCCATTAATCTTGCTGGAAAAAGGAAAGGAAGGAGGAAAATAACAGGTATATAGAGAGCTCAGAACACATCTAGGCAGAAAAAACCCAAACAACGAACCAAAACCAAAGCCAACCAACAAAGCAGAATAGGTTTCTTACTAGAATAACACTTAATATTTGTGAGTTTGAAAGGGAGTTAAACAGATGCTGGAGGTGGATTGGAGTAATACTGATGGTGATATTCCTCTGAAACTGACTTTCAAACCACTTTATATGGTGCTTTCATAAATGAGGTTGGCACAGAGAAATTGTTGTTGACACAGTGCTAAGAGGTAATGTCAGAACTCAGTAGACTCAGAAAAGACAGGAAGAGCAAGAAAAGTGAGCACTACAATAATGAAAATTGGTGTAGTTAAGTAAGAAATCTATCAGTTGGAAATGATGATGAAAGAAAATTATCTGCTAGTTATATTTCAGAAATCCATGTGTCACCAATGACACAGTGATGACAAATGACAACAGGAAACCCAGACACTTTGGTTAGAATACTGTGCAAAGTTTTGTTTATGTGTTCTTGAAAAAAAAATCACTTTTATCTGCAACTGGGTGAAATAAAAGAGCAAATTGAGTGTGATAAAGAAGCTATAGTAAGGAGCCTGCAAGAGTTGCTCATCGTAGCACAGAAAAATACAAATTGACAGTCTAAATTTATTCACCTTAAAGGCAATGAAAGGTAAATACCCAAGAAAAGAACTGCTAAAAAGCAAAGTTAACAGGAACAATCTGTCTATAGATATATTTAAGTAGATTCATATAAAAAGATTTCTAATCATCAGAAGGATAAAGCCCTATAGCCACGCTTCAGGTAGCATTGGAGAGGTAAGAAATTCTTAAATTATTTGATAAACTTATGAAGGTTGCATTTGACATTATTGGATTCAGTGACCATGGAGATAACTTTCTACTGTGTCATGGCAGTAAATTCTGTAGGGTCATTTTAAAAGTCCAAGAATTTCAGAACTATAATTCCTATAAAAACAGAACAACATATGTGGAGGAAGTGTGAAGATAAAAAATGGCTTCCTTTTAAAGTTTTTTTTTTGTTGTTGCAAAAAAAAAATTATGACATACCATATTTTTCTATTAATTCATAAATTTTATAAATCAGAATAATTGTGCATCAATTCAAACAAAAAACAATGAAACCTAAAATTCAGAATGAGTGACCTAAATATGAGAGGACTGAGGGCTCTTGAAATACAATCTCCTTTGCTCAGACCAGAAGAAGCAAAAATTACCACCAGTTTACAAGCATTTAAATGTACCAACAATCACTGAGGATGATATGTTGCTAATTATTCTCTTGGTTAACAAATTTGAAAGAGAACACAATGAACAAAAAGAAAAAATAAGTAAGAAACATTGATCTGTAAGTGTGTATTTTCTGGAGAAAAAAAGTAAAGTCTGCAAGTGCTGTTGACAGGGTCATGGGAAGATCACCTCTTCTATTTGCTTTGCAAATAAAGCAGAAAATCTGGATTCCAAGGACCTCAGATGAGCACTCTTATAAGTTTTCAATTCAAGAGAGCAATGAATTAAAAATAAATGACGTGTGTGGTCAGACATAAAGAATTAAAAAAAAACCGACAAAATATTTTTTAATATTCGTTAGTTAAAGGAAGGATCTTGTCCAAAATGAGAGTAAACAAACTCAGTCTTGTAATAACTTCAGTAAAAAAATAAAATATTCAACAACTTTAGAAGCCCAAACCACTGACTGGTTAACACAGTTTTGTTCTTCCTCTGTACAAACACTTACATATATCCATAACAAGCCTCAGGAGAGTGGTATAATTAAACCTGAATTGAATTTTTTGCACAGAAAAAGGCATTTGAATCACATTAAATAGCCTTAAATCTGAATTTTCCTGAAAAAGTGAGTGAATGCAACAACTTGTCACTGTAATGAGCTTTAGACAAAATGTTTGCAATACCTGACTTCTGAAATTTCACTAAACTCTAATAATGCTGTTTCATATGTATCCAGACCCCAGGGTCTGTAGTGGCTGTTCAGATGTAAGGCTTTCTTCAGTTTTCTCAATTTCTACAATCTAAACTTTCACAAAAAAAAAACCAAAAACAAACAAAAAAAACCCACCTAAACCAACAAAAAGCTAAATATTTTTTTAATGCTAGCTACACAAAACTATAAAGCAAGTGATTGAAGGTCTGTTTCAACTTCCCATTAGTCTGTAAGAGTCTTTATAGGAACAGAGCAAAGGTCTAAAGAGGTGCTAAGTGTTGTCGATTAGTGACAGCCGGCTCTTAAGCTGGCTAGGCTACTAAACTTATTTCAGTGTTAATCATGGAGTTTTGAATGCTGAAGTCCCTGCCTTATCATATAAAAGACCACAGCACTGGTGCACTGATTATGCTACACCCCCTTCATATTTCTGAATTTACCTTAGAAAAAAGAAGTGCTTGGAAGTAGTCCTTCAGTGCAATTAACTCCTCTGCCAGTTATGCCAGTACTCTCTGTAAGGTAAGAAGTAACCTACATAACTTTTTTGAGCTCAGCTTGTTACCAAAGGGGGTTGGGAGAAATAAAATAGTGAAGTAGTAGTAGTCATGCTAAGGCTTGAAGATTTCTCTATTAGGAGTAGGCCCTAATTCTGGGAATGTGCCATGGGAATGTACTGAGGTTTAGACTGCTTAGCTAAGAACAAACAGGTAGAAACTGTTAGATGTTTCCATGAGATTAAGTTAAAGTATAACGTAGCCATGGGTATCTGGTGGTGGGAGTTTGACCACAGGAGCTAAACCATAGTCTTGGAGCAGACAACCATGTGAAATTTATGACTTCAAGGAGTGTAATTTGATTTTGATATATGTATCTATTGTAACTTGGGATGTGGGGTTTTGCACGTACACTAATGAAGTAATCAGTTGTAAAAAGATATAAAAGCTGATTGTAAAATGAAGGTCTTCGGGATTCTGACTTGGGACGCTAGTCCTCAGGTCCCCGGGCCCTAAAATAAAGCACCGGCATAAATCAACTTTGTTGATTTGTGTTTTACTTTGGATATCGGGCAACAAGCTGTTTTCATGTTTATAACTAGAGTTCAAATTATTTTCCTAGACCTATTTAAAATCCCACTTGGCATTTCAATGTTCCTTTAGAAAGCAAATCTTGACAGCGGAGTAGTCTATGATACAACAACATATAAAAATTGTAATAGATGTAATTATAAATTCGTGCAATTAAAACATAGAAGGAAGTTATAGTAGATGATAGAATGCATATTTTCTATAACCCTGTGAGTATAAAAAGTAACCCTAATTCCCGGACTGGGATGGGAGTTCACCAAATACCGGGAGACATGCTTTGTATACAATCTAACATCTCGATTTACACCAGAAAGGAGGGTGGCTTGCCAGGATGTAGCTCCTTGAGCTAATCAGATCTTGGGCACCCGGACCATTAACCCACCATCAACCCACCATCAACACATCCATATCCATTTCGAGGGTGGACCCTGAATTTGACGACATCATCATCCCAAAAGAAGATTCCTGGAAAATCCTTTCAGACTCGGCCCAGCGGGAAATCTGTTCAGGGTTCATCATCAAGTGAAAAGACTGGGTTTGAATTTGAAAAACACAATACTTCTGCTGCTGAGAGGCACAAAATACAGTATAAGAACCCGGACTCAACTATCAGCAAATGGTGGAACAGTGCGAGATAGCAACCCTGCTGTCAGTCTGCTGTTTCACCCAACATTCGAATGTTGTTCCCTGTGGCTGTCCCAGATAGATTTAAAATGGAAAAATAAAACTTATTATTTCTATCCGATTGGCTAGTTGATCATTTATAACAAAATCATCATTATTTCAGTCAAACAATCTAATAAAAGAGTAATTGACTAAATCAAGCATCATGATAAAAACCAGAACAGAACATTATGCAATTAGGCCTTATCACAACCTCCTCATTTTTAAACGCTCTTAATTTCACCAGCAAATCTTCACCTCTTGTACCTGACAATTAATCTTCATATCTGAACCTTGCAATCTGCCCTCAAGGAAAAATCCATGCCTTTGTTCTGCTAAATTGCAGAACTTGGTAGGCAAAAAAGACAAATCACTGCCTATGCTGTTGTCAGCTACTCTCCCCAGCACTGAGAGCCTTACTAGCTCTCAGGCATTAAGATCCAAGAGATGGTCAGGGAAAGGTCTGGCTGAGCCTAAGCTCCAAGGGCTGTTAGTGCTGCTGTAATGGTTGTGACCTTTGAGTGGGCACTTGATGTGTTGGGGAAGTTGTGAGAAGAGAACAACACAACTTTTACGAATGACAAGGTCAGATCCCTGAAGTCTGGAGGAAATACATTTTAATTAAAGCACGGAATGTGTGAAATCTTTGGTTGCCCAAACTGCACAAGCCTGAAGAGCTGTTAAATCAGACTGTTGTAAGTCTGGGGGACAACAATTGCAAAAATGGTCTGTTAAAAAATAACTGATGACAAAACCAATAGAATTATGGTAAAAACTTTACTAGCTACAGACTTACTTTTGTAAGTGTAAAAGCACAAGTATGCTCTTCTTTCAAAACCATGTCTCTTGGAACATTCAGCTTTGAAAAGCCTGCAGAACACCTTTTATATTTAAAAATATTGTCAGCAAAGCAGGTTTGAATAAAAATATTGCAGTGAATTTCATAATGTGAAAATAACCCCTTAACTTTTAGGTTTTGTACAACCTAGTAAGGATAAATTTTACAATATCATCCTTGTAATAAGATTATTTGAATAGATCATTGTATAATAATGTATTCAATCTACCACTCTGAAATATAAATCAATTATTTTCAACCTAGTACTAGCCAGAAGCTGTGCTTCTAACTAACAAATGAGCTAGAGGATTCCTCTGTTACTGCTAATTAAAAAGTTCATTGTAAATGTTAAAAACTGAGAGCAGCCATGACTATAGCATTGCTACAAGGGTAAGACATTCCATATGGCCATAATTATCCAAATTTTCATGTGCTGGAGGTTTTTACTGGCTCCAGCCCTCCTTGTCTCATAAAAGTCTATTAATATGTCAGAAGACTTATACAATGTTGCAGCTGTAATGGCATCATGGACTAATTCATTTATTCTGTTCTGATGATATTTTCTGTAACAGTATAAACAATTAGTGCAGTTGGTACAATGGTGGACAAAATTATAGTCAAGCAGTTGCAGAAGGCATGGTAAACAAGATAAATCAGTGAAACTAATTCAATTGTGACGGTGGAGAAAGCATCATGAATGGAAAAGAAAGAAGTTGTGTCAGTGGGAATGATGATAATCTGTTTTCCTCACCACAAAACTCATGTAAAATAAGACCTCTGTTTTCCCTGTCGTAAAGAAACCAAGGAGCTGAAAAAATGGAAAGAGACCAGAAAATAATCAGTTAGTCCAAATGTTTCAGGAGGCACAACCAACTGAGCAACAGAGATTTTGTGGGAGAGCTAGAGGGGAAAATCTTGGTGCCCCATCAAAAACTGTAACAAAGGCCTACCAAAAAGCATTAGTCAATCTCTCTATGTCTTATGTGGTTTTCATGAAATTATGATGTGGGCTTCTATTAAGGTATTAAAGTAATGCAGTGCCTGAGAAGGATTTATCTCAAAACAAAAGTCTGTATTGACAGTGCAAAACCTCCATGAGAAGCTGAATGTGCACATACTTGCATAAATATAAGAATGCTTCCTAGTTTCAGACCTTCTCTTTCTCCAAAGAAGAGGGAAGAGAAGCTCTCCCCTCTTCCAAGGAGAGCTGTGATGAAATATTTATAACGTGCCCAGGGGAAATGGCTGCACAGAAGATGGGAAAAAGCAGCATGGAAGATGCCAGCCAGGCTGTGACAGTCACATAGTCATTAATGTCAACTTTGCCAACACTGATTTTCCATGATATTGCAGAATCTGGGTCAAAAGCAGATTCCTTTTTCTTCCACAAATCCCTCAGTGCTTTTTTTGCCCCACATGATTCCACACAACCAGTATAATGTTTTATATCCTCATAATCAATGAGCTCTACCTAAAAGCTGCACACGACACAGTCGTTTTTATCCAATCTCTTAATGATTTGTGACATTATATTTGTGTTTGCTGAAAACAATAAAGCTGGTAATCAAACCATCACAGCAGTGATGAACACTTTCAATATGCACAACCATATTAAGTAATGGTGCCTGTTATTTTATAGGACATATCTCCTATCACCCCTCTGTAGTCTGGAACTATTGGTTCATTACAAAAGTCATCCTAATTAATTTTCTAACACATTTACGTAAAATTTGAAATATCATTGGTCATATGAAAGAAATCATAAAAAGAAACTGGGAGCACACATTCAGTGAAATACAGATTAATACTCACTTTACAGTCCAGAAACTTTGAAAATACAAATAAACCTGACTTATTCCCTTTTGAATAAATTATGTTTTCTTGCAGCTCTTCTGTTTTAATCAGCTCATTGTAATTACTCTCTGTTGCACTTGATTTCTCCTAAAGTATCTAACTCCACCCCCAAAAATTCTCTGAAGTTCATACTTACGAGCAAAAAGATCCAAGATCATACTATTTTGTTCCCAAGTGATCATTATGTGCATTTTTTAATTGCCATAATGCCAGTACTTACACAATTTTCTACTTATTCTGTAACTGCAATGCATTAGCAAGTAAATAAGTTTCCACTCGGCATGAAAGCATATCATCTATAGGAAATCTGCAGCTTGTATGTTCAGTGTGGACAAAAATGTGACTGTCTCCTCCATCCGCTGTGTCCTTGACCCAATTTTTTCCTTTGTATTCTCAGAAGGCAGCTTCTGCTTTCTTCAGTTTATCAGTGGGAAGCATAGAGATGGTAATTTTTTCCTTTTTCTAGGTTGGGGTACTTAACAAAGTGTAGGTCATGGAATAGGAAGATTAATGTTAGCATGAGATGTGTACTTCTCTGAAATGGAAGTAGTTTAATTAATAAAGGTAGCTCACTTACTTAACACTAACACCTGAACCAAATATTTAAAAGATTTGAAAAACCTAGGTGTTTCAATGAAATTCCACTTCTAAGTGTTAAGTTTCTGGCCAACATTTGTATCTGCTGAAAATCCCCAGATAAAAAGTCTGCAATATGTGGTAAAACAGTGTGGTTTTCCATAAACATCTAGAGAAAACTTACAAAATTTGGATAGAAAATACAAACAGTGTTGAATGCTGATGGCAAACATGGTTATAGCCATAGCTGCCTTCTCAGCTTATTATAGAATGCACAGAGTTGCACTGTGTGTGGGGGGGAGAAAAACTTAATTCAGTATGCATATTTGTTCTTTACATACACATTTAAACTTCAAAATAGTTTTAAAATTATGACTGATGCATGGTTCATGTGCCTTTAAATCACACAGCCTACACAAAGACTATATTGTGGCTTTATGATGTATTTCCAGGATGGCCAGGCTACAGGATTACTAGTTTCTGTGATCCAAATATACCCCAACATTCACAGCTTCCATATGGTTGCCTTGGGCTAACCTGCTCTGCTTATCCTCCACTCACTCCCTGTTGACTCAGATGTCAGGTCCAGGTTCTTTATTGTTTATTTATATGTGTTTGTGCTTTCCTGACTTGCAAAAAGATCAATTCCCATGCAAACCTCAAATGATTTAGCTTGTATCCCACTCAGATCCATTTTAACTCCTGGCCCTATTTGCAATTCCATACATTGGCTCAGGGAGAATTGGTTGTTGTTGTTTTTCCTTCTTCATCCTCTGAGTTCAGGCCCCTCATTGCATGACCTTGGAGTCAGGTCTCCTTGTAACCACAATTCAGATACTGGGAGGGCTTGAATACTGAGAACTGTAACTTCAAATCTTGGGGGACGCAGGAACTCAGGGGTGACAAGGCAGACCCAAATGGCTCTGCAGGGTGTCTGTCTGGCATTGGGGTGGGAAAGGCAGACCCAGCCAAAAGCAGGCAGGAGCCTGCCCAGGCATTTGCACATCTTTGCTATGTTCTAGCTTCTGTAATTTTTGCTTAGATGTGTGGCAATTCCTCAGTTTGTTTTGTGAGTTGATGCCAATCCATGAGAATCTCAAAACTGACAAAGAGTTAAAACTTGCTTGTCTGAAATTTAGTGAGGTTACAAAAAGTCCTACTCTTCCTCCTAGGCACCTGTTCAAATGTTTGCATTTTAGTCTTTTTTTTTCTTTTGGTATAATTCCTCTTCTAGATTTCCACTAATTTGTAAATTTGGATCTTTCTTGCACAAGAGAGTAGACCTATTACTAATACTAGATGTAGATAACAAAAATTATGAGTACCTGCATATGAAATTTAAAAAAAAAGTTTAGTTGCACTACTGAATATGAAGTTACCCCAGAGATTCATGTTAACTAGTATAAATCCTGTGAAAAATATAATCCCTGTTGAAGAGAAATTTAAAAAGCCTTATGAGAAATTATAAGTATGTAAAGTCATGTAATGGGAATAAAAAGTACCTTTCCGGGGCTGATGCTAGAGCCAGCAATATGAAATGTACTGTTTGAAGTCTGACAGTAACATCACATATTAAAGATTATCCTGCTCTTTATGATGATACTTCATAAACACGAGAACTGTGAATGAGTTTTTTCTCACTTCTTATGTGAAGCAAAAACATTATGACAGCTAAATAACAATATTTAACACATGATAACCAAACTACTACAATAGAAAAACACATGAAAATATAATTTAGAGCTTTTTACAATAAATAGGATTATTCCAAAACATATTTAAACATATTAATGACTGTATTAAATTCCAACCACTTCTTGTAACATCTTTTAAACAAAATACTATTGCATTTTTAGGCCATTGAATATCTGATAATATGGCAGGGATATTGAAGGCTTTGGGAATCAAGAAATTAGCAGGCTTCAAGCTGTCAAAAAAGAGAAATGCAATTACAAAATTACTTTAGTCAATAAATTGATCTGCATCTAATTTGGTATTATACACAAGGCTACATTTCAAGTTCCTGCTTCTGTCTTGTTCTGAAGATAGTACTGTTTCCCCATCCTTTCCAGCTTCTGTGAAAATAAGTCTCCTGTCTCAAACTTGCCATGCCAACTCCCTACATTTTCTACTTTATATAAGACTGCCTTTTCCTAATGTATGACCAGGGCAAGTAGTTTCTGGCTGAACATCTTCCTACTCCTTCACCAGGAATCTGGGGTCACTTCTTTTTTAACGGGTGCATAAGAAGGAAAAGCAAAGCTTCCTGGTTAAATATTATGTCTTGGGAAACCATGTAGTTGGGGAAACATCAGGCTATGTCCAAGTTATTGCCTCCTGTCTCTCAGTGCCACTCATACTCAGGTACAACCTCTTCCCAATCCAGATATATAATAACAATACAGGTGGGAACCTCAGAGCTGCATGCATCCAAATTCAAAATGGTTATGCCGGCCAGCAGTCTTAGCACTACTAATAAATATCTGGATTTGAAAGCACTTCCTTACTTCTGGATCTGGTTAAAAACCTGGCCTATGCTACAAATCTATGTAAATGACTCTTCTTCATCTATCACTGTCTTTCTGAAGGGCCCTGGATTCCATTAAATAGAAGCTGGACATACAGAATCTCTGCAAAAATTCCCTGTCCCATCCCTATCCCCCTGCCCTATTCAGACTATGGAAAGAAAGTGTAATGCAGGATACTCACAGGATTTCCCTAGAAATTAGGAACAGAGTTTTTGCTTTGTCAAAACTAAGAAATTATTTTTGCAAATAAAGCTTTTACCTGCAATCAAATTTGGTTAAAGGTATGCTTTTTCTGCTAAGATGAAGCAGAATATGGCATACAGAAATGAATATCCTGACAGATTGTGAAGGTGATCAAACAAGTGTGGGAACTGACGTAAAAAGCCCAGTTCTGCAGAAGAACAGAAATTACCAAGTAATCTTTCACTGGCTTCTGAAAGGACCTGCTACCTCTTCACTCACTTATCAGATGAGAAGTACTGCATTGCCTTGATTGTAACTGACCGAGCTCTTAATTTTTGGGAAGAAAAAACGCCCAAGGGAAGAAGCGATATTTGCAGTCCATGTCAACACCTCTTACCAGGCAGCTCATATCACTGGCCTGTTCCTGGCTAGTGAACCTGAAGTACAGTGTACTTCACCCTAGCTTTAACATCAAAATGCTTAAATAATCTTGTGAGAGAGCTAGATCATGTCCCCATTATGGTCATTACCTAGTGTTAAACATCCCTTTAAATATCCCTTAAAATATTATAAAGCACCATGAGTGCTTTGTCAGGTGGAAGAACAGCTAACATCTCCATCTCGACAGAAGAAATTGGTATTTAACACATTGATTTTTCAGAAGTCACTTATGGAGACAAGATTTGTGTATCACTTCTCTCTTGCCAGGTACAGTGAGAGGGCACTTTATAGAGTTGTGTGGCCAAGGAGGGAAGAAAATCTACAGCAAATTTCTAGAGCACCTTTTACTTTTTAAGTCTTCTTGTGAAACATTTTGTTTTTTCTATCTGATAAGACATTTTGTGCTGAGACATTAGAAAACATCTTGCAATAAGATTCATGACAACGCTAACATAAATGTTTTTATTGGTTCAATAATTGTGGTTTTGTTACAGAAAATAAAGAATGGTTGCCCCAGACTACGTAAGCTACTAGAACATGATATAGTGAGAAATGTTACAAGAAATTCTATTCTGTGACATTATGCATATGTCTGAAAATGAAATTTAGGCAATCTAAAATATTTGTTTTAGTTTCTTCCAATGTATTTTGAGACCACAAATTTATTATAATTTATTGAGGTTCAGCCCAGAAATCTTTTGCAGCAATAATATATATTTCATACATGCCCACCAAATTTCACTGTAACTTACATCAGATCTCATTTTGATACTCTTGTAGGGCTAATTCAGAACTTTGATTTTTAGCCATTTTGGCCATAAAAACCCCCACATTATCTCAGCTTAAAATGATGTTTGGGTTACTTTCTGTATACTTAATCATTGTGTCCAACATCTCTGCTTCTGGTCATTATATCAAAATGCTGTACCCAGCATTTTGTCAAGTAAATGCTGTTAACCCAGGATTGCTTTAATATTATGCATTATATTTAGTCCTCTTCAGTTCTTTTGGAGCATTTCAGTGCAATTATGAATTTTCAGATGTTTCAGATGTTTATACAAGCCAGATCAAATTTATAATCAAAATCACCACCGGAGAACTTCCATATTACTCTAATGAAACACAATTTAAATCAAGAGAGTTGGAACAGTGTAAACTTGGAGGAGGTGATTCAATCCCTTCTTCCACACATTTTATTGAAAATAGCTTTCAAAACGGCATTAGATGAAGGTCTTAAACTTTTTGTCTGCTGAGGAAAGGGAATCTTTGTCTTATCCTTAGCAAACTAGAGATAAAATGCCAGTTAGGTATCATGGAAAACAGGACACCTTCAAAGCTTCCAGAGAATATTATTTTGCTGAATGTTTAGGATTTCACTGGAATGTGTCAGGTACAAGCCCGCAAACTAAAAAAATGCATGAACACTAGTTATAATATAGAGTCATAGCAAAAGCAATCACTAGAAAAAACACTGACTAGAAAGTAAAAGGAATTTTGTGAACATGTGGCAAAAATCTATTTGAGAGAATAAACAAACCTTCACAATAATGTTTCGAAAATACAGAACCATCACAATGTAGCTGTTTCATACTCTAGTCTTCAGTCTGATAAAGAACCCAGCCCAGAAACTGCATCACTACGCTTTTCACACATCTCAGCACAGGAGATACTGCCACACAGAAGAAAAAACTAACTTTCTTCTGTCAAGTCTATGTCAAAACAAAAATCCCAAACTCAGTTCTCTGTCTTTTATGTAGTCCAATACCATCCTTGTAAAAGAATTTCATAAACACACTAGAATGCGCCATTGTCTAAATTATGATGTATTTCTTGATTTAGAATAGACACATACTCAGGTGGAGTCTCCCTGGAGTGTGGCAGTTAGTTTAATGGGAATATATAATCAAAAACCAGCAGAATGTATACTTCATTTAGATATTCTTTTCTCACTCACAGATCTCTGAACTTGCTAAGGTGAAGATTTGACAATTTCACTTTGCAGATGGGCTACTCAAGGATTGTGTGAAAGGACTATCTGAGTGGTCCACTGATGACAAGAAAGCTGGAGGCAGCTTTACCTTTGTAACAGAACTCCCTTAATTCCCATCTGGAGCTCATATTACTGAATTCTCACAAAACAACTCCATGAATAAAGATGTTGCAGTATTCCCTTTTACACTTACACAACAGAAATTATATCTGCTGTGCCTATGTTACTAATGAAAACATTTTACTTGTGGTGGGAAAAATTTGGTCTCGTGTTGCAAAAATGCATTCAACATTTCTAATAATATGATTTAGATTATAGTAGCATTCTGATCCAAAGTTGAAGACCTTTTTCTTTTTCTTTTTTTTTTTTTTTTTTGTGGTGGTAATTCAGAGTTTGGAAAGATTTATATATATATATGTATGTTTATCAGAATATTCAAGCATTTCCTCAAATAATTTTTAGTCTTCAATTACAAAAAAGGCACTTTCAGGGGCTAGAGGCAAAGATATTTACACAGTGGTTTCAATTTTAGTCTGGTAGATAAAGTTATAATACTCTATACATCACAGACGATATTGAGTTTCTAGCTTTCACCAAAACTACATGAGCTTAAATCAGGCTTTTGCTTCTCTGCCTAAGATCTTAACCTTCCACTGTCAGCAAAAGGAATTGAGGCCAAAGACAGATAGATAAGCCTACCAGCATTAAAAAAACCCAAATGCTCATAATACAGTTACAGGCTTGAAAAACTCTGAGAATACATATCCTTGACCATGGTAATTGACTATCAGAGAGAAAAAATAGTTTGCTGTTCTTTGGGACTGATGAATTTTATGTAGATAAATATCATTATTCATATATTAGAGTGAATATTTACTAAATTCTTCACAGTTATTACAAACAAAATTATATTAAATGACTTACATGAAAACACAGCCCAGTTCCTCTTTTCCTTTAAAAACTGAAAATATATCTTCTATTTCTTCAGTTTTGCTGAAGACCTTTGTCTGTTCTTAGGTTCCTCTTATTTGTAATGAGCCTGAGAACTGTGCTTTAATCCATACAGATAACTACTATACTCATGTAAAGATTGGTCAAAACTAATAAGAAGACTATGAGGGGGAGTCTACATACTCATACAGATCTTGGAGCTTTGGTAGGAAAGAGGAAAAGGGAACATTCAGTGCCTTCATCTCACAAAAATATTTCTAATTATTATTCTATGACTATGAAGGAATCAATATTACTTTTCCAATGAATATCTTCACTCCTCTGGTTAAATATTTAAAGACACAGTAATTCAAACAGAGTTTCAGTTCCCTTCCTCAGCACACAATGTCTGTGCTTCCCTTCAGTGTAGCTAAGACCCATATGTGATATTGCCTCTATTTTACCTTTCCATTTAAGGCCCAGGCTACACAGATGCCCAGCTGCTCCTAGATGACTTTTGGCTAATCTTGTGCAGGAATTTTCTAAGCAACAACCTAATCCTATGCAAATTACCACTCTGTCAAAGACACAAAAGAAAATGTGCTCCTGCAGCTCAGCATCCAGCATCTTTATTTTGATCAGAGATGAAGTTTGACTTGAGCCAGTAAGTCCACTATGGTTCAGTGACTGCATTTCACAGCTCTTGTTCAACTTCTGCCATATCTGCCACAGCAGCAACAGAGAACACTGGAGAATTGGAGTGGCATTAATGTCAAGTGAAAACGTCTGTATGCTTCAAAGCATAGATATCTTATGGACTGGCTGACTAAAAAATTTTGTCTGAGCATAAGATCATGCCTTTGTGTTGACAAAAGGAATGAAGAAAACATGCCTACAGAACATAACATTTGCCAGCTTTAACTTATTGGTGTTTGATGTGACAGATAAACAGTAAATGTAACAGCTGATGAATTCATACCACTTAAATAGATATGAAAATAATCAGAATATTAAACACAGAGAAGGAAAAACGTGTATCCCAGATCCTGTGGAAAAACAATTTAAATAAATGTATTATCTTTCTAAAAAATCTCTATGCGTACATATTATCTATGGTGGGGTATGCTGAATTTGAGTACGTGGTAGGTCATCCTCATGGAGGTTTGAGACAATTTCAGACTCTGATTCATACTAAAGAAGGGAAATTTTTCCAGGATATTTTAGTTGTATACAAAAGTATGTCATACTTTATTAGTAGTACAACACACCGTACCTTGCACAAAGCCTTGTGATCCTATACAACACACCTGAGATTTGCACCATGAAATAAACTGGTTTACACCTGCAGTTTTTCTGTGTTTTTATTCCTTCTACTAAATCTGATAATGCTAGTAATAGCTAAAATCCATGGTAATAAAATATCAGTAAAAACCCCCAGAAGAACACAGAGAACTAAGTCCATGTTACTAACAGCTGGGTACAATGTATGTTTTAGATGTTCATTAAAAAAGGTCAATGGACTTGTCATTGGGTAAGTTCATCTGTTGAAAACAGTAAAACACCAGGACAAATTTTTAAGTCCACTGGAGCAGAAGACACAAACCAGAGACTCACAGATTGAGGAAGATATGTCCTGAAAATCCATGGGCTTCTAAAAATGAAGTGCAAAGCATATCAAAAAAACACTAGCTTCAGAAAAAAAACTCATATAGTCTTCAAGGAAGCACAAATTCAATGGAACATTAACACTAGACTGAAGAACCTAGTGGAGTTACCAGTCACTGTAAATGTCTTGCTTAATAAGTAGGTTATTTTTTTCCTTTTCTTTAACATCATCACACACCAATAAAGGTTCCTGAGATGAAGTTTGCTGAGCTTAAGCAAGGATGAAAAAACAAGTCATTATCAAGGATAGCAGTAATATTCATAGTACAAGCCATAGCAATAACCAAGTTCTTAAAATTAATAATAGTAACACCCATACTGCTAAAATAATAAACAAAAATGTATCAAGGATCACAAATGAACGTAGGTGACACAGCTCTTTGATGAATCTGGTTTTATGTTCTATACAGTGCTTTTGCTTCTGCTGGGAGCATCTCATTAGTTTTTGTTTCATAGATGAGAAAATCTACCAAATATTTAGAAGAATAAAATTGCTAAGCATAGTGATGTTTCAATGTATAACTAAATCAGTGTATCTGTATCATGGAATCCTACTGATGTCAAATAGTAGCACAACCTGAAACTAAAAGATGTCTCAACTTTTGTTCCTCAACTAATAAATTTCTCCTATCTTGCTTTCAGGCTAACACTCTAGTGTAAAAATTATGTGGTTTATAATCTTGGCCATACAAGAGACACCCAAAAAAACCCACCGAAGTTCTGTGTCACAGGTATTCCTGATTTGGGCTCTGTGATTATTGGTTACAAAACAAAAGACTTCAAATAACATGTTGGAAAAAGAGGCCCAAGGTTAAAAATGTGATGGTGATTGAACAGCAACTCCATCTCAGCAGTTTGGTGCTTTCCTCATGAGTTCATAGAGATGGATATGGTCTCAGTTTTTCCCTTGGTGGCTAGTGTCATGTTTGAAGATACTGTTAAATTGGAATTTATGCGGTTTGATAGAGGGAGTGTTGTAGGTCTGTGATTGAGGGAATGGCCACTCTGACTCTTGTTTGCCTGAAGTCTGTGAAAGCAGCTTCTGGAGGAGAAAGGGCATCCCAGCATCCATATCATACAATCTATTTGTCACAACTTCACTGCTAACACTCTGTGAATTTTGCAAGTTGTGGCAGAAATAGATTAGAAGTAACAAAAATGGTGACAAAAAAGAGACAAGCCTACTCCTGTCCAACTCCTAAACCCTAGTGGTCCACAAAAATCTTTGGAACACTTCTAAGGCTGCAGGTTGCTCAGTCAGAACCACAATTCAGTTCACTGCCAACTGTACCAAGTTGCATCTGCCAATTATATACAGACAGGTTATCTACACCCTGCTGGCTGTGTGTACAGCACCTGCAGACACATCTCTCCTTCAAGACTTCTGCCCCTACTGTGCTTTAACAACACAGTTCACACTTGTGTTTTTTGGTGGTGTTTTTTGGGGGTTTTTTGTTTGTTTGTTTGGAGTTTTTTTGATTTTATTTTTTTGTATGTGTGTGAATAGGCAGGGGGAGAAAGGGTGTGAGGGGAGAATAAGTGGGCACTTAAAGGAAACACTAGCAAAGATAAAATATTACCAAGTCTAAAACAGTGTGATTTAGAAAAATTTCTTCTATGAAAGAGTAATTAGGCATTACTAGTAAATTAAAAAGGAATGATAATGATACACAGCAGCAGAGGAACTGGTAACTCCTTCACTAGGCATTGAGAGTAGCATACTAATGAGCCATGTCTACAGCATGGTATAAAGTATGCTGAGTCTGATTGATCATATGCATGATCATCTTGCAGAGATAGTTTATCACTGTTGCATCACTAAGTTCCCTCACAGAACAGCAAAGACCAGAACAAAGACTTGTAAAAAAAAAAGAAGCTATTCTGTTTATGCAACTGGCAAGTACACCAGTACTTGACTTGAAAGAGTCGGGATTAATGGGTGAACTGGAAATAACATTTTGTATTCCCATTGAGCATGCTGAAGTTAATAACAATGTGGGCCATTGTTTCAGATTTAAGGACATTTTGCAGCATACGTGTTTTGCAATGCTGCACTGCACCAGTAACTGACAGAATGGCAGTGATAGAACCAAAGCAATGTGGATGGCAGTGTTTCAGGAAATAGGGAATTTGGGAAAACTGGTAACCCAGAAACCTTGTCATAGCACAAGCTCAAAGAAAGAGAAGTAGAGGCTATTCCTTTCCTCCAGAGCTGAAAACCCAAAAATATTCATGAGGTCATCCCTGTTGCCTGCATGTGATTTCCCCTTCTGTTTCCACTGCTCTCCACATCCACTGAGTGCTGGTTACCCCACAGAAGTCGGTTTTCAAAAAGTGCATGTTATTTCACAAGAGCTTCTGAGGACAGGTGTGCTCACTGGCAATGCAGATTTTCATGCATCCTGAATATAACTGAGACCTGACTTTGTTTCTTTACAACAAGCCTCAGTTTCTGCACTGACTCCCCAAAACAAAGAGCTTACTTGCTCTTACAAAGCAAGACTTACAAGTCTTACTTACAAAGCAGCTTTGTGCCAAGTGCTGCTCTTCTTTGGGCAGTTACTGATGTTAAGTAAAAATCACATTTTTGATAAACAATAACCACATCTGCAAGATGTTCTTGTGCAGGCACCTGCTCTTCTTTTACTTGAAAAGCCAGAGTTGCATGCTGGATATTTGGCATGATGAGCCTGTCTTAGCCTCACAAATTGCAAGATTAACAGAAGGAAGTCTATCCAAACACAAAATAAAACAGATAAATCAATAATAATTACCCCAAAATTCCACAAATTTTGTAAGATTAAAGACAAATTTGTGTCAGAGCATATTCTGATTATCATCTGAAACAATACCTAATATATTTGGAAATTTTAGCTATTGATTTATGCAAAGAATGTTTAAGTGCTAATGTCTTAATTAGTATTTTAACTGGCAATACATACTTGAATAATACAATAAAAAGAACTATTAAGTAATTATGCACTTGACAATAGGTAGATTTATATATGCAAATAGTAACGAGTTGTCTAGATGAAGTTCTAAAGCCTATTTATAAAACACAGAAAGCAGCACACCTACTACTGAAAATTTATTTTCAATAGAAGATCTTTTGAACAGTGCAATTAGCTCATTAACATTTATGTTTAGAATTGAAATGCTGGAGTTGATTGACATGGAACTCAAGAGTTATACAATTCAGAAAGTCTTTTGTCACAAAAATAGCAACAGGGAGATAGATTCTGGAATCTGCTTAGAAGGCAGCCAGAAAGAAAAGGCTATTTTTTCAATGGTGAAAAAAACTCATCAAATTAAATCCGCTAAAGTCAAAGGGTTTGTTTTTGCTGCTGATTTTATTACTTTTTTATTTAATATTCTTTTTCAGAGTACCACACACATAACAAATACCAGTACACCTTCTTGTCTATTCACAAATAGACTTTTGGAACAACAGGAACATTTTAAAAATATATATCTGTAATGCTTAAAGCATTTCAGAATCTTAAGTTTCTTCTTATAACCATGCAGAAGACAGGTGAGTCACTTGACACAATGGGGACAGACAGGATCTTTTGGGAACACTGAGCAGAATGATGATAGCATTAAGTCGTAGCTACCATTAAAGCTTTATTTTTCAAACAGAATTTTATCATTAGTGTAGAATAGAATATTTTGATCTGAGCAACACAAAATTTTTTAAGTGGGATCAGCACCATTTCATTAGTAATGTGGCACAGAATTTATACACAGCTTAGCTGGTGGTTCCTAATCACATGGAGCCTCTGCAGATCAGGTCAGCTCTCAATATTTTCCTTGCCATTATTAATAGAACAATCATGATCTGGATTTGAAAACATGTAGAAGGGCACAAGTTGCTCATTCCTGTGTCAGGCTGTGCCCATTTTTTTTATGGTCTTGTTGAAAGGAAAAGCTTTTCCAAACCTTTTGTTCTCACCTGTATCTAGGCTATGATAAGATGTTTGTGTGTATCCTCAAACATTTTAGAGCTCAAGCTGCTGTAGGATAGACCTGTAAGAGCTTTATTATGGATTGGTCACTTATAGTGTTCAGTGTAAACAAGACTAATCAAGTTTAACAAGAGACAGACTGAAATATATATTAACTGAAAAACAGGCTTACATTAACTGGGCAATATTGCTAACAGAAAAAAAAAAGATTATTACAAAAAAAAAAAAAAACCCACCACAAAACACAGTACTAATAATAATGATAACGATGATACTCATGAGTTGCTCCAGAGCTTTGCTCTTTTGAAGTCAGGTAATTTACCTAATTAAAATCCAATTAAAATAGACAAAGAGCAGCAGCACTCCCTTCTTTTGTCCTGCTAGCATTATTTCTAATTAATTATGGCCAAGACTGATGTGGTTTATGTGAGGTTTGTAGCTATCTGTATGTATTAGGTATGTGCAAGCAAACTACCAGATTGGGCCCTTCTCAGGGGACCTACATGGAGGAACATCCAGCTTGGGGGTGGTAAGTACCAAAAGATGGGAACCCAGATGCTCTGTCTTTTAAAGACAGCAGATGGGCCTTTGCAAAAGCACAGCTTTATATAGTCAATTTTTGGTAAGAGCTTAGTCACCAAATAGGTTAGGTAATGATGTGGAGTCTTTCTCTTGGGCTTTATAAATCTCAAATTTAATGTATGTAAGCATTAGATGTTACATGACTGAGTTAGCTTTTAAAAAAGTAAATTATTTCTACTTTGCTAATAAAAAAATACTTTTGGATAACAGAAAATGTTTTTGGAGTTATTTTCCCACTTCAAGGGTTATCTATGAAGCCTTTGGAGTGGATGGTATGATTTTAATGATTTTATGATACCATTTTAAAAATTTATGATTTTCAAAACATTGTTGCTTACAGAGTTGGGTAACTTAAGCAGTTTGAAAGTACCTGAATTCTATGTGATTACAGGTTTGACTAAATAAAGATCACCAGCACCTTTGAACTACCAGGAGTGGTCTCCCTCAGGATGCTTCAGGAGTAACATAAGACAGAGCATAAGCCGCATAAAGAAACCAAAGCAGGGTACCTATTCTTCTGTTCAAAGTAATCATTCCACTTCTCTTTCGTTTATCAGTAAATTCTTTCTGTCAGCATGAATGAATGCATTCAGGCATGGGAGAAATATGTTTTTATTGCATTCATTATGAATATACAAGATTCTGGCATAGTATGACTGTTGAGAGACATGAAATAAATACAGATGAAGATGATTCCTTAAGCTGAAAAGACATTTGTAGATGCTGTATCCTAGTCACTTTCAGCATTGCAATTATTAGTCCATGACTAAAGATCTGAAACTCTTCTGGGCATAGAAAAGCCTGGAATGACTACATAATAAAATTCAAATTTTACCTAGCATAAACACAGCCTAATTTTACAGGGGTCTCTGCATATGTCCAGACACACGTTTGAGAAAAGAGGTCCAGTGGCCTCTTCCACTTTCTGCTGCTCTGGCAACATTGATATGAAATAAAATGTAAAACTGAGCAAAGAGATGCCCAGTCTCAATTCCTACAGCACAAATTTCTTGTAACAACACAAGTAATATACATAATAAGCTAAAAGAAGGCTGTGACACATGCAATTACAGCAGATGAGACCAGGGACTTCAGCAGAGGATCAGAGTGCCCCAGGGTATTGAGTACAAAGAAGTCTGTCTATTAAATTCTTCATGCTTTCCTATGAAAAAGTGTAATTGTCCAGACATTTTAATTTGGCTGTGCTATACTACAACCTTGATTCTCTTTGGAGAAACATGATTTTCTTTTAGGCTGTAAGTGCCGAGACTGTGTGCTGGAGAAATGCTACAGAGTATATTTTGTGGGTGAGGAAGGGGGGAGCAGCTCTTTTTCTGTTTGCACATATTTCTGTCATCATTTAATTATTTTCTTGGAAATCGATAACTCATAACTGACAGCAGCAGGAAGGTAGCTGTTTGCTGCTTTTTTTTTTCCTATTTATCCTTCCTCTAGAGTGGCTGAAATTTTGCTTGTCAATGTTGGTGGTGAAGTGTATTGTTCACAAATGAAGGAGAAAGAATATATCTTAAAGCAAGAACCAGAACAAGAAAACAAAACAAAACAAAAAGTTGATGCAGCATAGTGTTTCCCAGTGCAGTTGAACTCTCAGTCTTAGTACACATTACATGGAATTTCAGTAGGAAAAACCTCTGCAATCACTTCTCTATGGGTTCATAAGATAATTGTGTTTACCATAGTAAAAAAAAAAATGGAGGAAAGAGATAAATTTAGCATAAGGAAAATGTACCTCAGAGGAATTGGAGAAATCTTATTTGTTACAGAAATCTAAAACTGAAGTAGATGAGCATGAGAAGAACCTTCAGGCCAAAGGCTCTGCCCAGTATCTTTCAGTATTTCCAGGACTGCACAGAAAGAAACAGAACTTTAGTTTCACTTGAGGAGTACTCAGAAAAGCAAACTGAATACTTTTACTTCCAAAACACGGTCAGAGGTTAAGCAGTCCAGTATTTGAATGTAATATACTAATGTAATAGATTTCTTAAAATATATTAAGTCTGCAGCAAACTCTATGTGACTTTGAGACTAATATGTTTAGAGATGATCCTAAAAAGAGATTAGAATAGTGTAAGAACTATATCCTGAAGAATTTTAAGACTGTGTGTTTCAATCCCAGAGAACCAAAAGTACCGCAGTTAAGAAAATACCTCAAATATTTCCATAATATCTGTGTCACTTCAGAGAAAAATAGAAATGGTTTTAAGTTTTTCTGCAATGCTTATCTCATAGCTATTTACATGAAAAAGTATTGTGATTTAAACCCAGCCAGCTGCCAAGCCCCTCACAGGCATTTGCTCACTGTCCCACCACCAGGACTGGGGAGAGAATGGGAAGGGTAAAAGGAGAGCTCATGGGCTGAGATAAAGACAGTTTAGCAGGGAAGGCAAAAGTTGCACAAGCAAACAAAACAAGACAAGGAGTCAATTCACTGCTTCCCAAAGGCAGGCAGGTGTTCAGCCACCTCCAGGAGGGCATGGGTTCATCAGACATAGTGGTGACTTGGGAAGACAAATGTCATCACTCCAAATGTCCCCCCCATTCCTACTTCTTTCCCCCACTTTATATATTGAGCACAATGTCATGATTGCCTAGCCCTGTACTAGCCACTGTGAAGACAATTAACTCTCTCTCACATAACAATGATCACGTTTCCCCTAGATCAGAAGAACTATGGATAAATCTCATTTTAATTTGATATTCCCTGAATTTGAAGATATTTCTATTATAAAAACTGTATGCAAATTTGGTCTAACATTTTCCTGTTATTCGAAGTGGGATATAGAAGCTGTATGTATTCCTTCAAGCTTGTGTGGACTTGAAGCTGCCTGAAGCATATCTGAGTGATAAAAAAACATAAAAGCATACCTATCAGAAGGCTAGAATTTCAGGGGATATGAAGAGATCAGAGACCTCCTCTGTCATTCTGGAAAAAACCCTAACAAAATAAAAACAATGAATGGCCCCAGAATATGCAGAATTGTTACTTGAAGACAGAAAAATGTACTAGGCAGGTCAAAGCACATGGGAAATATTTAGAATAACTGCTTTGAAGTATTACAGTAAGGGGGAAAGAGGTGGCAAACAGTGGGAGAAAATGTGTATTTCTTTGAGTAATATCTGTAAATGCTGAGTCCAATTCAGAGTAGGAAAACAGCTAGGGGGCTAAAGCTGGTGGGGGTTTGGGAGGTGTTTTGTTCAGAGTGTTTTCCAGCTGTTGTATGCTGGCTGAGCAGCAGAGAACAGCTGGAAGGGATTTCACCACTTCATCACTATGTTTTTGATTTAAATTTGCCATTTGCTGAACATTTGCTACACTAGTCTACAGCAAGTAGGAGTTTCAAAAGGCTTTACTTATTTAATTATTTGTTTTGCTGTTTATCCCTGTACTTTGATGATAGTCACCCTCGTTTGCCCCCCGACACGTTCAAATGATTTAAACTATCTCAGGATCTGCAGAGTTTTACATGTGCACAGCAGTTTTAGATCACTTTTGCTTAGCAGAAGGGTTTCTCTTCCATCCTACTGAGTTTAATTAATACAGAATGAAAAAGCTTTCAATTGAACAGCAATCTAAGAACCTAAAGGATTAATAGGAAAGTCTTTTAGAAATAGATAAAAATTTTGAAGGATTTATGAAAGTCAATTGTGTGCTACAAGTGCACAGCTACACATTACAGTAATACGTATTTAGCTTTTCCTAAAGAAAGAGAACGGTGAGCAAAGAGCCCATATGAAGCCATTCTTGTATTTGCTGATTACATATCTGTAGAAAACTGAAGCAATATTAGCTGTGGGAAAGCATTCAATAGTGGTCTTTTATTCTCAATGGGTTAAAAGTGGACCTGTCATTTTCTTTCTTTCATGGTCTGGATTTTATGAAATCTTTCAGGCTGTTTTCTCAGTGCAATAGCCTCTAAACTGTGTCTTCATATGGCCTGAACTCTAACACTGTTTTCACATAAAAGGCTTTAGGCACAGTTACATTTAAATCCTATTGCTCAAGAGTCACACAAGAGTGTCTAGCATGGATAAACTTGAAATGTATATTTCCTCAGCTGGGAATCTGAACTGTGTCATACACAGGAATGTACCAAACCATGAAAAACTGAACAGCAGATTATCACAGAGAAGTTCTCTTGTTTAATGAGCTGAAACAAGTTTACCACAAGTCTCCTGGCCTGGGTAATTGATTAAAAAAGTAAATAACTACAGAAAATAAAAGTGTGACCATCTATAGACAGATTTTTCAGAATGGTTAAATATGGCAATAAAGGGTCAATATCAGACCAAACAACATTAGGAAAAATATTCACTATTTTTGGCACAATTGCTTAAAGTTTTAAGGTCTCTAAAAGTGAAGAAACCCATACTAACAAGGTTTTAGGGAATTAAAACAACAAATTTATGTTTAACAACATATATTAAGGCATATATGTTGTAATCCTATTAGTCAAATGTTATTATTGATGTTATTTATTATTATTGCTATTACAGCAATTCCTGGGAAACCTGTCAAAAGTGAGGTGACACTGTGTCAGACATTGCTCAAATGTATAGAATGACATGTCCTTGCCCTAAGACTTTTCTCAATCTAATTTAAGTCAAGACCCAACAAATGGATGTAATCACTGAGAAAAGAAGAAAGTGACAATAGGAATGCTACTGAACAGCCATCATACAATATTTGGATTAACGTTTTTCCTGTAGGCAAGGTTATGTTTTTGTGGGACATTAATTTATGTGGTTTTACAATGATATTCAATTATGTGCAACGTGCCTGTGCTGGCTATAGCATGCATTTCCTTTGTGCTATCTTCTGGTTTTATTTTACCTGTGATGACCTTTGAAATTACCCAACAATAAAAAAGAGTTGTAGCTGAATTCACAAATCTAAGATTTTTAAAGGAAAAAGTGTTAACCCAGGAAAACTGGAGTTTTGTTTTGCTTACACAGCAGAGATTCATAAGAAATACTAAAATTGGAGAAAGAAGAAAAAAGAAAGTCCAAATGGAAATGTGTCTGTTTAAGTATGGGAAGGAAGGCAAAACTATTTAAAAGAATGGCCATATAATAAGGGACACTGTTCCCAGGACACAGTTTTCATCAGCAAAACCAAGGAACATGTTCTTGATGTCAAAACAGAAAGGCTGCAGTCTGAAAAGCAGACAACTCATCAGCAAAGGAGGCAGCACCCTGGCTCTAGCAGGGTGGCAGCAAGGCTGCAGTGCACGACGCACACCACTCCTTCCTGTTTGCCTGCCAAGAGAAGGAGACAGGAGACATGTGTTACACACATATGCCAAAATAGGAGCAACAGACAGTGGGCAGTGATGTGCCTTAAGATTTGTGGTGACTGAAATAAGCAAGATCTGAAGCAGAGATGTACCCCAAAACAGCTGATGGCTCCTGAAGGAGAAGAAAGGTCTGTCCAGTCTGTCATCGTCAGTCGGGAGGAGCTCTGGAGACGTGGAGGACTTGACAGCTGGTGCTCGTCTTCTGTATTGTGCACAAGTGACCTTGGCCAGGCCATGCGGACACACACAGGCTGCTTCTCACCAGTACATGAGGAAGAGAGTGTGAAAACATAAAATTGACTTGCTTTAAAACCTTGAAAATAAACATATTTTTCTAATCCATAAGATCTTGAACTGAGCTTTATTATGTTAATACCACTGCAAAGCAGATGTCAATACAGTAACTAAAATCAAGACACTTGATATATGCTCTGGCAGTTGAAAATTGTATAAGAATAGAAACATATTTTTATAGCAGATCTCAAAGAAAAGGCTGGTTACCAAGTGGGTTTCAAAGGGAACTTCCTCTAGTGAAGATAGCATAGGAAATTTTAATATCAACTTTCCACACCCTTAAACTGCCCTGGGTACAACTGAGCAAATCTGTTGCAGTATTTCCAATAATTTTTTATGGAAAAATATACTTTTATACTACTGCGAATATATATTTTTATATCTACTGTGAATTGCACATTCTTATGAAATTGTATAGCACATGGACTTAGACAAAGAGTTTCTTTAAAAGAGGTTGAAATGTATAATATAATGTTAGGTGGTCTCTAATGGGAAAAATAATAGAAAACAGTCAGCTACTGCTAATGCTGTTGGACTTATTAAATCTGCAGAACTACTGCACTTTCTCTTGAGTTTGTAGACTTGTAGCCCAGTACATGAACTATTTCTATACCTCCTAAGATGCCACTGCTTTTATATTGGCCTTACACTGTCTCATGGTTGAGGGCTGTCAGTCTTGCTCTGTCTGGTCTTGTATTGGCTGGTCAAGAGCTTTCTTTTAGCTTTTTTGTCTGCAAATACAGGTTGTTTATTTTTTCTAAAGACCACGTGGCTATGCCTGATTTGACTTACCTTTGCTTGTCATTGTAGAATATACATGTTCTCTGTAGAATGCAGTAACAAAAAGTTATTCTACACATGATGAAATATTTATGTCCCTATCTTATCAATGAGTGGATTTGGCTTTGTGCAGAGGGGCAAAGGCCTGGCATTACAGCAGAGACCTTGAAAATGGGGACACAAGGTGCAATGTAGAAGAAACAGGAGATGATAAGACAAAGAATGGCAGATGACAGTGAAGGCCCAGAACCGTAAAAACTCATCTCTTGTACAGAAATGCAAATCTTGGAGCGGAAAAAGGGGAGGAAACCAGAGGCACAAGTTTAAATTGTACTGTCATTCCAACAGTTTCCTCCATGTAATAAAGCTATTTTTAAATTTTTCTTTCCCTGTAATATAATAATAATAGCAATACTAATATTAATAATTATAATATTAATTATAACTAATTTTTATGACAATGGTAAGATTTTAATTAAAACATCAATATCTTCTTGGATTTAAAAGAATTTACTTAAACCAATGATGAGACTTTCTGCATCACAATATCTTCAGGAAAAGATCAAGTTTGCTCTGCATTAGTTCCCATTTAAAGCAGCACATGGACTTACATCAGTGAAAAAAACATTGCCCTAAAACCTAGGACATGAAAAAACGTTGCCTATAGATCCCACTTCCTTGTAAATTAAATTTATTAATATAAGTTCTATTCTGGATTGTAGAATTTAATTTCTTGGCAATCTACATACAAAACCCTAAAGTTACTGGCCAAGATTAAGTCAAAAATAATTCCTTTAAGCTATCTCCTTCATTGGAACAACACTAGATTTAGATTGACACAACAAAGATCAGAGTTTGTCTCCATAACTTATCATTTCCCATTGAATAGTGGTCTAAGTGACAGTAAAGGGCAAAGGGTCCAGGTTATATAGAATATATTTTAGAACTGTTGGTATGGATTAGCAAGGATGGGATTGTGATTGGAGATTTTAGTATTTTCTAGGTACAGCACAAAACTGTCTGACAGTTCTCAGCTCGAATCTTCTAAATACAGGAACTGAAAGAGCATATCTTAAATTAAATCCTGCTCAAATTCTATTCATCCACCTGTCTGATGTTGAAATAAATACTTTATTCTAGCTCAAGCCTATGTCTAGGTTTTGCCAGCCTACTGACCTATAGGGCTTTGGAACAGCAAGAATGTTTCTACAAAACATAAGGATCTACATTTTCTTTCATTAAAAATAACCTGCTTTAATGTGTGTACATTGGCACAATGCTGCCACAAAAGGTTAAATATAGCCAAAAAGAAAAGATTTATTTTAATTCAAATAAAACATGAGTTTATAAAAATTAACTGTTGTCTATTTAAGTGGCATCCAATATGGTATTAAAAATATAATAATGGCAGCTTTATTCCAGTCTGTCTACTGGCAGTGCCAGCTTCTGATAGGAAGAGCTGTGTTTATCTCCAGTCACTAAACACACAGCCAAAGCGTCTAGTCTGGTCTCTGGACAGCAGCTTCTGTTGGCAAAATGGTAGAACAGTTCTGGCTCTCTCTTTTTGCCTTTTTTTTTTTTTTTTTTGAATGAGTGCTAAGTAAGCAGAACAATAGACAATAGGTATAAGCAGAACAATAGGCAAAAGGTATAAGTTGCATTTTGTGCAAAATATTGATCGGTATTCCTCAGAGGATGTACACCAGGCAGGTTCAGGAGCTGTTCTTTACATTTCACAGAGGGGACTTTCTTCTTGTCGACAACTTGGTTTGGTTGTGTTTGTTTTTTTTCCATCCTAATAGATTTTGGTGAAGCAGCAACTGCAGACAACCTCCAGCCTTCCAGAGCTTTTGATAATAAACATGCTTTTTTAATGATTTCTGCAAGTCACACATCCTCCCTATGATGCTTCACAGACTTAAGGTTTGTGGTTTGGATTATTTTGTCCAAAAAAAGTTTATTTAATATGTTTGAATGTTAAATCTCAGTAGTGTCTTATCTGAATGAGATTGCTGTTAGCAGCCATGTAGGTACCACCTCTACCTCCAATAAATCATATTTCAGACACATTTGCCTATGTTAATATAAGTTATTTAAATTTTTAAAGCAATATTTTTTACCCAATGTAGTTTTCTATGATGCTGCTTAACTATAAATTAACTCCTTTCACATCTGTACCTGTCACCAGGTTGCTTAAAGACCTACCATGAAACCTTTTTCTTAGATCTGATATTTGTTAATGAAACCTTATATTTATTAAGCTTTTATTCAAGTCTAATATATTAACATGAAAATCATGAAAAAAGTTGTCAAAAGTGCCAGCTGCACTATATGAACATGCTAGGGAATTTGGTAAGAATGTATTAGGCATGAATGAGTAATAAGGAGACTCAATTTCATCCCTTTTTATTCACACTGGGAAAATAATTCCAGAAATAAGAAAAAAGGTAAATGGGGGGATTTAAATAGGTTCCTTAATCAAAACCAACAAAATCAAAAGAGAAAATAAGTAAAATATAAAATATTATATATATATAATGAGGCAGAATTTTAAATTTTTATAAATAATGTGGATGCCGTAGTTTCATTACTTATTTTACACCATCACATAATGACATGCACTGAAGAATAAACACAATATAAAACAAAACTGAAAGAGCACCATGCTGGGTTTCCAGTCTGAGAAAGCTTCAATGAAATGTTTTAACTACAGGTCAGCTGAATGTTACTCTTTTTTTTCCAGCTACACCTAGAATGTTTTATTCCAGACATCTGAAAAGAATTCTAGCAGAAACAAGTATATAACATATTTTCCATTCCTACTTTCAAAGGCTTCTCATCGACCTACCAAGCCCCCTACTCTTCCCACACCTAGAAATTAAAATATTTTAACATATCCTCAAACTTATAAATAATTCTTTCAGATCATATATATTTTTAAAAAACTGCTGTGAAGAATAAAGAAATGTGAAGACAAGAGAGTGAACTGGGAAGAAAAAAAATAATGGAAAGCCAGATAATGCTACAGATTCACATAAACAAAAGTTATCCTCCTTAATAAGGTGTAACAAGAGGTACTTGGAAATAAACTTCTCTCTCAAGAGTTCCACAATAAAATATATTTCACAAGGTGGAGTCCACGTACAGCTTGGTGACCACTAGATGTATCCCAGACACACAGCCTGGAGCTCTGAGAACCTGATGGCTTCCTCCCAGCTCAACAGCAGCACTCATCTCTGCACACTACTTACTACCAAGCCGCAGGACAGGAGAGCCTGTGAGCCTCTTGTGGGTATCTCCAGAGAAGGCAAGGGTAACACATCTTACTGGGGTCAGGTACTTTCTTGAGAGAATGAGAAGTGGCAAGGTTGAATGGATCGATGAAGCTCAGAGCCCCTGTGAGGACTACAAAACATCTCTCAGGCATCTGGTAAGTGACAATTTCATTAAAATATTTTAGGGAGCCCAGTCTGAATTTTTCCTTTCCTTCTACAGCTGTTGTAAGAAAGAACTGGCAGAGAAAGGGAAGATTCAGAAACCAAGAAGAGACTGGGATTTAAGTCCATCAGGGTAAGAAGACATCTGGACTGCATAGACGCAAGAGGAAATAGGCAATATATTATTAAAATGAAGGAGCAAGGGGTCTGCAGGTCCTCCAGTTTTACTTCTTGTGAAATTACTGTTGATACATTTAGTCACAGAAAACTAGGTGTAGAAACCCCCTTATCTGTACTGAAGTCTTAACCTGAACTGCAAGCCAGCTGTTCAGTGCACTGCCCACAGCTATATTTAGTCCAGGGCTTTGTTGTACCACGTCTTCCTGAGCCAATTAGACTTGACATTTTGCACACTCCCTAATTAAAATGCAAATGAAGGGATGAATTATGTACAAAAACAGATTAGGCAGGTTAATTAAGAGGAAAACATACCTAGACCCCAAGTTCACTTTTAAGTGGATTTTAAACATAACCTGCTGACACAACTGAATGCAGAGTCAGGACACAATATGGTGCTTCAGTGGAAAGGACCTTTGTCTATAACAAATGTGAGGTCCCCAGAGGATTGCTTCTATAATTGTTCTTCTGCATTTCAGATAAATTAGTGAAGAGATGTGTTTTATTCCTGCCTTTAAAATTATGCCTCATTCTTCTAACACACATTCTCAGACCGGCTATCTAAAAATTTGTCCAGCAATAAAACATTCATAGTAACTGCACCGCATGTACCTTCAGTGTATCCATCCCATCTGCAGTTTTCAATGCTAGCGATCAGAGCTGAGTTAGTGGACACTTGAGAGGCTGGCCTGCTCCTCTGAGCACTTTCCTGATCTCTTCCACAACAGAAAATTAGAGAAAAATCAACCAAAAAGAAAGCAGGTACAATAGAATGACCTTGCATGTACTTGTATAGAGGTGGGAAAGGAAGAGATCATGTGAAAGCATTTGTGTTCAAGACTTGGAGAGGAATCAGACAAAACCAGTAAGAGTGCTTTGTCTGCCCTTTTCTAAGGTAGTATTTCTCTGTCTTCAAAGCAATCCATTTATAAACACTGTGCCATATTTATTTTTTTACATGTACACTTAGAATTATAATTATGCATTATGTGCTTTTAGTAAGCAAGTACAAGTAGACCTTTTAAAAATTACTTAAAACAAAACTAGCCCTCCAGAGTTTATAAAAACATTCCTCCACTTTCCATTTTCTGGGTCTAAGAGGATGCCAAACTTGAAAAGTATTAGTCAAAGCAGGGAAAAGTGTGCAGCCTGCAGCAAACTTTGAGAAAGTGGTTCAGGACTGCAGGATGAAAGATTTGAGAAAATGATCCAGCACTCCAGCATGTCTGAATATTATTTTTAATTGCAGAAACTCACATTCATAGGCTGTGTGGGATCTGAAGAGTCATTTCACACACTTTTATAGAAAAATAAGATGATTGTTGAATATCCAATTTAGAGCTTGATTCCTAGTTTACCGTAGATTTCCTGTATAAGCTGGGTAACCAGTTCCAGTCCTGATTTTTAAAGCCAGTTAACACACAGCTGTATTAACACACAGACAGGTGCTTTTGAAAACACAAAGGCACCATCTGCATTTTAGGTTGCTAAACGCTTGAAAATCTGGCTCACTATTCAACTGAGTTGCAGAGCCATCTGTAAAAAAGGAAATAATCAGGTTCCTTTTTTCCTACATTTTGTCCATTTATATATGTTTTTTTCATTAGACCTGCCTTCTCTCTCTCTCTCTCTCTCTATATATATATATATATATATATGTGTGTGTGTGTGTGTGTGTGTCTAGTATGACAGATGTTTTATTTTAGTTGTGGCATCTAGGTACTACAGAGAAAAAGATGCTTTCTGGAGGATACACATTGGGTACGAAATACAAAATTTTGTGCAAAAATAAATGTATACAGTGCTCCTCAGTTTAGGACATTTATAGCTGTGAGAAAAGTCATGTTCCAGAGCATGTTCTTAGTAGATTTCAGAATAATATTTGAGTGATTTGAAACTGGGATGCCACTTGTCTTCATCAGCGGAACAGTGGATTCAAAGGCCCCCAGAGTCTCTCCAGTCCTAGGCCCTGTGTACTGTGGCGTATTAGACTTCATAGCACATTTTGACTAAATCCTGAGCACTCAATAGTGGCCAGAAAATTGCAGTAGGGAATCATTTGACATTTACTATTTCTACTTGGATCTGTATTTTTCTTGCAGTGTGCAATGCGAAAAGCAGTTGGCTTGGCAGAAATTATCTTGCCAAGTCTGTTCCCACTTGTTTCAGTTACTGCATGTCACTAGATGATAAACTAGAGCTTCTGAAGGTTTGGAGCATAAGAAGCAAAACAGAGTTTTGAGCTGAATGTCAGCTGGCAGAATTCATCCAAACTTTAAGTTATCAAACATACCAAGCAGATAACCACAAGGGATGTATGTGAATTGGAACAGGGTCCTTAAGATCACAGGTAAGTTACTGAGCAACTCAGAAATATAAACCACAAAACCTCTTGCAGCAATCAGCTTTCTCAACAGACTGGATTTCCTGAGCATCCTGAGTAGCTACATGTGGGGTTCAGGAGCAGAAAAAATGATTTTTAAGTTTTTTAGTAATGTAATAACGTGGGCTCTTGAGCACAGTCCAAGTTGCCTCTGCTGATGCTGCCAGGGAAATGGTGGAATGAATTCCGTCAGGGAAAACCCAGCAGTGAAGTGGGAAGGCACAGCCCCAGCTATGCAGGGGGCAGAGCAGGCTCTTAGAACTTAAAACTGTTTTTATCAACCATCATCGAATTCTACTGGAGAAACATTTCGTCTTCTCAGATTTGAAAACATCTCCTGGTGACAGAGATTATAATTTTGCTTTTATATCCAAACATGAATTGTGAAAACAGAAAGCTGATACTCTTGTTTTTCTTGCTTGTTTGCTTATTTACTTATTTTAAAGGAAAGAAAGATAGGATATATTATAGAGATAAAGAAAAGATTTTGATAACTTTTTTCACTAGAGACTTCCCAGTAGATATGAACTTTATTAATTTGAGCAGTACGTTGTGTCCAGCTTGATGATGGGAGAATCAATAATCTCCTGCACTGGTGGATCACATCTGAGAAGCACACAGACCCAGTTATAATGCTAGGTTTTCTTGCTAAAAATAATTCTTCCCAGCAACCAATGTCTGGACTCCAGATTTCCCCATTCCCAGTTAACTCCTCTTCCAGCTTCTCAGAAAGTACCCTTGCTGCAAGTATTATCTATTTATGTTCTAGTTTTCTCCATGTCTAATGTGCCTTAGAAAAATGCAGCAGTTCTGAGAAGCTGATGAATCAGCTGAATCTTGTTTCCACCAGTATGAAAAATCCCTCACTGCAGTGCTCACAGACTGCCTTTGAAATATCACTTCTTATTTGTGGATGTTCAAAAACATTCAAAATTTGAACAAAATTCCAAAACACTTAGGGCTTGGAAAGGAGAATTTTTTCTGAAAGACAGACCCTAAATTTCTGGAAAAGCTGTGATACTGCAAGGTCTGTTCCACAAATGCCTTATTAAAAGACATTAAGTGGGAAGATAATATCATTTCCTTTAAGCAGACAATTCCTTTTCCACTATATTACACAATTCCTTCATATTTATTTCCAGGAACATATACATACATACATACATGCTTATATATATATTTATATATATATGCATATACACGTGTAAAGTCAAGGGAAATTAATAGGCCCTGTTTGTAGATATTAATATTCAGAATTCCATCAGCATTCAGTGCATTGGCATTTTACTCCAGTCACCAACAGTGAAATGTCAGACATTCTAGGAAACTATCTTACCTCTGCAAAAATATATGTGGCTTTATTATTACTCTAGTTACACTGCAGCAGCGTGGCTTCTGACTGTGAACAACAAGATGATGACTGCATTAGTAAATCCATTCAGAGCCAACCCAGGGCCTGACACTGTGCTGTAATTACACGTAAATGCTCTCACCATTGCTTAGAAGTTTCTGTTCTTCCTGCTGACATTCTTTCCAAGTATAATAAAATATTACACTAACTTTGTCAAAAGCATGAGAAAGATTTAACAGAAGGGAACAAGATTCTATGTGATTAAATTTGGCACAAGGAGAGAAAATGGCTTTCATCCCAATAACAATCCTCCTTGCAGGAGGGATTCTCAGGTCTGTGGAAATATTTTAGCCTGGAATTTGAACAGTCATTAAGTGACTTATATCCTCACTGTCCACAGATATTCACTGGCTGTTAGCACTTTATTAAAATTGCTAGCTTCAAAGGCCTGGTTTATTTCTCAGCTTCCTGCATAAGCAATGACAAACTCCATGCAATGAACTCCAAGACCAAATATGAGTTTACAATGTCACAGAAATACTTTACTAAAAGAACAGCAAAAGATACAAAGTACAAGAATTAGGGCTACACATTCAAGATTTTACACAGGGTTCTCTCCTTCCCTCACACAAGGAATATTGATGTAGTTAAAACTCCATCAGTATGTGATGAGCTAATGGATAATGGGGTTCCATTTTTCTTTTGTCGTAGGACCCTGTCTTATGCAGGGGAAAAGGGATTCTGTGATTAATTAAAACTGCTCAATGATTATTTTCTGTTAGTTCCTGGCATATGCAGATTTTGCTTCTTCCTTTCAAGTGATCAAGTCTGAGAACATGCAGTTCACTATAGTTTTGTTTTCTATGTGAGCAAATATGGAAGCATCTCTAGTCTTTTAAATAAGGATGTAAAAATTAAAAACTGTATTGGAAAGGCTTAATTTAGGAAAAACAAACAAAAAACCAAATGAACAAACAAAAAAACCCACTACAGTAAAAGGAAATTCAAAGCCACATTGAGGAGAGAAGTTTGTGTTGGAGGTAGAAGTTTGTGTCTAATGTTTTATGAATGCCTCTGTAAAGCCCAGTAGATAGTAGAACCAGTCCAGAGAAAAGCTGGGATCCACACCTGTAATGAAGAGTTAGAAATTTCTATTTCCACCAGTACAGTGTGAGACCAGGCCTACTTTTGCTACACTTTCATGAAGTTCATCTTCAACACAGATGTTGTAGCATGACTGGAGATCAACAACATGCTGTACTTACTATTGTTGTATTGCTCTGAGACAGGACAATGATTTTGCTCCTGTTCTATAGCATATATCTAATGAAAGACTATATAGACTCAAATGAAGACAACATATTCAGATTAGTAATTTAACCTAGTCATGTCAGTCTAAAAGATCACCAAAATTACACAGGAAGCCGAAATTCAGGAGGGAGCTTGAACCCTTGGTGAATGCCTTCAAAACCAGACAGTTCCCACATGGACTCAGATTGTGAACACCTCATCAACTTCACACATTCGACTGCCTTTCTTCTTTTAGAAATACAGCTTATAGAATGAATCACACCTTTAAATACTATTTAAGTGTATTCATTGAAAAAAATTCAACAATATCTAATCAATGTCACAAATCTAACAGTGAAATAAATTGATTTGTTGTCAGTAAGTCTCTGACACATCCTAATTGATTTTGTAAATCTCTCTTGTGTTGAGCCTTTCTTTTCCACTGAGGAATACAGCGGGGAAATACTGCTTGGTACAAGAAGCATAGATGGAGAACCCACTGTACATTTGTTCATCAAATGGCTTGAGGACATCTAATTTAGCATTCCCAAATGCTTAAAAAATGAAAGAAATCATATAGAATGAAATGTAAATAAATATTTAAGTATATATCATTCAGCTTTGGATTGGCAAAATGTTGTAACACAAGAGAGGATTGAAATATGAAGAAAAGCATGTGCCTAAAAACATTTCCCCATATCTTGCCATTTTTTCTAATTTGTTGCGCACTCTTAAAACCTGGCTTTCCTAATCAAAACATAAGATTTAATAAGAGCTGCAGCTGAACAGAACAAAATCACCACACTCTCTAATATTGCAAACATAATTAACTTTGAATTATGTGAATTAACCATGCCTGAAAAATTATCATTCAGCTCTGAAATTAAATTCTTTCATACCATTAGATTTGTTTGCTAAGCTCAAGTAGGCAAAAGTAGTATTTAATAAAGTAATAACGATGCTCTGCTGAGAGTGTTTTTGAGATATATATGGATTTATCCAAAATAAATCACGGAAGTGCTATTATTAGTTCACTTGCAAATACTGTAAAAAGCTGGATCTGCATAATAATATTATAAAAAAGTTTTATGTCACTACAGGTTACTCTATGCCTCTTAAACTTATTTTTCTGGTTATCTCTTTACTTTGATCTGGTAATATCTCTATTTATCCATGCATGCAATGCACAGTATAAACATGTTCAACACAGCTCAGCATCAACTCCTGAAGTAGTTATAATCTGAAATTGGCCAACTTTTTACTGCTTCAGAGTTATTTCTAACAATATGCTGAATGGAATTGCAGTCCCATAGGTTTTGGCTATATAATTTTTCACTCCCTACCTTCAAACTGACAATTTGATGGTTATCATGTTCCTCCTTCTTCCTCACTAAACTAATATTCATAAGTGAAAATCTTTGCAGTGTCCTAGAAACTTACAGCTCAAAAGGATAGAACCAGGACAAACAGGGTATGAATTCTAATATATCTCCTGAAGGATTCTGATAAGCCCTCTAGATTTACTTACTGAACCAAACACCAATACAACCTAACAAGATCCTTTCACAGTAAGGATTTCCATATTCATTCAGTACCAATATTGTAGAAAGGTGTAGATGAGCAGAAAAATCTAACTGGTGGCATTACAAATATAATATCTCTTCACCTTGAAGAATTTCTAATATTAAACTCAAATTAGTAAATTTCCTATCTTGAGAGGCTTGTGATAACCTCGTGGTAATCTGGTGACAAATGTTTGCAAAACAATTTCTGACAGCTACCCTTCAAAACAAACAGAAAAAAACAACCAAAAAAACCCAAAATCCAAGAGAACGAAGCAACCAAAATAAACCTATACATCTTCATCTTTCAAAATCTTTTCAAATTCTTGGATTTTGTTGCATACAATGCTTGCAAGAGTCACAGTGATTACCTCTCTTAGGCAAGAACAGTTGAATCCCACATCCCTCTACTCCTTGTGTGATAACCAAGTCTTTTTAGCCACTCATTTCTGACTCATCTTACTGCATCCCATTTTGTAGTAAAGGGAGGCTTCCAGAGTCTGTCTGGAGCTGAATTTTTCCCAGTCATGACAGTTTGGATAAATCCTTTTTCGGATCTTTTCTGCACTAGTTGGCAAGAAAGGATAAAGATAGGGACAAGCACTGGATATTTTCTTCATCAGTGATACATTCCAAAAGAAATGGAAAACCATTCTTTGGACATTGATACTGCTTAGAAGCAAAGGAAGGAGTTAAGCCCTCCTGAGGCTGTGGACCCCACAGAGTATCCCAGAGTGTACTTCCATGAGAACCTTTGTATTTGTATCTGTTGAGTTGAGCAACACACAGGTAAAGTGCTTTCTGTTACAGTACTTTGTGCAGATCTGTTACAGTTTTGACACCATTTGATGTACTTTTCCAAGCATTATGTAGAAGGGTTGTTTTGGTGGAGCAATAATAAAAAGCTGCCTTTCATTTAAGGCTTTTGGCTCTGCGATTCTCTTGTTCATGGTGCAGTAATGAGCAGGGAAATCCACTGTTCAGCTTAACAGTGAAAGAACTATGCTTTTAGATACATGTTTTTACCTCCACCTAACCCCGTGAGAGTTTTTCAGATTTTGCTTTTAATTCTTGTCTAGTAGATGATTGCTTCCTGAGGAAGCTGCCTTAATCAAGCAGGAGTCAAGAGAAAGAAAGAGGGGACTAACTTTTGCCTATAACCATCCAAAAAAAAAAAAAAATTAAGAAGCATTCTTCTGAAAAAGCTGGCCAGCCAAACAACTTTTAAGAAGTTCTGTTTTGTTTTGTTTGTTTTTTTCTATATGCTGCTTGAAAACATAATATAAGTTATTTAAATTCTGTATGTGGCATGCTAAAATATTCCAGAGACAAGGGAAACGGGTATATTGTCTTTCATATTTGTTCATAATCAATCTGGAAATAAAAATATTGAATTCTGAGATACACGACAGCAGAATGATCTATTCCACCCATGCAGATTTCTTCTTTCAGCATTTAATGTGTTGGTTAAAGCAAGAAATATTCACCGATCTTCTAAATGATGGAATATATCAGTCATAAATAATTGGAGTGAAGTGCCATGGATGTACCTATCTCAGCGTGTTGAAATAGCATAATTTCATACAGGCAAACAGAAGTATATATCCGCTTATTTAGCAGACAATGATGTCTTCTTTAAAGTTTTATACTTACTGGTTCTTCCTGAAGTTAAGAAAAATGTATGCTCACAAGAACATTTAAGGGAAATAATATGCAACTTTTTACTGTCATTTCTTCAAGTAAAAGTGACCTTCACTAACGCTCCCACTCCCATCTGAATTAAAAGAATAATTTAATGTTTTTTCTATAATGGAAGGCAGTGAAGTCTAGTTTGTAGTGATCATCAGATAACACAGGAGGACACCAATTTCAGTGGACTGAGTTAGATGGGTTAAAACAGGTTCTGAGCATGAAAGCACAAAAGTGATTCAATTAAGTGTAAGTGTATGGAGACCATCAGAGATATGCTGGCAAAGGCAGATAACATTTCAGGTTGAAATAGATCAGTGGATTAAAGTTAGTACTGATATAATCTTGTGCCTCAGGTAAGAAAAAGTTGGATGTCTTGTTGCAGGAACCCTCATTAGTGTTAATGCTGAAGGATAACACCAATAATGAAGTGTTTCAGAGCAGAGTGGTCAACGAAGAAATATTTCCAAACTTCTATATAAGGTATTTCCTAACTTATTCAGAAGCTGACTTTCTAAAAAGTTAATTACCAAACTATCTTTAACTGTAATGTAAATTCACATAATGATGTGATCACTGATGTAATATCTTACTAATAACTAGAGACATATTTCTGGGATGAATATAGAAATGGCATGTGGAGGTTTCTTATTAACGCAGGAATATCCATTTTATTTTTTTCTCTCTCATTTTATGTAGTATAATTTTTTTTTGTCTAGGAGGCTAAACTCCACAATTTTGTAAAGGTCTTTATAAAGACTATTGAGTTCCCAAGGTTTCAAATTCAGAAAAAAAATGTGTTTCAAAATCCTTGCAAAACTTGTTTTGCCTAAAGCTACCTGCAGCCTTTATTAAATTTATTCCTTGGTACAGAACAGTCAAAAAATAAGATGCATACCTTGCCTTACTTTTCTAATTTTTCTTTTTTTTTGCATAATGCTTATGCAAAGCTGAGTGGGGAGATTCTTTTAAAAACTCCCTTTCCACTCTCAAAGACTTGTAAATTTGTCAGACAGGCATCAAGCAATTTAAATTTAATTAATTGTTCCCAAAGGAGCATTGTTTATCTTTGGATCTTCTTGTTCTCTTCAGATTACATATAAGGAAGAGGTCATGAGAAACTTTGATTTTCCTTAAACCTTTTTGTCGCAAAATCACCAGCAGTTTTTGGATAGGAAAGAAAATTCCTATACTTTCTTCTGAGACTTTGGTGCAGAAGTCTGAAAGGCAGGGAGACAGGATCTCCTGGCGCTTCAGAATAGTGGGTGCTTCTCTGGCACTAAACATATTTCCAGTCTTCTTAAACAGATCTCAACTGGGGCAGTTCACAGGCAAGTCAGAGTTCATTATCACCCCCATTTGGGGGTGGAAATGGACTGGGTTTCTTTCTCAGCTCCTTTCTAACCTAAATGATTATGATTCTGTGTCTATGATTCAGACGCTGTCACTTAACAAAAATAGCCATGTCTGCCAGCAAATGTCAGGCCCATATTTAGAGACAGCATCTTATTTAGATGCCAAATTTCTACAAATAATTTTGCCTACTATTTTATGGGTTGTAAGAGGCCAAAAAGGGAAGTAAATGATAAGAAGAGCACAAAATGGTAGATTCACTACTACATCTGTATTTCACCCAAAGCTCAAATTTATAACCCAGTGCAGTTAATTTAGGTACTGCAATTACGTATTTAGTGGACCTCTAGGAAATGGTGAGTTATCTCTCACTCCTTTGAGACTGTAAAGAAACATCTACAGATATTAAGATCCCAAGTAGATGAAGGAGTCAGTTAACTTGGGTCTTTTGTGTCCACTTTCTCAGAAGAATTTAACAGTTAAAGAAATTTTCTAGGAAGCTGAGGCCTGAAATTTAAGTATTGTTCTTCCTGAAGAAAAGTCAGACTACTTTTTGCAACCCAGATTTTGCAGTAACCTGCTCTGTGCACTATAATGGTACATCTTGAGTGCAAACAATCTTGAGAGAAAATAATTATTCTTTTTCTTTCTTCTCAAACTAGGAGCTGACAAAATCAAACCCTGCTTTGACACACCTATGTCCTAGACATAATTTAAAAATCAGGTAAGAAATAAGGTATAAGCACTGGAAAAAGCAGACAATAAGGATGGGGGAGAGGAAGGGAAATGTGGATGGGAAGGTGTCAACTTCAGTTGGGGAAGACTGGTAAGGAATGGATAAAAACAATTTTAAAAAGCTAATGCTGATAAAACTGGATAACTATGACATATAGTATATCAAAGACCAAAGGTTTAAACATACAAAAGTGCTAAAAATTTATCAGGATCAGAAAAAATTATTAGCACAATTCTGAATAATTTTAAAATTTCTGATGAGAACAGATGAGAACACACAGAATCAACATTGTCTTGCATAAGTGCCAGAAAACTTTCTTTTTCTCACTTCAAGTGATTTACCTGAAAGCTTTCAGTCAGAGTTAAAAAGATCTTGTAATTAATGACATGCAAGTCTGGCTGAGCACATGCAAGTTCAGCTTGCATCCCACTGCTGAATGGCATTTTTGGAATATTTTCCTAGTTATATTCAGAGCAAAACAGTTCACAAAAATGCTCAGATCAGAGTGCATTGACACAAATAAAGCAGTAGCAAATCGAAGCTAATAGTCTATTAAACAGCAGCTAAACCCCAGCCAAGAAAAATTTTGAGTATTCTGCTCTGAATAGAGCCTGTCACACATTTCTGGATTTTTGTTCAATGATGGTTTATTTTTAAATGATCTTTCAAATAGTAGTGAGGTCTATATATGTCAAACCAAAAAGCAGAACAAAACACCATGTGCATGTGCATGTTAATGAACTATAATTACATAATTATTATTATTATGCAAAACAGAAAAGCAGATGTCTTTTTTTTTTAATTTAGAAGAAGGCATTTCTGAAAACATCTGAGCTAACCTTGTGCAAAATGGATAGAGGGCACCTCATGTATCACTTCTGCATGCAGAGGATCAGTAAGGACTGCTCTGCAATGAGACATCAGGATTTTCCATTAAGGTAAGAAAAAGAATATCTTTGGCTTAAAGGGGACTTACCTAACCTTACCCAGCTATGAAGTCTCAAATACCAAATTAGCAGAAAAAAAGAGTTTAAAATTGACACAGGAAGTTCAGCATCAACAAATCACAAGTGTTGTTGAAGAAGCTCCAAAAATGCTGTAAAGCTTAAGAAAAACTGCAGTGGCATATACCTTAACACATTTCCTCCCACAAGGAGCAAGAAAACACACTGAGAAAAAGAACATAAGAACTGAGCATAGACTGAATTTTAGCGCTGACGTAACTTCCCACTTTCTAGAAAAAAACTGTTTAGGAACTATTAGCTGAATATTTTTCTCTTCTGAAGAAGTCTCTTGTTTTTAAGACCTCAAACTGTCCTTGAGTCATGCTGTTCCTTGGGTTCCATCTAAAGACCTGTATCTTTATACATCGATATGTGACTTCAAGCAAGCTTTGGTGATACAACAGTCTATTTTTATTTTATGAAAACCTTTCTTACCCTTAAAGTTTGTTAAAATCCTATTTGTAATATTGTTATCACCATACAAATCTGGCCTTCAACACCACGTCCCTCTTCTGTTTGTGGCATTCCTGCAGAGGGCCCCTGAGCCTGCCAGGAAAACTTCTAGGCCAATGCCTTGGAAGAATCTGCCATAGGCTTTGGGAAAGCCTCATGGCTTAGGGTGAGCAAAAAGGCTTCCCCATGGTGTTCTACAACATTATGTTAATCTACCTCAGTTTTGCTGTTCCCGTCAGCCTGTGGGCCTTGCCCACCTTTATTGTTCATGTATGTCCCTGGTTCTTGAGGTTTCTCCTTTCCCTGTTTCCCCTTTGGTCATGGTATTGTTGATGCTCCATCCTTATGTCCCCTATAGGCCATTGCTCTTTGGCCTGGCCTCGTACTGCCCCTTGCCCTCAGACCATTGGTTCCTGACCACATACTTAACCCTGGTACTCCTTTGATCTTGGTCTTTCTGTCCCTAAAAACCTTCAGAGTGTGTCTGTAAAATAAACTGCTCTGGAACTTTATACAGGAGGCTCTTCCTGCCTTTCTTCACTGAAACAGCCATGGTGTGTGTGGTGTGTGAGGACCTGCAGCACACTTTATGCTAATTACTTAATTGTGATGGATTAACTGATACCACAAAGCTTCATTCTGAGTGTAATGGAGAACAACTGTGACTACTTGCATCTTGTTAAGTTAAAGAAATTCCATGCATGTGTAGAAAGAAAGTAAGTTCAACATAGCTTCTTTGCCTCTGGAAGTCGAGGTTGCCAAGATTCACTATTGTTCTGCTGCCAGTAGCTGTCTACACTGGCAAAACCATCATCACTTCTTGAGCTAGTTCACAGGGTAGGGAACCACTGAGAATCATGTCTCAGCTTTAGTTCAACAGCTCCTTACCTGCATTGGTGTTTACTTTCTGTTGTAGGTACAAATATGAAGGAATGTTTTGTTCATTAAAAAATCAGTGTGTTTTACTCAGTTTTCAGAGTCAAATGATACTCCTTTCTTTTTTTTTTTTTTTAGTGTAGTCATTCCATTTCTGCATAACTGCATCCTGATGCTGATGTTAAGCTCTGTATCTGTTGCTTTCACACTCGTAATGTTCCCTGACATTCTGGTACCCTGTCCAATTACTGTTTCTATCCATTGCTTATTCCTCAAATATGTGTTCTTCCCCCATCCTGTTCCCCAAACTGCAATGATGGGTTTGTTTGTTTGTTTGTTTGTTTGTTTGTTTGTTTGTTTGTTTGTTTGTTTGTTTGTTTGTTTGTTTGTTTGTTTCATCTGGGTGTTTTCTTGGAATTAAATAAAAAGTTATCAGGGAATACCTGACTCAGGAAATCAAACTCTTGGAAAATTCTTAGCAGCTTGATCTTCAATACTAAGTCTTTTTAAGCAATCTTGAACATAGAAAACCCTGCCTTTAGTGCATGGGTTTAATGTAAATGGACTCATGTCCCATTTCCCTTATCACCTATTTGAGAATTTAGAGGGTTAGTGTTTTTTTCCTTAGATGTAGCTATCTCAGACTTGCAATACAAGTAAATAAATAACCCAGAACCACAGCTCCCATAAACCCAGAATATCTCAGTGATGGTAGCATAGTTGTTCCAGTTAGTATAAAGTGAGACCCACATCACTGTTTTTCTAATTGTTTTTATAGACCTGAGAGATTAAATTTAAAAAAATCTACATTGTTCTGAGGCTACCATTGCAATGTTCTCTCTCCATTTAATGTATTGAAATGTCCTAGTGAGTTTATTTGCAGATCATTTCAAATGTAAATAAGTAGAGATTTCCCAGAGGGCCTATTCACACAGTATTTAAAATGTGAAACACATTACTTGTCCGATCAATACTGTACTGTCTCATCTAATAAAGAAAAAATCCAATATCAAACATTTTCCTTGTTTTTTTAGCAATCTGGAGTATTGTACCCAGTAACAAAACATGAATATTCATTTTTCCTCCAAAAATATTTTGAACTGAAGGGAAACCATAAATTCACCCCAAAAGGCTTAGGAAATGCATGTTTATCTCAAAAATAAGTATGTAAATAAAAATACTGGTTTGAAGTTTGAATAATAGTAAAGTAACAAAACAGGGACAAGAGTTTCCTCTCCTGTCACCTGAAACCAGAGGTTATTTTGCTGGCTTTTAAGAAACATTATACCTTCAGAAATGTAAGTAGAAAAGAGTGCTCAGGGGAGAGCTGTCTGTTCTTCAGCACTTTTGGATTACATTTTAGATGAAAAGGTTTGAGAATCACTTTCTAAGTGTGACAAGTTCCATGATATAGTTACATATTAAAATTCCAGTTTTGGAATAATTATAGCCCCTTGATTCTTCAATGTTTCAAACTTGCAACATAAGTTTATGTGTGGAAAAACCCCAAAACTACATCTGTTAAGTCTTTAAAATATATGCCTTCATATGTGAGCAATATTTACCTGGAATGATTTTTTTGCAAATCTTACTCCTTCCTGCTTTTTAATTTCTCATAAGTATGTCTCCATGTGTTTGGAATGAAAAATTAAATAAGTAGGAAGAAAATGGACAGCCTAGCTTGCTTTTTAAAAAATATTTTTATTTGTCAACAAGTAAATGTCAGACTCCAGATGACTAGGCTAATATTTATGCACATTTCATAATCACCTAGAAAGTTGTGTTCTCAAAGTATTTCCTCGAGTTTTGAAATAAAGGTCAAGCCTAGATTAACGTAATGATTCACTCATGCCAAAAATCTAAAAGTGCTGTTCCTGTCTTGTTTATTTTTCTCCTGATTAACACATAAAGCAAGTAATTTATTTTTCAAGTTGTAGACTAAATTTAGAAAGTTAATTGGCCTGTTGTCTAAGAGATTAGTTGCATCAGAAGAAAAAATGTTATACCATTAATAAAGATTTTAACTGTATATCGTATGTTGGGGTATGTTATTTACATAAATGTCTTCTTGCAGATGAGGTTCCACTTGATTTTCAAACCAGAAGGTTCCACTTGATTTTCTCATTTCCTAATGAGAAATTACTGCACTCAGTTACATATAGTATGGACCCATGAACATTTAAGTTCTAATCTAAGTTTAAGTGAAGAGTACTGAACACACAATTACAAATAATAATGCATCAGGGATTTATACAATTGTGCTTCTCAGTAGTTTTCATGCACACTATTAATGTTTCACAACTTTTGCTGACCTGTTGAACTATCGTCCCACAGTGATCTATACTATTGTTGAGATATCTGCCAAGCAATGAGATATATTTTTTATGACACACAAAATTTGTAGGATTTTTTTAATGAAAAAGTTCCACTTTCTAGGCTCTTCCAGCAGGAAATTCTTTTATCAACATTTTCCAGTTTTTGCTTTGATTTGCTGTTGTTGTTGTTGTTGTTGTTGTTGTTGGGGTGTTTTTTTCTTTTTCTTTCCCAATTTTAGCTTTCTGTTTTATCAAGTTTCTAATTTGTGCCAGTATTTTAGTTTCTGTTCCAAGACTAGTGAATTTTTCATTCACCTCAATAACCATGAAATTTGGATCACATTCCATCTAAGCAGTCTCTAATTCTACAACAAGCCCCATTAACTTACATGAGATCAGTTGCAAAGCAAGTTTACTATTCAGAATAAGTAAGAAGAGCAAAATACATCTTCAATATACACCATATACATGACTATGGTCATTTTACTGCAGGGCGGCAGATTAATAGCTTCAAATTCAAAACTCCCAACTTTTCCATCACTTCTATCCAGTTTTAAGGTTTTTTTGGAGAGGGCAAATTGTGAGAGAAAAGAGTAAAATTTAATATTCAATCTGTGATTTCCCTCATTTGACAAGCCAATTTGTAAAAATATAATAAATAAATAAATAAATAAATAAATAAATAAATAAATAATATGCCTATGCACTTAAGAATGTTGATACAAAAAGGAGTGGCATAACTACCTATCTAATGACATACAAATCTAGTAAGTCCTATCTATAAATTATTATACTCAATAAAATTGTTATTAAACATTACTAATGAGATTTTACTTACAGTGCTCACCATATTGACAAGAGTAATGTAGTTCTTCGGTAGCAAAACAGAGATTTAAAGGAAGTGAAATTCTTAAAATTCTAGATACGTCAAATTTCTCCCTTTATGGCGAGGAAAAATTACATTTGTGTCTGATGTACTACAAAAATATTATGATCACTTGCAAGTAATTGAGCAAAATACAGCACAACAACAGTCAAAAAGTAAATTGCTTTTCCTTCTGCAAATTCATTTCTTCCAAATACTGATAAGGTTTAATTTTTCCACCACTATTCCTTTTGTCAAGAAATCAGGAACAGAAAATATGTAAAAATCTGTTGTTGGATCTCTCTGCCACTGCTGTAAGTGTAAAAGGGAGTGAGGTCCAGAATTAAGTCCCACTTGTTGGAAGCTATTCAAAGTTAAGAAATCTATGCAAAGATGCCATAGCACATACAAAATGTGAATGTTACTTTCTTGAAATGCCAGTCTGTTTGGCAACACTCATTTATATCCTTTTGTACTTTCTAGTCATGAGACATATTTCCATCTAAACAAAACTGTGTAAGATTAGACAAAAAATAACACATTGCTAAGTGACTTTTTTGCAAGGATCTTGGCATTTTTTTCTGGAACTATGTGAACAACATTGATTGCCATGTCTATTAACTGAACAAATAACACCAGATTTAGATTGCTTAAATTTTATTTACAGACCAGTATGTATGCAGTTAATTTGACTCTCTGGGGAAATCACTCATCTCTTTGATGCTCTGCATCCATACAGTTGATTTGGAGTGGATCCTGCAGTGAGCTGTTCTTTAGGCCTTGTCAAGCTTTTCTTGAACAAAATGTATTTTTTCACTCCCAAAAGATACTGCCAATGACCATAGAGATATCTTTGAGTCAGCCAAATAATAAACTTTTAGATGTGAAGGTTTAAGTAGAATTTCGTCTCTGTGAACTTGACTAATACACTGGCCACAAGTACAAGAGCCATTAAGGATAATAATATTAAGAAAAAATATATCTTTTATAGTTTTCTAAACAAAACCTGCAAGATATAGTATTGACTTGTTCCTCAAAAAATGAAGCATACAACAATTTTTATTTCCCTCCATGTTGTCAAGACTCAAATATTTATACTTTTAAAATAAAATATAATATATGTTAATATATAAAAATATATATTTATAAATACAAGTGTAAACTCTATTTATACTTATTTATATTTATAAAGTTCAGTGAAAGACTAAAACTGACAAAAAAAGTAACAAATAAAATAAACAAGTGATTAGATAAATAAAAAACCTGGTTAGAAATTGGAGCTAATTTTCAGGGGGTAAAATCATCCACAAGTCCATGTATCCTCCTAAAAATAAGGCAAGGTACAATTTTTCCCTGCTGCTGGGGACACAGCAACAAATTCAACTTCAAAATGATATTTGTAGCCTAACACATACAAGGATACACTCAATCTTCCCAAACTTGCCCCTTTCTTTCCATTTTTCTTGGGGGTGCCACAGCATTGTCCAACTATATCTGACTGAAATGTGAAGAAAGAGAAAGCAATCTTTGCTAGTACTTGCAAAAGAAGGTAATACACATGAACATCAGGCATATGTCCCTGCACAGTGGATAGAGATCCCCCAGGCAGCTGTGATGACACTGGCACCGAAATGCAAATATATATTAGACATGTTAATCTATATGATGCCCATCACAGGACATGGATATTTGAGGGCAGAGCAAAAAGCCATTTTTTGTCTAATCCACCCGTTCACAGATCAAAGAAACTTTCCCTGGTATTTTCTTCATTAAGAAGCCAACTTCTGTAAATGTCTAATATATTTTGTAAAAAAGCATTTAAGGTTTATACAGTCCTAAAATGACACACAACTTCCAACCTTCAGTGTGGAAATACAAGTTTCTGGTTTTATCTAGTCTCTATTCTTGATAATTTTTTTTTTCCCTCAAAATTTAATTCTAATGCTATCCAGCTTTTCAGATGTTTTCTCTAAGAGTAATGGTGTAATTAATGTAAAAATTTTCAGTGCCGGCTCACTGATATCTGTGTACTCTCCTAACAATCAATAGAATTATGTCGCTATTTATAGGAAATCTCTGGATTTTCATTTGTCCAGGGGAAGAGTGAAATACGGGCTTTTTTTGTACATTTTACAATAACTTCCTCAACTCTTTACATAGTACATCCATTCTTCTCTTTTATTCAAGCAGAAAAGCTTTTGCCCAAGAAAATGTGTGTACTGTGCACAAAAATAGAAGGACTAAAGGTGTAAGCTACAGGAGGAATCTTTCTTCCTTTGCCTTGAAGTTGTTTTGTCATTGCTCAGCTCCTATCCCTTTTCTGGGCTACAGAAACAAGATTGCCACCTATCACTAAAGGTCATTTGACTGTGTTTCATTTTTCCTCTTTTACAGAATGATATGTATTTTTGTGATTATAGCACTTTACCAATTAAGCCCTATAACTGCAGATTTAATAGAAGTTTGAGCCAAAAAACCCACTGGGTATTAATGTAGGTCTAGTTGTCCAGAAAATTGAAAGTAAAAATTCTTGTGTTTGTATAATGTAATTAAATGCCAAGTCCTAAAATTAGCTTTTAAAAAATAAAATTTAGGTGCACTGTGATAAGTAACAGTGTTTGACGTGCCTCAAATAACTTGTTTTAACTGATTACTATCACAATCTGTAGCACAACATGACTTCACTGAACCGAGGCAGAATTTATGATGAAGAATTTTGTCAAAAATCCACAGAGAGATGTATATGCACACAATGGCATGGTTTACAAGTTTCATACAAATTCAGAACACTCAAAGATGTTGCAAAGAAGTAAATGCCTGGAGATTCTTCTGGGATTCTCTTCCATGGCAGTAGAAGACAGAAATTGAAACAGTCTGATTTACACATGTCATTTTTATGCGGAGCATATCTTCTTTCTATGGGGATTGACTTCACAATTCACATGTTCTTGCCTTAATTGGAGACTTCAAAAAACCAACAAAATAAAAAGAGTGGTAAGAAAATTAATAAAATCTGAGAGGTACAAATTAGACATAAAATCCACTAAATCTCATATCAATACGTCGAAGACGCAAGGAAGAAAATCCATTCTCTTATTACACAAAATGTAGAATATCCTTGCAGGATACAATATAACTGACACTACTGGGAACTGTTAAGTTGCATTTAAGGAGAACAAAACTGTCAAGAAAAAGGTATTATTTTCTACACTATGGCTAACTCAGGAAAATGGAACAATTAATGTTTACGAATCCACATCTTAATGGATAAAATATGCATGGAACTGCCAGCTCAAAGCATAAAATTATGTCTGGAAACAATCCTGTGCCACATGCTCTAGGGTGACCCTGCTTGAGCAGGGAGGCTGGACCAGATGACCCACTGTGGTGCCTTCCATCCTTACCAATTCTGTGATTCTGTGATATGTATCAGGCATTTCAGGCTTCCACCATCAAAGCATCAAAGCATGAACTTTCAAAATAGGGCACAACTTAATTTCTTAACTAAAAATGAAAGAAGAAACCTGTGTAAATATTCATCTGTCTTCCACCTGTCAGAATTAGCAGAATGGTCAATCTGAAAATCATTAATAAAGAATTAAAAATTGAAATGTAATTAATGTGTTTTGGAAAAAAACTAAGCCCATGTCATTTCTTGATTAAATTTTTTTCTCACACAGGTAGTAGCTAAATGTAAATTACCACATGTCATTTTGACAAATAAAGTATAAAGATGCACATCTTCAAAATGGCACAAGTGGATCCTATCTGGATGGTCCCTTGCAAGCAAATACCAAGTCATTTATCATGACATGATATATTAGAGAAAGGTCTGCTGTACTCCAGTATATTCATTTGCTGTGCACCATCTATTTTTCTTCAGTAACCTAAAAAAACCCCCAAAAACAAAAAATAAAAAAAAGTCAATACACAAGAACTGAGAACAAGAATATAACATACTTTGACTGACCACATCTAGAGACAAAGTAGGGTATTTCTTAGCTAGCTCATGTTAAAAATAGTGTCACAACACCAGTAGGAGGTTAATTATGGCTTCGTTGAATGTTTTGCCTTAAATGTAGCAGCAGTGGGCAAGAGGAGCACATGAGGTGAAATTTCAGTGCTCAGGCAATGTAGGATTTTCATACAAAGTCCTGGCCAGATCTAGAGAGATAAGTGATGGGTGGCTGAGACGGTGGCTGAAAAGCAAAACTTAACTCCTCAGTTCCTTGTGACTTTTAAGACTAAATGAGATCAAGCAGATTACTTCATATGACAGAAATCAGGGAGTGTTTGTACAGTATTTAAGTATAGTCAATAACACCTTCTTCAGTTTAGTAAAGAAAACACAGGGACATGAAATGGAAGGGAAATAAATTCCAAGCAAAAATGCCTTCATGTCTTTTCCCTCTCCCAGAAGCATGAGACCACCTGCACATGTTAGCAAGTTTTGCAATGAGTTCTCCATCACTTGAAATTTTAAGACCATAAGTGTCTGTTTCACTTTGAATTCCATTTCTCTTAATAAAGGATTTTATTTTTGTGGACATCCTATCATCTGTTTTATTGAGAAGGAAAAGAGATGACTGTAAGACGTACCTCTTGACTTGTAGGGTGAAAAACATTTTAAAATCATATTAGATTGCATTAAGCATGTCTAGGAAGATTTATGAAAATATCCAGGTAAAATAAAGTACAGTAACAAAAATATGAAAACCACTCTTCTGAAAAGTCTTCTCATGGAAGATATTGATTTCTTGCCTTGTCATCCTCTCAGCAAGGATGACGGGGGTGCTTAATAGATACCACTTCCAAAGATCTTCAGAAATAAATTTGTGCTTTTGTGTGCACTCACCAGTGCAAAACTTCAGAAGGCAAGAAGATAAAATTACTTAGCATTTCTGAGTTGACATCCAGTATCCCAAAGAATCAGTGAAAGAATTGACTTTTTTTTTCTTCTGTCTGACTCCACCTGAAAAATTGTATAGGTATGGTATGCTTTTGACTTGTATTCGGTGACAAGAGGGATTACCAGAGATTATAATCAAAATTTTATGTAGTGTTAAAAAAGAATTTCAACTGCTTTGGATGCTATTCTTATAGGTAGAAGTAAAGTGGGTCTGTTTTCAATAATGTGGTTTAATTTTTTTATTTGTATTATTTCAGTAATTTGTACTTATAAAAAGTTTCTCTATAAAAAAAGTTTCAACTTTAAAAACGTGTAATAACTTCTTAAAAGAATGCTGTTTTGGTTTTAATTTGTCTTGAAGACAAATTAATATCCATGGTTTGGATTTGACTGAAAGGCTTGATGTGATGTAAGGGTTTGTTTGGGTTTCCCACCCCAGCATTGCTCAGTACTGTCCTAACTATTATAATCTGAACTCTGAATTAACAACCACACTAAATACATCTGGCTTTATTTTCACCTCTAACCTGTTTGTAATGAAACTGCTTTTCCAACAAATAAAAGTGGTGAGATTCATTGCTGTGTTGTTTTTAAAACCACTGCCTCTGACCTCTGAAGCACAAACATTCCAGAGAAAGAAAAATGACATAATTTTAGCAATAGAATTATTTTTATGCTTTTCTCTAAAAATGTTAGATAGTAAAATCACATCACTCTTTTGCATGCGTAATTCACAACATTTTACAGATGGCAGAAAATGACCTGTAACAAGAGAACTACACACTAACTAAAATGAATACATTGTTCCAAGAAAAAGGGAAAAAATAAAACCTTGCAAAAGTGCAACTTGAATTACAAGTACAACTAATGAAGTGTGGCAAGACACCAAAAATTAGGGTCTTTTCCAGTCCTTGCTTCAGTTGGGTGTACTTTTTTAATAAGTCTTAGAAAGGCCAGACTTTGAGAGAGTTGTAAATGAGGTATGAAGGCTACTGGAGTGGGTACATGAAGAAACAAAACATCACAGTGCAGTTCAGTTAATCAGGATGCACTTAACATGGAAATTTGCTTAATTGAGATGTGTCCCAAGAAAGCAATTTAAGACTAATGATACCTAATAGCAATAACTGCTGTTTAATAGGGATGGTAATTCTGCTTAATAGGGACACCATCAGGTAATTATGGCCAGGTCTAAACTGCTGACTTCTGTTGGGAAAGCTCTTACCCATCAGGCATCCAAAGAGATGTAATCCTTGATCAACAACTACAGGGAAGCTTAAACACTGAATGCAAATTTTGTCATTGTAAATCTTGGTTTTATAGGATGTCCCACATTGATCAATAAGGTGGTGTTGCCCTGTTGCCTTGCTGATTTGAAAATAAAAAGTTTTTAAAAGTTTTTAAAACTTTTTAAAATTTTTCTTTAATTTTTAAGGTATATATTAGCTTAAATACTAAGTTCTTTCTCTGTTTTCTCTGAACATATTGTACCCAGCTTATTAGTTGGATTTATGTACACAAAGTATCGAGATATGAACCTGAGTCCAGACTTAGAGCAAAAAACCCTTCCAGAATTAAAGCATTCTAAACTTTTGCTCCAAATTTATGCTGGTGTTTAGGGTTTTTTTGTTTGTTTGTTTGGGGGTTTTGTGTTGTTTGTTTGTTTGTTTGTTTGTTGGTTGGTTGGTTTGTTTTGGGGGGATTGTGGTTTTTTTCCTTTTTGTGTGTGTGGGGGTGGATTTTTTGGGGGGGCAGCAGTGTTCTTTTCGGTGGGTTTTTATTTGTTTGGGTTTTTTGAGGGGTTTTTTGTTTGTTTGGGGGATTGTTTTGGTTTCGATTTTTTGTTGGTTTTGGTTTCTTTGGATTGTTTTTTTTTTGGTTTTGTGTGGGGTTTTTGTGTTGTAAAATTACTGCTGCATGCTGGAGATGGCTGTTAACTCACTTGTTCATATTGATGGTGCTCTGCTGCACAGGTTGCTCAGGCTGGAGCATCCAAATTCTGTGCCTTACAGCCAAAGAACAATTGACTGACAATGCAGCAGTCTTGCTGCAGCCTCCCGGAGAGAGCATTAAGCATGAGGATCCTCCCAGTGCAGGATACAGTTACTCTGCCTCTGTGTCCTCATTAATAAGGTCTGCTGTAATTTATCCTAGCTCATACACATGCTCCTTGGGTGTCATTATCTACAGAAGAGCTTCCCTTTGCTAAGGCAAAACGACCTTCATAAACTCAACTGTCATTCTGTGCTCCTACACTTGCCGGTGTTGTTCATCAGCCTCCCAGGATGAGAGATCAACTGAGAGCAGGAAGCAGCAGCTCTGTGCCTAATACCCACCAATCAGCATCTTTACAACAGTGAACTCCTGAAAACATGAAAAACAGTCACTGAAAAATAGCAATGAGAAATGCAGGGAGAAGGCTGTAAAACTTGACAAATATTCTCTATTTCCTTTGAGGTCATCGTAATCCAAAAACTTTTGGGAGTATTTCACTTAAATATAGTCTCCTCTGAGGTGGGTATAATTTGTCTGGGAGAGAGAGAAAAGGTGGAAGAGTGGCTAGGGGAATGCAGTCTTCCAGCAAGTTATATTATTACAGAGGACAAACAGGTATAATTCACTACCTCAGGAAACAAAGAGTCACAAGAGGACCGTGGAAGAAAATAGTTCGACAGTCTGGGAAACACTGACTCAGGAAAATGGAGTGGACAACTGACAGTTTATACAGCAAATTTAGACATTTACTTTCATTAATCTGTACTCAAAGAGGCTGTAATTTTTACAGGCCTATGAAGAAACTGTTTAATAGGATATGTTTCAATCTTTGCATTGTTGGTAAATTGTTCACACAGTAACTATTTCTAGTATTTATGCTTTTATAAACAGGAACACTGTACTCTCTCTCTAATTGTCTATCTAATTGATATCCAGAGCAATGTTCCAGAGATACTCTTACAGTGTTTTTCAATATAGCTTTTCAAATCCTTTGAATTAGATGTATACAATCAAACATTTATACGTCAATACGTGTGTATATGTGTCTGTGTGTTTTGTATGAATTATGTGCTCTTGAAAGAGCCATCGAAAAAGAGGAGGACAAAATAAAAAAAAATCAATGAAAAGATCACAAATTACAAATATTTCAAGAACTCCTCACTGGTTTTCTTCCAACCTTGGCCAGAGTATCACACATCTCTTATTACATAACTGACTATTTTAGCAACTAACTAAACTCAGCTGTGCTGTGTTGAAAAGTAGCTGGATAACACCCGGAAATGCTGGCTCTTCCTTACCAATGAGAGAAGCTTGCTGTTAGAAAAGTGTCTCTCAATCAGTAAATTTTAAAGATCTGTAGTGTCCTATTCAAAAATACATTTTTTAAATATATTTTTTAAAATTATCAAATTTTGGAACAGGAAGGTATTATTTATTTTGTTACAGCAAAGCTGCTAAATGAACCCTTGCTATTACTGAGGAGAAAAAAAAAAGAAATATTCTTCCTATCTACAAAGGAACAGAAACACTGCTGCTGCTGTTTTCCCAATTACACTGTGTGCCCTGTGGCTTGCCTTGGATATGACCTCAGCTGAGACTGTTGACACTTCATATTCACTTCTCTTACACAAGAAAAGAAGAATTTGCCACATTACTGCTGGTAGAAGTTTTACACTCAGGAGCCAGCACTATTGTCTGTAACACACTGTGAAAAATGAGAAATTATGTTTAACATGAATTGTAGGAGACAGAGAATGATGAGAAAGTCATGAGGAATTTCAGACAGGAAAATTTAAAAAGGATGGGAGTCCTCTTTCCAAGCTATTTATAAATTTATTCTGTGCACATAGATTTTTAAATAAAGAGACCATGCTGTAAATAGTAATGAAAAATTATAGAGGTTTTTACCGCCTCAGGGAACAAGAAAAAAATCTAAATAAACAAGAAGATTTAAAAAAGCTCCCTCCACGTTCTAGATAGAACGTCTGTTATCTAAAGTCTTTTCACAAGAGGCATATTTATTAATCACATAATTTTTTTTTTAACATGTTAAAAAAGAAATCTTCCGTTTTCCCACCAGACATTTTACTAATATGCTTTAAAGTTATATTCCTCTAATAACCACGTTCTAGAATTGTCTGCAGAATGCCTTGCCCCAGAAGACACAGAAGAGACTTCTAGCTCCCAGCTCCCAACGTGTTGTCTACAGCAAGCACCTCCAGTGAGCAGCACCTCCAGGTCATGCACCCCAAGGTCAGACATCAGTGGAGGAGAAGTGATCCCCAGCACAACATCTTGTATTTAAGAGTGTCCTGGTTTAGGGCAAATTTAGGAGAAAACCTCTGAATAGGGCCCCTCTGGGAAGAAAACCCAAATGGCCCCTCCCCCAATTGGTCCAGGAGAAGATCTCCTCAGAGAAAAGTGGAAAAAACTGTTTGTTTAACAAACAAAGTGCCCACAAGCACAAAGAATGAATAACAAGAAACAACAAAACCTCTCGCTGCTTTGAAGAGATGACAAAATTGAGAAACTCCTTGCTGTGGGTGTAGTTCAGCTCTCTCAGTCTCTCATCAGTCCCTCTGGTGCTGGAAAATGCTGAGGTCAGGCCCTCGTGGGCTGCAGGCATGAGCTCCCAGTGCTCTTCTGGGTTTTCTGTTAAGGACACGTTTAAACAGTCCCAAGAAAAAGAAATGGTCCAGGGAGCTTCTCTGCCTCAGCTAGCTAAACTAACTAAAAGCAAAGAGATCTCTGTTCTGCTGTCTGCCCATGGTTTAGATGAACACAGTCCAGGGGTGGAATGTGGAGGAGTGAGAGCAGTTTCTGCAAACAAACCCTGTGCTTCTTCTCTCTCCCTCTTCACTCTTGGAACCAGTCTGAAAGGTGCAGAACCCAAAATCCAGCATAAACAGAACAGACAGCTGGGGAAACAATCATCATAAAGTCACCCCAGGAAGTTCCATCGTCATCCCACTAGAACCAGTGAGAAATTGTTTTGAAAAAAATTCTCTTCTGGCTACAAATTATGGAAAGCTTTAACCCTCAATAAGAGGTAGGGCTTCCCTTTAAATTCTAGAGCATTGAACAAGATGAGGATGGAGTACAAGCCGAGTGAAAGTCATCTGAAGCATCTATGATGGTTTAGCCTTAAGAAGAGCTGGGTTCAGTGGCATTTAGAAGCAGTTTTCCTATATCTCCAGGAAGCAACAGAGAAGTAGAGCCAGGTTAATCACAGAGATCAACAGAGGTGAACAAAATAAAATGATCACAAAAAGTAGTATGAAGAAAAAGCAGAATATGCTCAAATTGCATCTATTAAAAAAAAAAAGAGAAAAAAATAATTTTCTCTTTTAATCAAGTATTGCAATAGGTTTCCAATTCAGCCTGCAAAATCTCCATCCATGAAGGTTGGAAACACCCAAGTCCAGGTGCCTGAATTGAGTGTCTACCTAGTTGTGAGCAGGAGATTGCAATAGAAACTTTCACATGTACCTTCCATATAAGATGTTGATTTTCTGAATTTCTAGTTTGCTAAGACACAACTTTTTCTTCTTTTCTACACACCTAGTCTTCTGCACTTCTATATCAAAATATCATGAAAATACTTGTTGAAAGGCTTTCATGGCTAGTAAATAAGTTAGAGTAAAACTGAATTAAGAAAGTTATAGGAGAATAACTGAAATAAACACAAAATATGAAAGAAAGGGGACAGTCTAGTAGGAGTGTCAGGAAAACAAAAATTTCTGTTAAGGATAGGGGAAAGGAAGCACTATGTGTCCTGAGCAACATTTTCACAAAAGCAAAAATGGAAAAAGAAAAATGTACAGTGGAAAAAGCAAAATGAAAATTACACTAACAAATTAGCTAATGGTCTATCTAGCAGCAGAAATACACAAAAATTTACCTACTATTTAATTGTGGGAATTGAGTCAACACTTTTTAAATTTTTAGAGGAGGATGACTGGTGATTGAAGTCATTTTAGGTGGGAAAGGGAGAATACACTTGTATGAGCCCTGTATCCCATCTCTAGCGCTCATCATCCACTAGGTCAAGTAGCAGAAAAAGGAGGGAGGACTTCCTATGCCAGCCAGCTCCAAGACAGGCCCATCATTGGACAAGGCCAAGCCTGTCAGCAACAGTGGTAGCACCTCTAGGATAACGTATTTAAGAAAGGAAAAAAAAAACCCTAGAAAACAATGACTGCAGCCAGAACAGGGGAAGAGTGTGAGGAGTCCTCTAAGGAGGGAGTGACTAAGACAATGTGGGATGAACTGCCTGCAGACCACATTTCCCATCACCTGCCCCACTTGGGGGGAGGAGGTAGAGAATTCAGGAATCAAGTTAAACCTGGGAAGAAGAGAAGGATAGTGAAAGGTGTCTTGAGATTTAGTGTTATTTCTCATTATCCTCCTCTGATTTTCTTGGTAGTAAATTAAAATATTATGTCCAAGTTGAGTCTGTTTTGTTTATGATGGTAACTGGTGAGTGATCTGTCTCTGTCCTCATCCTGACCAACAAGCCTTTTAATATATTTTTTCTCCCTGGTCCAGCTGACAAGGGGAGTGATAGGATGGCTTTGGTGGGCACCTGTCATTCAGCCAGGCTCAACTCACCACACTTATACACCACAAAGGAAATTTAAAGCGCCTTATGACCAGTGGTGAATTTATTTTTAACAACAAAATCTCTATAAAAAGAGCACTGCAATTTCCTTCATCATTCAATTTCTAGGAAAAAGATCTGGGAAACGCTCCCACAGGAAGAGGAGGGCAAGACAGATTTATTCAGTATAAATGACTCTCCATTCACTGCATGTTTTCAGAGTTTTCTTTTGAATCTTATCAAGGGGAGCCGTAGCTTCCAAAGTTAGAACCTTTCTCTGTAGTTTACAATATGATCCTGGATGAGCAAATATAACTCTTCCTCCAGATACTGTGACTGAAATGAGCCATTCAATAATTTTTTTCCACATCATATTAGAACATATTTTTTAAAAATGTGAATTAGTCTCACCCAGATGTAGCTGCTCTCGTGTTAGAGTTTGGATCCTGAACTTATTTTCAAAGCAAATGCCTTGATCATTTCTTCTTCCTGTGCTTCCTCTGTCTCCACACTGTGAACCAACCTCATGAACTTGGTGTTTCTGATGAGAGGTAAATGGGAATATCTGCTTAAGTAGTACATCTAACATACTCCCACTGCTGTGTCAGTTTATTAGGCCACATCAGTACTTGCCTGAAAATAAAATAAAAAAAAAAAAACAAACAAAAAAAACCAACCAAACAAAAAGCAACCTCATATTAGAAAGAAATCCTGCACTGAATATCATGTACATGTGATGTCTTGTTCTCTCCTAGATGGTAACATGCATAAACAAATGGGTGTTAGTCAGTCCAGAATTAGGCTTGCTTTAAAGCATTAAATTGCCAAGCAATATACTAGAACTAAAAAGAAATTAAAGTCCTAGGCATAAAACCTAAATCAAGAAAGACAGTATAAAAGATTCTTAACTGTTTTGCAATACAGGATGTAGCAACAGAATCATTAAAAAAAAAAAATTCCTCTGAGATTGGAAAGAAGCAATCATCATAAATTACTAACTTGTGGAAAACCTAAGGACATGAGCCTACGCATAAGATCACCTCCAGAAACACTATAGGAGTAGGTATAATGCTGCTTCAATGCACATCAAAGTATCATCAAGAATAATTCAAAAAACGCAGACAACCCCAGCAGTGACTAATTCCCATTTGTGTGTAATTACTTGTAAAATATATGGATAAGTTTGAATCATTCAAACTACTGATGTTGTCCATGATCAACCATTCTTAATAAACATATATGATCAGGAACACTTCTGCATTCTTAGCAGTGAGCTTGCAGAATTATCTGCAGAGACAAAAGCAGTAATAGGAAGAGAATATAGTATGCCCTGTGGAGTATTACTAGGCAGTACATTCATTAAACAGCTCTTATGATACCATAAATGCTTTAGTCATAAGAACCAAACATAAAATCCCAGACTTCCTAATACTCCAATAGGGACTACTTTGCTTTTTGCAATATACAGTTCTTCTTTTCAGAAAAACATACCAGTACCTATTTCTTTCTAATACAACTGGTTTTGTTATGCAATATGCTCAGAATATTGCAATTCTATATATTTTATTATAGCTTTTATACATTAGATTGTCATGGTAAGACATCTAAATCACTCAGCTAATCAAACCTTTGTTAACAAAATATGTCATGGCACTATAAGGGAACAAAATTCTGAAAGGAATTATGGAATTGCAATGGTGTAACAGTCTAGAGCTGTTTTGCATATAGTGCTGCACAAAATTAAACTGGTCCCATATTTTGCAAAGACAATACAAAAAATATCTCAACCTGAAGAATAAATGGAAAACCACAGATGACTCACAAAAGAAGTAGATTCTTCTCTTTTTTAGACAACAGATAAGTGGTGACTGAGAGGATATTTACTTAGGGGATTATGTATATAAGGAGTACACTGATCTGTAAGAACGAGCATGTAATGGACCAAATTTGCATAGATGATCTCAGCTAATACTCTTTTTTTCTTGTAGAAAATCTACAGTCTAGCAGAAACTGTTATGCATGTGGTTAACCACACATTTTAGACTCAGATTTGACTACTACACATGACATTTCTATTAATCCTTTAAAGTGTTCATTACTTAATCAGTTATTATTTAAAATAAAACCAAAAGGACTGACCAACTGAAATGGATGAGGAGTGTTTAGACTTTGGAAACATACAAAACAAAAATTAACATATAAAACATAAATATATAGATTAAAAAAAAAAAACAACTTTTGAAAATGTACAAAATATAGACAGTATCTACTCATCCTGCAGTTTAGTGTAGATTTTGGCCTAGCATACAACTGTCAGTTTACATGTGTCTGTATTGACTTCTGAGATCCAGCAGCATTAGTCTCTGATCCCCTTTCTAGTCCTGTCGCTTCAAACTGGGAGTGTGGATAATAATACAACTGAAGAGAGCAAGCCTTACTATCTCTCTGACTGCATGCATTAGGGAGTTTAGCAAGTGCATACAGAAAAAAAACCACCCAAAAATTCTACCAGCATAGCAGATCACAATGTTATTCAATACTCTTGACTTCTTTCTTCCTTTCAAACCAACTGCTTCTGTTGCATTGTTTTATGATTTCAAGTCAGTCAGGGTATTTTGTCTGGATGATTTGTATTTCTGTTATTCTTTCATAAGGCACAACAGACTTCATTGCTTTGAGGGGTTCTACATCAACTGGAAGCAGAGGTTATATCAAATATAGTGATATTAAGCATATTGTGGTAACCCTGGAATTTACCATATTTTTAGAATATTAAAGATAAATAGTTGGAAATTACAGAGATTGAAAAATCCCTATATGGAAATAGTAATATTAGAATTTACAATTGCTTTGAATAAACACATTAAAAACATATTTTAGTCCCTGTTGTAGGATGGAATAGTTGATGCCTGTTTCCAGAGCTCTCTCCAATAATCATGTTTTTTCTTTGGCCTGCAAAAGATATATCATGCAGACAACTGCCCTCAAGAGACATTGTTAAGTTAATATTCCCAACTGCTGTGGGAATCAGAAACTCTCTTGTTTTTTCTTACTTGTTTTTCCTCTTTTCCTGTATATTGAGCAGACTGGGTGTTTATTAGAGACGCTGGTATCTTGTTAAGGTTTTCAGAGATTTTAGCTGTACTTGACACGTATTTATGCTCCCATTCTTTTATTCAAAAGGTGTCATCTGGCATTAATTCTTTTCTGGTTGTACCTAATGGGCCAGTCTTTTAAAGAGATTTATTTTTTATATCAGAGGGAAAAGGTGCTGCAAATCAGTTGTCATTGTGCAGATATCTTCTATGAAGGGCTATTTGGAGAAAAAGAATTATGAAATCTTGCTCAAATTTTGCTCTGAATATTTTTATAGGATTTTACAAACACTGAAAATGGAACAATTTCTCTATGTTTCACTAGTCATATTCCAGCTGATCAATTTTACACAAACTACACCTTTTGAACATGGGAAATATTGAGTATCTTTGGGATTACTGGCATTATTTACCCCATCCTTCTCCTCTGGGCCAGAAGAAATCTGCTTTCATATGGATCTGAGATCTTTAACATGCCAGGAAGATGTAGGTTGACTTATCAGTTCTAATACTGTAGATGTGAAATTACATATAAAAAGAAAGTCTCTACAATGTGTGCAATTATCATTTCTCAGTGGAGGGTCACTGTATTTCAGGACAATGGTCATCGCTGAAGGCCCACGTAATACCTGTACCCTGCAAAAATCACAAAATTACATGTGTCTGTGATTTTCTGATTTTGAAGGTTTTCTTAAATATGTCCTAAGACAAAGTTATTGCAGATTGCCACTCTTGGTTTCTTTGCCACTTTTGATTTTAAGAGTGATTAATACAGTTTCTACTTTTCCATATATTTTCATAAGTGGTATTTAAATATAAAAATAAGAATATTTTAAAGAATAGAATAGAATAGAATAGAATAGAATAGAATAGAATAGAATAGAATAGAATAGGACTATTTCAGTTGGAAGGGACTTAAAATGACCATTTATTATAGCTGCCTATTTACATATAGATTACATTTGTATGTTTGTCTGCCTTTTTATCTGCACATAGACATTGTTTTCAGTCAAGACTATCCATCGTTTTTTATTCCTAGTTAAAGGACACAATATATTTCTTTTTATTATATGCATTTACTATGAATAAAATAATAGTCTAGAACATAAGTTCTGTGAACTAAACTATTTTCTGGTTTGGTCCAATTGACTTCAGTGTTTATTTTGCTTCACTAAGTCTCTATAAAATCAATCATAGCTGAGATATTTCTTCACCTGCACTCTTAAGTAATGTGATATTATCACTCGCCAATTTTTTTTTTTTTTTTGCATTTGAAGCAGCTTTCTGACTTTTGTCCTTTGGATGCCTCGCAAATAGCAAGATACAGAAAATATTTGGGTAGATTTAGAAGAAGAGAACCTGGATTTGGTAAACCAAGCAGAATGCAGAAATGTAAATGCTTTTTCTTGAAATTGAGGTTTAATTCAATTTGGAGACAAGACTCAGATTGAGGCCAGAATAACAAATTCCCAGGAAATGCTTTAAAGCACTTGTTAGTGTGTTGAAAAGAGAAATCCTCAGTGCTGTGAAGAGAAAGATGAGAGCACATAAGAAACAAAGCAGCATATATTTTTTGCTTTATTTTGGCAGGACACTAATTTCAAGAAGATAATAGAGTGGCAGGTTGCTAATAAGAGCTTGAACAGTAAGGCCTGGTTTAAGTAACTTAAAAGGTAAAAGTTAGTCATTGTACTTTATCTAAAAGAAAAATAACTGCAGAAACATTGAGAGATACTCTTGTTGTGAGTCTTTTGAGGGGGGCTGGGGGAGCTGGGGGTGTTTAGCCTGGGAAAAGGGAAGCTCAGGGGTGACCTTATCAATCTCCTCCTCTGAAAGGAGGTTGCATCCAGGTGGAAATTAACCTCTTCACCCAGGCAACCAGTGAGAGGACAAGAAGACATGGACACAAGCTTGCCATAGGAGGTTTAAACTGGGCATCAGAAAGATTTTTTTTTCACTGAAAAGGTGACTAAGAATTGGAACAGACTGCCCTGGCTGGTGGTGGAGTCACCATGCCTGGAAGTGTTCAAGAAATGACTGGACAAGGCACTTGGTGCTACAATTTACTTGACATTGTGATGTTCAGTTAAAGGTTGGCATGCATCTTGGAGGTCGTTTTTCAAGCTTAATGTTGCTATGATTTAATTCCATGAATGGAAAATTGAGGTCACCTCACAAATTAATTAGAAAAATCCAGGTGATGGAATTAAGTAAATGGGATAAAAAAGAAAAATGTGGTTATCATATGAGATAAAAGGAAAAGAAATGGAGTTTGAAATTGTGTCAGAATACCAAGAAAAAGGAAATTTAGGGTGTGTATGTAAACATTGATCAAGACTTAATATTGGCAGGTGTCCAGCATGGAATTGGTTGGAAGTGAGAGAAAGAATAGGGCCTCAAAACATATTATGTTTGAACAAAAATAAAATTGTACAGCAATGTATTATAAACCAAATTAGAAATGCCTCTTCTCTATTAAATTTCTTCATATTCTACATGCATTTTTCAATTATTTGTAGACTCTACAGAGGTTAACTATCCTTGCTCCAATTTCCCCTGCCAGGTGTCTGCCTTGAGGTAACTTCACTTCTTGAGGTTTCCAAAAATGCACTCTGACCATTTATGAGAATAAGAAAATATGTTGCTTTGTTATTGATAACAAATTCTTGCAGTTATTTATTGAAATAACTTCACTTTTTCAAGCTCTTATCTTCCATGTTATACATTGAAATTTTGAAAAAAATGTTTTTCTGCAAGTGATATGATCACTGTATTTTTTTTGCTGTGAAAAAAATGATCACATTTGGACTTGCCATAAATTTCTGGAATTGTCATAAAAACAATGACTCATAAGGGAAATCTGGTACAGCGAATTTAGTTTAAAAACTGCGATCATGACTGGAATGTCTGACTACTAAGTGAAAAGGAATATCTAAAACTGGATAAGACTTGATGAGCCAGAAAACTTAAAATGAGACCCTTTAAAAGAAGGATCTGAAAGGGCAAATACAGTGAATGGAAAGGGTGAGAGACAAAAGCTGAGTGAGAGGAAGGTATAACAGTTTTGGGACTATGGGACAGAGAGATTCAGGGTACTAAAGGTAGGAAGAGGGCAACTGTTAAGTAGAGGAGAGAAGAAAAATTGGAAGAGAAGTAACCAGACCCACAGGCTATTGTAGATGTTACCTAAAAATAACTGAAGGGAATAAGAGACTTGTACATCCTTTTAATCTATTGCCCTATATTTTTGCTATGTGTTTTTCTCTCAATGGTTTTCTTTCTCGCCTGCATTATAGAGGTTTTACAGGTAATTGGAGTGTTATAGAAAGATTACAAAAGCAACAGAAAAGTAAAATGTGAAGTAACTCTATAGAAGAAAAATTGATGGAGTGAAAAAAGACAGGAGCAAACAAAGAAAGGAAAAGAAGAAAGGAAGACAAGGAAGGATTGAAGTGGGAAATCTGAGGAGGAAAAAATGGAAAGAGTAGTCATAAAAGTGACATAATTTAAGTTGGAAAGGAATTTTGAAGATTACCTCTGCTGAAAGCAAGGATAACTTTGAAGCTATAGCAGGTTACTCAGTGCTGTGTCTAGTTTTTAGATCTCCAGCAATGAAGGCCCAAAATCTCTCTAGGAGCCTGTTTCTAGATGTAACCATGCCCAGTACAAAAATATCTTTCTCTTTATATCCAGCAAGAATTTCCTTTGGGGAATTCCCTTTACTTCTTGCCCTTGCATGGAGGAAGGACCCCAGGAATGGGTGTGTCTTTTTTTCCTATCTAAATCCGTTGCATGCAGGGGACATTTATCCCCTTTCCTCTTTTCTGATACCATGTGCTCAAGCTCTTTAACCATCTCAAGTTCTTCTTGCTGTATCTGCATTATCTCACTTGTATTGCAGGGACCAAAGCTGGATGTAGTGCTTCAGATGATGCCTCATGAAGTCAAAGGATAATAATTAGTCATAGAATAATTTATTACTGTACTTATGTCCATAAAATAGTGCTAGATATGAGATTCTGGAGCAGCATCAAAACCATTGCAAATCACTATCAAAAATAGGAAACAATCACTATGAAAGGACCCTGAAATTAAAAGTTCATCCAAACAAGGATGAAAAAATCTGCATTTAAAATGTCTTAAATAGTCAGTGATTCACAAACCAAATTCAAAAATGTTTTAAACTAATCTGAATTTTATTTTGGCAAATCCTATTCAACTAAGTGTGAGGAAGAAGAATTTCTCTTCTAGAATCCAGGCTGAGTCTGCAGAATCTATGCAATAAGAAACATAGGCAAAATGGGAAAAAGAAATTAGCAAGGGGCAAAGGAAAGGAACAGTCTCTTCTTCTGAAACGCCCACTAGAGGAGTTTTGAGCTGAAAATTGCTGGGTCAGAAATTAACCTGGAGCCCCATAAAGGTGTTTCTTAAAAAAAATCACTTTTTACTTTGGGATAAGAATTGAAGGACCCTTACTAGGAGTGACATAAAAATGAACTATGTCAGAATAAATGGCAATGCTGAGGTTCACCTGATGAACATGGGCTAAGCAAGCTATATGGTTACACATAGCTTCACAACAATGTGGACTTGGACATTTAAAGTCTCTGACAACCATGTATTTAGAAAATAACAGACCTAAATTTCACAGAATGTTCAAAAAGAAGAATAACATGGTGATATCAGCACACATTGCAACAGGCCAGCTGGCCTTTGTCTCTTCCTTTCCTGCTTCTGTCTCATTGTCTGTTGACAGTGTTGCATTTCAAAGGAATTATTTTAATTCAAATACTTGAAAAATTGAATAGATGTTCCCTAGCCATCACCCACCAGCAGAATTCTAATTTCCAAAAATGCATCTCCAAATACATCCTTTTTATATATTTTAAAAATTACTAGAATGCAGTGCTTCTTGAGAGACAACTAACAGCAATCACTGAAGCTTAAAGTGATGTGACAAACATGGCAGCACACTGTGGTAAAACAATTGAAGCTTGTAATTAATTTCTATCTTTAAATTCCCATCAGTAATGCTTTGTTGGAAGACTCTGACAGGATGGACCTATCAAGAGGGAGATTTTCAGTTGCAAAGGTTACAACACCGTTTGCATATTTACTATGGGAACCACCAGATAATGATTCAGAACAATACACAATGAATACAAAAACCTGTGCATTTAATGAAATCTCCACAGTATTAGAATTCCTTATGAAACATATTTAATATTATGGAGGCAAGAATCACCTTGACTTGTGTTTCAAGTCACTGGAAGGCAGGAAAAACACCTTGTAACATTCAATTCAGAGTTATAGAAAGAAACCATAAATAGGTCACTGTAAACATTGTTCTAGGGATTTCCTTCATGAATCTCATCAGGCTGCAACAAGGCTCAAGTGAAAGCTCTCTGAAAAAGGAGACAAATATACTGACAGACACAGAATTTCAATTTAATTTCTATTCCACAAGAGGCCAGCTATGAACAATTCCCAATGTGATTTTCTTTTGAACACAATGCTGCTCCCTACCTTTTGTAACAATAGGGAAGAATGTGAAGCCAACATCTTGCTCCAAGTGTCAAATCTCCCATGGCAATGCCAAGCAAAAGGGACTAATCAAGTAAAAAAAACCATTCTATTTTGTTATTAGAAATGCTTGGGTTACAATTTCTTATTTATTTTAAATGGTATAATTCATAATGTGAGGGAACTTTATAGGTATACATATATACACATATGTTTGTGTATTTATATTTATATCTGTATATATAAAAAATTATATATTAAAAAAAAAAGCAAATACCCACTTAGAGGTTCATTTTATTTATTCAAAACTGAAGATATGAGGAAATATTTGAAGTTTCCATCTACAGTTCTGCTGGTTTTTTGTTTGTTTTCTTTTATTTTTCCAAAAGAATGTGGACATTAGAGTTCACATATATCCAAATAACAGCTGGAATTAATGGAGTCTGGAGTCAGAAAGATGGTAATATAGTCTTTTGAGCTTCCTGAATCCTTAGGCATCTTTGTCTTGTGTGTTTTGTTTCATGCTCATAGAGGTTTCAGAATTGTTGTAGCGGTGGCTACCTATCAAATACAAGAGGTGTTAGAGAAGCCAAGGTTTAGCCAGAATAGGACAATCCAGCTCTGTATGTGGGGAGGAAAGCCAGAGCAGTCTTTCTCAAGTATTTGATGTGGCATGCAACATAGCTTGATGGAGCCTACAAACCCAAATTTTGCTAGTACTGATTATTTTTCTGCACTGTGTATAAAGGCAGTTTGAACAAAAAGCTCTTATCCAAATACTGTGGTTAAAGTAGGTTAGGAAAATTATATAGCTGAAACCTTGTACCACAAAATTGTTCATGCAGGATCTCTTTACACAGTACCCTGTGTGATATTTTGGAATATCTAAGGTTACTTGCTTTTACATCTGTCTTGGAAGGTTACTTAGAATGGTGTTATCTATTACTCCTTCTCCCTATTTTCCATCAAGGCATATGTTTATGCAATATGTTCTTGAGCACCATCTACTGGTACTGTTTCCACATCTGAAATATGCACAGTCCTAAAGCAGGCTGATAATATTTCCTCTGGACTCAGTAATCTGGTATTCAGCCACCTTGGTGCAAAGGAGTAATGTGGTATTTATGCAAGTGATCTGGTCTGATACTGAAAAGAATACTAGTCTTAGCTGGAGAATGAGGAGAGATAATATTTCCTAATACATAACTGTTACAATAAGGGAAAAGCTTACAATTAGCATCTCTTTATTCATCTCCTGAAATGTAGTAGAATTCATCTTCTATTTAAGACTACCGGCATAGTCAAAAAGGAACTGCAATTTAAAGGTTATATTATTAAGGACACCTAGAGTTTCATTTCAAATAGGTATAGTTTAGTTCAGGGAAATAAATATTAAATACTTTTCCAACTGTGAAGGAAATTATTATGCCAGCTTTATAGCAAGAGAAGTGATATGCCTGTAAAAAATGCTGATCTTAACCTGTTGACAAGTCTGGTTAAAATGTGCTTTTAGTATAACAGTCAGTGTTGCCCCAGAAGACCTCTGCTTGTAATTTATTCATTCTTATTTCAGAAAGAGAGGGAGTCTATGTTGAGAAAGGAATAATACACTTTTTAAAATTCTGTCTCAGAGCTGCTAGCAAGAACTTTGATTTATTAAAACTGAAATAAATTCAAGCACCTAATTTTGGTGTCCTCAGCAGTTGTATGACTTGTTACTCCCATTTTAGATGCCTGTAGCATTGAAACTATGCTCGCTATTTTCTCATCCCTACAGCTCTGTTCTCACACTGGAAGTGTGAAACTACAAATCCAGAGTGACAAACTATTTGTGATTAAATTTTTGGATGACTATCCCTGCCATATTTGTGCATGGTTAAGTGAAATATACAGCCCATTGCTAAAAAAAAAGGTGAAGATCAGTGGTTTAATTGGAGTCTTCTTCACTTCTTTGGCACCATGGCACTGAATTATGAGATCATTTTTAAATGCTGTAGTAGGGTTATTACTGAGAGTAAAAGCATTTTCTTACAGGATCTAGAATGACATATTCAAACTACTTGCTTCTGTACTAGTGTATGATATATATATATTACCCTGTATCTTAGGGTTGAACCAAAACTCCATCTCTCTCAGTACATAACAGGAAATTTTTAGAGTTAAAACAGGATATGAATAAAATGATACAGCTTAAAGTTTTCAAGAACTAGAAGCTGAATCTGGAACTCTGCTCTTTTTATTTCCTATGGAAATATTTTTCATAAATTTGTCTAGTTGTTTTTTCAATAATTTTTGTTTTGGCCTTCATAACTTTTTTTGGGTAAAAAAGAAACCCAAATTGCAGTTATATGTGGGTAAAAGACCTACTTTTCAATTATTTTAATCCTCTTTCACCTTAATTTCTTTTGTTTCCTTTTCCAGTCTTCTATGGCAAACCATTGAATGAAATTTTTGTTCTCTTAAGACCATTCATAATTTTATTGGTTTCTATGGTATACCCATTCCCCATCATTACACATAAGAAGAAAATTGCACATCTGATGAATATTGTGTCCTTTCCTGCAGAACCTCTTGTGGAAGCTTTCCTTCCTGCACTGTATCCTGAGCTTTTTATGTGTGCAGACCTACTTGATGTGTGCTTTTTTTCATGTGCTCTGACTGCCTGTGGCCTACTGCATGATTGCAGGAACATAGTGATTCTCCTCTTTTCACCTATATTTGTGCAGCACACATTCACATGCACTATTGTAAAATAAAACTGAACACATCAGCAGTTGTGCAGTTTACAAATGTGAGTATTAGAAAGTTGTGTTTCTACTTCCTCATCTTCTCTCATTCCTCTCAATCTAATTTCTTTTGTCCAAAGTTTTTTTCTCATGGATACATTTCTGGTCCTGTTTCTGGTCAGTGTGAGTTATAAGAAGATCTAAGTTGCCTGCAAACTAAATCTCAACTATCATTACATTTAAAAGGCCACAGACTACATCTGCAAATATATCCTTTCACTAAGAGATTGCCATCTTTTCATTGCTCCTGCTTTTCTGTTATACTACTCTGTTGTAGTCCTAGGAACTTTTGAACTTTGGTTGGCTAAACCTAATAAGGCCAAAATTCATCTTTTATTCATACTTTTGTGGATCAGAAAATCAATACCATTGTTCAGTATGGGTGGGGGCAGAATTTGTTCTGCTAAAGTCCAAGCAAAACTGAATGTCAGCTGCAAATAAACTCATGCCTACGAAAAAGAATTGTATGTTTTTAAAGGGAAAATCAGAATGGCTTCTCAATATTCTCATTCAGGTACAGCTCTCTATAGAGCACACACAGCTATTGGAAAGTGCCAGACATCCATTGGCACTTGATGGAAGACTAATTTATCTTTAACTGGGTGTCCTGGATGTTTGGAGGCCACTGACATCTGTGAGTCACACTGTGCAGAGCAGAACATGGATGCTTTGATTTATTTTTTTGTGGCTGAATGTTTTCAGCAAGCTGAGATAAACAATGTCAGAGTAATCTTTATATGCTTAACTAATTTGTAACACTGATTGATAGCCATGCAGCCAGGATCTCCTAAATGTGAAATGATGCGTCTCAGTGGAGTTTTAACCTGTAAATAAAGCGAAAAGCAATTAAAGAATTAAATTTGCATTCTGTCCTGAGAGAGTGAATCAGGTTTGTTAAATTCTATGTGTATACTCCTGTTCAAATGCAGATGAAAACAGGCCAATTTACATTGTTCAAGACTTTATTGTTCCCTGTGGTTTTTATATCGTATTTAGGAAAGGAAAATAGTCCAACCCCCAAATATTTAAAGCAACATTAGAGGACATTTGTATGGAGTCATATATAATACTCATATGCTTCTGTCAATTATTTCCTAATGACAGACTTAGGATATTTATTTTTGTTTGCTGTTGGAGAACTAGGATGTTTATTCTCTGTGAAAACTGCCAGGTTTATACTGATAACATCCTTCTGAAATTTTACAGAATATTTCCAAAACAAAAAATGCATATTTTATTTCAATTGTGACTGCTAATAGATTTTCATCTACTGCAGTAGATGTCTCATTGTCCCATGACTTAACAAATGGTCCCTGACTTTTGTGCCCAGATCTGCTGTGGATGTTAGTAACTCGTGAAGGCAAAGCACTTACTGAACATTATTCAGCATCACTTCACATTACAAGCATAAATTTGATTACTATAATTACTCTTAACATTTTCTTAGTTGTTTAGTTTTGGTTTGAAACGGATTGGGAATGTTTAAAGAGCCAGTGACAACAGAGAAAAGACCAAAGAATCAGGCTTTTATTGTTTCCCTCCTGTTAGTTACTGCCTCTCATTTCATAGGCATCACCTGAAGAATATCTGGAGCTGGGTTTAGTGGTCCCAACATATCAAGAGAGAGGAGAAGTGAAAAATGTGTGTCATTTTCAGACATGCTCTTGCTGCACTAGGACCACAACAAAGATCACATAGTTATGCATGCATGTTTATATTCAAACAAATGGAAGCTGAGTGAAAAATCTGACTCCAGGTGAGAGACCAAATTCAATTTTTCATGCAGGGACTCTATTGTCAGAAAATTTGAAGTGCACTTCAAAGGTGAAACTACTTATCCTGTCTTGGTGGAACTCACTTTTAGCATGAGTACAGCTCAATCCTTGCTGATGAAAATAGAGATCAACACAGCCACTATTTTCATCATCATGATTTGATCTATACTCTTCCTATAAATGAACATCATCCCTAATGATGTTCCCTCCTGTGACTTTTTACAAGGGCATGTAACAATAGCACATAGAATAACGGTTTCAAACCAAAAGAGGGTAGGTTTAGATTAGATATAAGGATGAAATACCTTTTACCTCAGGTAAGGGTGATGAGACACCAGAACAGATTGTCCAGGGAAGATGTGGGTTCCCCATCCCTGGAAGTGTTCAAGGCCAGACTGAATGGAACTTTGAACAACCCAGTCTGGTAGAAGGTGTCCCTGCCCATGACAGGGATGTTAAAACTAGATGACCAAACCATTTTGTGATTCTTCAGTTTGATGGGGTTTCTGGCAGGCTGCCCTTCACAAGACACCCCAGAAACTGTTATGATGGCAGGGCAAACGTTCTTTGTATTTTGCATCTGATGCAATAGGTAGGGAGATATTAAGTGATTTGCAAAGGATCTCTTTCAGCTTATGGGACAAGAGAGGGTTTCTCAATAACTGATTGCACAGAGTCTGGTGATAGTCTCTAGGAGAGGAACTGAAGTGTAACTGAAATATTCAGAGAACAAAGTGAGGGGAAAAATACTCAGCTTCATTTCTTTTCAAGTGTCATGTTTACCTGTTTCCTAGGGATTTGTGACTGGCATTAACAATTTCTTGAGGCAGTTGACAGCTTTTAGAGATTTTAGAAGGGGTTTCCACTGTCTCTAATGTTGATTAAGGTTCAGGCCCAATAAAGCAGAAAGCCTGAATCAGTGAGAGGTTCAGCATGGGGTAGGAATACCTGCTCTTTGTGTCCTGAAGGAGATGGTGTAAGTGGGTCCATATTCCTCCTCAAACTCCCCTAAAGCACCCACAGGAGATGTGGGAGACACTTTCCTTCATGATACAGTCACTGATGGCCGATGATGTACCTTTTGGGATGTGTGATTAAAGGCTTATCTGCCCAGGCATGAAGGGGAAGAGGCACAGCAGCATTTGGGGGAAACCAAATAACCCAGTTGGGGAAAGAAGCCTCATTAAGGATGTTCAAGAAGATGTCAGAAGACTCATTATGAAATGTTTAGGGAAGAATCAAGTGAAAAAAGGAAAGGATGGGAAGAAATCAGTGTGGAAAAATAAAAGGTTGGCTGTGAACAGCTGGCAGGTCAATACACTTGTTTGGCCATGTCTTATGCCTGGTGTCTGCAGTCAGTCCTGGATTCTCTCTAAAATCCATTCTTACCTCTCTTCCTGTGTGAGGGGTTCTCTGTGCATATTTGTGGGGGTGGATATGTGCATGGGGGGCTGGGTGCAGCCACTGGAGCAGGACCAGGCTCATACGAGCAGTGCATCAGCACACGGAGTAACTTGGAAGCACGCACTTTGTAGGCCAGCCAGTGGCTGTGTATGACCCTGTCTCTGGGAGAGAGACAGTTGGAGGAGTTGGATACCAGAGGAACCAGGGGACAGACTTATGCAAAAGTGTCTCTTAGTTAACATCCCAGACCCCATGGTCTCCTTGTCAGTCAGCCAGGATGTCCTGGATTTGGCAACCTCTACCAGTATCTATATGAATGCATAGTCGGAAATGAGAAGCAGCAATATCAGGTAAGGGATGTGGAGTTCTGAGTAGATCCATCATTTTTGGCTAGAAATAACAAGACTCCTTCAGCCCTAGCAATTCACTGCACCTAGAGAACCTAGAGGTATGTGAACAGATCCTTAGGGACATGCCTTCAGCCCAGCTGATGAAAATTCTGTGTAGTAGACTCCTTAGAGAAACAGACCTTGTGTTTGAGTTCAGCTGCTCACTGTATCTATCTATAAGAGGCATCATACATTTTTCAAATCTTGTTGAAGCTACAGAAATAATAGTCTTTATCCTATCTGTATAGATGCAATCTGTTTTTTCTCTTTACATTGTATACAGAAAGTGATGTAAACAAATTGTCTGAAAAATGTGTGCCAATTAGTCTGACTGCTACCTAGGAGAGATCCATACACAGTGTAATGAAGGTTCACAGTAAAATTACTGATTATTTCTTTTATTACACTATGAAAGAGAGAGGCCGGCACTCTATCTGTGAAGATTTTGTTTTTATGACATTTGTGATGTACAAGTAGGTTGTAAAGGCTATATGTGGAGACAAAAGCACACTGAAAGGTTTTTTTTTTTTGCTCTTTCAAAGGAACTTCACCTAATAATTCCATACAGAGTGCAACTTGTGTAGATGGAGGAAAATCAAAAATTCAAGGCATTCCTATATGGTACAAGAAAATGCACATTCTTACTACTTTGTGCCTTGCCAAGGCAATTACACACCATGAATTGAGTTTCAAGGTTGGTCACCTCCTGCAATTCTATCAGAAGTGTTGTGGTATTTGTCATCTATTTTTTAAACCAACTCCTACAGTGTAATAATTATATGTGAATCTCTGGTTTGATTTTGAAACATATGTCTTTTAGCTCACCAGACTGTAGCAAAAAGTCTGAGCAGACAATCTCATTTTGGAACAGCAAATACTCATTCAAGGAAAAGACTCCTAACTTACCAGTAGCTCTGCCTTTAAGCGCTGTGGTTTGAAGGACAAATCATATTTGGAATAAAACCCAAGCCACCATCACCAAACCACAAATAAAATCCCCTCACATTATTTTATTATTTGTTTCACAAGAGCAAGTTTTGTATATACCAGGGAGTCCATGTAGTATTTGCGTAGGCAAAAGCTCACTGACAGAGTCATGGCATGGCTGTAATAGGACACAGCAGACTATGACATGTACATCTCATGATTTCATTATTTGCTTCTTGGAAATATTTGCTGTTCATAGAGTGGCAGCTAACTGCAGAACCCAGCCAAGCAGTTCAGAGATGGTGAAAATGTGTCCCTTTGTCCAGTGAAACTGAGCACAACAGCTGCTTTTCAATAAAAAGATGGAAATAAATAATTCCTTCATTCCTAGACATAGAAATAATGGCCTGAATTTTAAGAAAAGAAAATATTTAACTTGTAGACAGACACTATGTAAAGATATGAATATAGGACCTTATGTTTCTTTCTCTAGTTCTTTTTTTTTTACTGCTCTTCTATAGAAGAAACCCCACATCAGAAGAGAAGGACCAGAAGTGTGACACCTCCTCAACCCCCTGATTCAGACTAGCTGCTTGGTTCAAACTACCTCCTACAAATGCTTGACTTTATAGCATGAATTTTTTAAGAAGTACTTAACCCAGCTATAGTCTCTCTCTCCTCTGATGTAGTTGCACTGATTAATTGAAGTAAAGAGTTTTGGCTGATAAGTCTCAGAAGATTTAGTTGTTGGAAATGTACCAGCCTCACAAAAAGACATTACTAGAGTTTCTGCATCAACCTCAAAGTTCTCACCTGTGTCCATCAGGCTGAATGGCTACAAGTCTGTCCTGAATGATAACACCTTCAACTGCTGTAAGTAATCTGCCCAGGCTCTGAGACTTTAATTATTACATTAATGGTATCAGCAGGTCCAGACAGACATGCTCAGCTTGTATTTTCAGGCTTTGCTTTGTTACATGGAAAAGCAGAAGAATTTTTCTTTCTGTAGCAAAAGGCTGCTGACACTCTAATCCTATCCTGCTGCTGTGAGAGCTTGGGCTTGGGAATCTGGCTCTGAAGATGGACCTCAATGAACTTGTGCACTCAACACAAGCTTCCTACCCTCATGCAAATGGTCCTTCCTTAGACTCTCCCAGAACCAGGGTCTTGCCTGCACATGTTCACATTTTTCACTGCACAGTGCTGCAATGGCTATAACTCTATAGCATGCTCAAATGCCATTAAATCTCCTAATCTGGTGATTGACTCTCTGGAAGAGGAGGGTTGGTGAAAGAGGGGAGTGCTCATTGCCCTGTATTACTCCTGAGCCCTGCAACTTCTTCAGGGATTTCTCACTAGAAGGAACCCAAGGGACATCCTCCAGATGCTGCATAGTTCTGTTCATCCTTATTGTTGTATAACTTGGCATGCTAGATCCATCATGTCCGTTAATGCATGCCTTGTCGCACAGCCACATCCTCAGAAAGTGAGGAAAATCAAGAGCTGGTAAATATTTCACAGTGTTATACTGACAATAAGACACAAAAGCAGTCTCCAACACCCTTCTCAATATGTAAGAGTGCCCTTCACTACTGGTGTGAAAAAATACATACAGAGCTATCAAAGATGGTATTTTATTCTATCTTTTAGGCAGGTTTCAGAAATCCAAATGTAATGATTTTCTTAAACTTCAAAGTAACTCCAATTCTTATAAGACACATATAAAAAGAAGAGCTACAAATGTATTGTCTTCAATATAAAGCATCTGTTTTCCAGCTACAGTGCACTCATGGTTTTTTATTTCAAATATGTGTGAGAAAATGTTTGTGTGCTGCTTCCTGACAAGTGGCCTTTTCCCTGTTTGAACAGAAATGGTGTGTGTTGGAGGATGGGAAGGGGAATCGATGGCTTGATTAAAATTTTAATTATTATAGAAATCATTGTGTTTGTACAAGCTTCTCCATGCCCTACCCTTGGGCATTATTTGTTCTTCTTTAAAAGTACCCTGCAAATGCAGCTTTGGGGATTCTTCGCATTTTTATGGCAGGTCTTTAAGCAACTCTACAATTATTACATTCTGGTGTGTGAGAGATTCAGTATTATCTCTTAGGCTTTTATGATCTTGTTCCCCAATCAGTGCTTTTGTGTAACAAGGCAGTGAAATTAGAAGTATTATTAGAAAAATGTGACTACATTATCTAAAACTTATACACACTTTTGTATTGCTTCAGCTTTCTAAGTCCTGAGGGAACTGGCAGCGATTAGGATCTATTTCTTGTGAAGGTACTGTTGGGAATAAGGCTGGTTTGAATAAGTGAATCAACCTTATTATGACAGAAGCTCCAACAGAGATGTGCATTAGAGTATATTGAATTCCACTTTTGAAACCACAGGAAACCTTTGCAAAAGTACTCACATTTTGCCTGGACTAAGCAAATAGAGTACTGCAAATAAAAAAAAAAAAAGTGAAAGCCAAAAGTCTCTCCTATCTCTATTTTTATTCTAATATCTTGCAGATAGTATCACATAGTCAAAACAATGTTTTTTTCTTGGTGAGTGTAACTAGGACTGGTATAAACCTTAAGCTACACAGTTATTCTCTTGTAAATATCCAAACCCACATGTAAAAATGGTGTCTTTATTTGCAAGGCTACAAAAAATACAATTCTTCTTACTGTGGGCTAAAGTAAAATAAATAAAAAAATCCAAAAACAAACCCAAGTAAAAAATAGGCACAAAAATAGCAGGATGCAAATTTTTACTCTGCCTGTTTTGCTCTTTCTAGCAGGCCAGGTGTCAGGGGACCACAAACAGGGCCATATCCATGTGTTTGCATAACACGGTTCACATATTTTTTAAATGCTTGTATTATTTTAGTGAGCATAAATTAATTTTAGTATGGATGAAGGAGGAGCAGAAAAAAGGAAAAAAAAGAAACAACCCCAAAAACCAAAACCAACCAACCAAACAAACCCAAAAAACTCACCCCCACAAAAAAACAGTAGAAGCAGTATTCCTAAAGGGTCCAAAGAGAAAGGCTGACAGAATTAACGACTGAGCGAAATAGTTTGGAAAGGAGTGAGCAGAGCCTGGCACAGACATTAAGTAAAAAATGGAGACTCTGTGGAGAAAAAAGGTACATGATTTGCAACAGTACAAGACTGACCTAATAGGATTAAGCCAAAGGTCCACCTAACCCTCTGGTTTGACTGGGCATAATATGGTCTCAGAAAACAATATAATAATGAAGGCAAGAAAAGAACAATCTCATTGCTGGCACACCTTGCATGTTTCCAGCAATCAGCATTTTATCACCAGTATATCTTTATCATGATGTTTAATATCCAGCAGTATATATAATGATGTAAATTATGAGTATATCTTCCATGTAGCTCTGAAATCTCTTTCCAAAACTAATTATCCCTTTGGCCCCCACAACATCCCAGAGCAGCCAGTTTTACAATGTATTTGTTATCTCCTTCTCCATGCTGCAAAGGATTTCATTAACTTTCTCATATTCCCCCTCAACTATCTCTTTTCTGAACTGAAGTAATGCTACCTCTCTTTGGTTTTGTGTAAGATGTTTGTACCCGCACTCTCACCACTCTCTTCCTTCCTGAGTTGTGCCATATTCACCTAAAGTTGTAAGGACCAGAACTGCAACATTAAAAAGGCACCTAACATTTAGTCCAGTACTGTCTTGGTGATTTTTACTGCCTTGGTGATTTATACTTTCTAAATAAGTTGCCGGCCAGGGTCAAGGAAATGAAAGATGACTGTGTAGATATTTGAGGAAATGACTGCTGAGGAAGAAGGAGGGATGAGTAATCAGATGTGGCACATGGTGTATAATAACAAGGGAAAACAGTGGTTCTCCTTGTTCAATTATGAACATGCAAAGCACTCCATCATGCCCTAAAATGTAATTTAACAGTTCATTTTATAACATTTTACTCCATATTTTATGGATATTTGAAAATCATTACTGACTCAGAAATACATTTCTAAACAAAGTAACTTGAATAATGTGTTGAAGATTGTGAGATAGTTTGCATAGAAGGGAAGAACTGAGGATACGTTTAATGAAATGTTCTGAATACTACTCTTGCTCAGTTGTCAACCTCTAGATGAATTCCTTCCATTCCTGGCAAATATGCCTCCAGTCACTACTGGGGTTCCCTGAGGCTCACTTTTGGGGACAGTTCTGTTTAATATCTTTACTGATGGTCTGGATAAGGGAATTAAGTGTACTGTCAGTAAGGTCACAGATGACACCAAGTTGGGCAGGAGACTTGATCTGCTGGAGGGCAGGAAGGTTCTGCAGAGGGGTCTGGACAGGCTGGATTAACAGGCCAAAGCCAGTTGTATGCAGCTCAACAAGGACATGATGCCTTGGGATGGCTGACCTGCAACAGAGACTGAACAGGGGGCTTTAAGGGCATACCTGGGCAGCACAAGAGCCTGATTCCAATACAAGAATCCATTTAAGGTGGACTCAAAATGGTCACAAAATGGATGACTGGTCTCGAGGTCTTGTATTTTTATAAGTTTTGGTACATTTGCATATTGGGGTTTAGTCGTCCAATTACAGCTTCAGATTATGAAGTCTCATCCTTCTTGTTTCTCTCTTCAGTCCACCGTTGTTTATACTTTTGGGCCTGAAAGTTGCACTCGTTGTCCTTGGTCTTCATCTGGAAAAGGATTTGTTTTGTCTACCTATTCTGTGAAGAGAGAGCTTACTAACACTTAATATGAGGCTCAGAACTACACCTCTAGGCAGCACAGAATCTGTAAAACACGAAAGCTAAAACTTAAGGCATCAGCCAAATGCTACATCCTGCCCTTCGGTCACAGCCCCAGGCTGCGCTGCAGGCTGGGGGCTGAGCACCTGGAAAATGTTCCAAAGGAAAAGGACTTTTGGGTGCTGATCAGCTGGAATTGAGCCAGAGTGTGCCCAGGTGACCAAGAAGGCCAGTGGCATCCTGGCTTGTATAAAAAATAGTGTGGCCAGCAGGACAAGAGCAGTGATTTTCTTCATGTATTGGTGAGGACGCACCATAAATCCTGTGTCCACATCTGGATCCCTCACTACAAGAAGAACATTGATGTGCTGGAGTGTGTCCAGAGAAGAGCAACAAAGCTGGTGAAGGGCCTGGAGCACAAGTCCTGTGAGGAGTGGCTCCTGAGGGAGCTGGTATTAGTTAGCCTGGAGAAAAGGAGGCTCCAGGGAAGCCTTATTACTCTCCATAACTACCTGAAAGAAGACCGGAGAGAGGACAGGCCTGGCCACTTCTCCTAGGCAACAAGTAACAGGAGGATACAGCCTCAAGCTGCACCATGGAAGATTCAGGTTAGATGTAAGGAAGAATTTCTTCCTGGAAAGGATAGTCAGGCATTGGAATGGACTGCCCAGGATGTTCAAATAATGTCTGGATGTGACCCTTAGTGCTGGGGTCTGGTTGACAAAATGGTGATCAGTCAAAGGTTGAGCTCTGATCTTGGAGGTCTTTTCCAACCTAAATGATTCTACAGTTCTATGACTCTACTGTACCATATATTTTAGTTTTTCAGTAGTGTGTAACATTTTGTATCTGATCTGTGTATTCACTAGTTCAACCACAGTTGTTCAAAGAATCAGTCATGAATATTTCATATTCTTGTGCAGTGCCTTTTCCATAACATGTGATATCTTTTTTTCCTTCCTTCTTACCCTTTTTAAGGGTAAGACATCAGTATAATTCTACCATACTGAACTCCCTCATATATACTTTCATGTGTCGTACAGGTACTTAATGATTTCTGAAGAGTTTTCTGTAATTTTAAAGAATTCTGTTAGAGCACCCATAAACTTACATAGTAAAGGAAATGAGGCACTTCACCTGTTCTTTAAATATTCTTATGTCCACAAATGCTGTTCTTTTCTGGGCTGCCACTGCAAAGTGCTGTCTCTGTATGAACAAAGGCCATATATATGAAATTATGTGAATTTGCTCTCCTACAGCTGTCTGAGGTAATAGGATTAGATGAGAACCATTTTGCTATCTGTATTTATTGATGCACCTACCCTTTTTTCCCTAAGTTCTTTTATTTTTATTTTTCCTAAGTTTCAGTCCTACCTCTTTTTAAAAACATTCTACTCCGAGATATCTGTATTTCTCTTAAGTGTTCTTAACACTTGCCTCAAAGAGCTTAATAAATTCATAGAGGAAAAAAAATAGTTACATAAAAACATGTGAGCATAATAAAAAAAGGAGATATTTTAATATGTATCTCATAAAAGCGGGTCTATTGAGAGGGGGATGAAGGAGGAATAAGAGGAATCAGTGCATCAGCCCTGGGGGGAACAAAAGTGGACTAAATTAAAAAGGCAATTAAGAAATGCTGAACCTTCATTGTGTCAATGAATTTCTATGGTAGATAAAAAAAGTGTGACAAAGAACAACACACTCATGTCTATTGTTTTAGAACAATGAAGTGTGTCCTGCTTGATATGCTGCTGTTCTAAGCATATGTCATAATATTTCCATTATTGTGCATAAGTGCAGCAAACATGAAGGATAGACAAGGCATTTTTGGCACAAGGACAAAGAACATTTTGCTTCAGCTAGTTACAAATTGCTTTCATTAAGAACAAATGATCTTGGAGCAGTTTGCTGCTGTATGGTCTCTGCAAGACATCAAGCACAAATGGTAACCCAGTGTTTCCTCTAAACAATGGAATAAACCTAGATGGAGGTAAGTATGTAGCTTACTTTAGGACATGTTTAGTCTTTCTGTGGTTGGGCAAAAGAACTTGCAGTCTCCGTTCTAAAAATAACTGTGATTAGGCTCTTACTTTTACACTAACTAGTTTGGGCTTGAATTAAGAGTGACCATTTTAGCAGTTAACGTAATTAAAATGGTGATTTAGCAGTATGCTGGTTCCCTTTCTTAATGTTCTTTAAATTATGCCTTTAGTGATTTTATAGTGATGTTGTGCAACCGCACTTGGCTGTCCTGAGGCAAAATTTCTGTTAGCATTCCTGGTCAATCTATATTTTCAAGAGTAGGTAGTGTAGCTTGATACTTTTTTAAAATACATTGCCTTCCCCTCCTCATGAAAGAAGCATTCAGCTGATATGCAAGCACAGTTTCTGGTTAATAGATTCTTACTGAGTAGCTTTGGAATGTTTCAATTTAGAAATGACTGCAATATGGTATTTAAGATTTGAAAAATTGTTTTTGATCATGTGTCCTATCCTCTGTTTAGAATAATATTTTGTGAAGTATATATTACCACATAACTTCTTGACTATACATTTGTAATCTTTATTTTGAAAGTTCAGTATCTTAGTTGCCTAAGATCACTTTAGGGTCAATTCCAGATGCAAATGTCTGATAAATCTAATAAAAATTGGGCAGGAAAGGATATTTAAAATTCTCATTGGTTCTGCAACACAGGCCTAATACAAACATCAGAAGAAAAAAGATGGAAAAGTCAGGCAGCCAGCTGGCTCAGCAGCCTCAAAGACTGCATATTCTCTTTCTGCTAACACCAGAACTGTAGAGCACATTAGGAAGGAAAGAGATGATATGTTATGCACCAAAGCATGCCTTCTGTGCTTCCACTCACAGCGTAGCTGTTGTATATTGAATAGCCTAGGGTTAAATCTGATCTTTTTTTCAAGTGAATATTACCCTTATATTTATTGTTTCCCACATAGCATATTTCATAATTTCATTATTAATGACCCACGGAAAACCGAAAATAATCAATCTCATTGTCAGGAAAAAAGGAAGCAGAGCACTTATCTTTATGAAGAGTAAGGAAAAAATATTCTAAAAGGTCATAATACATTCAAAGCCCATTGCAAAGGCTGTTTAAAAGAAAAGAAGGTAGCTTTTTCTGTTGGAAAGGTAAAAGCTGAATCTCTTGTGAACATAGAGCTTCACAGAAATTTATAAAACAATACAGTGATAGCCACAAAAGCCAGAACATATAAATGGGAATAATATTTGAACCCCTAGGATTTTCAAAAGACAGTCCAATGGTTCTAAATGCTGTGAAAAGACACTGAAGGACATATACTTGCAAGATAATAAGAACTGGTTATAATAAATTAAGGCTTAATAAAACCCACTGGAGATCACTTATTACATTGTCTTATTTTCCAAACCTCTAAGAATAAGTTTTCACTATATTTTATGTTGAACTACTGGTGGATCTCTGAGAAAGTCAGAGACAAATTCCAAACCTGGACATACCAAAAACATTGACAATCATTCTGCAAGCTGAACTTGAAACAAAAAGGCACATTGTTTTGGACAAAAAAAGACGAGAACATTTCTTTCCATTTGTTTTCACTAAAGCAGAGCTGGGAAGTGTCCAGGATTATGTAACAGCTGGACATGAACTGTGATGGCTGTGTGTGGCATGGAAACCTGAGGACATTTAGCTGCAAGCAAACAGCTTTTGAATTGTATCTGGGTTTTGTGAGGCCACCTAATGTCTCAGAGTACAGTCAGCAATCAGCCAGAATGGCTGGGATTATGATCTTTGGGAACAAAGGAGTCTTTGAAGTCATCAAAATAAATACCCATGTCTCATCTGAAAGTGGCTTAGGAGAATAGATTGGCTGAAATACCGAGGGGATGTTTCTTTTTCCTGCAGGGATATGGACCAGAATAGCTTCCACAGGAGCACTGCGGGTTCCCATGCTTAAGGCTGGAGAAATATTGATGTACTTCAAGAGGAGGACCAGAGGACTAAAGCAACAAACTGTAGGTTAAAGTAATCTTTTGGGGCTGACAGAAAAGTCAGAAAACAGGGGCTGTGGGACATGGAGTCTCAAGAATGGGTTGATGGTTCAGAAGATGAGCCTGAACTACTGGAGTGAAAATCCAAAGTGGTATTCAAAGACTGAAGCAAAACATATACAAGCTCCCCTTCACAAATACAAGCCAGCCAACCTGTTTAGTGTTGGTCTCCAAGGCAGGGCTTTCTACAGATACAGTTTCTATTATGGAATTTGTACTGCTTTGCTAAATAAGCAATAATTGTATTTAAAATGCTATGGAAAATCTATCATATATATCTGAAGGACTGAAGGGCCAAAATATGCATAGTACTGAAGCTGTGAAAATGTTTTGTATTTTTGGTGGACTTAAAAAAATAAAAACAAAATTAAACTAAATTAAACAAAACAACAAACAAACAAACAAACAAGACCCCCCAAAAAAACCAAAAAACCCAACACTTGAGAACCTAGGAATTATTGACTTTATTTCAGCCAGTGATAGCTGTGCTGTGAAGTCAAGCACTGTTTGCAACCTTGATGATACACCGGAAATTAGAGGTGATGCTTGGAATCTGCTTGGGCTTTGTAAACAAAAAAGAGAATTCTGTACTAGGATAAAATTCCAAGCACCTGCTGACTTTCCAGTCAAGGGGAGTTTGGCCTTTGTCCCAGGTTTTTAGTAGAGGGGAACATTCATTTTTCCTTCTAGTCCATCCAAGTATTTCTTGCTGCCAAAGACCATAATTTCTGTTGAACAAAATCACTTCATGAGAACTGACCTCAACTCATTGACTCAGAATATTAGCTGCTAAAAATGGAAAAATAATTGGAATATCTTCCCCATGTAACATTCCATGCAACAAACAGTAATTTCTGGCATTAGGGGATGATAATAATAATAATATAATAGAGATAATGGTATTAGTCCATTATTGTCCTAGTAGAGTGTGGATCCTAGCCAGTAGAAATCTAAGAAATTAGAAAGTAACTAACATTGACTTGCTATTGCTTCATTAAGGGATGGCTGGAGAAATCTTAGGTATTTGTTTAGATCAGTTACTTATCATCAATACATGATCATTGCATTGGAAATTTATAAAGTATTTGTGAGAGAGTCAGGTGTCATTTACACATGAGGTAATAATATTGCATTGTATTTCTTCCTATCTAAAAAAAGATTTGTACAACTCTTGGAATATGTGTTTAATCAATGATCACACTATTCCAATGTAGAGTATGAACACTCTTGGAAGAACCCCACAGAGAATGAAGGGTGATAATATTCCTCTGGACTCCTCATAGGACTGCTATGCATTAAACACTGAAAAATTCAAAACACAATTCCGGGGGCACTGGTGTGGTACCTACAGTCAGCTCAGATGGATTTTTTTTCCTGTATCTCAAGACTTTTGCTTTTTGGCTGCCATGTAGATTTCATGTAGGTTATCTGGACTTAGAATCAGAAAATCATTAAGGCTGGAAAAGACCTCCCAGATCACCAAGCCCAGCCTTTGACTGAACATCGCTGTATCAACTTCAGCAGAGTACTAAGTGCCAGGTCCAGTCATTTCTTGAGCACTTCCAAGGGTGGCGATTCCAGTGTTTCCCTGGGTACCCTGTTTCAATGCTTGACAATGCTTTCAGTACACTTGACCTCCTCATCTGGATCATTGACAGAAATACAAAAAGTAAAATGTTCATGTTTATGGTCATGACTTCCTGGACTTTTCTTTCAAAGCAAAGAGTTGAAGATGTACATGGTGATTTGTTACTCAAGTTGAATTGTATTGAACTTCATTTATAGTAATAATTTTTGAACTTGCTGAATGTTTAAAATACAAAGCTATGGATCCAAATCAGTGGTGGTGTTTCAATATTTGCTTTATTCAGAAACTCACGAGTAGAAACCTAAAGTACCCTTTTTAACTAACTGGTGAGCAAAACATGCAAAAAATGTTGAACTGTGTCAATCATTCTCACTGTGAGTATAAGGTATACTTTTCTTTCTAACATAAACGCAGATTGTGGAGTTTGAGAAGGCAGCATGTAACAGTATAATTGTGTCTGTGTTATTTTCCGGAAAATATAGGAAGGTATTTCAAGTCATCCTGTAAATATTTAAGGTATCTGTTTGGAATGCTGTCATCCTATGATTCTCTGGGAGGGAAAATGAAATACAGCTATGAGACAGATTATATCAGAAGCACAGTATTATCATACTAATGCACAATAACTCATATGTGGAAGCCAAGATCAATGCCTGATGAACTAGTTTATTATCCTAAGCTTCAAGTGAAACATGGCACAGTCTAAAATAAGAGAATCCAGATACCTGTCAGAAGAAGGAAGTTTGAGTTTGCAAGGTTTTCTGTGCTTCTACCTCAAATATGATAAGCCACAAAAAAATCAATTGCTAGGTTTTCAAGAATTCTAAAAGACTTCTCATTTAAAAGTAAGGAAGAATCAGTGAAAATAGGTGTCAGAGAGTATCTTACTCTGCCTTAGTAGCAAAGATGAGCAATGTTCAGCAACAAGTAAGTGGAACTCCAACTTCCAAATCTGTTTGTGGCCGCACATGAGAAGTGCATCTTGACACAGGCTGAAGGCACTTGTTTTCCCCTCCAACATGATAGCAACACTTCTATATTAAGAAAGAAGTTAGTTCAGAAATTTCTTAGAGTGTGACAGTTCGGATTTCTCTTAATAAAATTATTTCACTATGAGTATGTCAAGGATAAATAGGAATCACAGAGAACTAAGAAAAAGCGAGAATTATTATTGGTTATTAAATGGCATGTAGAAGGCACTTTTCTCAAGGCGTTAATAAACTTGGTTGTTTGCTAATGTCAAAATCCTAAATTTTGTGTTATAATAGTGCCCCAAATTCCATTTCAGGCAATCATTTCTTTTAACTGAACTACAGTAGTTGAAAAATTATAATATTAAACAATGCCTGTGTCACCACTTTTCTCCAAACTCCAATCTAAAATTTTACAGGAACAAGAGGCAGAATAATAGAACTGGAAGGTTTTTAACAGTGTAGTGTTGATAAAATGAAGAATTTGCCCTGCATATTTGAATAAAACATTAAGAAAGTGGAGGACAGAAAATGTTTCTTCATGTAATGCCAGCTTAGTTTTACACAAAATACCTATTTCTGAGAGTATTCGACTTAATAGAAATAAGAACTTAACAACCAGAGGAAAGTGGAGGGGTTTTCTCATTATGTGGTATGCAAACATAGCTGTACAAAGCAATTGATGAACTACTACTGCTGAATCCATCTGTTTATGTTCTGCCAAAGGCACTGTTTTATGTCTGTCTGATGCCTGCATCCAGCCTCCCTGAAGGATTCCCATGGATATGCACAACCCTCTCTGTAAGCTGTGCAACACAGGTTCTGAAACATCTGCCTCTGCAGTTTACCTGCCAGTGAGAGCAATTCTCATTTGAAAACTGCTTAACTCAGATAGCAAAGCTCCTGTGCCCGTGTGCAAAGATTACACAACATTAGGTGGAGCAGGATAAATGGATCCATGTACTTCCAGCATCGCTTTGTCAAAAGCAGTGATAAGAAATAGCTTGGCACAGAGAAAAGTGCTGCTGGAGGCAGCACTGCACAAGGACAGTGATTATCTGAGATGTAGATGTACCATAGTTGCTACTAGAGCAGGTAGGAATACTACCTGTGTGCTGAGTAAATAAGAAAAGGCATTTTTTATTATCCAACAGATTTCCTCTACCACCAGATTCACCTGGGAAGAGGGAGAGATAAGCATGGATCTTCACATGACAAAAAGTTAACAAAATGAATTCTTGTTGAAAAAGTGTGGTCGGTTCTGCCCGCAGGTCATTAGCACGCTTCAAAGTCTGGACTGCTTCTTTATCAGACTGATTTCGTGGTGTGGTAAGTCCCTGGACTGTGTGACAGATATAAGGTAATTTGTTCAGGCATTTTATGGAGTCTTCTGGTATATTCTTTCTAGAAGTCTCTAAAACTAGTGTTTATTATTAATTGAAGCAAGTCAATATTTAATCTAAAGATCTTGTTAAGCAACAAGGTATGATGTACATCAATTAAAAAAAATACAAAAAGCATAAAGCAAATCTTCCTAACTACAGTTAGACCCCTCTGCAGAGGTATTTCTGTTTGGACTTTGGACTTTCTTTTCCGTCTAGCAGTATTCAGTTGTCACCAGAAGTAAGCTTTACACTGTGTTCTGCAGAAAAGCCATGCTGATTTTCCAGGAAAGTCTCATTCTTTCCACTACCTCTGTTTCAGATAGTTTCTGGAGTTAATACATGTATTTCCCCTCTCACCACCTCTCTATTTCCAGCACTACTGTTCTCTGCTTTCCATGTCAATCTTGCTCTGCCTGTCCTTCTAAAACCTGGACATTTTTCCAAAATGGAGCAGCAGTTCTCAGAGAAAGAGCAATTATCCCAAGTGAATATAATTGCACCAGAATGCACTTGGCAACAGAGTGCAGGAAGCCACAATAAACTGTAAACAAATCCATTAAATAATCATGCTCCTCATCACAGATTGGCTTCCAATCTATTGACAAACCTTACATAGCCACTGAATTTTACATAACTGTTTCATATTCCACTTAGCATTGTTGTTTGTTTTATTCATGACCATTTAACTAGAGAGTCATGGGTCTGAAACTTCAGGGTTTGCCACGCCAAATATCAAGATTGGACAGATCATGCTCGTGTTTCAGGTCATGCTCTAACATCTGTAAGAAATCTGGACTTTTTTAAACCATACTTTGCCCTTGTGAACAATCTTGAGTACAGTCTTACACAGCCAGACATCTACTGAAGCATAAGGTAACAAATTTTTCAGAAACAATATAGAAAGCAAACTGAGGAAATCTGCTGCAATTATTACATAAATGAAACAGGTCAGATAGCTGAACCTGTAGTTATATAAAAAAACTTCAGATTTTTACATTTTTTAATTTGTTGTGAACAAATTATTGTTGATCCAAGGAGACAAACATTTTAATACATTATGAAATAAGCTTTGCAAGAAAGAAGAAAACAGTTCGTGAATATCATAAAATAAGTAGCAATTGGTAGTAGTCATAAACTGTTAAACCATATGTTACAGTAGAATTATAAAAATGAGTCAGCAGCCCTGACAATAGAGCTTTGAGTGCCATTTGGTATTTTCTCATTGACCTCTCTAATCTACTGTAGATCTAATAATTTGATCATGAACAAGCCATTTGCTTACAAATCTAAAATATTTCACTTGAGGACTCTGTGCCATGAAAGACAATATCTCAGTCTGGAATTTTTTCTTCAGTAAGTCAATCAACAGGGTTAGTAAAATAAAAAGTCTCAGAAGATTGATCAAAGTCAACCGAAAATTTCTAAATATTTAGAAGCAAAAAATTCCTCCCTTACTTTTTGTTCTTCTGCTTTTCACTTGGAGCCAGCTCAGGCACAGAAAAACGCACAGAAATGTCAGAGACTTCTACCAAGGACCTTTGAAGTTTTAAACCATCACAACTCAGAAAAATTTTAAGTAAGCATCCTAAAAATGGTGTTCCTTCTGTTTGAACTGCTTAAGTTTCTCTTGTCAGCAATTGATATTATCTTTGTTTTTAATAAAACAGGTAAAATAAGCTGTATCCAACGATTAACACTATCATATTTTCTTCTCGTATTCATAAAATGACCTTTTCATTTCAGAACTATAACATCAGTGGAACTCTAGTAGATCACAGGAAAATTGTGGAGCTGTTGCTTGATTGCAATTTTTAAAATTATTTTGTAGATCTGTCTTTTTTTCTTGTAAGGTTCTTTATGTGTCATGACCCACTTACTACACTCATTTTAGTGTTTTTTACTCAGCACTCCGTCCACTTGTGATACTATAGTATGGATATTGGTCTTGATATCTTTGATAACATACTGTAGTTTTGAAGATATTTGGTCTTTCTTCCTGTGAAGCATTAAGTTCAAAACCAATCAATATACTTTTATTTATTTCTGTGGTTAGACAAGCTTAAACTAAGCTTGACTCTCTTGCCAACATTTATTTTCTGTTTTTATCATTCCATCTATAACATTTTCTTCTTCTTTCTGCTTTCTTCCCCTCCCAGCACACACACTGGAGAATAATCAGGACCTTAGATATACTGTAATGGATGGTTCACTGCACAGTCAAGAATTTAATAACTCCTCCTAGTGTAATTTCTGTAACTCAAGAGACTGTTTTCCCTCCAATATGTTATTAAATAGAGAGTTTGGTTTAAAAATAAATGCTGAATCTTTCCAAAGACCATCTGATAAGACTAGTAATTCAAGAGTGAAAAGAGTACAGCTATGCTTTTATGAGAAAAATACTATTGAAAATCTACTGCATTAGTTCAAGTGTATTGAACTGAAAAGTTTTCTAGAACAAACATCAACTAAAAAAATTCTTCCATTACACTTTTCCAGCAGCTTACTGCTGCCAATGGAAATGTCACTGAATGCAATTGTCCTTGGAGTTCTTAGGGTTACAAGGATATTACATCGCCTAGCAACAGAAACATCTATTTAGGATACAAAGATCAAATGAGTTCTTTTAATGTGTTTTAGATCCCCCAGGATATACACAAATAAACTCCCATAGAAATCCACATAGTTTGCAAGGCAGACTGTTTCTTTGTCCTCGATGCATCAGTGTTTTTCATTTGGAAGACTTTGACCTTTAGTTAGCAAAACTGTTCACAGTCTCCTTATTTCATTTATGTGTTTGTTTGGTTTTTGTTTATTTTCAGGCACAACAAGTATACTTAGAGATTTACATACTGTTCTTTGAAGATCCTTCCATCCAGCTCATTGTCTTTTCTTCAAAATGAGACTTTATTGAATTTTGGAACTTTGCATATTTAATAACTAGAGTGGGGCAAAGAGCAAGCTAACTGTCTTGTAGGAAACTTCCTTTTTTTAATTAAAAAAAGAATATTTATCTTTTCAGCAAACAGAAGTTATCAATCCAGAGTGTCCTCAAATGCACTGGCATGTGGTGGGTTTTCCAGTCAATACCAGTGATGACACATCACAGAATGGCCTTAAGGGTACCTGCAATTAGGTGCTTCATTCTCATCTGCCTTGTTGCCATGGATGTTGTAATTTTGTAGAATCAGGTCAGACTCACCAGGAATGAAGTGTCCTTCACAGGATCATTCAGAGCAATGAAATGGTTATGCAGACATGTATTGATAAATCTAGGCTGACTTTAGAAATCCATGGAAAGCCTCTTTCTGGGTATTAAATGGTGAAATTCAATACTTCCATCTTGTTTCATCTTAGCCATCCTTTGTAGTCTGCAGTTAGCTGTAGCTTACAGAATACCACAATGATATATGACAAGTTCCACTCTTCTTACACCCTCTGAGTATATGCTAGACTTTTATTAATCTCATGGAGCTGGAAAGCGTATGTGGGGGGCAGAGCAACCTGCCTTGTTCTTAATATTTTATGACTCAGAAGTGAGTTCTGACTTCTCTGTGTGATTCTCTAAGTGTGCCTTTTCTCTTTGTGCTTTGTGCTCGGGTTTCCAGTTTGTTTCTTTACTTTAAGGACAGATCTTCAAAGGGGTTAAGCATCTTTGAAAATCTTCTCACAAGCCTGTGAAATTTTAAGATCAAAGTCATTTTCTGGAGACTAGGCTAAATTTCTTCTTACTCATTTTTAATTGAAAGCCATATGATCAAAAGCTAAAGTGTAGATAAAGCCAAAGATAGACTGAAGTGGTATTTGAAAACCAATGCAGATACATAGTGACCCATCAAGACATTGTGTGTGAACATGAATCCTAAATCATCCTAATCCTTCTAGGAATCCACTTGGATGTGCAATTATAGAGTCAACAAAATTTGGTGGGCAGAGGATCCCATACTGTGGGATTCTGATGTCTTGGGCAGCTTCTAGTGGGGCTTCTATCCAGCACAAAGAACAGAATCCAGCCTAACAAGTTTCTGTAGTTTATTCCATCATCTTATTACTTTAAAAAGTGATGGGTGTATCTATGGCATAACCAAGCACCTTACAGTGAAGTTTGTTATAAAGGAGCAAAAGTTTTGTGGTCAGGTAATTGACAGATTTTGTCTCTCAGACATCCAAATTTCAGTCAGTCTGGCAAGTCTGATTATTCTATCTGCTCACGTAATATAGTAATAAAAATAACGACACTTTACATTTATTTTATATGGAAGATTATGATACAGTCTAGACACACACTAAGTAAATATATCAAAAAGTAGGACTAGTGTTCTCAGCCAAGCACACAAATGTTACTACAGGCAAACAGAAGTCCCTTGGAGATAACTAGCTGATATATCAGGGAATTCTCAAAGACTGATTATTAATGCACCAAAGTCATATAAATTCAGTGAAACAATCAGAAGACATTAAAGAAAGGCAGCTTTATGTCTACTTCAGGCCCATTTTTCATATGATATAAGTCAAGACAAATCCCTGTCACATCATATTTTCTTGCTGTGGGATGATATGGGGGAAATAAGGGGCTCACTTAGCTCTTTTGTGTAGCTCATTTAAAATAACCCAGATTAATGGGGACCTGTCTTTTTTACCCTTGTAAGGAATGATAAATACTAAGAAATATTATTGAAGCCATTCAGCTGCCCATTAATAATATATTAGTAAATACCATATGATCAAATTTCAGCTTGCAGCTGAGCCAAGTGTTAGCTTAAATACCAGCAATATTTCATTCATGACGAGTAAGGGTCCTGCTAGCATCTACATGTGTACAGGATTCAGAAAGGAGAAAAAATATGTCCCCAAAATACCTGAAATACTATTTTATCACAGAAGCATGGGGAAATTTTTCCAAATGGGCAGAGCACAGAGTATCACAGAAACAATGATAGTTATTCTCTTGACTCTCTCCAAAGCCTAACAATGTTTTCCTCTGCTGCAGAGCCCAGTTCAAACCTGAATTTTGCAAGAAAGAATTCTTCTAATTTCAAGGATTTCTTTCCTTTACGTTCTTTGGCAATATTAAATGATAGTAATTTAAACCCCTTGGCAATGGCTGCTATTTTTGTTTTTACTCCCTCAGGGACAGTCACTGATTTGCTCAAGAATCTGAAAAACTTTATATTCTTCCCTGGACTTGCTTCTCTTTTTGAAGGATCTATGCTCTTTTTATAACTTCTTAGAAGACCAAACCTTTTCTTTCCTGGAAATGGCCAATATTTCTGTTTTGTGAGTAATGATTGTCCTTGCTCACGTCTAAATTTACTGTTTATAAGAATTAGTCTGTTGTCAAGTTCTTGCATTTTTTTGTCAGTGACTACAGGTAACATCCTTCTTCCTGTGATAATATTGGTCATAACTGAAAGGAAGCTATTTCTTATTTCCGCCTTCCAAAGAAATGAGACAAAACTTTTCTTTTGCTTTTTTCTTTTTTAATATTCTTCAAGTCAAATTAGTCTCTATATATACATCAGATTTCTTTATTGGACTGGCATTGTACTGGATCATCCCATGCCAGGACACATCCTGTAGCAGCTGTTCACTAATATGTATTATTCATATAATTAATTCAGTCTTTGAGATTCCCTAACAATAATAGAAAAAAAAAAAAAACAACAACCTGGAATTTACAAACAATGTTGCACTTTGCCTATTTTACCTATTGATTATAAAAGTCCATTATACTTTCAAGTCTGTATTGTTTTAATTTCCTTCTGTTAAGAAAACTTCACGTTTCACAAATGTCTGTGTATCTATGTCTGTATGAGTGTGCATATAATAGGCAACACACATTTTAATTCAGGGATTTTTGGAGACTCACAAAGGAATTTTTAAGAACTGATATAAAGTCCATGACATCCATATTTTAGATAACTTTCGAAGAGAATCTATTAGGGATTGAAAAACAAACAAAAAAAGATTACATTTGGTGTGATGAAATAAGACATTAAATTATTAGGTATATAAAATTAGACCTATAAAATTTTATGGAAGCATAACTGCCCTGACACAAAAACATATTGTAGAATTAAAATGCTCTCCAAAGGAATTTTTTTCTTGTTTTCAGTCTTTTTTTTTTTCTTCCAGTTTAATACTATGGCCTACAGAGCAGAGATGAAAATCTAGTCAGCGGTCATATAACTTGACATTAATTGACCCTCTACATTATGTGACCTACATGTAAATAAAATACTTCCAGTCTCAGGCTCTTGGTTTTCTTCAGTCAAAAAGACACAATTCTGTTCAAAACTTACATGTTTTTTATCATAGCTACTAAGTGCTAAATTTTCTCTGCCTTACCATTCCTATCAAACCAAACAGACAGAGATGGCATCTTGAATTTTGTCTCAACAATTACCTTAAGCAGAAAATTCCCTTTGGATGCTATAAACAAATTCTTGACAGTGAGTCCGTAAGAGCCTTTTCACTTACCTCAAGGAGTAAGGCATTGTAAGGCAATAAATAAGACAAACTTTTGCACTGGAATGAATCCTGAAGCAGGGGGTTTTTCCTCTGTTGTGAGAAAAAATATGTGTATTTCAGCTGCAGGTTGCAGGGCAGGAGAACATAACTTATTTAAACACTTGCTCCTCAGATGAGTGAACACATTGTGTAAATTGTGGAATTCACCATTTTCTTTTTCTAAACAAAATGATGACCTCTTTTGAATTTTGAGGAGGCACCTGGACAGGGAAGGTAGCCTCTGCTTCATTGCATTTATGAAGTTTGTGCTAAACTTGACTCCTGCCTCAGGGAGTAGGGGTATAATTAATTCTCATTAATTAAAAAAAAAAAATAGTCAAGCTATCACTTACATTTGTATTCACACTCAAAAACAAGGCTTCATTATGAAGAGTAACAGGAACAGATATTTAAAACCTCATAAAAAAACCCATAGTGATTTCAAATCCCTGTGTTTAAAGAAGGAAAAAATACATCAAAAAACATAACATTTAACACATTAGTTAATAATTTAACCAGAACAAAATCTGCTGCATTAAAAACAAAACACAATGTCCCTGAGTGTTTTCCAAATATTACATTAACTATAACCCTTCAGCAAAATAAATGCAAAACTTTACTAAATTCACAAACTTTACATAAATCATGAGGTTGGGTGATAAACGATCAACAGAGTAAATTTTGAGAGATTCCAGAGCACGAGTAACTGTATCCTCCTAACCTCAATTTTGGGATGTCAGAGGTACCTAATTATTCTATCTCCTGGAAAAAGCCTTGTGAAATGTTTCAAATGCACGCTTTTATGGAGTTCCCCTTAGGTGATTTTGTATACTGCTTGAAAGAACAGTATAAAAAGTGTATTGTGTACACAAAGTATGCAGAGTAGACATGTATACTTACAGTTATCTTGAGATGACTATAAATTTGCTAAAGGGTTAATGGATTAACCCCTAGTTTTGCTTCTTTAATTCTTCCTGAAGCCAAGATAAATGACTTATTTTTCAGTTGATTCTCTGTAATGAAATTATAACTTAGCAACCATAACCATTTCTAAAACATTACTCCTCTTAAAAGGCGGAGTGTTATTGTGTTGGCATAAACTCCTGGAGTAATTCACCTTGATTGATTAAAAACTCTTATTTTATCCATTGTACTTAAATATTTTTTCATTCCAGAGTAAATAACGGCAGCTAATAGACGTAGTATCTCACTGCTGTGTGATCGAAGACTGGCTTTTAGGACAAGAAATAAATGGAGGTCTAATCTTTCTAGTGCCTTTTAGAGGTACTTAACATTGGTCTACAAAGAGCATTGAATGAAAAGAATTAGTAATGGAAGAGACCTACAAAGTCATTTGTCCAGTTCTCTGCCAAAGCAAGATTGCTTGCCCATGATATACTGTGTTTTTAAGTGTGATGTCCAGTCCAACCCTAAATTATTCATCTGACCTGGTACTATTTCCATTATATCCTTAGACATACTGGGTTATTTTATACTGTAACTTGGATTTCATTGTGCTTTATTTAATTTTGTTTCTATAATATCATTCTTTGCAACAACCTACAAAGTCTTCTTTCCCTTTTTACTTGTACTTCTCAGATGCTTTCTGAGTTACACAAGCTACACAAGAGTGATCATTTTTCTTGGCTATTCAGGCTGTGAAATAACTCTGTCTTGCATGCAGAATCACAGGCTTTTACATGGTGTTGCACTTGAAGGTCAAATTTAATTCGCCATCTACTAAATTCATCAAATGTTATTGCGTTCTTACATGTTTCTAATGGTGCAGAGATCTTCTATGCAGCATTATTTTCATATACGTTATCCAAGACATATTTGTAAACCTGTGCATTTAATACAGGAAACCAGTGCCAAGGGATAAATTTGTCCTACACGTACTGAGCAAAGTTCTGGTTCACTTTTGTGAATTATGCATACTAAGGAACAGAATCTCCTTATCTCCATAGGTGATATATTGATAAGCTTTGCTATAATCATCACTATAATGTCCCTGCCTTTAAATATCTGCAAGTTTTATTGTCCCTCTCTTCAAACTTGTGTCTTTTGGGAGATATTTCCTCTTTTCTTTAAAATCTCTAACCTAAAATAACCTAACTTTGATTCGCAAAAATCAGTGAAGAAAAAACTTTGTACTCTAATTTAGAAGAACCCATTACATATCCTATCTCTGGTATCATTAGGGCTGCCCACACAAAGATTCTTCTTGAAAAGAAACATCCAGGGAAATGTTATTGTCCATGATGGTTGTTGGAAGCAGGGTAAGAGAATAAGAGCTTTTATCTTTCCTAAAGCAGTCTCACAGACTCCTGGGATGATATGACTTGAAGGGCTTTAACCCCTTATCCTGGCAGTGTTTATGAGAAGGAAGCTGAGGAGAAAGAGGGAAGGCAAGAGGGAAGAGGAGTAACATGCTGGACTTCTTCCAGATGCCACTGTGCCTGAAAGAATGACATCTCATTATTGGAGAAGGTCCTATGCAAAATGCCAGTAAAAGAAGGGAAGACAAAAATCTGAAAAAAAAGCCAAAACTGAAAAATACCCTAAAAACCCACAAAAAGCAATCAACCAAACAAAAAAAATGATTCCTATTATAAACTAGACCATTCCCAGTTGCCAGAATCAATGATGTTAACAGGTACATGATAGTGAAAACTAACGGCTATGTATTTTTCTCTTCCAAGATGACTCTTTGCAGGGTTTATTAGAGCACAAACTCTTTTTTGAAAATTGAGAGTATCACCATCAATCATAGAGTGTAGCATATGTGGAACATCAAAGCACAAAAAAGCATAGAAATCTTTCTTTAATAGCCTGCTTCTCTTCACTTATGGACATTTTATGAATAGAATATTCAGCCCTCCTCCTTTTCTACATTAAAAATATGGAGTTTTATGTAGCCCTTGCACACAGCAGTAGGCAACCTGTTTAATAAAGTGAATTTGCCATGTTGATTCAGAGATTTCAGCTATTTTCCAAGTTTTCCATTCAAGAGATTTTTCACATCAGCTCTTAACATGTTTGTAACAGGTACCATTTTTTGAGCTGTAGACTGCATATAATCACCAGTCACTTTAATGAACAGTCCTAAACTGTATCTGTCCTATAACTGCACATGCCACCTAGATCTAATTAATGAGAAGTCACATAAGAGAATTTATTATGTAATAGTTAAAAAGCAGAATATTTACATTGATTTACATAATCCAAAATTCTGATCCAATGTCTCAGCAAATGATCTGGAGGAGGGGGTGGAGTTGAGAGGGGGATGTAAGGGAAAAAGAAATGACTGTTTATCTAGAATTATGTGGCTCTGATAACAATAAAGAAAATATTATGAAGCAATAGTTGGGTATTTGACACCACTCTGCCACCCTTTAAAAGAGAGAGGAAAATACTATCCTGGTGACCTTAAGGAAAGTGAGTGGAATGGCAGAAAGAGTAGCATTTCTTTGGGAATAACTGGATTGTGGAGGACATTGTTTTCTTCCCCCTTTGTCTTTGAAGGTCCATCTTTGTCCAGCCTAGCAGAAGATTTAATAGACTGTAATTGGTCATCCCTGTCGCCAAGTCACTGATGATGATTTTTGATTTTTTTTCTTGCTCAGGAGAGAGTACATGCAACTTGTCCCCTATGACTGGTATTATTATATTTCCCAGGTACAGACATGCAGCAGCTGTAAATACTTTATTTACTTCCCGTAATGATGACTTGCAGGAATTTGCTTTATTTATGCCTCGTTTTGACCTTTAAATAATCCCTTGATGGTTTTGACCATTACCAGATAGAAAAAATCAGGCTAAATTACCACACGGTCAAGTAAAGCAAGTATCATTTTCAACATATGCTTTTAGTGAATGACTTTCAAAATGCTAAACTTATGGACATTTTAAACAATTGAGTAAACCAGAACAAAGAAAGCAAAAGAGAATATATATGAAAACCAGCTTACTTTTAATGATGGCTATCACAAAGAAACTTGAATATAATCTGTTTAGAGAAGTCTGAACTTCAATCACTTTATGTGATGGTTTTGTAAAAAGGTGAACAAGGAACTGTCATTTGTAAAGGAATATATTTTTCCATCTCTGTAAAGAAAAATCATGGTCACAGAAATTGTTTTGATTAATTATTAATTAATTATACATTGTGTCATTCTACTTTTGCAACTCTTTTAATAACCCAAGCCTTGATGGCAGCAAGATGTTTTAGCAGAGAATAACTATACATGGGTTTCTGAAGTTGGATCCAGGAGTATCTGTATTTGAGAAGACTGGAGGAGAATAGATTACAATCAGAATTACAGCACTTTACAATATCCACAGCACAAGTTTTGTTTTGTTTCTTCTCCATGTGGTCCAATGCCCTTCTAGTAGGAATAATTCAATGTTGAGAGGTGTACCACAAAGGCAATCATGGCAGAAATTCTGTTCCTAATTCTGCCTTACATGATGACAAGGACTTTTGAAATCTAAATGATTAGCTCAGCTGATAACAAAGTTAACAAAGGTGAGGAAAATGTTATCTGTAGCAGATAGGAAATAGAAAACACAGAGGTGACAGATGCACTAGGATTTGGTGACAAGGTAATGTGCTCAGAGGAATGTGATCAGGGAGCAAAGAGAAATGAAACAATGTAAAAACAACAGCACTGTAAAGAGAAGTGAGGCAGAACATAGCACTATTAAGCTAATGGTTTGAAGCATTGGAATACTGAATTCACTGTGGATGGAGGCAGTACAAATATGCACAGTATGAAGCAGAACATTATGATAAAGAAAAAGGAAGAGGCTGGAATGCATTTCCCTAAAGGATTAGGTTATTTGTTTGGATGAATGTATTGCAGGTTTTGGGACTACATTTTCAAGAATAGAAGTGCCATTTATTTCAAGAGTTATCTGCTACATACAGAATACATAGATATGTTTATTTATTTATGCACATATGTATAGATACAAGGATTGACTTTAGTCATTTTAGACACCAGAATGAAGAGAACATGACTATATGTTTTTAGCACACAGATACAATGAAGATTATTTTCTGGAAATAATAAATTCTCAAAAAGGCTGAACAACAGTTCCCAGAGTGAGACACTCTGCATGTTTGAATTAATGTTCCTGAGTGCTCCCTTGTTAGTGCTAAGCATATAGTTTAAATAAAGAAATCACATTCCAGGCTCCAAATACAATTTGTCAGCTTTGCTTCTGGGAAGTGTGAAAGCAGCAAAAGTGAGAGTCATTTATTCACCATCTGTTCAGCAACTCACCTCTTTATCACATAGAGATGCAGAAGATCCAAAGTTTAGTGAGTTTTCAGACATCGGGCTGTTAGAAGTGAAGACAGGGCATTTTTTATTAACCTTATGAACTGAGATTCACTGGGTTCCCATATGTCCCATAACTTAACAAGACCACTAAAAATATTCATCATATCACCCCATTGCATCTAATTTTTACAGTAGTATGTAGTTAATATCTTAATATTTACAAGGATTAACTGAAAAATATAGCAGTGAGTGATTTGAGTTTGGGGTTTTTTTGAGATTTAGGAAGTGAGAGAAAGCGGAGATCATGAGAGAGAAGGTGTAATTCAGAAAGAAGACTGAATAAGCTAAGGTATTCATAGCTTGCTTACCATATAAACTAGGCTGCACTAGTTCTTAATCCAGCTGTTAATACTATTCATCTGTGTACGTAAACCTAGAGACTCTCTAACTTAGTGTCTATCTACAGCTAGTTCTTGTGGAGTCCTGATTACTGAATGTCATTTCTGTACATTCTCATAACAAAAAATTGTAATTTTGATCTTTTATAAAAGTGGGTTTCTTTGCACTTGGGGAAAAAAATAAATATTCTAGGTTTGCAGTAGTTCTGCATATACAGTGTATATACAATCTTAACAAAACCTTATACAAGAATGAAAAATGCCTTCTTGAAAAATTAGCATTGCTGCAACATGGAAGAATAACTTGTTGCAGTAGAGGAAATACCATTTTTCCCTATCCAGAGTACTGATCATAAAACAGATTTTTATCAGAAAAATACAGTAGGGTGCCTCATATTTATATAAATTAGTGACATCCTTCTTGTGTTGTCACACTCTTCTTTTGTTGTTACACTCAGTCTCTCCAGAGTGTGCAATACAGGTCAAGATCTTGCACACCCCTGCACTCGTACTCAATCTGCAGTAACTTGAGTGCTTCCACAGGAGAAGATGAAATCCAAGAGTGGTTCATTACCTCACAATAATGTGAAGGTTAATGGGTGTCATCACTCTACCTGTACAATGCTTAGGTTTACAGATCAGTTTGAGTGCACAGTCAAAAGGAAGTGCCCTTTCTTGCCCCATCTACTTGGTTACATTGCCCACATGATAGCCATTTTTATACTGTTAGCACTTCTACACTTCTCCGTGTTCTTATGATTAAGACAACAACTTCTCTTTCTGCTGGAAATACAGACTTCTGCATCTGTTCTTAGCTGATCAAATTTGTTGTCTATTTTCAATTGAGTGTCCAGGATGAACAGGCGGGGCCGAGAAGCACCTCAATGTCTGACACAATGGGTGGGGGGAAAAAACAACACAATAGGAGTCAAAGAGGCAGAATTGTTCTGCAACTGGGGAAGTAAGAGGGAGTTCTTTGACTCCCACAAAAACAATCTCACAGTTTTCATTAGGATTGCTTGTGGAAGATAACCAGTAACAGAAATCTGTCACATAATAAAGACTGTAACATAGTGCAACTTGAATTCTTAAAGAAGCTACAGGGCAGCAGTGAACCCTCTCTTGGCTCCATCCAAAGCATCAAACAGTACATTTGCCCAGGTACTCCAGAGTAGCTTCCAACAGAAAACATTGTGCTGCTTGAGTTATTGTTCATCTCTGCCTCCCTCCAGTAGCTAAAAGGAGAGGGTAAATCATGTTTAGCCTCTGTACCTGCCAAGCAGTACTACCACTTTGGGAAGCTGCCTGTCACATCTCCTATTAATGAGCACAGAACTCAGAACTCCCGACCTGAGAGCAGCAGTATCAGCACATCCCCCGATGCTCCTCCTGGTGTGATAGACAGTGAAGTACCTGTTAAGTCTTGTGGCTGCATGCCAGCATCCAAACACAGCAAGTTCATATTCTGTCAGAATACATCTCTGACCAGAAACAAAATAACTGCATGAGTTTTGAGCAATGAAAGAATGAAGGTGATGATATCAGCAGTTTTCAATGCATTGAAAATAATAGAGTTTTTGAGAAATTAAATGAGGAGGTTGCCCACTTATTTAAGTCCTTTCTGCAGTCTGTCTAGCAAGGAACTGTCAAAGGCTCTAGATCCCAACAAGCCATGAAGCAGCTGCCCCAGCCATGTAAAGCTTCTTGCCCCTGGCAGCAGACAGGGCTAACAGTATCCTGGGGTTTAATACAAGGATTGTAGCCAGCAGATTGAGGGAAGAAATGATAACCTTTCACTCAGTGTTTTGAATACATTAAAAAGAAATCCTAAGAGATAAAAATTCCCAACAGAACAAGAAGGCTAGTAGGGAGAGACCATAGTTCCTACATGAAGTTCTGAGGTCAGATGAGATCTGAACGCTTGTTTCACTGATGAGACACACCTGACTATTACAAGTCATTTCTAGAAGGACTCAATGGTCTATCTTCTCTAAGTGCATTCCTCCGCTCTGCATTTATCTGTGATAATTTGGGGTTGATGTATGTAACGTTACAGGGTGCAAGCCAGTGACTCCTCCTCTCTCTTTGGTGAAAAAATACATCTCTGGAAAAAAAAATGAAGCAAAAAGACAGAGATGTATTAAAAAAGTAGGTTTGTTTTTTTTTTTTTTTCCCATGTTCCTGTTATTAAACATTAACTTTTCATTGCTTGAAAGCTTTACCCTAAAGTCTAGTAAATATAATCAAGCTCTAATTAAATGTTAATGTAGAGTCAGTGTGTTAAAAATTCATAAGGAGTGAGCAGATGCTGCTTTTTAGTCAGAGCATGGTCGAATCGACAGAATCAGATCCCAGCTGTGGGAATCCTCTCACTTGACACACCAGCAGAGCAGCTCCTGTTGGCTGTCCATTCTGAATCATTTCTGTGGGTGGCAGCACACCAGTTTAGGACACAGAGACAAAGGTACAGTCACCTCTAACCTACAGGCTGTTTTCAACCCACACTGGAGTAGCTGGGCTGTGCTGTGCTGTTGGTAGCTGATGTAAGAGTGCAAAGAAGTAACTGAGGATCTATGCCTAGTGACACACAGCTCTTATTGCATTTCTAAAAAGTCATATCTCACTTCTGCATTTTGACAATCAGCTTTAAGTTCCAATTCTGAAAATAGAAATCCTGCACTGTACTTCTACTTGACATAATGATAATTATTTCCAATAATGCTTTTATGAAAAAATCGTTTCTTATTAAAAAAAAAAAAAATTTTGAAACTGTTAATAAATAATGGTGTTGGAAAAAGGTCAGATTTTTCTCTTTCATAAAAAGTACTGATGAAAGGCCAATAAGAGTACAAGATTAAGTTTTCACAAAAGCTTTTATTGTTGTATTTGTCAGTTCTAAATGAACACTAAATAAAATTAATATGGTTTTCATTAATGGAATCTGACTGAACTATTACTTCCTCTATTATTGCTCATTTACCTGTTATCTTGGTCTGATTTCAGTCCACAATTTAGGTTGGATATGTAACTGAATACTTTACTAGGCAGTGCCCCCACATTGTCATAACATTTCTTCTATAACATCTTTTCCCTCCTTATAATTGGTACCTAGAACTGTGCCTGACCCTTTTGTGCATGCTATAAAGTTGCAGGAAGTTTCTTTACTCCTTGCTGCAGAAAGCCTGCCCATGAACAAGACAAAGCACAGCTCTTCTGCAGCCATCACAGCCTGAATAATTAATTATCTTGGTGGGAATAACCCTGACAGCCATTTTGCTTGACTCATGACCTTGTGCTGTGTCTGCACAAATGAAAAGTGTTACAACCAAGTCTGTCTTTAAAGTTTTATGTTCTGCGACAGTGCTGAGTCAGGATGTGGTTGCTATTGCAAATATATGCTGTGTGCACATTTTTTCTGCTGGTTTTGGGTCTGTGATGTAAAGAAAGGCAAAACCCAATAGAAATTATGAAATAGCAATTCCTGTAACTATGGTTTTTCATAGAATTATAGAATACTTTGGGTTGGAAGGGACCTTTAAAGGTCACTTAGTCATTACTGATGCTGCATAGAACTGCTCAAAATGTTTTCACAATCATTATACCTGCCTAAAAAAATGCTGAAAGTCATTATTTCTTTTCACAAATGAGGCAAGTAAGAGATTATTTCCACAGATATTTTAAAAGTGTGTTGTCTCTGAGGGAATCTTACTATATACAGTGCTTTGATTAAATTTTAAGAAGCTTTTTCTGAGATACTACTCATTATTTCTCTGAATTCCTTCTTTCCTTTGTGTGCATATTCCTGAATTTTACTAACACAATGTGAGATCTGTTCAAGACAGATTGCCTTGACTTTTTAAAAAAATTATTTTTTCTCCTATGGTTCTAATTTTGTTACAGGTAGAAATTGATTTTACAGGTATTGTCAAATATCAATATGGTGGAAAAGGGAGAGGTTCTGGACAAGCTGGGGTTTTTTGATAATTGTATTAATACATTAGATTCAGTTTTCCTCAATTCTGGCATTTAAGATTCCCCACACCAGTCATCATTACATGAGCGGGTGTTGTGTGTTGGGCATCTGGTGATCTTTCCCTGGAGGGCTGGTTTACTTGCCAGGGAAGAATCAGGGAGTGGGATTAGATCTCCTGGGCCACCTCCAAGTGGAATATGCTGTTCCGTAAATATGTGAGCTAAGCTAGAATCTGGTGGCAGAAGTAAAATGCATTTATTGCAGACAGAGTGAAAAAATAGGATTCTTTAAGCGTATGAAAAGTTCACAGGAGATTGTGGGTCTTACAGAAACTCTTATGTGTAGTGTTGAAATGCCTCTGATGGGATTTTCTCAAGCTCTGCATTTCTACGAAAATGTTTGGTGTTGCAAATATAAGTGGATATCATGGAATCTACTCTGGTTCTGTAACCCAATGCAATCCCTCTATCCCTTTAAAAACCCCAACAAGAAAACCAAACCAAGCAAACAAAAAAACCCACCCAAACAAACAAAAGCTAAAGAAACCCTACTCTCCACTTCTTTCCATTGGAAGTAGATGATGTTCTCTTTCCTTTTGCGACATAGGTTACCTGATTTCTGGACAAATCCGTAGAAAGCCCCTGTTCCATAGTCTTTAAATGTGAACACTATAACTCATGTTCTTACTGTTTCTTTTGCTTTTTTCTTCTGACAGGCACTGTGCCTACAGATCCCAGATGTAAGAAAAGTTAGCTTTAAAATCAAATTCTGATGGAAACAGAAGCTGACTCTTCTCCAGCATCCACATTTTCCTGGGCACAGAAGCATCCTTGTGTTTCTAGGTCTGATTTTTGTAGGAAGCATTATTGTCACCAAAACAGAGAGAAAGAGATCTGACAAAGGCAGCCACACCTAACTTGAATTAGCTGGCCCAATTTGTAAAAGCTTTTGGAGTTTGAGACTGGTTTCTAAACAAGATGTCACCCAAGTATTCAGTAAGGTGTTGAGTTCACCTTGAAACCCATATTTAGTTTTTGCAACACCAGTGCCTTCCAGTTAAAATTCCTGTCCAGATGATATGCTGAGAATATTCTATCATTGTGTCTTTTGTAAAAAAAGATATCATCAATCTTTTGCATTTTAAGTTTATATCAGATTTTTAGTTTTATTCAATCTTAATAGTTAACTAAATCATGATAGGTTTTTTATTTTTAAATCACAATAACACCATAACACCTTTTGAGAAAAAGCATGTGCTGAAGAAGAACATTAGCTTGATTTTTTTTTTTTGACATCTACTTAAAGGATTATGTAATTAAATGTAAAAGAAAAGAATAAAATCAAACTAGAAACTAATGTATGAGAACAACCAAATGAATAAATGAATGATGAAAATAACTTTGTGAATTAGGTTTTTGTATTCTGAGATACGGTATTCTAACATTAAAACTTTTGTAGTTTTTAAAAAAACATAAGATTTTTGTTTCTGAAAGACATAGTGAGAATGGAGAACAGAGTTTCTTTTCTGTGGTCAATTGCAGTTCAAAATCACTGAAAATGGTTGTAATCTCAGTGCTGTTTAAATCAGTGACAAAACTTCTTCAGTGCAGATATGATTTAGTTAAGTTATCTTTTTTAATGCATCTTGGATGAACAAAGGTGTATTTATAATGTAGCAGTTTCTCTGTAAGCCCATTTTTACAGTGACATATTAAATCTATGTGTGTGGTATCCACATAGCTGAAATCTTACAAACAACCTTGCTACTTCTTTTTTTTGAAACTTGGGGTGGTTTTTTGTTGTTGTTGTTGGGTTTTTTTGTTTGTTTTTTTGGGGGAGTTTTTTGTTTGATTTGTTTGTTTGTTTTACTAATTCTTTCAGTGCATTTCAGGGCTCATTTGCACGTATACAGGTTTCCTCTACATTTGTAGAGCTAGCTATTTACAAGCATAGGTTTATACTACATGGTAGGCTATTAAAAGGCAGGAATGCTTTGTTTCTTGCTATATACAATACTGAATGAAAATTATTGAAGTCACAACAAAACCAAGTTGAATACAAGTTAAAGAGCATTTACCATCTTCAATATTCGTTTTGGAAGTAAGTGAGTTTCCTCAGCATTTTGTTTTCTGCTGCATTTCTAGCTGAAAGCACGGAGCATAATCTCTCTGTCTCGTTGTTCCCACTTTAACAGTCCCCATGGGACACATCTTTTTGCATGATCAACATAAAAAGAGGAGCTATATCTCTTCATACAGCTGGCTGCTAAAATCATTGGAATTATTGCAAGCTGGAGCAGAATCTGGTCCATGCAGGTGACTAGGCTTTCTCTTGTGCTTGACTTCAAGGACCAGGAAATAGAATATGTGTGTTGAAATGAGAAAAAGAAGGCAAGAAAATCCTACAGGGACAGATTTCCAAAAAAAGAAGAGCTGGATATGCCTGAAGTAATTTTACATAGACAAAAAGTTTGGGAAGCAAATTTCCATGAAGAAGGGGGGATTTCTGGAGTGTTTGAGTCTGACTGTGTGCCAGGAATCACAGGGCTGTTGTTTATTTCTCACAAATACACAGACCATGCTGCACAAATATCTGAGTGTGGCGTCTACTCCATTTCTACTTTCTACTCCATTTCAAGATCATCACCAAAACCCCACAAACTGATTATTTTCTTTACAAGTGGTTATCAATTTAGTGGCAAAAAGGAATGTAAAAGCCCTGGATTTTCAAAGACTAGAGCACAGATGTGTTTGCTCTGTGATAGTGCGCTAAGCTGTAGCAATGCTGCTTTGATAATGATAACAAAAATGGACAAAAAAAAGTACATAGTACAAAACTTGGAATTATATAAAGATTTCTGTACAAATAATGATCTTGGAGCACTTTATTCAAGAGTCAGAGAAAAACAAATGTTGTCTTAGCTCAGGGGAAAAGGTATGATCCTGACATAGACTTATAATATGAAAATAATTTCCTGCACTTCATTATTTTCAAAGGGGAAGAGAACAAGCATACACTGATGATGATTAGCAGAAAGCAATCACAGACAGGCTCCAAGGAATTTGTTGTTGCCTAAGCTGTTGTTCAAAACATATTTTTGACTGTGATTATTTGCATCTATTTTACACTGGATGCTCTTCTTCCTTTTTTTTTCCTTACCAGCTCTCCAGATTAAATTTAATTACTATACAAAGCAGCCGGATTTGTACCTACAGTAGAAGTCAATAGACTGCAACAGCATTAAGGAGATTAATGTGCTCTGTGAGTTAAAAGTTTAACTTTCTGAATGAGGATTTTCATGAGGTTACTTGTTGAAATTATCAGTCCAGCAAACACACAAAAACAAGGCTGGGTGTGCTCCCCTCATCAAAAGCACCACATGTTGATATGGAACCAAGAAAAAAATTATTTGTTTGTGGTTTTGTCAACTGTTGGGACAAATGTGACAAAATGAACTGCTGTGACCAGCAACAGGATTAGAGTCAATGGACACAAACTGAAACACAGGAAGTTCCATATGAATATGAGGACGAAATTCTTTGCTTTGCTTTGAGGGTGACAGAGCACTAGAACAGGCTGCCCAGAGGGGTCTCCTTCTCTGGAGATGTTGAAAACCACCTGAATGTGACCCTGTGCAACCACATCTGGGTGAATTTTCTTTAACAGAGGGTTGAACTAGATGATCTCCAGAGGTCCCTTCCAACCCCAACCATTCTGTGATTCTGTGATTGTCTCCTATCGTTGCTTGCATTAATATGTCCTAGAATGCCTATTGAACTGGGATTAATTGCAGAGAGAATAAGAAGTAGTTAATGCTAATTCTACTAATAACTTTTCTAGACAGGATCCATGACTTTCCTTTTTTTTTCTTTTTCTATTTTTTTTCCTTCCTTGCCAGACTGCCTAAATTTTGAAGGCGATACTGGGGAACTCAGAAATTCCTAAAAAGTAGTTTTAATCTGGTACTATGTCTCAAAATAGGAAGCTAGACTGATATGTGGGAAAATATCTTTTACCTAATATCTTGGATACCAGGAGTAGTCACTCTCAGGTGCCCAGTCTTCCCCCTTATAAATAGATTTTGTTGCAAAATTAGCTTTTTCTTGATTAGGTGTAGTTTAGCTTCAAGCATACGTGATATCTTAATAATAAACTGCCACAGTAAGCAATGCGCTCTTTTATGGATATGCTCTCAAAATCTTGACCTATAAACTCCATTTAACCTCTCTAATAATCCATCTACTTTTAGCAGTTGAAATTTTTAGAATTCAGTGGTCTTCATCTAACCATAAGGTATCTTCAGGTTTGTTTTTCTTCCACATTGTGTAATTTAAAATTTCCTAAGATAATATTTTAATATAATTTTATTTGTATTTTTCATTTCCATGGTCAATTTTCTGCTTCCTTAGATACAGAATTCTATTCTATTTTTTAGAACAGACAGCCTTTAGATTATCTAGGTAAACCTAGGAATTTCCTGGTTTAATATATCAGTATTTGTGGAAGCAGTTGCATTTTTCTTAGAAATTTTAATATGAAATTTTTCGGCCTGTGGAGGGTAGAGCAATGTTTTACATAATTAACCCACTGCTGTGCATTACTTGTCTCTCCCCATCCCACCCTCTTTAATTGCCCTTCAATAGGTGCTTGGATTCTCTAATTCCAAACCCTGAGTCCTTTCTAGTCTGTTCATCTTGCTTGCCACACCAAGTATCAGAGCTTAGGCAAATTCCTCGGAGTCTGAGTCAAATTCTTTGTACTTCTTTCTGAGGGTATGTTTATGTGATGTCAGAGGAGTGAGTTAGCTTGTTTAATGAAAATACCTCCTACAACTGGAGATTTATGTTGCTCAGCTGAGACACTCTGACAGCATGTATATGTCCCATTTCTGTTGTTATGACAGGCACAGTTGATTAGCTGAGCCCAGTTACATCTTTTGTATGTAATTCCTGGTAGGCACTTTTGTCAGCATTCTGATTTTCACGTCAGGCCAGAAAGGTGCAACCTGAACCTGGATGTTCACATGTGGGCCGTGTGTCTGGCTGGCTGTGCCACCTAGCCTTCAAACAGTACATATCTCCATGAACATCAATCCTTTGCAACCTTTGTTTTTGCATCTACTAAGTGCTTCACTGCTTCAGGTTTGCATTAAGTTCTTTTTGACACAGTTGGAAAATTCATCTTCTTCCCGGACCACGCAAGCATCTACAGCATCTGTGAGCTCTGGGGAGATAAATGATAGATAGGAATGTCTGTCATTCCAGCCAAATAGAGGGAAAATAACTGGCACTGAAATCAGGCTGGGGGTGGGAACGAGGAGGGTGGAGGGTGGTTCTTTAATTTATATTTTTCTTTTTTCTATTACACAAACTCCTTGGCATTAGAAACTAACTGCATCAGGAACCTAATGACCATTTCTCCAAGATGTATTTACTAAAGCATGATACAGTCAAATCTGCTCTAACAGTTTTACAGTATAGCAGAATCAAGTTTTGGTCTCTTACGTGAAATCAATATTCTTTCTGAACTGACTGTTTTTTATTTTAAGAAATCAAATATAAAAATCTATACTACTTTCCCAAAGTTTTTCTCCATTAAACTTTTCAATGCCAAGTATTGAAAAATAGCCAAAAGAATACAGATTCTAGGAAGCATTAACGTTTTTGAAACTCTAAATTAATTCTAAATTAATGACACTTATATTTTATCACACCTTTTAAAACTAGATATATTGAAGCAGGAGAGCTTTTTATTTATTTAACTGATAAGAAAACATAGTCTACATAAAACTTCCAGCCCTGTCAAAATCAAGATTCATCAACCAGATGAATCTAAGAATCATCTTATTGATGACTGAAACAAATTCAATCATCAGGAACTAGATTTTGGTGGTATTTGCAGTAGTGTACTAGACCTATTTAAATAAATGCAATTATTCTAGACTTGTAGTTCAGAAGCAGTAAAATTTGAAAGTATTTCAAAGTATAGACTTTTGTAGTTAATACAGGGGGGTTTATGGTAAATAGACTTTTATTCATAATTCTCTTTAGATGTAGCAAATTTTCCACTTAATAGGAGATAAGGATAGCAATGCTAATAGCAATATTAAAACAATCAGATGATAAAAAGCTTTAATGACCCAATTCACCTTTACCATATAAACATATTTATGGATGTTTTCTTATTAGTTATTAAAGTTAGTTTAGGATACCCATATATTTTTATTATAACTTTTATCTGTTTTTGATTAGGCTTTCAGAAAAAGACCAATAGTGGATGTTACAAGAGTTAACATAAATATGTATAGTACACTATTTTGTGTTTGACCTTCTCTGGAGTCCATGGGAAGGTAGGAAGGTCAAGTGGAAGATGTGAAATCAACCAATGCAAAATAAATCACTGATAGGATTTCTGACACACTCTATGGGGCAAGAGAGGATCTGAAAGAATGTCTGGTAAGGGTATTGGGTTCAGGTTCTAGAAATAGACCCACATGAGGAGAGTTAAAAGGCTTCTAACCCAGTTATTATGTTGTTGTTATTGTGATGATGATCTTGACAGGTTGAAAAAGTTGAAACTGTTTAGATTTGAGAGGAGAAGAATGCATGGAAACCTCATAGCAACCTTCAAGTATCTGAAGGGGGCCTACAAGGAAGATGGAGAGGGGCTTCTCATGGGAACTGTAGTGATAGGACAAGAGGGAAAGACTTCAAACTGAGACACAGTAGGTTTAGATTAGACGTTAGGGTGATGAAGCACAGGAAAAGGTTGCCGAGAGGAGTTCTGTATGCTTCACCCCTGGCAGGGTTCAAGGCCGGGTTGGATGGCCCGCTGGACAATGTGATGTAATGAGAGGGTCTCTGCCATGGACAAGGGGATTGGAAATAAATTATTTTTAAAGTGCCTTTCAACCCAACCCCCATTCTCTGATTCTATTCTTATTAATTACTGCTGTTATTAGTAGTAGTAAAACTACAGTAGCAGTACTACAACTGCTACTACTATTATTACTGCTACTGCTACTACTACTACTACAACTACAATAACTAATTCTCCAGAGGCAAATGAAATAAAGAGACATATCCTTCTAGATACAAAATATTTGCTTTAAGAATAACAGGAATCTCATGTATTTCCTAAAAAAGAGCAGATGTTCCTTTCCTCCCCCTTTTCAGAAGGGCAGGCAATTGCCTCATTTTTATTATCTCAAAAGACTGATTAAGAAACTTTCTACCTAAGTGGTTTTGGCAGTCATTGTCTTGCTGGCACAATTTCATAATTATGTTTCTATAAATCTTTATATTTCACCTATTATGTCGTAAGTGAGGTGGCTATCCTGTCTTAATTTGCATCTATCCAAACTTATTTGGAAGAGGAATATAAAAAATATACATTAATTTTACATTAAACAGAAGCAGCAAAATATGTGGAGAATTCATTACTCCTTTCTTTAAAATCTATTAATGTCTTCCTACATTCTCCCATCCTTCAATATACAATGTTTTAATCACCTTTAAATAAGCATCTATTATATTGGCAAAATAATTACATTTAAAGTTTTTTTAATATCCCAGGTTACATGTTTTGTGCTGCCTAATTATCTTCGGAGTTCATTATGTGCCTATATTGTTATCCAACAGAAGAATGGATTGTACCAAACCACTGCTTATGCTGGAGGGATTAAAGTTGTTTCTACATACATTTTGAGGCAATCAGATATGATCTGCTCTCGACAGCCAATATCTTCCTGCTACATGTCCAACTAGAATTATTGTCCCTGAGATGGCTTATTAAAAAGGTTTATAGATAGGCCACTGAAGTTCTCAAATTTTCCCTGACAATAGCTCGATCTTTGTATGATTTTATTATTATCCCTCACTCAGGATTTCCTGGAATAAATTATTTGAGTCTCAATTAATTGCTGCAACTGAGAGTTGAAGCTATTAGCAAGCCTTTGGCAAATAGCTGGGCATTAGTATTTATTACAGACACAGATGCATGAGAGGTGCAATCAATTTTGTCTTTGTTGGATTTCAGCTTCAGTGAATTGTTCATTGATTTTGGAATTTGAGAGGATTCTAGGAAACTATTAAACAAATGGGCAATTTTGGGAACCATTTTATAACGCATATAGTGACAATCTAGACAATAGATGTCAAACCATTTACACAAAGGTCCTTTCCAGCCTCACTTGGTGCACATGATCTTACACCTCATAACACATTAGCCCATGGTAAATTTTGTTATTTAGGCAATTTCCTCTTTAGGTATGAATGAGAATTAAAAACCAACATGAAAACATCTCATGTATGGATTTTGTTTGGTCAAAATTTTTCTTCCCATTAATACGCTATTATTTTAAATTTTTCCTATTCCAGTATTGTGTGGTGATGTACCTGGTACATTAGAATTCCAGAAATTAAATCAGTTTTAAAATGAGGTTTTCTTCCTATGTTTTGGGCATGCAGTTATTTTCCCCTTTAAAGTATATGGAATTATTTGGCAAATTTAATGGATTTTCACAGCATACCCAAGGCACATTCTCTGGGTTTTGTGTGGGATACATTGTACAGTTTTTCTAACAAGGTGGAGATACACATTTTTGCATCAGCTTGGATTTCCAACCAGAAAAATCCTAAAGAAAAAGCTGCCCAAAAGAAAATTCCCAAAATGCATTGAAATAATGCTTGAAACATTTAAGCATATCTTCTAGAAACTGTCTTTCAAGCACTTTGAAAATGTGACTCTGTCATTCATCAGTTAGATTTTATTACAGTCTATTCAATATTTGTTGTAGTGTATTATTTAGAAGAGCATTAATTTTCTCTTCTATGAATATTAACATTTTCATGGTCATGAAAGAGTGTGTCTATTGCTTCATAAAAACTTTGGTTTTTTTGCAGCAGGATGGGAAAATAAGGAGAAATCTCTTAAAAGAGGATTAATTTTTCACTCCCAGGATGTAGAATTTTTGATCCCAAACTTTAAGATACCTTCTATTATCAGCAGTGTGTATAAGCCTATTTTAACAGACTAATATATCTAATCAGAAACAATTGTCTTCAAATGTAAATCTATGCATTTCTCCCAAGATAATGTTCTTTTTTATTACCTCTGCACTTATCGATATAAATTTTAAAGTCATTTTCTTTCAAGTGTAGGGTTGTGTTTTTCTCAAATATAAACTACAGGAAACAATAAAATTGAACTCTTCTTTACATACTTTTTTTGAGTTTGCAACACACAAAGTTTCTTATTACACCAGCCGTCATCTGCTATATCTTTTATTTTCTTATGAAAATTTTTCTGTTTAAAAATGAATTTTTGATAGTTTTTTCTTAAAATGAGCTTTCACTGCTTGAACTGATACACTGAAATACAGGAGCATAGGCTGTCATTAATCTCAGTGTTTTTTTGTTCATATGCTGTAACGCTTCCTTATTGAACACAAAGCTTTTGTGTTCATTGCTTGTTTTTCCCCTTAGTGCTAATCCGATTACAGCATTCTCACATTCAGACCAACCATATTTTTAGTGATTGTATGCTAGCTGAGCATTCCCTTTTCATTTCATTTTCTTAGCCTTCTCCTTCTTCAGAGAAAAATGGGTGTCAGATAGGAAAATCACCATCATTTCCTACGAATCACTCTTCATGAAATTTTAATTTTCCAAAGATTTGGAGATTTTTTTTTAATTAACAAATTTAATAGTTACATTTGTGAACATATTTTTAATATATAATCATCATCCTTAGATTAAAAAAAGCTTATGAGTTTTTTGTACCATACTAAAGATAGTAAATAAATATTTTTATTCATGATCTGTTTAAACACCACTTTAAAGTAGGAATCAATTTCTCCCTTATGTATTCTGTCTTAGCTTAGCAGGAGAAAAACACTCTGGGTTAATGAATAAGGAAAAACTATTCTACTACATCCCTTCCTATTATACTACTAACTAATTATACTAACATTACCCACATCTACCTCTTGAGTCTGAATCTACCTTGTCAGATGTGATAAATCCTTATACCACACTTTACTTACTCTACATAAAACTGCTGATGTAGACTCATGCACTGGCACTGCTTGATATATAAAAAGATTTTTAAAAGAAAAGTTTAAGAATTTTAAGTATCCCAGAAGACCTTTAATGTTTTCCCTTAATTATCGTTTCTCCTTTCCATCTGGTTGCTAGTCCTCATTGCTGCCTGTGCCTTTTGCTCCTTGCAGAAGACACCATTTAGAGTTTTCAGGTTGTGAGGCTTCTGAAATACGACCAATTGCCAAGTCAGGAGAGATCCTATTCTGGGCTCATTTATCTCTTTGGGACCTTTTATCTCAAAGTGTAACTTCAGGCTATCAAGAATTTTTACCCATGAACAAAGTAGTTTGTTACAGTTTTCTTTGCATTACAAGGCTATAGCTTTATCACCAGGCTACAGGTTTTATCATATCACCTGTATGGGAACACCAGCAATAGATTCTATTAAATTAGCTGAATACTTCATTGACTGCTTTTTAATGTGATGGAGGAAAAATCTTGAAAAATAACTGGTCCTTGCATTTACAATACAATGTTTCATATCCCAATGACTCTCATTAAATGATCATCCATGTTTTCACAGCTGTGGAGACAAGTAATATTCCTTTAAGGAAATGCTAGGTGATTTTATATCAAAAATTAGTTATTTTCCCTTTGTTGCAGTGTGTTTTGGGGTTTTTTAATCTCAAATAATCACTTTCAGAGAATTCCTTACTTTTTTTAATTGGGATTCCCTTTAGAATTAAATTGGGATTTGCCTGCTGCTATCCACATATTACTTTTTAATAGGAAATAATATTTCTATTTCCATCTGGTCTAATTGCTTAATGCAGATGATTTCTATCTTTGGATTAGATCTCTTTTTTTCTTTAATTCTCTGCATGTGAAAGAGCTATAGTTCTTTAAGAGCTTTTTCAGTTTTCTTTGTGGTTTGTACACTTTTTTTTTTCTCCTTTGTCAGTTTCTGCAGAGCTCTGAGAAGTAGACCCTGGACCCATGTGGCCTATACAGATGAGGGGAGCATCTCTGTCTTTGTGCATCTGAGAGTTTCTTTAAGTTGTTTCCAGCTTCAGTTAGTTTATCAAGTGCTTCTACCTTTCTTATTTTTTGTCAGTTCCTAGAAGATTTGCACCTTGGGTGCCATTGATTTTATTTTAGGTGCAGAATCTCTAATATTCATCTTTGTGACAGAAACTTTCCTGTTCAGTGTCAAGACTTTTGTTAGTGGTGTTAGTTTTTGACATTAAGATAACCCTAGAGATGGTTCCAGTTACTCCCTTCAATGCCTAAAGGGAATTTAATTTCTTTTTTTAAATCACAAGATTCTTTATAGGAACAACATTCCTATACTTGGTCTCAGGGATCTCCAGAGACTTTTTGGTTGGGAGTCTCAGGTTTCTGAAGACCTAAACTGTGGACACACTTGCTCTGCCAAATATTTGACTATGCAATTCTTTCCTCCATTGCAGCGACTGAAGAGGAAGTAGACCAGTGGACCAAGGTAATCTCTCTGGGACTTAGACCCTTTCACTGAATGGAGCAGTCTAGTTTAGCCCCAGATAAGTGAAATGACAGCTGACTTTTAAAGTAATTTTTAGTTGTTGTAAAAGGCCTCTGTAATACAACATTGGTATTCCATGTTATCATTTGAGTTCCAAGAATTTAGTAGATTGAAGGAAGGGAAAATACTCTTGCTTCTACAGGACGAAATACTTCCTTGATAAGTTCCTGTACCAAGTTTTTAATTATTTTCCATGTTTCTCTGAGGAAAGTGTGTGCTCTTGTCAACATTGCCTGGGCTATTCTTGTTTGAGATATCTGCTTCCACAAGCCAAGGGAAACAAGAAACCATTATCCCTGACAGGTGATGGGTCACATGCTGGTGGGAATTCTTGTTCCAAGGCTCACCAGCCTCAATTTCAGCAGTCATCCTATCCTAATTCCTAATCCTCAGAAAAAACTGTGGCACACATCAATGTTAACACCAGGGGATGCACCAAAGGAGGGCTGTTTTGCTCAGACATCCTGTACATCAAGACAAGTTTCAGTGAGCTCGCTCAGGGAGAAAATGAGGACTAGTCCCTGTCTACACCTAATGCTGTTAGTTAAACAAGTCTGATCATCCCTGAATGAAAGGATGAAAATTGTTTTGCTTGAGGAAAAACAATATTGAATTAAATTGTGTAATGCTGCACACCAAATTGACTACAACACTCCCTACAGTTAAGTCTGTAGTTCAGCTATATAACAGCTGTATTATAGTCCAAGAAGGAGTTTAAGAAGCCTCTTAAACAAGAAAGAACATAATATGTTTGATATTGCTATGGTGTTCATATATAAAATAAAAATATCAATAAACAGAACCTGAGATTCAAAATTTATTTTGTAGTTGGCTTCCTTCAAGAAAATATAAGGTATTCCTAACCCTGATCTAGTGCAAGTCCCTGTACTTATTGATTTTACAACAAAAAGGGGAAAACTATCAACAGTTAAATTAAATCCAGATGGTGAAATAGTAAATCAGGCTGATTCAGTCACTTAAAATTCAAAATTTATAATAATTGAATGACATAGCTAAGTCAAATAAAGTAAGAAATAAACATCAGGGTAACATAAATGAACCCAATACATTTTTGAAAGTTAATGTATTTTGGTGATATAAAGAAGAATATTAAATGCATCTACTGAAATTTTCTTTGATTCATCATTAAGTAAAGAATTAAGTGAAAAGAGATTAAAAAATCTGTCAACCAATCTGATCGATAGATAGAAACATACCTCCTCATAAAGGCAACTCTACCTTAGGTTCTGACATTCTTAGAAGGCTGATCAGATGAGTAACTTATGGCTAAGTCACGATCTTTAGCTTTCATGAAAAATTTAAGTAATTTAAAAAAAAACTTGAGTCAGGACAGAGGAAGTGTGAAAATGGCCAAAAGTAATCTTTACAGTAAATTAGAGATGATATCTTGCTTTGACTTCAAATTTTTAGTCAATATGCTACCATCCCAGTATGAACGTCTGCATCTAAAGCTATTGCTGTTTCAAAACCTGGGGTTTTTTTCAGGGTAACTACTACTGGAAGATGTGGAAGAGACTGAATTACCCAGTTTTGAGTAAGAAGCTCCCTCCCACTTGTCTCCAGTCTCCCAGTTTTAGTTCCTTAATTATTTCCCTCCCCTTCACTGCTCCTATCTGATCACCCTGTATTGTTAAGTACTAATGCCTGCCTTGGAGGAAAACTGCCTGTGCTTCCAAAGAAGTTCAGGACCTCAGAGGATAGGATTGGCAGCACATAGGCAGGGATAGGAGTGATTTCCCTGTCTTGGAACAAACTGACCTGTGCAGGGGATCAGAGTCATGTGATAAGGTCAGCATCCATTACTGATTGTGGTCTCTTTCCTCTCAACACATGGCTGAGGTCTGGGTTGGGGGCTTGGCAGTAAGGGCCCCAAAGAAAGCTGTGACACAGGGATGTGAAACTTAATAGTTGAAGTCCTGGTTTCTGGATGGAAAGAGATGGAAAGAGACAGATGGAATGGATGTTTGTAGTTCAAAAAGACAATAATATAGGGAGATCCATTTAAAAATGTAAGGAGATAAGGGTTTGGGAGATTAAAGTTTGTAACTGAAAATCTTCCAAGATTGCCCTTGTCACAGACCATCTGTGACTTACTAGTACATTTTCTTCTTTAGAAAATAAATCAAAACAGCAAACACAGACCTTGTTTTTCCCCACACAAACTACTGAACACATTATTTTACCTTTCGAGATCTTGATGTATCACTTTTCTCTCAATACCCTACTTCTCTTTCTATGGATGTGGAAATTCTTCACTCTTGTCCAAGGTTTTTCACAGAAGACATCCTGAAAGAATAGATCTCTTGTTGCAGCTCTTTTTCTATCCTATATGCCCCAGAGGAGATTTGCAGTGGAGAAACTGAGCTTACAAAAAGACTGTGAATTAAAGTATTTTCTCAGAATGCAAGCAAAAACATGAAAATTTATAGAACTGAAAGTTATTAGAGGGATGGAATTTCTTTCGTCATTAGAAGACAACTAACAAGGATAGTTTGACAAATTAATAGTGTAGCTACTCACTTACTCTTTCAAATAATTATCCTTACAGATAATTATTGAGGAAATAAATTAGACTTTTCCTCTATAGGGAAGTTTGAAAGGAAGAGGTATTACAGGAGGTGTGACATAGTTGATACTTCAACCAGCCCTCTGTAGTTAGAACTGTGATTTCACATAGGACTCAGCCTTACTCCCTGACAGTTTAACAAGACTGTTCACTCCTCCTGAAGTGGCTATCTGATAGTTTTCCTGTTGTATGCTCTATGCCAGGTGTCTGCTTTGATTTCTATGTAAAATTCATTTCAAACCTATGTTCAATCTTGCTTCTCTACTTTCAATATTAATCCAAGGACAAAATTTTAAAAGTTGCTTATTTTGCTATTTAGAAAAGTTATGGGTAAGTGTGAAATATATTTCATTACTTGCATATCTGCATCTTTGCCATCTGAAGAGAGCACTTTTGTTCAATAAGAAATGCTTATGGCTGATTCTCAGAGGAAACATGGCTATAAAAGTGTAATAATATTTGGGCCCTTCAAGATTTTCTCTACCCGTGATTTTCTCATTATATTACACAACTAGATAGAGGCGTAATATAATGTGGATATGACCTGTGTTTAAATGACAAAACCTGAACTGAGCAACTTACCATGTTCTACACCACAAACAACCTTGCAAAACTAGAATATCCACTGAGCTAATTGTAGAAAAGAACAAGGAATATAAATTTTGAACACATCCTAACACTCTTCCCCTTGGGATTTTTCAAGACTCGTTTCCCCTCCTGGGATGTAACACAGCAGTTATTTGACCATGCACAGGATGATTCCAGAGAAGAAATTGAGATTAACACAATATTCAGAATGAAAGAAAATCTTTTCTAAATCTAATGTAAACACTTGACAGGGTTAAGACTATTTGACTAATGCTGTACTGTTGTAAAAGGCTTTATTGAGTATCTAATTGTTCCAAAACTATTTTTTCTTACGCAGGTGACTTCCCTGTGACAAGTAAGAAAAACCTCCTCTAGCAGAATGGCATATAAGCCTTGATTTCCCAGTGGTTACTTTTGCTTCAACACAAATATCCTATTGAATCAGTGGTTATCTAGATGCGCAAAACTGATGCACAAGGAAAGAATTATTAAAAAAAAAATCCGAACATTTACTCAAGGGAAACATATTGCCTAAGATACTGCTTGCCAAGATTTATTTAGCTCAGATCCTCTGCTAAAATAAAATAGCTCTCTAGGTGTTTTATAGGAAAACAACAATTTAACTTTGCTTGGATTTTTAGGCTGTTCAGAATATAAACTAAGGTGATCAGGCTGCAGGCACCTAGTAAATACCACTTAGACAATTAAATGCTAATCACATTTGACATCACTTTCATAGATATTATTCCGGTAGTTAGCAACTTACTCAGTTTGTAGAAAATTTACATGTCAAATTTTTTGGTTACTTGTATGTATAATTACTGCAGTAAAGAAGTTAGATAATGTAAAGAACCTCAGGAAGTTCAACAAGAGGAAGGGCAGAATTCTGCCCTGAGAAATGAACAGCCCTATGCACAAATATATGCTGAAGGACACCCAGCTGGAAAGGATTTTGGCAGAAAATGTGGCCATCAAGTTGAACATGAAACAGCAAGGGCCTTTGTAGAAAAAAAAAGACCAATATTACCCTGGGGTGCATGAGGCAAAATATTGCCAGAAAGTCAAAGTACATGGTCTTTTCCCTCTACTCAGCGCTGGCAATGTTATATCTGGGATGCTGGGACCAGTTTTGGGCTACCCAGTATGGGAGACATGGACATACTGGAGACACCCCAGCAAAAGACCATGAAGATGCTGAAGGCACTGGGGTGTCTTGTCTGTGACAGAAGGCTAAAGAAGCTGGCACTGTTCAGCCTGGAGAAGAGAAAGCTCAAGAAGGTCTTCCCAATGTATGTAAATATTCAAAAGGAGAGTGCAATGGCACAGTGAGGATGGAGCCATGGTTGTTGTGGTGGTGCCAGTGACAAGACTAGAGCAAATGAGCACAAACTGTAACAAAGGAGGTTACCTCTGAACATCAGAATAGACTTCTTTATAGAAAGGGTGACCAAGCCGTGGCACAGGTTGGCCAGAGAAGTTGTGGAGTCACCATCCTTGGCAATATTCAAACACAACTGGAAATGGTCCTGCTTGAGTAGAAGGTTGAACTAGATGGTCTCCAGGGGTCCCTTCCAGCCTCAGCTGTTCTGGGATTTTGTCACTGCACACATAAGGTTACATGAAGTTATATATATATATATACTCTCTGTATCTGTACAAAGGGTATTTGTATTCCTGTATAACATATATTGATGAACCCACAGCATTTTTCACAAAATAAAGTATAATGCACTACAAAGAAATTTTAACTTATAATTGAATGTAGTAACACTTACTGTGACAATATAGATTGCATTATTTGAGGTGGGTGTTTACTGTCAATTTTTCACTTCTGTTTGAGGGGTTTTGTCTGGTGAAAATCTTATGAATTCATAACAGGGCCAGTATATTCATCCAGTTTTATCTCCAAGGAATTATATCGAGATGACTGGGGAATAATGTACTGGTCTGACAGAGACTGAGTACCTTGATATAGAGTTTACATTCTCTGATGTAGTGAGATAAATTACTGAGGTTTATTTCCACTTTAATACTTTTTCTGTATGACAGTACAAACAAGGTGACCATCGAAAAAAAATAATCTAGATCAAACTGGTGTTGACAAACTGCATTCTCTTTTGGCTGGATTAGATACATTTTTGTACCCTTGTCTTTCTGTGCTGGCTACATTACAGTTCAGTGCATGTATTTTACATTTGGGAAGGAGGAAGAAGGTGCACAAAAATGTTTCACTTGTAATGTACACAAGATTTTTAAACACAGCATAATTTAAAAACTTTAAGCTGTGTCTTCTTGAAAGCAAGAAGAGCTTTTGCTGTCTGTGTTACTATTTGTGTCACTATCTTAATGTTACTATCTTCCTAAATGTTTAGCTGATTAGTGTATTAAAATCAAATGTGTAATTAAAATAATTTAACCTAAGGTTTTCTACCATTATTTCTGCATCACTTTTTTGCCCTCTAACTTGTGTTACAGTCATGACATCACTGAAGTGTTTCTTTTTTTTTTTTTTTTTTTGCTGGCATTTTACTGCATTTAGGTGCAAATAGTGCATTTTAGTGCATATAAGTGAGGAGAGGAGGAAAATAAAATAAGTGAGCTTTAAAACTGAGGGCTGAAGTTAAAAAACCAAGAACTTAGAATTGGATAGACAAGTGAATAGAAAAGTGCATTTGAAATGGGTTATAGTGAAAAGCAGGCCCAGAAGTGCCAGAGTAATCAGCAGGCAGCAGGTGCAGCCTCTATTGGAGGCTGTGCTGCAGTCTCCAGGTTTGACTCCAGGAGAACCAGCAGAGCACGTACAGACCTAGCAAACATGTTCAGTGACTCCAGTGTTTATGACTCACCCGAGGAAGGATGAGCAGCATCTGAAGGCAACCACAAAGTGAACATCTTAGAATTGTAATACGCTGGCTTGCGCCATTTCTCTTCTATGTTACTGTCTGTCACGTGCATAGATTAATGTAAGGTTATTTCCTACTCTTGTTGGAGTCTTTTGCTATGATAATAAAGTATGAGAATTTGAATGTCTAGCATGTCCTTGGAGTGCAGGAGTGTTTGACATTTTCTGTTTTAGTACCTAGCTCTGCCTTCCCCAGAAATGAGTGTGGCTGTAAACGTTGACGAATGGAATGAGCAGCCAACCAAAATAAGGAACATTGTAAAGGTCAAGGTAATTCACACTCTCAGTGTGCCATATTCTAGCCACTAAACACTATCACAAAGTCTCCAATACAAGTACACAAAGGCCTATGTGTAGGGTTTCAAGTTTGGTTTTGGTTTGTTGGTTCTTTTTTTCTAAAAAAGATAGTGACAATAGCAGCAAACAGAGGAAAAGAAAATACACTTACAATGCATGTATACTAAATTAATGGTCTTTGTGCTACAGAATAGCTTCCATCTTCTCTGCATCAGAAATGACTTTTGGAAAAGAGGATATAATTGAATAAGGTCAATGAAAACCAAAATCTGTAAGTCACAAGACTAATAAACCAAAACTGTTCTTTAGGGTGTGTCATTTTAGTATTGAGTGGCTTTTCTCATTTGTTTGGTTTGTTTGTTTTTGTGTTTTTGGGGCTTTTTTTGGTTTTTTTTTAATCTCATTTGCATTAAAATTTAAAATCAACAATCAACTGTAATGGCATCATTCTAAAGAGAAATGGAAATATGACATTTGTCAATCCAGCCCAAAATCGTTGCAAAGAATTTATGCACGTTCCCATAAAACACAGCTGTGATATTGCAGTAATTTGAGCCAAAAACAAATTGTAATTTTAATGACAAAATGCTTCTGTTGTGTAAAGTTTGCACAAAAACATGGTTATGTTTACTATTTTGATCTCATCAAACTGGAGAAAACTGCCAGTCAACCCTGGACATATGCTTCTATTATTAAATCTAATCTATTTGAACAGCAGTTGCACATATCTTAGTTCACTGAGCACTGCAAAAAATATAGGCCCACATTTATTTGGAACAGATTCTAATACAAGAAGAAAAAAATTAATCCACACATTGGACTGGCAAAAAACCTTGAGTAAAAAGCATTTCATTACAAAAAAAAAAGCCCAGTGTAGAGAGGACACATGTCACTGCTGCTGGTTCTCTGACATTTTCTTGAACAGGAATTCATGGCCACCATCTTCGGTGTGGCATGCTGTGCTCTCAGATTGCACAAAGAATAGGAATATAAAGTCAGTCCATCTATCCTTTTCAATTAAATTTCCAAGTCTTTTCCAAAATACCTGTGCCAAACTGATTTCCTAAAAAAAAATAACCAGATTTGATGGGAGTGTTAATGAAAATGTTGCCGTTTTAAGCTAAGCTTATAGTTTTGCTGAGGTTTTTTTCAATCCAGAACTAAAACCTAATAATTTTTACTTAAAAAAAGAAACATAATTGTAGAATATATTATCCTTTTATTTTAGCAAAATTCTAATGAGGATAGAGTAAGTAGCTGGATTTTGTTGAGACTTGTAATTAAAAAGAAATCATATTTATTTTGAATTTTTTTTACTTTTTTGAAATTGTGCAGGTTCAGTTACAACTTTTATACAAAGACAATCTTCATAGGGGTTTATTTTACTGAGTTATGTCAAAATTTCAGTGAAAGAATTAAAAATGCTACAGTGTGGTTAAAATAGATTTTATTTTGCTGTGGTTTGTTTTGCTAGAAGTAAAATATAGATCTTGTTGTCTATATAACTTTACTGTGAAAAAAGAAAAATGTTATCAAAACAGGTAGCAGTTCTGGGTGAGAAAATAAACGTAAAAGAAAGCCTAAATCCAACTCATCAGCAGATTGTCCTACCAGTCAGACATAAATGAAAATATATTTTTCATTTCAGATACAGTGTTTAATTTTGAACTTCATTTTTCCTATATGCTTCTCTTCTTCCTCTGACTGAAATGTAACTTGCTTTCAGAACAACTTGACATCCTGTTCTTGATTAACAGATGTCATTTTTGCTTCACATGTGAGGCTTCTGAAGGCAGACCCCATCGGACTGATTAGTGACCAAAAAGCAATGCAAATATTATTTGTCTAATTTTAATTCATTGATTTTAGGATCTGCAGTGCCTTATATCTAGATTTATTTTTCATTAATTGAATATCATTTCTTAAATAGAAGCATATTTAGAAAAAAATTAGGATGAATCTTTAAATCATCATGAAGTTTTAGGTTTATCCCATTTCCCCTGGTTGCTCTAGAATTGGCCTAGAATCATATTTGTCTAATGCCTTAATACATCCTCACACTGATGGGCTCCTTACCTTACACCATTAGTATTCCTCATAGTACCAGCTGGATGGGTTCTCTGGTGTTTCTCTGCTACAAGATCCTTCAAGTGTTTTGCAGAGGTGGAAGTTTTGAAGGACATCTTTAGATACTTTAAGAAAAGTGGAAACATAGGAACCTGCTATCAATCCTTCTTGAAATGTCCATCTGCCTCACTATCTTCTGGAAGATAACCCAGGTTCTGCCAAGAGGGCAAAGGAGACACGGAATCTGGAATTTCCAAATCTGGAATTTGTGCTTCACTTAATGATTATGTTTTAAGGGCCTTCAGAATTTTGATTCCAGGACTGATGGCCTGGTGCCCTGTAACCTGAAAAGGGAAGACAGAATTGTTCTGGTGCTTCCTGAAGGTCTTGGCCTAGAGATCCCCTAGTACCACACAGCATAGCTGAGTTTTTTGGGTTGTCAGAACTTAGCTGAGCTCAGCTTTACTCACAAATCCAGGAAAAAGTTCTTCACAGTAACAATAGTCAAAACTGGAGAGACTGCATAAGGAGGCAGGGAATTTCCATCCTTGGAAATACCTAAAATTCTTGGCCAAGGCCCTGAGCAGCCTCATGTAATTTCAGAGCTTTCTCTCTACTGAGCAGGAGATCAGACTTGATGGTTTCCCAGAGTTCATCCAAACCTATGCAATTCTGTGAATAGGGTCCAGCAGATCCTTGAGCTCCAGAGAAATCTTAGAAGAGTATGGTGGGGAAATGTACAGAAGGGGCCAATCTTGACGCATCTGGCATTGCCTTGTGTACCAAGAAGAAGCAATCTACACCTGAGAAAGGCTCCAGTAGCTACTGATGCACAAGCTGCTATAAAGACATAAAAATATTATTCATAACTACTATTAGCTCAGCTTTCATTACTGAGCAATTGTCTGTTAACAATTCTTTGTTTAACCTGCTCCTTTTGGGGGCAATAATTGAAGAACTAAAAAAAAATTAAGAGACACAGGAATTTCATCTTTAATCGTATTTCAGTTAGCTTCAGAAAGAATCTCAAAATGGCAATTCTTTTTTCTCAATATTCTTTCATAAATACTGTACTAGACTCTTTTATACAAATCTCATTCGCAGTGAGAATGGGGTGAATGTTTTTTGCTTATGACAAGACAGAACTTTACTGTAGAAGTGAAGGAGACATATTTCTCTTTCTGAAAGGTGGACAAATTGTGACATAGAAGAAAGGAAGAAAATTTAAGAATATATAATTCTGGTATTTTCATATAACTCAGATATTCAAATATGGTAACTATATTTCTCAAATAAGTATATATCATTTTCTGCTGAAGATGCACAGAGGATCTAGGAGATAAGTATAACAGCTTTTTGGGTGCTAAAGCAAAAAAGAAAATAGTTTTAGTATTATCCATACTTACTGAAGGTTGCCATAATCTGCAGCTTTTCTGCCTGGAATATGCTGTGCTTATCATAATAGCACGGTGATATTTCAGAATGTTATCCTTGCCAATTTGTGGTTCAGCCTAGCTAAAAATGATTTCTTTGTTTTGCTGGCATGAAAGGAAAAGAGAAGTTGCAAGAGTATGGGGAAGGAATGGTGGAGTCTGGTGAGCCAGGACGTTTCAATAATCTTTCTACCAGTTTAAGAGGACCTCCTTTGCCACTGCAATGCGTGCTCTGCAAGGAGATGGGAAGCAATCTGATCTGGATGTTTTGCTAAAATATGTTTCTAAAGCAGCCTGGAAAGATTGACTGCACACTGGAAGAGGAATATGCTGGACAGAGAGGAAAGGCTTATCCTCTGAGATGGTTGTGGGAGCTGAGGGAGAAGGGGACCCTTCCTGTATCCCTTAACTTTAACTGCATCTTGCTATCCATGAAAACACCAAATCACAGTATTTATTTTATTGTCTGTCCCCTACAAATCTAGACCCTGAGAAAGGGGTAATTTCATCTAATTAGTTGTCTGAAAGTTCACATTTTAATCAAAGTTATTACTTGCTATCCATGATTGAAAAAGCCTAGAGGAATAGAAGAGAGGGACCTCCATAGTGCAATTATTCCCATCCTCTGGAGACTAATTCAGATCACATAACACAAACATCTATCTTAAAATGGGATGAATAGGTCTCCAGAGATGCCCTTATTTCTCTCCACTGACTGTAAAGGAAGCAGTAGACACCTAGCGCTGATAAGAGTCACTGGATGCCCAGACTCAGATAAAATGAATTTCCTTCTAATTTTCTCGTATTACTGACTCTTATAAGTTAGAGTAATGAAATTAAATTCATATATTACTTTAATTTACAGACACAGAAGAAACATTCATTTCAAAGCTACTATTACAGAGGAGAATGTACTATAAAACTGTCTATTAAAAACACAAACAATGATAATAACTGTAAGGTAAGAAAAACACAATTTAAAGTACAACAGAGGTTTACACTGATGTGGGTTTCATGAGACCTAAAGTAAGATGCTTTATTTCTCCTTGTCTAAGGTCCCCTTTATTTAACATCAAGCTTTTAGCAGAAATGATATCAAAAAGTGATGCCTTAAGTTTTAGCTTTTGTGTTTTTCAGATTCTGTGCTGCCTAGGGGTGTAGATCTGAGCCTCATATTAAGTGCCAGTAAGCTCTCTTCACAGAGTAGGTAGACAAAACAAATCCTATTCCTGCCGAAGACCAAGGACAACTCTCAGGCCCAAAAACATAAACAACAGTGGACTGAAGAGAGACAACAAGAAGAATAGTACTTTATAACCTGAAGCTGCAATTGGACAATTAAACACCAATATGCAAATAGCCCAAAACTTACAAAAGTGTAAGACCTCATGACCAGTCATCCATTTTGTGACCATTTTAAATCCACCTTGGGTGCAGCCCTGGCGAGGCTCTTGTACTGCCCAAGGTGTACACTAAAGGCCTTTCAGTATATATCTACTTTATTCTCTTATCTCTGTCCAGTCTCTGTTTCAAGTCAGCCTTCCCAAAGCATCAAAAGAGCAATAGGGATGATCAAATATTTGGAATCACTTACATACAGATAACTATGGCCAGTAGTATTCTCCAACCTGAGGAAGAAATACGAGGGAGAATAAAATAAGACAAGTATGGAAAAGTAGGAAAAGAGAAATTGCACATTGAAATATGAGTTGAAATGACTTGGAGGAATAGAATAAGGTCATTAGGGAAAAAGTAAAACAGAAAAAGGGAATACCATTTAAATCTTGTTTGAAACAGTAGACTTCTTTGCAGTGAGATGTTGATGGTGAGAGTAGTTTATGCAGACTCAGAAAGCATTTAGATTTATCAAAGTATATCAGATATCATTTCTTCAATAAGAACCCCTCAAATAGCTCATTGTCAAAAGCTTTCAAGATCTTTCAGGCAACATATCACAGTAAGCTTTTTCTAGCCATGTGTACTTTCCTAAGATCCTCTACATAAAATATTCATAAACAATTCTATATTGTCAACTGTACAGGTCCATAACATTTTGAGTATGTTATGATTACAAACTTAGACTACCAGGTTAATTCACTGAAGCTGACAAAACATTTTGAAGACAAGTCTCACTCCTCTGGTATGAGGCATTTGATTATGGCTCACGGTGAAAAATAATATCATTCTTTTTCCTTTAATTTTGTTTATTTTCAAAATCATATACTCAGAAAAGTCTTCAGCTTCTTTCAAATCAGGCAACCTAGATATATGTCCTAGGAGTACCTTCTTGATTTGCTGTTTTGTCACAAGTGTTTGCTCTTCCTTACTCTTATTTTTAATAAATATTGTCAGTTCGGCTCCCTGCCAACATGCTGTTAAAAACTCAATGTGACAACTGTGCTAGTAGCATGCTGGAAGCATGATAACTGGGATATATTTAATGCCTGATTAAAACCACATGACAGAAAAAGGACAATTCTTTTACAGTTTTCCAATATAGTATCAATATGGAAGAAAAAAAAAACAGAGGACATTACTGGAGTGGAATTGCACAGCTCTTGTCTTAATCTTTCACAGGTCCCATTGAAATCAAGCTTCCTTCAGCTTCAAACTATGCATTTGTAGTTCAGTAATTTTTTCTTTTTTTAATTGCATAATATGTGGAAACACTAGCAATAGTGACAGCTCAAAATTATCATTCAAAAAATTCCTTTGGGACTATGACCAATAGATTTAAGCTATTTGTTATGTTTAGGGTATTCTTCTTGCCACAGAAAGTGGCAATTTTCAGTTCAGAAATTCAGAAATTATTGTTTTTTTCCTCCTGTGATCATCTCTAAAGCCTTCAACCAATTTCTCAAGCTTCAATTTTATGTGGTTGGGGCTTGAATTTTTTAACAAACTTGTTTTCATTTTAAAAATTTCTTCCACTTTGATGCTGATGGACTTCGGGCATTTCAACTGCCCCCTCAAAGATTTTCACGTGAAAAAATCATTTCCATTGATCTTTAAACTATTGAAAAATGTTGGAATATCATAAGTAACAGTAAAACACATCAGTAAATAAAATGAGAATGTCTTCTATATCAAAATCTACAACTTGTTCTGAAATAATCATTCCAGATCCTCTTTACTGTGACTTGAGGGAAATATTCATGCCTGAGATTGGCTAACTGGCATCTAAACAAATCAGAGTTATTGACTCTGAAGATTGTCTACTTGTCTTTCTTTTCTCCAAACAGACTCTCACATGGATTGTATTTTTCTTTTGTGCTCATTGAATGTCCAGGGACAAAAATATCACTTTTAAAAATGCAATAGCTAAATCAAAATAACCAAACATTCAGCTACAGGCACTGCTTTACCTGGTATGAGCACTACAGTGAGTGAACATTTTGGTGTAAGTCCCCTGAGCACTAGTTAACAGATGCTTTCTCTACAATAAATCCTTTATTTGTGAAAATGAAAATTCTTCTAGTCCTTCTTCCTAGCCTGGAACTCTCCCAAATCCTGGGTATCATTACCAATAACACATTTTATTTTGAAACAATCTGTTCCTTGTCTAACTTACAGCAAGCATTTTCTTCACTGACCAGAGACAGTTTTAGTGACTGAAAGGTTGATCTGGGTTTTTTTCTATCTACACAAAAACCCCTAGAATATGCTCAGTGCTTCTATAATATTGAAATATGGGGAGAAACCAGCAAGTCTCAGACATTTGTCTTCCCCTTTCTTGTCAGGTAACTACACCTAGGATCAAACTGTCTGCTTCTGAAAGGTGCAGGTCAACCTCTAAAATATACCTGTGAGCCCTTTGTCTTAACACTTTTTTAGCATGCTAGTAATCAAAACAAATTGATTTTGTTTTTCAGATTGCTAAAAACCTCCCAACATTTTCTTCAGCATCAGTACTGAATAAATCATTGTAATGTTCCCCTGAAGTGAATTGAAAATTAATTTACCCAGTGAAGATGATCCTCCTAATAACAGGGTACATGGAATGGGGAAATTGGAAATCATTACCCAGCAAACATTATCTGTATTATTTTTGTAGCTGCTTTAGATTGTATTGTAATAGAAAATTAGGAGACTGGCTGTGAAGAAGTTTAAGAGGGTCCCCTGAAGAGCTTGTGCTTTAAAATTGATTCTTTAAAAAAGCATTAAAAAGCTATTGGAATTGATTGCCTGCTAATATGAAGGAAAAACTCTATGCCACCATTTGTGTTAAAAAAGAGTATCTTCATTCATGCATGTTATTAAAACTACTGGCCTGAAAGCCCCTGTAGAAAGATAAAGGATATGGATGGGATATTAAAACAGCAATCTTTACTTTATCTAGGATTTAAAGTTAATATGTCGCTTTTATTAATTCAGCAGGAGCTATTAGTTAATATGTCAAATAAGGCATTTACAATTAAAATACTACAGAATAGAGGTATCTTTAGTAAACAGTGAGCCAGGAATTCTTCATTAATCTTCCAAGCATAGGTATACCCCTGCAAAGAATAAATCCTGTATTTAATGTTTTGTTTATTGCCTAGTTTGCTATGCAGAAACAATAAAAGTCAGAGCTGATAACACCCCCGATTATCTTCAGCAACTTCCACTGTGGGGTAATGGTGAAACAGATCTTAGCCAGCCATCATATCTTGTTTCCAAAGACACAATTGAACAACCTTTGGAAGATTTTGCTGTATGTAATGTGTTTGTAATATTTAAAAATTACATGGAATTATAATTTCCTTTCTTGACTTTGAACTACTCAGAGCTTTTCATGGTGTTCTGATTTCTAACACATTTAGAACAAATTTCCCTTGTCTCCTTTAATTTGGGATAACAGGAAACATTAAAGGGCAATGAACATTGAGGAGGAACAGTCTTAATAATGATCCTATTAGAAAAACAAAGGGTAGGAACTTTAAAGCAGCAATTTGCATGGGTGCATTCTCCAGTTTTGCTTTCATTTTAAAAGGGAAACAGAGATTGTGTTAGAAGGAAGACCATCTTGGGAACTTTGTCAAACACAGCAACCAAGGAGAAGTCCCTTAGGTAAAGTTGCAAAGAAATGCAAGTTGATGAAATTATATTAATGAAACTGTTGCGGATTCAGAGACCAAGGAAATGGAAAGAGTGACAAAGCATAATAGCAGTCAAGATGGAGATTAAAGGAAATAGCCTGATCAGGAAAGTGACAAGCCAGACACAGTAGAAGAGCACCCAGCTGGTAACAGCAGCCAGTGTTTATTTATTTTGGATTTCAAATCTCTGACTGAACAAATAAATAAAAATATTAAAATATTAAAAAAGTAGGGAAACTCAGGTACTAATTAGGTTAAATGGAAATGAGTGTGATGCAAACTGAATTAGGATATTGCCTACTATGGACATGATACAAGGGTGGTAAATCTCTTTCCAACATTCTGTATTGTTATGATGGGAAGGAAAATTAGTTTTTAACTCAGCCTAAAGGCAAACACTAATTCTTGAACTGAGAAAAACAGGAGAGGAAAATTGAAAGGCTGTAAAGAATTAAAGGATTTTGTAAAACAAAGCAATATTCCTATCGATCTGTGGTTCAAACTTTATGCATATCAAGTCTGGGGCCTGGAAAACAAGACATAATACAAACCTACAGGGATATTATCACATGACTCATAATTCAATGGATAATTTAGATTGTTAGACAAACAGCAGGAACTTCTCTCTTCAAGAAAATTCAGGAATTTTGGTCTCTGGGTTTGCCAGTCAGCCTAGAAAGTCCTTAAATTTTGCATGAAATAGTACATACTAAAAATATTAGATTAATTTAATAAATTGTGATTGCAATTATTAATTCAATATGATGCATTTTATACATCACAACAAAATTGACTTTGCTGAAATGATAAATATTGATGTTAAACCAGTCAAAAATCCATATGTTCTATGAATAATTTTAATTTTTCACACAATGAATTCCTGGCAGAAAGCACTGCTATGCCAATAACTGTTGCACCACTTCTGGCAACTATATGAAAAAAACCCTCATTTACAAAAAAGAAACATTGATTCCTGAGTGACAAAAGTGTCCTGGGTTGCAGTATAAGATATGCACAAAGTATTCTATCACCATCTTCATGAACTGTTGAAACCAATTGCTGAAGCAGTGTTCTTCCTGATTTCCCCCTCCCTCTTCTGTTAAGGTGTCTTCTGTTAAGGTGTCTTCTGCTAATGGGTCTTCTGCTAATGGGTCTTTTGTTAATGGGTCTTCTGTTAATGGCCTGCTGCATGACTCATAGGTAACTCCCTCTGGGAGTTATCTCTCTTTAACGGGCCATTAAGGACCCCCTGTATGACTCATTATCCCATTGTGAGATGCTTCGCCCAGGGGGAGGAGCCAAGGATTCTCACCTGGGTATAATCTGGGATTTGGGACAATACAGGGGACCTTACCCACTGGATTCCCAGAGGATCAGAGCTACCAGACCTTTCTATGGGATCACTGCTTCCGTCATCCCACTCAGGTTGTATTCTGACTCTGTCAGTGGTCTTTTGTATTATTGCATCTATTCTATTCTATTCTATTCTATTCTATTCTATTCTATTCTATTCTATTCTATTCTATTCTATTCTATTCTATTCTATTCTATTCTATTCTATTCTATTCTATTCTATTCTATTTTTTTCCTTCTTCCTATTAAATTGTATTTCTGACTTGAAGCCGCTCACTCATTTTGCTTTCAAACCACTACACAAAAGCTATAGTAGGAATATCAAAAATACAAACATGTAATTCTAAATATACTTACAATAAAACACTTAAAAGTTCACCCTCAATTATCATTAAGTGTTATTGACTATTGAAATATTTAACTGCTTTCATCTACCATCAACAACCAAACTTTCACTTGTGAACAAATACAGGTTACTGACAATCTTCACCTTCTGATGTATTTGTCATTCAGAAGCTTGGAGGATGATAATGAAGAAAAATTACCTCAAGTTTTTTGAGAACAATCAAAGTAAGAGGAAAACCCAATTACAAATGTCCTAGGCAAATAAGAAGACGACCATAAGATGTCATGTTTCTCCAAAAAAAAATTTCCTTAAGCTTCTATATTTTACATTTAAAAGTCTGTTGTTTAAGATTTGATAATTTCAGAGTTGTGTTATCTACATGTACTGGTTATAGCTGAGTTCAAAAAAATCCCTGCACAGAAAGACAGCAACGTACATAAGTTTTCACATGGTAATGTGGGATGTAGATTTATAGCATTTTTGCTATTCTGAAACAGTCTGAGTGCTTGCTCTCACTCTGCAGTAAAAGTGAGCTTATTCCTCATTGAAGAAGAACACTACCTACATATACCATGGCATAAGTACAGGCAGTTACTGCAGAGTACCTGATATCATAAATTCAAACTATAACCTGTTGAAAGACTGGGAGTCCTGTATGATAAACACTGTACAAACACACAGGGATAAGTATCCTTTGTCAGACTGAACAAAGAAAACAAATGGCTATCTGAATCACAGAAATCAGATGACTTGCTCAAGGACAAGATGTGAAGTCACAGACCTAGGACTTGAATATTTATTTTAGAAATTTCAGTCATAAGAGCATCCTTCCTAACCTTAGTAGTACAAATCCTCTTCTGCAAACAAAGTATGAATTCAAAATATACACATATTCTTTTAATTCTGCTCTTCCATAGTTCGCTGAAGTCACATCCCTACCTGGATCTGAAAAAGAAAATATTGGAAAAGAACCAACTCAGTGTAGTCACCAAAGGGCCACTGTCGCAACCTTGTGGGATGTTCCCTTGCAATGCTGCTCAACAAGACCCAAAAGATTCTTGGTCAGATCCCAGATGGACAGCTTACCTGAGGCACTGCTTGGGAATGGGTAATTCATGTTCTTTTTAGGTTTTTTTGAGGGGCAGGAGTCTTAAGCTGTGCTAATACATGCATATACAGCAGGAGGCATTGCTCTACAGCATGCTGGGAAAAAATACGTCAAAGTCCAAATAATTACACTTAAGAGCCCCTACATTAATACATTACCTTTTTGACAGAGATCTGTGATTATTTTCTGTTATGTCATAGACTATATCTGTGATTTTATAGATTTATGCTCTTTTTCCTGTGTGGTATTAATCTTATGGCTTCCTTGACATACAGATGGATCTGGGTCTTCCAAAATTATGGCAAAAAGGCATGATATTACTTTTCTCCTTTTCTGTTAAGTATGCTTACACAACCTTCCTAAAGCAGCCTCTATTTTTATTGAAAACTGTCATGAAAACCTAATTTTGGACATATATTGGACATTCAACAGAAACTTCACTTTGGAATTACAAAGCAAATCAGCGTCCCCTTGTAATTAAAATAATAACCTGGTCCTGACTCTTGGCAGTTCTAAATGGCTATCTCTATTTTTTCTCATTTTTTCCCCTGCAGTTACCATAGTGAAGCTGTGGTCATATATACAATACACCTGGCAGCTTCAAATGTCCAGATGCCAAGTTTATCTTTCTACTATTTGCATTAGTTTATATATCTAAAGTAATTTGAAATGTGGATTGTGCCTACAATATATGTTCCAAGTGACAATTACCAGAGAGAAAATGTTGAGCAGCAAAAATACATCTCCCATTTGAAATTTATTTTGGGTGATCACAGGTATCATAATTAAAAGTACAAATGACACTAAAGAAATCTTTTTCTACTTGAAATTCATGAATGAAGGCTTTAATAGTTAATGTTGAACATTTAGGTAAATCTTGAACTGAATTTTTCATACACCTCACTTGGCAAGTGGTAAGGCCTCTGTTCCCATCTCCACTGATGGTTAAAAGATAGAAGTGGGCTAAAAGGTAATAATATTTGCTTTTCTGGAGCACTCAATTCTATCTAAAAGTGCCAGAAGGTACCCTTCTGACACCTTTGTGAGACAGACTGTATCATTTTCCCCCCAGTTTCCTGCAAAATAAATTGAGGATCAAAGAGGTTAAACTACTTGCCCATGGATTCACACAGAAGCCTGGGGCACAGACAGGATTAGAATATGAACTTCCTCACTCCCACACTGTTTTGCCACAAGACCATTCTACACTTGGTAAACATCAGATTTGTAACTCAGCCATGGAGAAAATACTGCAGTAAAGTGATTTGTGCTTTTCTGTCTTGCAGGATGAACCAGGAAGCTCTTGAGCCAAAGAAATGACAGTGTTTTATAAGGAAGGAATGCAAATCTTAAATGTTTCTGAAATTCTTCAGTGCTCCGAGTCTATCAAGTACTGCTCATTTATAGATCATATAAAATTATGTATGTTGGATGATTAAATAATTGAAAAATTCATAAACTCCAACAGTAGGGCTCACAGTGTTTAAAATGGCAATCAAAGTCTACGCTTGAATTATTGCAAAATGGAAATACTAAGTCTAAAAATATTAGTGTCTTTGTTGTATTTTTTTTTTCTGGTGTACTAGTCTGATATTTCCCTTTAATAAGTCAATATATTTTTTAAAATTCACTCCCTTTTTAAAAGTATGTATTTCCCCCTGTAAACTCTGGCATTGCATCTCTCTCCTTGTCAAGGTAGAAAGAGGCTATGCATATCCTTTTTCTCAAATGGCATTAGGAAATTGTTTTACATTGTTTGTTTTTGTTTTCTTTTTTTTATGTGGCATCTAAAGCAACATCAAAATCCAAGAGAACACAGCAGATATTCAGTATGCTCCAGATTTCCCAAACTGCAATAAAATCAAGCATTTGCTCTAAACATGAAAAGTCCAAGTCATTCTTTTCATTACAAAAAAAAAGTAAGATTATAAAATTGAGATGCTGAGAAATGCATTTCACAAATTCAGCTTATTCCTCCATTATTTTTTGTATGTTTTATCTGAACTGTAATGAAAGCTAATCTGGATCCGAATTCTATATTCTCCTTTAGCACTTTCTTTGTGAATTCAAAAAAAAAAGAATGGTAATGAGATGTCGAACTTTAAAATCTGAAGATGCTAATAATTAAGAAATCTGACTAAAGAAAATAGAAACAATTTTTAACAAATTGAATCTACAAATAATGTTTAAGATACTGAAGTGCATGTTATTTGTTTTCATTTTAAGTTCGATTTTAGAATCTTGGTTGTTCTCCAGTGACTTCCTTTGCCAGTGGTTATTGTGAGTTACTGCAGCTGCATACTGTGAGAGAAGTACTAAACCACAAAACTGGGAGCTTAATCTAAATGCATACTCCCAGGCATTCTGTTTCACTTATTCATCATTTTGGGGGTTGGAGTAAAAATTATGCAGTATAGTGGAGAGGATTTTTTTTTCAGGTAAATAATGACCTACACATGAGCTGCCTATAATATGCAAGCATTATTGCAAGAATGGAGTTAAAGGTTTTAAAATAATTCTTAGTGGGGGTGCAAAATAATCAAAGACATAAAATATCACAAAACAGGGTAGAACCTTGCCAAACAGATTATGCAAAACTGATTTGGTAATTCACCTTGGATTTGGAAGGAATTTCTCTGAGATGTTCTTTTAAGCATTTCATATGGTGCTTTGGGAGAATAGAGCTAGCATAGAAGTTAGACAAAGAATAAAGGAAAGGGAGAAAAGAGTTGAAGGCACTGAAGGAAGCTTACCAGTAACAAATCAGTTCTGGAAACCAGCTAATACTTCTTTCAGTGACTTTGCTGTAAAAAAATAGCTAGTTTTAATGGATTTTACTGATGTCATGACGTTGGGAAAACACTTCCAATACAAAAGAGGTTTGGAGAACCTGATGACCTTAGAGACTTGCATAATAGTAATGAAATAAAAATTCAATCAAGCAGAGGGCAATGCCATACTCTTAAGCAGTACCATTAAGAACTTATGTTATAAGCTCAAAAGATTAGAAAAGAAGAGAATCTGTGTTTACCAGTAATGCCAATGAACCATAGTGATATTCTTAAAAAGGCAAAGGTAATTCATATTTGTATCAGGTAAGGCATTTCCAGACGGAGCCATGGCAACTGAGTGTCTTTATCCAAGGTACTGCTGGTTGCTTTTGGAGAACTATGCAATATTTAGGACCACTCAGCAATGAACAGGGGAAGAAAACAGCTCTTGGTGTATCAGAGAACCATGAGTGTTAGAAGAAGAATAAAACTGGATTTGTTTGGGATAATCTAATAAAACAGAGGCTAAATTATATTGAATTACTATCTATAAATATACAGACAGGGAAACACCAGGGCAAGATAGGATCTGCTTAGACTAAAGGACAGCATTGGCACAAAATCAAATGGATAGAAACTGGCCATAAATAATTCTAGTGTGGAAATCAGAAGAAGGTTTCTAGTCATTAGGAGAAAGAGATTCCATATAATATATCTCCAGTAGACTTTTTGCCTCCCCCACTCCATCAGTTTGTAAAAGAGATTGCAAGGAACAAATCTCTGCAGTAGCAGAGATTGGGACCCAAAGATCAAGGTATTTCCACAATGAGTTAAATGCCCATTCCTTTCTTACTAAATAAAGAAAACCTGCCACACATGAAATGCCATGCCAGAAACCAAAAATACATTGAATTTCTGTCTTTGCCTGTTAATGGTTCAAACTGTGAGGTGGAGGAACTAAATAGAAAACAAATGTTTACCAAAAAGGTAAAGTTGCCCAGCTGCAAAATGCTTTATTAAGTTCTCTATTAATTAAAGAGATTGTGCAGAAGGGCAAATCCTGTAGTGTAACCTGTTTAAAAAATACCCAATGACGTAAAGTTTCTACATGACTCCTTTAAACTTTATTAGAGAGTTTTGGCAGCCTGGAAAAAGATGCTGTCTGAACCTTTACACCATTATTTATTTATTTGTACTTGGATTTATGTCAAAGCAAGACAGGAAGAAACACTAAACTTTTTACTGTAATGAACCTTGGCGTTTGACTTCCATTATAAACAATGTGAAATAAAAATGCCTGGAGGCATTATACCTTGTGCATCTGGCATTTATACAGCAGATTACCAGCACTCTCACTGACCTTGGCAGCTCTGCAGGGGACATACTGTATATTCATTGAGCTGAGTAGATTTAAAAAATCTCTTGCCTGTGCACATCCATATCAGGGTGAAGCTCAACTTCTCTCCATCATTGTGTCAAAGGGATTCATGTGAACTTCATCATGCTTTCAGCAAAGCACATTTGTGAAGGTGGTGAAATCAGATGGTGAGTGTATTTCAGAGCACTCTGTTCCAAGTCCCTTAAGCTCTTACATGTGTGTGTGTAACCCACTGTGTTCAGTGCAAAAAAAAAAATTGTTACATACATTAGAGGGCCTAGAAGATCAGAGGGTATAAACATTAAGGGCCAAGATTTTCTCAGACTGTTTGCAATTGTGTGGAATAGTTGTACACAAGAAGCTTTCTACTTACATGTTCTGTGCAGAAGTCATCTCTAGCACTTCAAAGGAATAAAATTTGAAAAGAAGGCCATTGCCATCATACTTGCTGGATGGTAATCAAAGGCCGACTGACATGAAAGGTTTGGAAGAACAAATGTAGCACTCAAAAGCAAGCAGAGACTGTGCTCACTCTCTTTGCTCATCATTTTGCTGCACCTTTAGGAATCAAGTCTACAAAAATTTCTAGCATACTAGGTGCATCTGGGCCATCCAATCTCAAAAATACTTTAAAATCAGTCTGAGTTTTCCTGCCATGCAGTGCTTTACCTCAACCTATTATGGTAGTAGCTGTAGCAATTCCTAGTCTCAATTTCCCTCACTGCTAAGTTCTACTTATAGGAAGATTTCAAATAATAAAAATGCAAATAATGAAAATGAATTTTTCTAGCAATCTATTTTGTGCATGTTTACTTCCAGCAAAGTTTTAAAATGGAAAAATTAGTGGTTGCTTAGAACCCAAACCCTGTGGATTACTGTGAAGTAAAACACTTATTTCTGAGAAATAAAGGGCCAAAATTATGCATACGTATAAATATATAAAAGTTATGTTCTAAGTCAGAATAATTTATGACCAATGCATATAATTACATATATAGATATATTAACATGTATGCAAGCCATTTGATGTATATTAACGTTCAAAGACTCTCAGAAGACATTTTTCCTTACACAATAAAAGGAATATCTGTAAAAATGTTATTTACACATAACGGAGTGTAAAACTTTTGAGTTTACCATTCTAAAAACAGATCTGGTAACTGCACATACTGAATTTCTGAAGAGCTTTATTTCATTAACTTAAAGGATAGAAGAGTATCTTTACAGAATAATATTTTCTTTCATTGAATAATGAAGTAATCCAAAGTGCTTGCTAAATCAGATATAGCCATCTAAAGTGTGTTCTAAGAATGGCTAAAAGAATTATATATCCACATATTGAAGTAGTACGTTAGCTGAAGAATGCACACATTTTCTGAGAAGTGTTTTCCAAACAATTATTCTTATTTTTTTTTTTTCAAAATTTGTCATAGATATTTTTTCACAAGCAGAAATACTCAAACCCAACATTCTGTAGCTTTATTCTTGCAGTAGAAAAATACAAACTAACCTGTCTTTCAGTCCCAAAAATGCTAACAAGTGAAAAAATGAGAAAATGTTGGCTTTTCATTTACAACATCATTTTCAGCAGTCAAAAATTGATAAAAATATTCCCTAAAACTAATTAAAACCAATTGAAATTAATAGCAGCCCTTAGTATTTCACTTATTTAAGCAGGCTTTGTTCATTTGACATGTTTAATTTTTGCTGCCAAGCACAAAATAAGCTTCCTAGTCATTTAATTACCTGAAATTATGAGTATCTTCCTGGTAGAGAATGCCAGTTAGATAGTCAGGGCAGAACTTTTGGCTTTTATTCCAGAGTTTTTATGTTGCTGATGTGGCACAAATCTGACCCACTTGCTTCAGTTCCCAGTCCTCAACCTCTCTAAAAAATATTCTTGAGGGGAGAAGCATAGGAGCAAAGCGGATTGGAAAAGGTAGAATGTCATGTGCAATGACCCATTTGATCCTTGTCCATGAGAAGTGTGTGCAACATTGTAAATTAGAGTATCCTAAAAATAATCTTAAATTAGGGAGCAGATTTTCTTCACTAAATAAGAAAGATAAAATCATAGGGAAATGGCTGAGAAGCACCCTCCTCCTAGACTTTTTTTTCAGGTACTTACAAAGAATTAATTCTCTATTGACATTAGTATAAGCATTCAAAATATCAGACTTTCCACATATTCAAAAGCGTGAAAAAATGATGCCACTTTTTAAAAAATTCTTTCCTACTTATGACAACAAATGCAGGGTTATTTGAAGAAAAAGTATATTTCAGTTCTCTCTTTGGAGTAATATTTTCTACTAAGTTAACAGGACAAATAGTCTCTTATTTTTCTACTAGAACCAGGCCTATCATGCTTATTGACATGAAGGGATTAGAGACAGGGTAGGGGAGGTATTGTAGAGTATAGCAATGTCAATTAGCATGTATATTAACACTAAAAGGGCCTACAGAAGAAATGAGGCAATCATACAGGTATTCTTCCTGTACTGCAACAGCTCCTTCAGATCACACAGTGAGGCAGCATCCTCTATAAAATGCAAGGACAAACAGATATTGTTTCCCTGCGTGTTGTTCTTTCAAATACAATGTTAGTTCTTGGAAGTACATTTACACAGTTTCCTTTATCTCTCCAACTTGTGAAATTTCAAGAGATGCTTATTCATCCTTCCTGCATGTTTCTGAGTGTATTCACTCTAGGTGCTCTGAATCTGAACAACTTTGCAAGTTCAAAATGCCTTTCTCGAGCAACTTGATATGTAATTAATCACACTGGAGTAGGATTATATGTTTAACACATTCTCTGTATTTTGAAAAAAATCACGCTCTCCAGAGGTTGCTCCATTTTTAATGTAGTAATTTATATAGGGAATTTTCCATCAGCAAACATATTTGAGCAAGTATAATAATGCTTTACAACAATTTCACTGGCTTCAGAATACAAAAAAAAAAAACAAAACTGCCAAATGACAAAAAACCCCACAAATTTATTTCCACTAATGAAATAGGGTAACTTGCTTTATAGAAGGTTTTGAGGGGTAAAAATTAACGAATGAGTGATAAAATATATTCATGGTTAAGCTCTGATTTAGTTTAGGATGGCTGACACGTGATATATATTCACAGCAGGAATAAAAGAGAAAATACAATGAATATTAGCAGGAAAAAATCAGCAAGTGAAACCCTTGAAGATGATTCCTTTTTTCTGCAGAAAATCCAAGCACCAAGCAACTGCTCAGAGGAAGCTCTGCAGCGAATCAGGGTGAAGATACCCTTCAATGCTCTGCCATAGCAGACACTCTGCATGGGACTCATCTGAACAAAAAGGCTTTTAGTCCCACAAAAAATAGGCATTTCTGTGCTGAAAATCCTGTCTTTTTGAACTAGACAGCTACATTTGGTCAGATGAATCATGCAATAAAAATGCCTGTCTCTCTCCACCGTGCTGCTCTCTCCCAGATTTTATGCAGATGCCTGTGCTGTACTTTCTGACGTTTCTGTGATAAGAATCCCATACCTTGCTACCCATCCTCAGCATTAGTGGCTAAGCACATCTGCAGCTTCTTGCAATGCCCCCTTACCCTGGTAGTAATCCAGCTCTATATTCTTGGGAAGCTGAGCACAAAAACCTCTCTTTGATGACAGCCTGAGGCCATGGGCACTGTAGCTGTCCCAGTCTCTTTTGTCAGGCAAATTCAGTAAGACTCAACAAGTCCACGTGGGAAGAGCACTTACTGACTGGATAATGGTACATCATTTCCAGTATAGAAGAATAAGAAAAATTGCAAGTTAAGATCTGCAGGAAAAACAGAAAGGGGAGTTCAGAAAACAAAAATAAAACCACATTTAAAACACTCATAAAATGCTTCAGTTCAGTCCATAGCAAATAACAGAAAATTACAGTGTAAGATGAAATACTATAAATAATTTTGGTGACTTTTATAAACCACAGACCTTCTCTTTTGTACTCTGAGCAGAAATCATTCCAAGGTTGATATGTACAATCCTTCCATGGGTGCCCTGAGCTCTCACTAGTCACCCTTTCTCTATAGGTATTAACTACACTTCTCATATTCTCCTTTGAACTCTGTGTTCAAGAAGACACTACTCAGCCTGGTTGTTTAATTGTTTTTTCACATACTTCACTCAATCTTCTTCCTCTCTCATTTCTCACAGAAATTGATAAAAATGATAAATTGACCTTTTCCTTTGACTCAAATATAGGAACCTCCTGATACTGCTGATGCAGCCCTTTGTCTTCTCTCCTGTTTTCAGTTCCACTTGTGCTATGGACACTAATTGAGATGGAAGAGCACAGCTGTTCATTAAAACACATTGTGTACAGCAACTAAGTCTCCTAAAGGAGTCATTCTTTCAATCTTTTTCAATATATATTTCTCTGTATATATTTATAAAAAGAAAAAAAAAGAAAAAAGAAAAACAGAAAAATAAAACCACTAGTCTAAGGGTACTACATTTTTTTAGGAATTTATAATTTCCATCAGGTAATTTCTATCAAAATTACACTGGAAAGTGCCCTCCTAGATAGCAATGGCAATTCAGAGAGAAATATATAACAAGAGAAATATGCAACAATAGCTGCAAATAATTTATAAATCAAACATATTTTGTTGGAGCAAAAGTATCTTCTCGAGAATGTCTTTCTTTGGCAGCACCAGCTGAGTATGCTGTCTCCAGCAGCAACCCAAACCAGAGGAGCAGAGGGAAAGTAAGAACTAGTTACCATTTTTTCTCCCAACTAATCCCACAGACTTCAACAGTTTTTAGCTCAGGCCGTTTCCTGAATCATAGAGAGCGTTTGTCTGTTTAGTAGCCTACAATGGATATTTTTGTTCAAATTTTCCAGTGTCCCTTGAAACCATGCATCCACAACATCTTTTGGTGAGGAGCTTGTCTGGTCTGCTATCTAAAAATCAGGTAACTGTGAATGCAACATTTGGGAAGTAGAATCAGAGCAGAATAGTATGGCAAAATTAACTAAGAGCCATCCATCTTTAATTCTCATAGCATATACCCAGAAAATTTATTGAGGCTTTTTACAAAACTGTTGCACTTTCAGATACAACCTATTTATGAAATATTTCTTTATTCTGCAGCAGTATATAGATTGCTGAAAATTTTCTGCTTCTCTCTCCAAATGTCTCCTTTTCATTACTATGAACAGTTATTCTGTAAAGCTTTGTCTCTTTTTGTATAGATGTAATCATTTGATGTTAGAGTCAATGTCATTTGTCCAGGAATTTACAAGATTGCCATCACTGTGACACTTCTCAGTTTGTTTGCTTGGTTTTGGCAGAATATCATAAGTGGAATTTTAATTTTACTGCCTCATCCCTGTAAAGTACTTCCTGCATCCTTCCTCAAGACTTTTCCTTTGAGAGTATTTCTTTTCCTTTAAAGAGCAACCAAATTGTGTTTTAAAAATTTTTAAGCTGCACAAGAGGCAACCTACCAAATCAAAGTTTTAGGCCTGAACTGTAGCTTTTTCGGTCAGCTTTGCTATTGGATCTGATAATTTTTTTATTTTGAATCCTTCTACTTGCAAGAGAATCTACAGCTTATACATCACTCTTCAGAAATATCCACAGCAGTATCTAACATAAAAGTAGAGAGCTTGTGTTTCAATTTTAAAAGGAATTGTTTTCAGAAGGATAAGAGCTAGTAGAAGTGATGAATCACTTCAAATTATTTTTTTAAGAAGAACAACTTAATAAAGATTTTTTTGAGAAACGGTGAAAACAAAATGCTCTGATTTCTTGAATGAGTTGTAAATTGTCAACAGCTTTCACTTTAATAAATATTATTTTTCCTCACATGCAGTTTATTTTAAGTCTCAGATGCCTAGGCTTCAAGGACTAACGATATAGAGAGTATGAGGAAGAACACAGAGGCAGTGTCTTTGCATCTTAATTATAGCAGCCCTATTCTTTCCAGCACTGAACCAAGCTACACCCAGAGGATGGGGAGATAAATGTGGGAGCTGTAAGCTTGACGTCTAATATCTGCTACTGAAGATTTGGGATTTGATTTAGTGCCTCTATTGGAAGGTTTGAAAAAAACAGGTCTTCCATCTTCTTTTAATAAATTCATTTTCAGACCTGCAATTTACCTTTTTGGCAGTTTTACGATTCAGAACAATGGGCCTTTTTTTAGTTGTGTAATTTTTTTGGGCTGTTTCTGTTTTCTCTCACATTTATAAACAGAAAAACAGTGTTCACTAATTTGCAGAATAGGGAAACAGGAGACATTCATGGTTTCTTAGCTGGAGAAACTTTCCCATGATTCCTGAGTGCAAAAAGGCTGAGAGACTATTTGACAATTTTTATCAGTGATAAAACAATAGTTGCAAATTTCCAGATCACATTATATTAACTCCATATACACCTGCTACACTGGAATTTCTGGAAAGTAACAAATTCTGAGGTGACATAATACAAATAACTCCTAGCAGGAGGGAAAAGATATTTTCTTCAAGAAGAGAAAGAATACCATGATAATACCACTTTTATTTCCTATTAATCTTAAAATAAAAGGACGTGAGGGCAGGAAGGGAGGGATTGGGCAGAAGGTGCTTAAAAGAACTTATATAAGCTCTGGAGTCTAGTGCTCCTAATGAATCTGAGATCTGACAAACTCAGGACACCAAGGGTTAGCCAAATTGGTAGAAGGCCAACACACACATGAACAACAGGTTGTGTGATGACAGATCACATGAAAGAGTGTGATGGCTTCTATGGGCAAAGACAACAGGATTACATGTTCACCTCCTCTTTTAGGGAACTTACTGAGCTTGTACCAAGGGACCAATGGTGCTTCAGTGTGACCTTCCACTTCTGTTGGCCTGACTTTTCATTTGGCCTCCTTGTTGTGGCTTCCACTGGATAACTATGAGTGACTGTGAGCTGTGTGATGAAACAAGTAAATGTACTGTGCAAACAGCTATCTGGTATCAATATCAACAGCAAGATTATTTTAATAACAAAAACTTAATAGACAATGGCTCTTCCAATAAATCTTGGTTAGGATCTGCCCCTCTGTCTCAATAACTTGTTGGGGAAAAAGGATGTAACAATAGCAGCCTAACCCCTCTTCATACATGCACTCCATCCTGCCTGGTGGTTGTTTTGAGTAACATATATATTGTAACTGCACATTCTTAAAGAAAGGTACAAGCTAATTCAGAAAATTAAAGAGTGACACAGCATTTGGGTCAAACACAACAGTTTCTTTATTGTATTGATCTTTCACAAACCTGGATGTCTTGAACACCTGGGTAAACCAGTTTTAAATAAATTTTTAATTGCTTTTAAATAATCTATAGAGGAGGAAGAAGATAATCTGTATCCTATACAGATATAGATAGAATCATGTAATCTGTCCTCTGTCGACCATAAGAAAATAAACTGCCAAGACAGATGCAGTGATTCATTTGCTTCATATCACCATTAAAGTGAAATAACATCCTAGTAAATCAGTCCTGCTATCTATGCAAATCAAAGTAGATATCCTGTGCTCCAAGTTCCATTTATTTGGTAGGAAGCAGCTGCTGGAAATGTCCCTTGGTGAGAAACCAACTTCAACTCCACAATGCTTTTGGTCCTTGCTTGCACACAGATCTAGACAGAGTCCCAGAGTGTGACTGCTCCATGTACAAACACTTGCACTGACTTCAGTCTTTCTTAGCATTAGTACTGCAGACAGAGGGAGTAGGGTGATAGTATGACAGATGCTTACAGGCTTTTTCTTTAGGGAAAATACTTTCCATGCATCAGGACAAGTGACAGGAAAAAAAACTGGTAAGTCCTTATTCAGGTTGCTCATGGGTCAACATAAGGAACGTGGTTTTTGCTAATTATATCTTTATTTTCATTTAGATCCTTTTCTGCAGATTGTTGGAAGAATTTGGGAATGATGGTGTGTTAAGCATTCATTTATTTAATTACATGACAGCATTATTCATGTAATAAAACATTTGTATTCACTTGCTTTGAATTTCCCCTGAAGTTTCCTACATTAAGGGAAGCATGACTGCTTTTATATTTGCATTAAATTTTATTGATTCATAGTAAAAACCAGGTTTGTATTCTTGTTCTTTTGATTCTTGCTGTCAACATCCTTTTCAGTAAATGAAAGTCCCATAGGGCATCTTTGCCCTTCCTTTTTACGCATTTGTCTAAATCCGGTAAGAATGGAAGAAACACTTAGGCTTTTAAAAGGAAAAAAGCCCACAAAAATAAAAATAAAAAAGACCCAGAAAACACCAAAACACCTCACTACAAACAGTTTCATTAGGACAATTAAGGACTTAGCCTCCACTCAGCATGCATACATTACTCTGATTAACGTTATCAGGAAGTACAGGCTCACAGACTGGAGAATAGGTCCCTTAGCTCAGAAGAGAGCATTACTCTTGTATCTGAATGTGTCCTTTTAAAAAATGACCCTTAAGTTTATCCCACAGCAACTATTTTCCCTTTTACTGCATATTTGAAAGTATTTTAGTTTGAAGTGCTGTCAAGAAACTAAAATCTTGTTATAGAATTCCCCACAGAGTTTGAACCACATGTTTAAAGAAGCACTTGATATTAATTGCAAGATATGTGGAAATAAATTCTGTGATACCCATCTCACAGATGGCAAGGGCCCTGTATGGATGTAACAGGGAACAGAGTCCATCCAACTTTTTCTCCTTAATGCAATACCATACAAGAGTATTTTTGGAGAGAGAGAAAAAAAAAAAAAAAAAAAAAGAAAAGGATTTGGAAGCTCATTTTGTCCCCTTGTTTTTTTTTAAATGTCATTGTGACTAATGATCTATGGATAATTTCCAGGTCTATGTTCTGCAGTAACAATAACAAAAATGGAAACTTCTATACGCAGATATGAGACCTAGTTAAAAAAAAAAACCAAACCAAAACTCACAGAAGCTTTACAGACTCTCACTTCTGTTCCAGTTTTCCACATTGTATATGGGAGGAAACCTATTTTAGCAAGCCATTTACTGAAACAATCTCAAAACCTACTTCATTAACTCGTGTTCTTCATATCATCTGACAAGGAAAATATTCAAGATTTTGCTTTCTCAGCTCTTTTGATTGACAAAATATTATACCTCCCTCATAGATGTGCCATCATGCAGAGCTGCTTTCAAAACAAGTTTAAACAAGATGTGCTGGACTGGTAATTAAGTTCAATCACTTTGTTTAGCTAACAGATACTGAAGCAGTAGTAATCTTTTTCCAGTAGAATTCAGACTTGTTTCTAGCTTACTGTATAACTAACTTCAAGGCCATCAAGCCATTTCCTCCTATGTATACTAGAGATTGTCCATTGATTGGATACAGATGCTGTAATTCACTTGTGTATATACAGTTCAATATCTCTTGTATTTCTCTGCGTGAAGTCTCTTATCTCTTCACTAAAAAATAGATGTGTTTAGTCCTGGTAGAATGTGTTTCTTCTGGAAAGTTTACTGAGGATGGAAAGTAATTAAATAATTGGTGTGTGGACTAAGAAGGTTAATGCTCTTCATTATTCTTACAGGGAAAAATATCTACTTAGGTCAACTGGAGTATTTTAGTTGGCTTCACAGACTTTTATGGCTAAAATGAATCATTAAAGCTTCTACTCTGAATGCCTTCATATTACATTTCATCCAATTAACTTTCCAGTGTGTTCACTAACCTGTTTTGGCTAAAGCTTATCTTTCAAAAAGGTGTCCAACCTTGATTTTATGACCTTAGAAGTTGAAGGACTAGTCATATTGATACATGTGTTGTTTCAGAGATTAAAATCTGTGAATAAATGACATTTGTAAATTTATGCTTTTCGAGCATAAATTCCCTTGATTTGTGTTTCTAGAAATTGGTTGGTTTTGTTCTTATCATTGATAAGTTTTAGCCTTTTACCATCCATTATCTTCCTTGGAAACTTATTCATGAAAACAGATAATTTCTCGGTTCTCCTTTTAACAAACAAAACATCTTTCTCTGTCTTCATTAACCTCCAGCTAATTCTAGTTAATTAGAAGCTACCTTGAACTGATATTTCTAGTTTAGAATCATATGTCTCTAGAAGACACAAAATATCTAATTCTTTTTCTTCCACAGTATTTAACACGGATTTGGAAACCATTGCAAAAGAGTGGATTGCAACTGACAGTCACATTCAGATGTAGAATTACCTAAATGTATCCTAAATATGAATCAGACTTTCCTACTCTATAAATCTAAAATTAATTTTGCCCTCTTAATATACCACCACACAGGACAGTTTCTTGTCTGCTATAGACACCTCACGGAATTGTTACTTTCCAGAGGTGCAGCCCCTCATTCTGTACTAAGAGTGACATACTTCAGTTTTAGATATGTAATTTAGACCTATGCCAATATGATTCTAACTTATGGTACTGCTATGCATTTCAAGCTTTTTCTACTGATCTTCAGCTGTCTGTCTCCTTCATTTAATAATGAACTCCTGCACAGGGTGCCAGCAAGGCACTAGTACCTAACACTAGCTCCTTTTCACTCGGCACAAAGTGAAATAGAAGATAAGGGCTAGTGACAGGCACGGGTGAGCTCCAAGCTACTAAGCCTGTACATTTGACTGAAAAGAGTAGGAAGTGCTGCAATAGAAGATATATTACATCATTCTCAAATGCAACTGTGCCAGCAACAGCAGCTGGGAAGAGTATGGGGTTCTAATTACAGATTGCATCAATCTCTGTGAACAGAAGCAAATCTCCTTCCTAAGTTTCAGGGTTGCAGCTTGCTTGGAGAGGCATAATGAGTTAGGATTAAATGTTCACTTACAATAGGATGACATTATAGGATGTAAGCAGATGTTGCATGTAAGAGCTTTAATGATGTATATTTCAGTGCACCATAACTTCAAACTTCTAAAATTAAGTCTTTATGAATCCAACTCCAAGTGTAAGGATCCCTGCATTTATTTTGGGATGCAGAATCAGTGATTGGAAGGATGTTCTCTGTGCATGTTAAGTACAATTATAAACCAGCTAGAAACTTCTTAAAAGAAGTATTGGGAGAAGGAGACAATAAATATTTAAATATGAACAGAAATGGTGGCATTACAGTGCTAAAAGTCAAAGTCTACCAGACAATATGGAGGAGCAAGCATGTTGCGATATTATTTCTTTCATCACAAAATTAATCTCCAAAAATTCCAAATTAAGATAGCACTGCTCTAGTTGCTTCAATTAGGATGGCTACTAACAATGCAGTTGTAGTTTTGGGACATTAATTACATAGTATTATATAAATCTGACTTCAAAGTGCACATATTAAAGGCCAAGAGTTGGTTTCAACCACATCTCCATTTTGTTTGCTTTTTATTCCTATTACTATGTCTTCATCACTGCTGCTGGCTTCAGAAAAAAATATATATATATTTCCTACTTTATCAGGAAGACTATTAGGCAAAAGGAGAAGCCACTGAAGACCCCTTTAAAGGTAGTATAAATGTCAGTGATAGGTGCTAGATAGATTTCCTCTGCATCATCTGTACCATGAAACCAGGTGCATTCATACACTTGTTCTCACCTCTGATGTTTAAAAACCTACATCAAAACACATGAATTTTCAGGTGTGTGGAAGTCTAAGCAGAATTACAATGAATGGTGACAAGAGAATTATTTAGAGGCGGAAGACTAGATACCTAGGCCAGGCTTCTGCTTCAAATAGATGGCAAACCTGAGGGATTCCTACATCAGAAGATCATTAGGGCCAACAGATCTGAGCTTCCATTGATCCCCAGGCATCAATTCTTCCAAGAGTATCCCCTCACAGGGGGACACACTGCTACACAGCACCAGCCTGTAAAGGACATCTGAGACTTAGGGCTGCCTGGCACTAAGTGTGGCCTTCAAAATCAGACAGCTACAACCAGACACTGCAAGCCCTTCCTCTTATGGCAAGAAAAGGTCTAGTGCAAGACTATTGACAGTGTCAACGGCTTGCAAAAACATTGTTTGGATTTTCAATTGAGATGGTTCTAGAGGACAAATAAAATTCAAGGACTAGAAAGCCAAAATAATTCCCTTGCTCCTGTTTGATAGAAAGGAGTTAAAAAGGATCCGAGATATGATTTTTGTTTGATATTCCTAATCATTCCTCATAGAGCAGATATCTATGAGCAGAAAATAACATCTTGCTTAATAAGTTTCATTTGTTACTAACAATAAAGAGAATCATGAATCTACAAAATTTTAAAATGGCAAGTAAAGCTTTTAAAATATTCTTAATGGAACTACTTAGCTAAATTTTATGGTAAAACCCATGGTGCTCTATAGAACCATGTCTCAAAATAAAAGAAGTGCAGATAAATCATGAGCGCTATCAACAACTGCTACTTTCTTCAGCAATTACAGTGCTTCAGAACAGACTTTTGCTTCCACATTCCTCTTCTAGTGAGATAACATCCATATATTCATCCTTTTGAATGAACTGCCTTGAATACCATTCATGTCAATAAGGAATTTTTAAAGAGTGTTGGTGTCAGGGAGCAGCAGGAGCTACTCTGTGAGGAAAGATGAGCAGGATCTGAAGGGGACTCCAGGACAAGCTGAGCTCATGGACAGGCATCACCCTGGAATTAGCTGAGTGGGCCAGCAGGGCAGGCCTGTCACAGCAGTGCAGCCTATCCACAGTCCAGTGGCAACGAGACAAATGTGAGGTGACAAGTCAGGTCCAAGGTCAAGCCAGCACAGGAAACTCAGCCAACATCAGCTGAGGACAAGGCACAGACACATCTGAATCTTGGCTCAGCAGCAACTGTAGGCTGAGCTGAAAGGAGATGCCCAGGCCCATGTGTGCAGTGTGGAAGAGGGTCCCAGAGGGTCCCAGGTGAGGCAAGTCATTATGCACCACTGGTGTCTCAGGGCATTGACATAGAGATCCTCTTTTCTTTTTTCTTTTTTCTTTTTTTTTTTTTTTTAATGCTAAGTAGGCTGCTTCTGGCATGTACTTATAATTACTTTTCTTATATTTTGACAGACATGTACAGCTGTGCTCTTCAAGTATTTAAAATTCTTATTAATATGGGTTTTTTCATTTCAAAAAGAGCAATATGCAATACCTATTCATAAATAAATATGGAATTGGGTCATATTAGTTCAGCAACAGCAGTTTATTCATGTTTCAAACCTTCCTACACAAAATTGGCTGGAAAATAAGAAGGAAAATTCTCTAAGTGGCTTCCTAGGATCTATGCACAGAAGGTGGAGGGTTTCTTCAGCCACCCACAACAAAGACCAAATTACTGAGCCACACAGTCTCCAGGAACTACAAAAAGTCCAGTGCTTTTCTGAGGGATCCTCTCTCCCTGCTTTCCATTTGTATGCACACACCTGCTTCCAGCAGCATGGCTCCAACCCTACAGGCACTTCCCAGGCGCAGTATGTTATTTTCATTGCTATGGCATGGAGAGCTTGAATTTAACACTGAAATTACTTTTATTTAAACACTGCACAACTCAAGCAGTGAGAGTTTGGCTCCGACTGCAGACCAGAGCCTTGGGCTTCGAAAATAGAAGCCAGACTTTGTTCTCTGTAGCTGCAACCTACTTCCTGGCTGAAAAATAGCAACTACTGCATGCAGAACCTGTGCAGAAGTTGTGCAGCTTCACAAGGATAGATTTTTATTGAGAAAAGTCACTGCATAGAAAAAAAGTCTTACTATTACCGAGGTACTGAATAAACATGGTGACAAAGAGCAAGGACAATTAACTAAATTTAGAGCACAGTTTCAAATCCCTTCACCTTACACTGGCGATTATATCTATTTTAGGACCATAGTTGCCAACAGAGAAAGACATTTCCACAGATAAATTAGAACACTAGTGGCCTCAAGGTGCTGGGTTTTTTGTCTGCTGTCCATCCAAATAGTCTAAGCGACTAAGAGGTCTATGCTAGGTGATTTTATCAGAGTCTGGAATAGTAACTGGTAGAAATGTAATTTCTGCAACTCCTTCCTTTTTTCCACCCATGTGTCCTGAGTTTAGAATAAGGTACTCCTTTTCTACTTGTATTTCATTTGGATGAATGATTATTCTTTCCCTCATTCAGGCTGCTCAGGAGTTTGTCTTCTGACAAACACAGGTTTCTCTATGCCTGGAAATAGTACTGGGAAGAGATATAGCTGGTGGGATAGAGATCATCTTATTAGCCTAGCCCTGGTGTGAACCCAAGACCTTAGAGAGATCTGAATGGTCTTGTATTTATTCTTCATTTTATGTTTCCCCTGCATAGGAGTAACAAAATGCATAATACTGCCTTGAAAGAAAATACTATTTTTTACTTCTTCTGCTAGACATGCAGTTTATCTAACAAACACTATTTTTCTCTGTTCTCCCTCTTAATTAGCCCTCTTGGAGTCTTATTTCCTGTTTTGTTTCACAGGTATACCCACCTTCCTTTGATGTCTTCTGCTCTGTGGTCACTCTTCTTGAAAAGCACTTTTTACCCTGACACTCATTCATTCTTATCTCAGCAACCAGAATATGTCCCTTCCTTTGTGTTTGCTTTGGCATGCTTGCTTTTTAGTTTCATATCTAAATGTTATTTTTCTCACTTCCTGTCTTTAAGGATTCAGTTGACACAGAGAAAGCACAAGTTTCATTATACCAGATTTCTAATACTACTTTTTGGATTACTTATGTCAGACCTTTTAAATCAGTTAATCTAATACCCCTCAAGTGAAGTAGGTTTACTGTTCTCCTGAAGAACTGATTTCATCAACTTGTCAGTATTACAAATGTACTGCCTGGTTGCTCAGTCAACATCTCCATCAGAAATACTATTCTTATATCCCAATCATTTCAAATTACAATTGTACCAAAAGCTGGCCTATAAGTACTGGGACACTTACACTGCTTTGTTCATGTCTGAAAAGGAAAAACAAGGACCTTGTAAAAGCTTTTACTTTTCTGAATCTAAGTGAAAGACTGACATGGTAATGGCCAGACAAATGCTACTGCCTATGCTACCTTCCTTTCCCATTCCAAGGTAATATTGCCTCAAAAAACAACTGTTATTCTGATACTTCATCTTTAATTTAGATTTCCCTAGAATTTGTCAGCTTAAACCAGAGACTTAACACTATTTTCATGCAGCTTTTTGTGCTTAACAACAGACAATCCATTCTGCTGCAGAGCAGTAAACAAGCTCACTGCAAGATGCCAATTGGGAATCTCAATGGGAAATAACTGATCTCCTGTGTGATATTCGCTAAAACGGTGTGTCCTACAGCCAACCTTGAGACTTGGTAAAACATTGTTTTGTGAGAGATTGACTCACACTTAATACAAGATGGGACAAACATCATACATTATCAGATAATACAGAGGCATTTTAAAACAATTTTAGTTTGTTGGGAGGTGATTAAAGCTAGCAATCATATATATCTGTCAAGACACATCTGTGTATTAATAGTTCACATGTGCATGTACATATGTATGTATGAAGCTAAAAGAAAGTAAAAAGCAACTTGAAATCTCACCTCTACTTTTTTTTTTTTTTTTTTTTTTTTTTTTTTTTTTTTTTTTGCTACTAATACTGAAATAGTACTGAAGTTGGTTATTTTAAGCAAAAATACACAGGGTCAAATTCACCTGTTTTCTAAGGTGTCTGTGAGGTGCTATACCTCATGCCAAAACAAAAGAACTATAAATCTGAAATAGCTGGAAAAGGGGTTGTTGTGATGTTGAGTTTCTGACTATTTTGATTCAGAAAAATATTCTAAAGCATTTAAAGAGTGCTGAAGATATTTACAAGTAACGTTAGTGAAAAACTTTCATTACAGGGCAGTGAGACTGAAGAAAAGCAACCTTAGAAAAAGCCATATTTTCATATCTATCAAATACTTGACTTCTCTCAAAAAAGAAAAAAAGAAAAAAAGAGAAAAAAGGAAAAAAGAAAAAAGAAAAAAAGAAAAAAAAATCCAAACCAAATCAAAACCCCCCATGAGACTGTAATAAAAGCTCAGATCTAAGTCTAATTGAGATTCTGATTTTGTTCCATGGTGAAAAAGTATAAGATAGAGAACTTATTTTAAGCTTAGAAGCTAACAAACTAAGGATAATGCACCATCCTTGAGTTATTTTTAGCTTATTCAGGTCATGGAGAAGGTAAAAGAAATTGTGACAAAGAAAAAATTATATAAAAGGGATACATGACTCAGGATGTCTGAAAAATACAGTTTTCCTTTAAGCAGATTAGTTGGAGCCACACGATTCAGAATCTAATGATTGTTCTTTTGCAAGCAGACAAGGAAAACTTGCTGTTCTCAGTTGCTTAATGTAAAAGCTTTCCCAAATGCTCCTGCACAAAACATGGTTGTATTCAGTATGAATGAATAATGTAAGGAAAATAAAGGAACTCCGATAGGGAGGAAATAAGAACTATCAACATCAGCAATCCAAATGTCTCCCAATATCCTATTTCACACAATCAGAATGCAGTAACTGGAGACATATCAGCTTACACCAGTCATCATTGCCTCATTTTCTCTTGCCACCCTCTGGCTGAGAATTTCTGACTTGTACTGTTCAAGTTGCCCTGCCACCTGTCAGTGTTATCTTGAAAAGTGCCTTTCCTCTCCCAGTTAAAATGCATGGGGGATCATGCATATGAAAAACATGTCTATTTCTTGTAGATGATCAGAGCACACATTATGTCCTGGGGTTATCAAAAAGCCCCTATGGGTAAGTCCAACTGTTCCACGGCTGAGGTCATGCTTAAAGTTGCACAGTATGGACCTCAGTTATTGCTGTGTTAAATGTTTTCTTTGACTGGGAAAGTTTTATCAGAGAAAGCTATTATCTGCCTAACCTCCCAGACAACACCATGAAGCACAAGATCCTTTGCTTCTATTTTCACAAAGGACTTGCTGTGTTTTAGTTACTTGCTCTTCCCATTGTGTGTATGGATAGATATAGATATACATTAACTTCCCCCATTCATTCTGCAAGTGGAAAATTAACAATAGCAATTATCTCCATTTCCTACTTAATTACCCTTATAGGTACAAATCCCTTTTTAAATAGCATATAAACAAAATGTGTTATTTGAATACTGATTAATATATATCCCCAAACCTCACTGTTACTTGAGGGCAAAAAAGTTATAGCAGAAGTACTATTCCCAAACAACAAATTCACGTGCAATATTCACTCTTCTAGAGTCCCTAGACTTTCATGGAAGGTGGGACAGCAACTTCTGTGTAAGGTCAGTACTAACTCTAACATGTCTTGAGAAAGGAAAAGGCAATGTCAGCCAAGGTAAGAAAGTCAACATATGATGGAAAACTTCTTCCCTTCCCTTCCCTTCCCTTCCCTTCCCTTCCCTTCCCTTCCCTTTTTTCTTCTTTTTTGGTGATGCTAGAGCCATGGGAAACTGATTCACTAAGTACTTAATGCTGGAGCTTCCTGGTAATTGTGCAGTTTGGGACTCAGATGTGTTGCAAGGAGATCTCAAAGTGCAGTAAATACCCACGGACTGTGATAATCTTCTATTTACTCTGTGTAGTGTCAGACATGATTGAGTGCGTTGTAAGATGGGTGAGCTTATAAAAATAATGATATTTCCTCCACAGTGCAGTTTTACTAGGCTCTACATGTAGACTAATGGTAGGCAAGTGGGACAATTTGCCCCAAAGCCCACCACTTGGAAGGATTAGAGAGTCCAAACTTTTTACAGTAGAATATATCATCATAGATGTACAGAGGCTATACAGTTGTGAATATAGTGGAGAAAGCAAAAACTAGGCCTGCAACTCTTTGATTCTTTGTAAATCATTACCTTAATGGAAAGGCCTCACACATTTCACGTTGAGGAGAAAACACATCCTCAAACTAAAGTCTGTTGGAAGAGGATTGTGGGTCTAGGTCCTATTTAAACCAAACCAACAAACAAAAATGGAATAAAAAATTAAAACAAAATCCATAATCATCACATTTTTCTTTTATCATACTTACATACTTGTAAGGGTCAGAGCAAGGGAACTCTGCCTAATTTCTATAACTTCATCAGGAGTCAAGAGTGAGTTTATTGCTATCTCTTGCATCTCCTATTCTGAAAAATATATGTTTCAGAAGAAACAGCCTAAAGAATTTGTATTCTATGCCCCTAATTGTCCAGAATATTAACAGTGAAGCCTAAAGCAACTTGGATTGTATTATGAACATATTTAAAGTTAACCCAGGGCGCTAAGTGCCACCCAGAGGGGATTCTTTGAAGTCAGAAATTCTTGGCCGAAAATGCAGGCTTACATTGTTCAAGCCAAGCAGTGTAGCAAAATGAGGTCAAATAACATGTACTGAGTTATTGACATTCCTGTGGTTTCTCTGAGAAAGCATGGGGTAGTGTAGCCTAGCTGATAATTAAAGTTTGTACATATTGTAGAGCTTTCCAATATCAATATGATTTTCTTTCATATAAAGCTTGAATCAGAAGAGTAAAAGTTGTGTCCAACTTAACTTTTGAATAAATCTGTCAATGTTTGCCCATGTGCAGGTTAAAAGCCATGTAATTGTGTGCCAAGTGTGTGACGGGGAGGGTTGTTTGTGTTTTTCTCTTCATTGACTACAAGTCACGTATTTCATAGGAAAGCTGTCTAAACTAAATCTGATATCCAGTATGACTTTGGTTTATTGTTGCTATCTGATTCAAAGCATTTTCTATCTCATGTGTTGTTTTAGCATTGGGCTTTCCTTGTAAGTATGCTAGAACATTTAATTTTCCTGAACTCTTGTATGTGTATATGAAATACTTTGTGCTTGTTTCTCCTCATCAGCACCCTAGCTGATTTCTCTTGAACTACTAAATAAAATGACACTAAAAAGCAAAGCAGCAAAACCATGTTTGTCATCCTCAGCAGCAAAAGGTGTTATCTCCTGCAGGTAATAAAACATAAAAGTTCCTATCAGAGAACAAATCAACAATCAAGTGCCAAGAGCTGAACCATAGGAAATAAAAGCCTCTTATGTTTTAAGCAGTGTGGATGGAATCAAAAAAGATAAAAAATAAGACAGTGGACAAATCCTACAAAAGAGAGAAGTCAAGGCAAGAAGCACATCCGATATGATCAGCAGCAGTCATAGCACACTCATTATCTAACCAGGTATGTTTCACTGGAATCCCAAGCCATTAGATGTGCAAATATTTTGCCTTTTGAAAAACTGAATGATCTGATAATGGGCACATGGCAGGGTATAATTGTCTCATGCTTTATTCCTGGCTTGTTTCACTGAATAGCTCAGGACGAATCACTTTTTACCCCTCACCATCATCTAAGTGTGAATAATTATAGCTATCTTACTTCACAAAGGTGGTATTAGGAACAATTTAATTGATGCCTGTGCAGTGCCTTAAGAAACTTGGGTGGGTAGATCAATGCTAAATTAGAGCAGGCAATTATATTCAGCCTGAGGGGGAGAAATCAATATCCATATGGCAAGGCAGGAGGAATACTTTCATGAGCCTCTTTTAAATCTCCCTTACCCCACTCTCACATCCCTGTATTTTGTTTACTTCCTGGGAATTAGTTCTGGACAGCAGTGGAAAAGGTGAGGGCACAGCTGGAATCCATGAGTCCATATCTGTGGGGAAGCACAGCCAAAATGAGACTCTGGAAGAGAAGAGAAGAGAAACAGTAAAAGTGGTCAGAACTGAGCTCTTCCGTATTACACAGAGATTTAGATTTCATCCATTTTACACGCACACTTGAATTTTTAATCAAGTTTTATCTTTTAGAGGAGTATTATAGTTCTAGAGGAAATCAGAAAATGCTGACACTTTGTTTTTACATTTTGTGGCAGAATCTTTTTCTTTTCCTTCCTTTGGAATATTAACTGAAGTTTTTCCATATTTACATTTCTTTAAAATAATTTCTTACATGAAGTGAGATAATAACTGATTCACTGGTTTTATCTTAAGCGGTAAAAAAAGTTTCTTATGATAATTTTTATGTCTAAATACATAAACTAAACTAATAGATATTTCAAAATATTAGATTTATATTAAAGCAATGCTAAAACATGAAAAAATTGAAATATAGTTTTGTAGCATTTTCTCATGTATGATATGGCTAAAATTCTCAACAAATATTATGAAAAGGCACACTTTCTGCAAAAAAGAAAATAGCATATAAAAATGTATGTATATATATGTGTGTATGTGTGTGTATATCTGTGTATATATTTATATATATGTAAAAGTAAATTTGTAATATTCACAGAAATTGGATCTTAATTTTGCTATGATCTCTGCACCACTCCAAAGGGTTTGGAGAGCTCTGGTTTTCCAAGAGGTGAGAACTGTTCTAGAGAGAGGGTGAGAAATAGTAAATGCAGTGATCCATAGTTATTTGCACAATTCCTTTGGGTAAAAGGGGAGGAGTTGGCAGCTGAAACTTCATTAGGTTAGCCCTGAATCTTGAGTCTGCCTTCACTTCTCAGACCCAGGGCCAGAATCAAACAGCAACTCAGATTTGGGTCTGGATAATACTCAATAGGAATATAAGCAGATGTATTCCCGGAAAATGTGTATACACATGTGTGCCTCACTTCGTGCTCCTGGGAATCACTAGGGGGATTTTCACTTCAAGTCTGGATTATATTTGAACACTGAACTTTTTTTTTTCTGTTTTTGTTGCTAATGGAATACATGTTTTGCAAACTTGGTGCAAAAACACATTGAATTTCTACAGGCTTATAAGGCTGGATCCTTTCACCAAAAAAAAAAAAAGTATTTTTATCTGAAATCTTTCTCTTTACTGTTGTTGCTGTTGCTGGTTTTGGGAACTTGCAATTAAAAGTTAAGTGGAAGTTTTTGTTTATTTTGCAATAGAATTCTTAAATATTTATGAAGGACCTTAAGTCTAACTCGCCTTGAGGAAATATAGATGAATTAATAATTTATGTGGTTGTTTTGCAGAAAATTAAAGGTTGGGAACAAGTGTTTAAAAATTAAATCATCCACAATATAAGAGAGCAGATGTTATTTTGTTAAAATCATGCTAACAACAAAGTACAATGAGGTGTTATCTTCTCCTTGGTCCAAGTAAAATCTTAATGATTCATTACAATTGAGCAGATTCTAAAGCCTGAGGCTAGCTAATGTCAGAATAATGAAGAGGAACTTCAATTATGTAGCCCAGATTTTTTTATTTGGTTTTATTTTATTTTATTGACTGCAGTGAGAAAGAGTCTGTATCTCTGTATTGCATGGTGATTTGTAAGATGTTACACTCCCACAAAAATCACTGCATATTTCATTAGCAATCCTACAATGGAATCTCCTGCAACTAAAATGTGTGTGCATCTACCTGTGTAAATAATAATAAAAATAGTCATCATCGTCATCATAATGAGATTTTAGATGGAATAGAGATACTGAAATCGCATAGCTTAATAACTTCAAGATTCTTACTCCTTTTATCCCAAATTACTTAATTTTCCTTGTTTCTTTTTTATAAATGAAAGCTGCCTCTGACTCTCACTTACTCTGGACAGTATAGTTAGCCAATTTCTGGCCAGCATCATAAGTCATACAGGTTCTATAATGAGTTTTCTTCTTGTCTTTGATAAGCTAAGGCCAAGCATGCAGTCTTTTGGAGCCACATTTTTACAATAAAATTCTCTTTACAAGTATATTACCTAGATCTTAAACTTGGCCCAGTTAGTCCTACTTCTGGATCTGTTTGCAGTACAAGGCTTCTACTAAGATCAAGGCAAACACCTCAAAACCAACCAATCAACCAACCAAGGAAGCAAGCAACCAAGCAACCAACCAACGTGTCTGATCAGAACTTGGAGAAAGATTCATTCTATAAATGCAAATTCTAAGAGGTCTGTATCTGCAGAAATGTAAACCAGGATCTGGAAAATGCATGCACTACTTTCTCCTCTCGTTTCCTTGCTGGTTTGAGTGTAACTGCATGTTTAAAACTCTGTCATTTTGGCAATGTAAAGACATAAGCACATCAATCTGTAACCACAACTGCAAATATAAAAGAGATTTCTTTACCCTTCAAAGATCTTAAAAGCAGAGCAGATGAGAGATTTTTTTTGCTTGGATTCCATCTAATAAGAGCCCAAAGGATTTCACTGCTATTAAAAATGTAAGTTGAGACAACTTCAATTTAAATAAAAAGTATATGCAGGAAAAATATAGTCATAAAGGGGTAATCTTTCAAGATATTCTGTGAAGATTTAGCAATGTGATTCTTGAGACACAAATAAAGATAGAACAGCTAAAAATTTGTACATTGCTTGACAAAATAATTTAGCTCAGGAGTTGTGTATTTTTTGCTCAGAGGAAGCCAAGTATTGGCAATTCGTCTACACTGGTGTTAAATTATGGTTGGTATAGATATATAAGACTGTAATTGCACAGTAATAATAAATGAGAAACTTTCACAAAAACTACATACATAGCAGTTCATAGACTCAGTCAGCTCTGTTTTCCATCTAAATGTTCATCTTCAATCAGCATTGCAAAAATCAATCTCTTTTTCTTTAATGTTTTTATTTTTCCTGTTCTGAGTTGCTGTTTATGAGACTGACTATTCCTAGTGATTTCAGAGGAAGCTAGGTTTGCCTAACACACAAATCTAAATAAAATGGCAGCACTCTGAATAAACTGAAGTATTTGAAATTAGAGTTACTTTTGTAAATATTAAATGTAAGGGGCATAATGAGCAGATTGATTTGGTAGCATTAGAAGTTTGCATCTCTTGATTTTTCTAGGTGTACATTTCTATATATGTAATCTTTCCACTTTCAAATGTTTTTTCTTTTGACCAAATGAATCTCAAATTCCCACTGCTGGGGTTATTTTCATAATTCATCGTGTTAATATTAACCAAAACAGCCAAAACATAAATCTAGTGCCTAGTTCTTAAGCGTTCATTCCAACCATTTTGTTCTCACTTTCCAGACACAAAACATATGGATGTGATCAGGTTCTAAGGGTTTCCTGCATGATGCAGAGTATTTACATGGCAAGCAGTTGTACTGCAAAGGTAAAATATTAAAAATGTTTGCACTTTGAAACAGTTGGTTTGACTTGCTGTGTGAGATGGTTGAAACCCAGAATAATAGCACACAAAATTGTCTGAAATAAGTTCTTGTTTACTAGTAGTTGAGTGGGGAAAAGAAAGAAAACTTTATGTTATTTATCATGGAACAGAGAGGACATCTAGCATGCCTCAGAATATCTGGCAACTCAATAGCTGGCATGCCTCACACGTTGAAGTTCAAGAGTCAGATTTTTATTCAGCTCATTACTCAAAATAATCTGAAATTAAAATCTCTACCTTCCTCTTTCCTGATAAAATTATTTTGAATTCTTTCTATGAAATATTTTACTTGCAATTAAACATCATCTTATAAGGCAGTAAAAATACTTTTGGAGAAAGATTGTTAGCTGCTCCATTGCTAAGTATTATGAAACTTTAAATCTAGTCTGTTTTAGAGGTGCAGTAACATAAAGTTGTTCAAATGTCTCAAGCTCTGCTGACATCACTAAAACAAACCCCTTTATGATTGATTCAATTGAAGTTCTGACCCAAAGGATATAAGAAAACTGTGAAGTGTTAAATGAAGATAACTTATAATTGTATTTCTCAAAACCCTTTTGTTTTCTACAAACAAAAAATAAGATACAGAAATATTTTTGAGAAGCCGATAATGTATCTGACACTTCTTCCAATCTCCAAATGATCTGGAATTCATAAACAGCTGGTTTGCATAATATCTACAAGCGTTGCAGATTAGATGCAAGCTATCACTTTCAACAGGACTAGCCAATCTGAAAGTGCATTCTCCTTTACATTTTAGCAGTCATGTCTCATTACACAGCTAATGTTCTATTACTCTGTCTAATATAACATGACATGACTGGTAAAATTCGAGGAAGCAGACAATTTTTCATATTAGAAATCCCCTTTTTCTCTCTCTGAACTTGTTGTCGATTCCACTTTGAATGCACCACATTGCAATTTTGCCTAAATCACCAGTATGGGAGAGCTGTAGATCTTAGCAGCTATCCTACCACAAGAGGAATGAAAAGCCAAACTTGAACAGCTTGTCATGCCATTAAAAAAAAAAATAAAATCATGACATATGATGTTTGTTTCTTTGAGTTTGCTTTGAAAACTTGTTAAGGTTGAATACAAGGGTTTTCTCTTCTGTTTATGTATTCAACTACCCATACATGCAAAATATATATCAGGTTGTACTTTTTTAATTAAGAAAAACATCACTTAGATAGATATTAAGGAAAATATATTGCAAAGTTTGATAATGTTTTGAAAGCTGAGTACTTAGGTTTGAGAGCAGATGGAAATATCTTAGTCCTGCATATGCTTCCTGTATATAGTCTTCAGAAAATATGCAATTTCCATTAACTTTGGTGAGTGATCTGTTCCAGTAATGATTTTGTACCGTAAGGAACAAATACTTCTTTGGCATATCAGCCTAGAGTATGAGAAGGGCTGTGTCCCAGCCTGAATGGCAGCTACACCATAATCCTCAGGTGGAGAGATTTGACTCTACCTGTTGTCTCCAGCAGAGCCAAGACGGATACAAGATATTACTGCAGTTTTAAGGTTTGGGACCAATGCACAGACTTAGGTCTATGGGATATCCATGTTCCCTGTGTTCTGCATGAGGCTGGCATCAAGGAAAAGAAAACCCCAAACTTTATCTTCAAACCTAATTAATTTGGATATGAAAAACGTTTTGAGACAGTGAAACACATCATGATCTTTCTTTAAGGAACATGGAAAAACAACCAGAACATTGTTAATCACATCATTACTTAATATCTCAGGACATTTTCATAATCTCAGAAGTGACCAGGTCTAAGTAAATTATTGACCATAACAGGAGAGGGATTACAGGACCAGGAGTGCAAATTAGGTGCATAAGAAGTAGCAGCAGTCTTACAAAACCTAGTTTTCCCAAGTGTATGGAATCAGGTTGGCTAGATCTCAGGAATTCTAATCAGTGGCACCTCTACTTGTACATTACTGGAAACAGAAACTATTAATAATATTGTTTAACAAAACCCTATCACAGAAAAAAAAAAGGCCCTAACTGAACTAGTTTCTGCTCTACTTTGATGTCAAGTGCTTCTTTCTTTCTCTACTTGTTCTATTAGTCAAACAGTGTCTTTAGAGACAAATTCCCTGTCTTGGCAGTAGTTGGGTTAGGTATTAATTGGGCAAAGGTATTTTATATGATACAACTCAACCGTGCTACTTCAAAGCTGCACAGTCATGAAGGAGGATTGTAACAACTGTGTCTTTTTCTACTGAGATTTTGAAAATCTTCTGAAAATTAGAAGATGAAACGTAGTAAAATCAGTTTTTTTCTTCAATGGCTTTAGATACATATTTAGTATTTTTGATAACCATAATAATATTTTCTTAATTTAAGTGTACATAAACTATATGCAGCGTATTTATACATGGCACCAGGAAACTATTAAAGGTATTTTTAATTAAAAATCTGTGATAAAATTTAATTGTGGTGTGTGGATCTTTTATAAAGAAAGGGTATTATTCAGTTTTAAAAGAGAAACATTTCATGCTGTAGTACTAAATATTCTAAATATATTGTATTGCAATAACCAGAAGATTAGAAATTTTTATAAACTGTCAAGTTAAATATTCACCAAAATTATTACTTGCTATATTTTCTTCAGGTTAAAAAAAATATTATTTAATATAAAGAATAAATCTCCTACATGCAAGTTGGTGGGTTTTGTCACTTGAAGCACCACTTTGAAAGACTGACAGCAAAGAATACTCTTTACCCTTAAATTTTACCCCAATGTAAATAAAACAGATTTTGCAGCAAACCTTTCACTCAGGAAGAATACATCTTTAAGCTACATATGTTTTTCATACCTAAACAATAAAAAAAAGATTACACAAGAGTGTGACAAAACTTAGGTTTTTTTAGTCATACTGCTAATGGAAAAAAATAAAGGAAAACAAAGATAGAGTGCTATACGTTAAATATATGCCACAACAATGGATTAAGCTTTCTTTAACCACTAAGATATTCAAATTTTTTTGCATTTATTAAAATTGTAGACTGGAACTCATCAAAAGTATATTGGCACTCCATCTGTTTTTTTTCTGACCATCCTAATTTTTAGCTTTCCCAGCTTTCTCTAGACATTTTTAAATTATTATTTAAATCTCCTGTTTTTTAAAAAATGAAGTATGAAAATGAAATATCTGCATGTCAGAATCCAACAAATAAAATATTTTGTGTCCTTTTCATTTAATTGTCAACTCATATTATTAATATGACATGAATTTTTGTGGATAAAAAGCTGGACATGAGCCAAGAGTGTGGTCTCACAGCTCAGAAGGCCAAGAACATCCTGGACTGCATCAAAAGAGGAGTGGCCTGCAGGTGGAGAGACATGGGTCTCCTCACCTACTCTGCCCTCCTGAAACCCCACCTGGAATGCTGCATATGGCTCAGGAGTCCCTAGCACAAGAAAATGGACCTGTTAGAATCCAGAGGAGGCCACAAGGAAGATCAGAGGACTGGAACACATCTCCTATAAGGACAGGCTGAGAGAACTGGGCTTGTTCAGCTCTGGAGAAGAGAAAACACTGGGGAGTCCTCCAGTACCTTAAGCAGGGCTTATAAAAAGCAGGGAGAGGGACTTTTTATACAGGCAGCTAGTGAGAGGACAAGGGGCAGTGGTTTTAAAATGAAAGATAGCAGGTTTAGGTCAGGTCTTAAGAGGAAATTCTTTAGTGTGAGTATGGTGAGACACAGGAACAGGTTGGGGCATCCCCATCTAGAGAATCTGGGGATGCCCCACCTCTGAAAGAGCTCAAGGCCTGTTTTGAGGAGGCTCTAAGCAATCTCATCTAGTGAATGCCCACAGCAAGAGGCTTGGAACCAGATAATCTTTAAAATACATTCCAACCCTATCCATTCTGTGGTTCTATGATATGCACTCAGAACACAGTATTTACTGTGTAATGCACCTGTCTTGCAGAGCAGACACTAAAACTCTAGACAGGTCCTTGAGACATCCATTCTCAAAAACTTATTCTTTATAAATGACTATAAGGTGACTATACATAAACAGAGACATAAATATGGTATTGCTCTTAAAACAAAGTGGTTTTGATGAACAGTTTTCAAGTGCTTTTGCTTAGCAGGATGATCTCACAGGGAGGTTTTTAAAAAAAGGGGAAGGACTATAACAGACCATTTAGCTTAACTACTACTCAAAGCAGAATTAGCTGCACCTAAAAAACTCCCAACAAATATTTCTCTACACACTTCTCCATATTTCAGTGAAGGAGATTCCCTAATCTTCACAAGGAAACTGTGTTGGTATGTAACCACCATAACTACACCTTTTCTCTCATAGGCTGTAAACCTTACAAAGGGATAGTTCCTTGCAGAAGAGAAAAAGAAAAGGAAAATTGTTTTTTGAAAATGAGTGTTTAGGAGAATGAAAAGCAATAGCCCAAGTATTATGTGCTGTGGATTTCATCAGGAAGAAAAGTGTTTCCTTCTTCTGAAAGGCAGAGGTTTACAATTCAGTGATGGAAAAAAATTATATTCTGCATTCTCCCAGAAATATTATCCTTAAACTAGACCATGTTTTTTGTAATCATCACCATTTCTATATTTCAAATTTGCTAGCTTCCTATCTATACATACATATGTGCATATATGAGTCTGTATGTGCATACACACACATTCCAATCCCACACATATTTTAACTCCTTGAAAGAACATACTCTTGCTATCATGTCAGTGCGCCAGCTGAATTGGTATCCTTTCTAACTTTGTTGCCAGGACTATTACAATGAAATTGTCTCCACTTTTGATCTTCTATTATAAAGATTCCAGAATCTCTGACAACTCAAGGCACTATGATATACTCTTCTTACACTGTTAAAGAAGACATAGAGAGCAGAGTTCTCTGTAGAACATAAGTAAAGATTTATAGACATGTTGAAAGAACACTTTCCCTGCTGCCTTCTTAAAATAATTATGACTTTCCATGAATCTCTTTATAAATCAAGTGTAGAATGACAAAAGCAGAAGGAAGTAAGCCACAAAATACCATTTACGATAAGCTTGAGTGGACTTATTTAAGCAGCATATCACTTCTTTGGTGAAAACTGTATATAATTATTTCAAGAAGACGTACACGCTATAGTATGAAAAATAAGAATTTATTGTGCCTGTCACTGTGTTTCAAAAGCTCTCTTTCTGCCTTGACTTTTGTGTTACTAAAATACTTTCATATAATAGTACTAAATATTAAAGGAATGAGCAGATACATACTGAGAGAACACATAAAAGAACACTATGTGATACAAAATAAACATAATAGATTGACAGTTTCTAACAGTCATGAAGAAATATTATTATTATTATTTAGAATGAAAGTAAGCACCCTCGAAATTTTACTGCATTCAGGCTGTAAGAGAAAACACTCTGATATGTTTGATCTAGCAGCAGCAGCTCCTTGGCCTTATCGATAGGTGGGGTTAGGTATCTGCTATGTGTTCAAGGGTATCAGTGACTTTCCACACCACCATTTCTGCCTGAGCTTCACATATATAGCGTAGCAGTACATGCTGCTGAATTAACACCCTTCATTCTTTGTGCTAATTATAAAGAATAACCCCATTCAATATTACTTAACTTGTCAAGAAACAGTGGGGAAAAAACTACCCTTCTGTTACATGGAGCTCAAATGCAGAATTTTGCTCCCAGTGAGCAGCCTGGCAGCCTCTCTCAGCTGAGCAGTGCCTTGTCAGGTTGTAAAACCACCCTCACATCTGGCTGCTCAAGAGCCTCAGCTCACCCCCTCAGCCCTCACCCTGCTAGCAGGGTTTCATCGCATCCTCACAAGCACTGGACAACAACCCTCTCATAACAATAGGGTTTTTTCATTCAGTGAAGAGCACCCTACCCATGAGGTGTCATCAGCAACCCTTTCAAATGAGCTTCATTCACAGCCATCCATAACTGACTACTTCCCCCAGCACTCACATCTTCCTGACTGTGTGGCTCCACATGGGTAGGTAGGCTGGGTTATCCCAATCTCCTTGGGTTTGTAACCTCCATTTTTCTGATCTTCAAACACTGACCTCAAATGCTGTCTTGTGGTTTCATGGCATGAATCTGACCCCTGCATTTTAGAGATTGCTAAAGCCATTCAGATGCACTCCTGATGTTAAGTAGTAGTATATTCACTTTAATATACTCAGATGCAGTAAAAATCATTAAATGTAGGCACTAAAAGATGATGTGGATACACAAAAGAAGTGAATAAGAACAAGTGATCTAAAGGATTTGCGCTATTAAATTTCATTAAGCCAAAATATATCAATTTGTGTGATGACTTCAAATAAAGTTATAACATAAATCCAGAAAATTTATGAACTACAGAGGGTCAGCACTCAAAACACAGTCCTTGTAACAGACATGAATGACAAAGCACTTTAAATATAGGACCCTGAACAGTAAAATAGAATAAGGTTGCTTTCTGCAAAGAAAGTGAAATCACTACCAGAAGAAAACAGGGGCTCTAGACCTATAAAATTACTTTATTTTTTCTAAGCCAAACCTTCCACACTCTGATAAAGTTCTGTGCCAGTGGATCTTGATGGATAGTAAAGCTTTCTAACAGCTTGATTCTTTCAGAAGAGGTAATTTTATTCTATAAAATAAAGCATTTCAGGTGTTTGTGTACCTGCAAGACAGGCATCCAGGTAGTACTTTAAATCCTGTGTAAGCCTGTGCATTCAGGGAGTAAAAAAAGTGTTTAAGTGACACTTAGTTTGCAAGTGTTGTCATGTCAGCTTCAGTTTCATTTAAGCTAACTAGTGTGTGAAGTAGTAGTGCCCTATAAACCTTACAATTATGAGAGTCTTTAAACAAGACAAAGCAGAGGGAAGAAACATGATGGAAAAGAAATTGCTTTCAGATACAAACCAGGCTGTTAGCAAGACCTGTGAACACATCTGTTTAGATTAAGGAAGCAATGAAAGCTGGGCTCTTATGTTTGTAATGTTGTCACTGCAATACAGCTGCTCCTCCCTTGTCAGTGAAGAAAAACATAATCACCAGAAATAAATTGAAGGAATAAAAACTCCTGAATCTGGGGCAAAAATTCTCCATAAAAACGATAGATTAATACTGCTCCATGCATCCTACCAAAATTTCTCTCCACAACAAAATGGCCTAAGAGGATTGCAGACTCAGTGGCACTTCAGTGAGGTCACTAAGCCACAGGTAGGTGTGTTTCCTGAAGTCCCAGTGCTCTTTACAAAAACCTTTGCTTAGGTAAAGAAGAAAACTAACCAACCATGCAAGAACCAATTTTGTTTTCTTATTCCTTGACATATAAAGAAAAGCAAGGAAAAAAATTGAAACATATGGAAATTCTGTCATGCAGAGGTATAGAAAGTGCAGGGGAGGAGGACATTTAATTTATTTGTTGGGTTTTTTTTAATACTGCATTTATTTCAGAGTTCATAGAGATTTAGCTTTGTTGCATTATGCATGGTAATTTTCACTTCCAGTTGGACATAACCACAATAAAAATTGTGCCATGCTTAATGAAATCAAATAAGAAAATGTTATATTTAACACTGCTGACTGGGTTTTAACTATTAAAGCCTTCCGTATATTTTGACTTTTTTTGTACTTGTCTTGCTGATAAAAGATAGATTTCAAATGTCTGTAATTGCATATAGCATGGAAATACTGCACATTCTTTTTCCTATACTTTATTAATATGAAGCTGGTTTTTTACTGAAAAAGCAATGATAATGGCTGCCACTTTTTCTTTACAACAAGTGACACGGCAAATTAGGAAGTTTCGAAGTGAGCTTCTACACAGGAATTAAAATAAGCAAGGCTAAATTTTTGTCCATATAATTTCATCAAAATTAGTGGACTTGAATTGATGTATATTACTAAGTGTTTACAAATATGTGTGAATATTTTATATGCAAATTGAGAACAATGAACAGTCTAGATATATTATCAACACATTATCATTATATACTATTACATTACATAGGATATGCTATTTTAAAGTTATATTAGCTATGGATATTTCAGCATATCAATCTTTAATATGTAATGACAGGATACAGGACAGAAGAAAAGCTCAAGACAAAGTCTTTCTATAATTTCTATAATTTATGTAATTCTCAATTTTTTCAAACACAGAGAAGCTTCTTTTAAAATGTAGACTTCTTTAACACTTTATTCCACAGTACATTTTCTGTTGCTCTTCATATTACATTCTCAACATATGATGCACTGACGGCTTTTGTGTAATTAAATGTGTTACTCTTGATGCTCACACAGAAAATATTCACATTTTAATGGGAAGCACTGTGTGGATGAAAAAGAGATCAATTTGTCATCCTTCATTATGTCAATTCACCCTAATAAATTAACAGGGAAGAAATATTCTCCATATTTCCACAGTGCATTCAATAGCTCTTCCCCTTCAGGGTGTTAAGAGAACAATCTTTGTATGGAAATAGTGCAGGAATACTTAAAAGCACTTTGCAATCTGGTGTCTGAATTTCTTTCTTGTAAACTCTGTTTGGCACTGGATTAATATCTAATTTTGCTCTGACAAGAATAAGTAAAACTTATGCCTGCTAAAAGACTTATTTAGGCGGAATATGAGAACATTTGTTTCTCTGTGGGATATATATATGTACAAAACTAAAAAGAGAGCTTGGGCTGTGGAAAAAAGACAACACTTGAAGATTTGGTAATGCTGGCAGTTCACACAGCTGTGTACAAAAGAAATTATACAAAGTGCATGAATGCTTTAATAATCCATCTCAAACTCTATGCAATATATATGAACAGTCACAAATGAAATACAGATATATGAATTATGTTGACAGAAAACATAATGGAAACAGGTAGGAAACAACATATACCCTTTATTATATGAAAAGTGTGTTCTGAGATGCATAATTAACTGAGAAAAAAATCTTATGGGAACATTGTGCAATCATTGTCTCCCATAGTAAGCCTGCTCACAGGACTTCAGAGAATATTTATGATATTACTGCATATTGTAGACCAGTTCTTGGACCTAATTCTATGACTTTTTTTTTTTATTACTATTCTTTGTGTCACCACTCCTTTGGAGCTCTTCAAAACAAAACAAGAGTCAACAGGTCTTTTTATTAAATGTCTGTGGAAATTAATCCATTCCTGAACTACCATCTCTGCGTTATGATGAGAAATTTTGATTTGTTCACTTTTTCAGAAAGTGCCTTACCTATTACTGCTAATTGATTTTGATTCCAGCGCAACCAGAGAGAAAATCACCCTGGGATTTCAGTGAAAATAGTTGGGGTCATCTAACTCATTGAAAATTCAGCTAAAAAGTTTTTGAGAATGCTACAGACATTCACTGGTAGAAAGGATCACCTTGATTTCATAAAATACCACATATCATTAAGTATTTGCCTATTCTAACATCCAAATAATAGAGTTTTGTATGAATATTTAAGCAGCCACAAATAGGTTTGATGATATATTTGTTAGGGTTTTTCTTCAAGCAGCTGAAAAAAAAGAAGTGACAACCATTCCTTCTCTCCTAAAGAACTATTATGAGATTTTTTTTTCCTTATCCATGTATTTATTTGACAAGATAACTTTTTTCGCCCCAGACGTCTTAGTGGATTTTTCTATTAAGTCATTGGGTAGACATATTTGATACTGTACCACATGGCATACTATTAACATATCTGGAAAAAGGATTTCAATTAAGACAGAAATTGTAAAATTGGCAAAAATGCATTTTTCAGAGATAGCAGCATACAAAGGTTTCAGAAAATATTATCAAGGTGGTTCCTAGTGGAGTTCTGCAGAATACACTCCAGGAACTCATCTGGTTTATTGCTTTCAATCATGCACAAGTTTAGATCCATAATGATAAACCATACACGTGGAAGGCAGGACAGAAATACCAAAAGATGTGGATGAACAAAAATAGGAGAAGATTGAAATGCAAGGTCGTGTGCATGGAGCTAATAATAAAAAGTTCTCTGGTATGCTGGAGGCTTATCAGATGGAAATGTTTTGTAGAAATGGGATGTGACAGTCAGTTTCTCAATGAATGAACTGACAGTATGATGCAGCAAAAAAATCTCAAACAGAAACTGAAAATGTGTTGCAAAAGGTGAGTCTGTCAGAGACAGGCAAGCACTGGTATCATTGCACTAGGCCCTGGTTAAACCTCCACTGCAATACAGCATTGAGATTTCTAGTCAGGAAGGTAACCTCGAGAGAGAAAATGTAGAGAGAAGGTTATGGAGGAAAACAGGAGAAAAGGATCACTTTTAAGGATGTCCCTGAAACTGGATTTCTGGTATAGGAAGATGAAGCAGATAGGGATGTGACTGAGCTCCATAAATACGTCCGTGAATAAAGAAGAAAGAGCTCATTAAATCATAATTCTGAAACAGAGAACATTCTAGGTGGACATAAATGTGCTGAAATGGAAATTGAAAAAGCTTCTAGCCATTACACCAAGTAAATTTTACAGTGTTTTTTTCAGTTATATTACATAGGAAGAAAGTTTTGAAAGAGATATTTGTAGCCTCTTATGAATGGGATTATTTGGCATATGCTTGAGCAAGGGGGGAAATGGGATACATGACACATGTCCCTTCCACTCTCACTAGCAACATTTCAGGTACATCAGTGCTTCTAAGTGACTCTCAAAGTGTTATATATTGTTCTGTAGCAATACCTAAATATATTGAGACTGAACCCATACATTTATTGATGTGTGTCTCCTGAAAAAAATTTAATAAGAGGAAAGATCAGATTACCAAACTGGACTTGAAAGATTAAAATTAATTTGCACATCAGCTTCTAAATATGGAATCTAGAAGGACTTTGTCCACTTTACATGACTTCACCTGCAATAGAGTTGCCTCTTATCTTTCTCTAGTTTTGCCAGCTACATGTATCATGAAAGGTAAATTTACTAAGCATGTGATTATAAGTGTTTGGATTTGTTCCCAAAAAAATCTGTTAAATATGTGCGTAAATGTAAACAGTCACGCTCACAGACCGTACTTGAAATACATTATTCAACACATACTTGTATATATTTACTGGGTTTTTTTCCAAAAACTTTGAGTGTGAGTTAACGAAATTCAGCCTCTTCCATTGTCCAAAGCTTGCTGTGGATCAACAGTTCAAGGAGGAAAACACATCAGCAAGGAGAGAGTACCGAGATGTGCATGATGAATTTTCTGAATTCTGTGGAGAAGAGCAGAAGCCTCATCTCTGCAGCACCTCTCCATTGTGAATGAGATGTGTGGACTCAAGTAGGTGCCTGGGTCAGTCAAAGTTCAGAGCAGCAGTCTATAGCATGGCTTCAAAAGAACTGGTAACTTAGAAAACTGCTGATGATTACAGACATGGTGAAAAAACCAGGGCTTTCAACTTCATTTTCCACAAGCCTGACCTTAACTAACCCGGTTTTGGATTACAGAATTATCAGATGGTTTTTTATCTGCAATTCCTTGCAGATAAAGCAATATAGCAACTATAAAGCAATTCCTTGCCAAAAAGATCTTAACCAAAAAGGTATCAATTCAGAGGAAATAGTCACTGGCTGGCTTTTACAAAATCTCACACAAATAGATGTTCCCAGATATGGGTTTTAGCAAAGAAATTGACACCCCTCCCACCCCCCTGCCCACCCTTCCTATTGTATATCAATCAATCCTTGTAAAGGTAAAGGGATTTGGTTTCCAGGTTCCTTCAAAAATTAGTCTGAAAATAACTGTAACACTTTATGTCCCATTGAAATTCCCTGAAGACATAATGCAGCAAGGGAATTTTCTTATTGTGGACAATAAAGAAAGAAGTGGACAATTTTACTTTTTCTTCAATGCTTGTTCCAAACCAGAAAACAGGAAAAGTTATCCTGGCATTGCTGTTGTTTGAAAACATTGAAAGAGAAGGAAATGCTTCCAGCCTCCATCAGTTTTGAACAATTTCCCTCTCCTCTAGTTCTGCTTGGATCCTGTCTCCTCCTGTAAGTGTAATATCTTAAGTGTACAAAAAAAATGAGATGACAGCACCAAAAGTGAAGTAGGCTGTCAATTTCAAAGCTGGAAAAATTTACAGGCACTTCTAGACAGTAGACAAATTTTTCCAGTTTGGCTCAAAATTAAATGTTCAGCAAACTTTTCAGTAGCAGATTATTCTGGGATTTAGAGTTTCACTATGCTTGAAGAACCCACACTCAGTTATGACCTCAGTCTAATGCATAAGTGGGTTCCAGGGTAGCTTGCACACATATTGTGATTTTTTTTTTTCCTGCAGGACCTCTCATCATCACCTCTGGGAACAAAGTGGGATGAGTTTTATAACAATGCTGTCATCTTTGTTCTTGCTGCCTTTTATTACTATTACTATTTTTAGCACATATACAATGAAAGAAGTTTCAGTATGGATTTCAATTTATGTTTCATTCTTAAACCATTTGTCTGGTCACATGAAATGTGGAGTATAACCCCCTTGCAGTGCTACGGTATTCTAGTGAAAAGCTAGAAAAATCACCAAAAGTTAGCTGGTCACCTACTTCTCAAAAGTTATGAGTATTTTGTGTTTTGAATGCCCTGCTTCAAAGCCTGTGTCTCATTTGTAGAAGTCCTGCCCTCTCAGCTGAAGCAAGCACACAATAACCTTTCAAAGAGTAAAATGAAGATTTCTAGATAATTTACATTTACATTCAAAAGTGGTGGATACTCATTCTTTAATTGGTTATGTCTTAATTTCATCTCTGCAATGGGAATGGTGGAAACATTAAAGTAAAGTAAATTAATAATTTGTGAGGTAGGCAGATGTCATATTGACTGGTTTTAGACAGAATCTTCTAAAAAGGCAATTAATACATTTACTCAATAAAGTTTAAATAAATTGGTAAAAAGTGTCTGATTCGCCCAAAAGCCAATGAAAATGAAATAAGCATTATACACCTGCTTAGCCATTAAGCAAGATTCATCTTTTGCAGTGATATCCAGTGTTTATGAAAGAAAAAACAGTATATGTTTTTGCACTTTTAAACTGTGTTATAATGTATATCCACAAATAGGGAAGAAGTCGAGTAGAGTTAGTTCTAATGTTGCCCAATGCCATATAGCATTTTACTGAAATATGAATTAAGGGGTTCCCTTCTTCCCTTTCATTTTCTGTCTTCTCTTTCTCTTCCTTTCCATTTTCTGTGTCTTTCCTATTCTTCAAAGAAGAATGAACACAAATATCTCAAAAAGTGGCCTGATCTCAACAAAATTCATCATTAAGATTGGGAAGTTAGACCTGCAGAGTATATTTCTGCCTGTAGAGATACTGTCAGGCCTGACAATGGCAACAGATGGTCACCCCTTGTGTGGAGCAGCACCAGAGGAGAGTGAGGAGCACACTTTGCCAACAGGTTTCACAGATATTTATTGATAACAGTGAAATGCTGAGGTTTGGGACGGTTGGTTCATTTCCAAGATCTGCATGGCAGTATGCTCCAGTACTACAGACTTTTCTCTCTTTTTCTGCTTTATGTCTTATTCCAGTTCTCTCTCCCCCACTTCTGTGACTTCATTCACATCTTCACATCTTCCCTGGCTTTTTTCCACCTGACTTTTCACTTAGCCAGCTATGGTCTTCAGTATTTTGATTTCTTCTTTTTCCTTTTCAACATATCCAAAATTATAAGCTTCTTACATAGTTTTCCCATCTGACTGCCACACAGGCAGATCCCTTGTCTCTTCCCATGCTCCTTTTCTGCCCCTAGCAGTTAGTAATCTGAATTCAGTCTCTTCCTTATTGCTTCCTCCCAGGTCTCAGAACTTTCTCCCATACTTTTTACCATTGAAATACCTGTCACTTTATCCTTGCCAGCTTCCCAGTCCCAAGAAATCCAGGGAAGACACAGCAACATGGAAACAGCATACTTCTCAGTGCCCTAAACAAAATGAAGAGCAGAGGAAAAACAGACCCTCTTTCTTAAGAGCTACAGAATTTGGGGAGACAATTCCAAGCCACTTCTGAATGTACCTGGGTGGAAAACAGCTAAAAATGCGCGTTTAATTGCATAACCCTAACAAACTGCTATTTCACCTGTGTCAAATAAGCTTCCAAATGTTCATGAACTGGAAAAATGCAAATCAATTTTCATGGAGATACCAAGTCATCCTCAACTAAATCCTGCCAACTGTAAGTCTCTTCTCCATTACCTGAAGGTGCTAAAGTTCATTAAAAAATAAGCCTTAAAATTAATATATTAGCAAGAAACACAACAAAATATTGTCCCTCAATCTCATTTTCAGATATAGCTGAGCCATTTTGGTTGGGTATGCTAAAAGCATGCAGCCTGAGACAGAACTTCAGCACACAGAATTTCAGGTTGAATCACAGAAGTTTAGCAAACTTATAGTAAGCTGAAAGAAGTATAAGTGTCAGGAAGAAATATGGAGTGGACAGTAAAATAGTTGAGAATTATTCCTTTTATATGCAAAGCTCAGCTATTTTGCCAATACTTATCTGAATGGAAGACAAAAGTCAGTAGGCCTTGCATGTTAGTTTTTAACTGAACAAAGTAGAAAAAACATCATAAACCTCTGTGAAAATGATGACTGGTGTGGGTGCCCAATGACCAAATATCTCTGCACATATCCATAGAGCTTCCATTAAAATTAATGTTATGTCTTTGCATAAATCTTTTTTTCTTCCTAAAGGGAATCATGCATGGACATTTGCAGGCAGAATTTGATTCTGAGGCTAGTATCCTTGAATTATTTCCCCCAAAATGAAAGTCTCTCCTTAACATGCTAGTCATGTTCTCCTACGATTTTAAATAAGCTGCCCCTCAGCCTATTATTGTTTAGTATGTTTTCCTATATATTCAGAAAGAGTTTTCAAAACTCTCAGGTGCTAAAGATAAGCCTGCAAAGCAGAGCTTCAACAAAATAAAGAAGGAGATTGTATAAATTCTGAAATATATCAAGGTTAGATTACCTTTGTTGCTTTGTATATCTAAGATTTGAATTGATTTTTCTGGTATGAAAACAAAGGGGGGAAGGGACTTCTGTTGTAATGCTTTGCAGAAACCAGAAAAGTCAATAATATGCAGACAGCTCAAACATATAGTATTTACTGATTCAGTGGAGCATGTTTTTAATGGGTTATGTAGGCAAATTCCAACCTAATAGACATACATTGTTTATATTTTTAAAGAAATCTATTATTTTAATGCACAAGTTTACATAATCCTATAAGATTCTTAAACACATTAAGTTTTCAAAAAGTTCCTGAAAAGCACTTTTTTCCCCAAAAAGTATGTCAGCTTGCCATAAGTTAAAAAAAAGAGTTGGCATATGAGACACTTCACATGGAACAGAATGCAAGTTTTAAAATTCGGGAGACAATTACATAAAACATACATTTATGACAGACCAGATGCTTAAAATTAAGGAAACACTCTAGTCCAATTTCCAGAACTATTAGTGAAACTTGAATTTTAAACTAAAACTCTTGGTTCCATAGTGTTATATACAGAAGAGTAGACATCCTGTACCAATCTGTGGCACTTTCTCTGACATTCTGACTTTCTTAGAAAATCCTCGAGTGTCAAAACCTCACTTGGTTTCAAGTTGTTAATGAGATTACAAACCAATGCAGCCACACAGCATTTTAATCTTGCCATTTTTATCTAATTTTGCAGAGAACAAGTTTTCCTTGTTATTTATTGTCAATGCCTGTTTGTAATAAATGGTACATACTTCTTCAAGTTAGAGTACTGAAAATGAATACAATAAAGCTGTTGGATAATAGGCTTTGTAGTAGAAAAATATACAAAAGAAACAAACAGAACTTTATTAAAGAATAGAGGTCTCAATTTTCTATTTCCTTAAAATTATGGCTACCAAATACCTGTTACTTTTATACCACATGAAAGTTGAGAATTTTGGATAGACAGAAACTTCACAGTTTTACATCAGCTAATGTCAATGTCATTCCTACACAACATATGCAAAGATGGATCAGTGTGTGTGATACCTTATACCTCTCCCCTGCTACAGCAGACGGCTCTTAAGCAAGGAGAAAACACTGGATTTAGTGAAGAGTATGGACAAAAAAAGCAAACAGATAAAATATATCTGCTTTCAATCATTTGACATATTATCTACAGTGGCAATAATTATTCATTAATTTTTGGGCTATTAATGACTACACTTGCTTGCAACAGGTGGAAATAGAGCCTGAATTTAGCACTACAGTTTAGATTTACATTTCTTTCCCATACCTAGCATCTGCACTTGAAGCCAGGAAGTCTTACACGTTCAAAATTTTATGCTAATGTAGAAGTCACTTTTTAATTTTATTACTGATCTTAATGAAAATGGGATCAAGACTACATCTTCTTGGATTAAGAAAATGTAAGGCTCAATAAAGAGCCTTGGGCCTTTCTCTTCTTGGGCCACGATAGAATTGTGCCAGGTGACTATGTCTGAGAAGCTCATTAAGGTGATAAAAAATACATCACTAGAACTTTCCTCAAGAGGGTGAGTCCTATGAACTTAGATCCTATATCATTTCCCAGAACCTCACATTTGGTGTTTTTGAGAGGACTTTTCCCAAACCACAGAGGATTTAGAAACAATGAGTGGAGGTCTTGAGAGAGTGTAGGTGTTATCTTACACTCTTCATTTCCAATGAGCAGTAGCATGTCTCTTACAGTACAGCCTCACCATAGCAAAAGGAATAAAGGTCTTCCTTCTTGCTTCCTCCTTCGCATGAGATTGCATTTGTTTATAGGCCCAGCTACCTCTGTGACTTACAAGCTTCTTGAATTCACAGCTGTCACCCAGCCAGCCCTTCTCCCCATCCCCACCACATTTCCCATTATTTTTCCCCAGATCCTCATGTGATCAGTCATCTCTTTTGCACACACTACCTATCCTCCACTCCCAGACACAGATTGATTTAGTAGTGACAGATTCAACCTCTCTGAATGTAGACTTTCCAAAACAAATATTTTGGCTATTAGGACCACAGCCAAATGTCCTACACAAAAAAGAGAAACACAGAAAACATTGTATACTTCCTTTTTTTTTTTCCACAGTTGTATTTCTACTACCTATGTTGTTTGTATGAAAAATAAGGTGCAAGGTATAACTTTCACATCCTTTCTGTATCAGTGATTCTATGACTTCTCCTCTAAGTGGTAGCACTTTTTTATAGCACTTGGCAGGAGGCTGAGAGCTGTGTTTTTACCTTTGCCTCTTTGTTATTCTAATTTTTAAATTATTTTGAAATACGTTATTTATATAATTATTATATATAGTGCATGTGTACATGCACAAACATTTGTGTATGAATATACAGCTTCACACAGAATGTTTTTTATTAAAGGGCGTATATGTGTATATATATTTATAGCACATGAAATGGAGAAAAAGGCCCTCTATATCCTCTTTTCATACTTTTATTTTGATTACATAGGGTTTTACTTGGTTTCTCTCTGTAAAAAGAACTGGAACTAAAACTTGGCATGGTAGACAGTCTAAGTAATATTTAATCCCGTGGTGAAGGTAAAATTATCCAAAATCCTTCTTATAAAATAAGATTTTTTAATATGTCTCTGTCCATGTTTATACACATTTCCTTAAGCATAGTACAATGATTTTGCCCATAAAATGAACACAAAGTAGCTAAAAACTCACAGTATTATTTCTTTCTCATAATTTTTATTGTTGATACTCTATTTTTAATTGCAAAATAGGAGAGGGGGGTTTACTATGAAAAGAAAATGGCTTGTCTTTAAAATGTAAGAATTTAATCGTGTGCTATTGTTGCCTGCCAACAATGAGCTAAAGAGGTTAATGGATCATAGGTCTGGCAAACAGCCACGCTTGCCTCCGGCTCGATACATTTAACTGCATAATCTGGGTTAAGATTTGGTGCTATTTTTTAAATCAGGGCACGAACCGTTGATAAATAAAAGTTAGGTTTTATCCTGTCTTTTTTTTTTTTTTTTTTTTTTAATTTTCTCTTCATCTCTCCCCGAAAACAGAGCCACTTATCGCAGATCTCGAATGGCACGGCAGGAGGAGGGAGGGGAATCAGGCGAGGGTCCCCCGCGCTCCCCGCCGCCGTGTGCCCCGGGATAGGGTGCTGCCCCCGTTAGCAGTCCCGGGCACTCCCTGGCATCCCTCCGGCCGGGCATCAGCACCTGCTCCCCGCTCTCCCCGGGCTGCCAAGCTCGAGGGCCCAAAACCCCAGAGGAGTACTCTCATGGGTCCTCTACACACGCCCCTTTCCCCAGGAAACTCCATTTGGAAATCCGAAACCACTACCTGCAACCACCTCTCCATCAAAGGAGTGGGGTGTGCGGGGTATGATTGATTGGGTTTTGTTCGGGTTTTTTAAGGAAGGAGAGATCACAGAAAAAGTATATAGCTCCCCCTCTCCCATCTTGCATGCTCCTTGGGCACACTGTTGGAGGAGCCAGGCAGAAGCGACAACGTTATAATGCAAATCACTAAGCGAGCAACTTTCAATGCTGTTGTGGCTATTTTTGATTTCTCTCCCGAGAACGAGCTTTTTTAGGGCCCGTGTTGCTTTTCTTCCCCCCTTTCCGTTTGATTCTTATGATCATGCCCTGCCTCCCTTCTCCGCTTGCTCCCCCCTCCTCCCCCGAAACATCCAGCAGTTATGATGCACCGTCCTCGGTCCTCTCCAGCGGGTCACTCCGCTCGGGTAGGAGGTGAGCAGCCGAGCGAGGGAGCGGCGTTTGTAGGGATGCGCTGGGGCTCCGCACCGCTGCCCGGCAGAGGCGGGCCCTCCCCGCTGCTGTTTCATTCCTCCGCCGTCGCTCCTGGGCCCCGCCGGCAGCTCTTGGGGGCAGCCGACATCTCCTCTGCGCCCCTCGTTTCTCCCCCTCCAGCCGCGTCCCGGCGGCGGCGGCCTCCCAGCGCCGCCCCAATGCCTGGGGAAGCGCGGCCGCTTCCCACGGAGGAGCCAGCGCCGGCGGAGGGCCCTGCCCGGCTCTTCCCTCGGCCGCAGGGCGAGCCGACAGCACCTCGCCGCCTTGCCCGCCTTAGCGGACTGGGAGAGAGAGAGGGAGGGAAGGAGGGAAAAAGGGAGGGAAGTAGGGAGGGAGGTAAAGAGGGAGGCTCCTCCGTGCGCGGGGAGCGGCTCCGGCTCTCAGCTGGGCGCTACCGGCAGCGGCAGCTTCTGCCGCTCTGCACCGCGGGCGGTGACGGCCCCCGGCGCGGCGGGAGCGCGCCGCTGCCGCGTTGTCCGTGATCGTAC
>JANPWX010000096.1:8280465-8334548 GCA_024734555.1 Trochalopteron elliotii | reverse complement strand
CGGGGCCGGGGGCGCGCTGGGCCGCACCTGGCGGCACCGCCATGCGCGGGCTGCGCCCCCTGATCTCCCCCGCCGCTTCCTGCCGCCCTTCCGTGCCTGAGTCTCCCTTCGCCGGTGTCCAGCATCGCGCACACACGCACACCCCGTCACGCACGGAGGCACTCACTCACTGACTCTGCCGAGCTGCCCAGGCTGCCGAACAGCACAGCGCAGCGCCGCGCAGCCCGCCCGGAGCCCCCTCCCTCCCTCCTCCCTCCCTCCTTCAATCCCTCCCTCCCTCTCTCCTCCTCCTCCCTCGCTCCCGCCCGCCCGCCGCTCTGAAGGATGCCCGGTAAGTAGCGACGAGGACCGGCACCTCTGCCGGTGCGTGATGTGAGGGGTTAGGGACTGCTTACACTGCTGCCGCCCGCCGGAGGGGCGCAGGGCGGGGGGGCGAGGCGAGGGGAGGTGACAGCGATCCGAGGCAGGAGGCGGCGGGGATCGCCTTGTGCTCCTCAGAAGGACTTTTAGCTGCGCGGCCGGGGTTTGGATGTGGGCGCCGAGGGACGGGGTCTGTGCGCCGTAGCGGGCACCGGCCGGGGCGGGGGCGCTTCGCCTGCGCTGCGGGTTGCTGCCTGCAGCACCGCGGTGAGTACGGGGCTCCGCGCCTCGCCGGGGTCCCCCGGGGGAGGGTAAGGTGCGGAGGGTGCCCTGCCGCGCTTGGGGCTCCCTCCTTGGCGGCTCTGCTCCGCGCCGGGCTGGGACCGGGACATGGAGGGCACGGTGCCCCGCCGTACGCCCCGGCTACTGTCCGCTGCTGCTCCTCGGTTTTGGCCACGTCTACAGAGGCTGCCAGCGCGGTCCGGTGTTTCGGGCGCCGCGGTGCCACTGATCGGACGCGGGAACGGAGCTCCGCCGGGCGCCTCACCTGCGGAGAGGAGCGCCCAGGTGCTGCGCTCCGGGGCGTGGGGAGCGGAGCGGAGCCTCGGCCGGTGCCCCGGCACCGCAGCGAGAGGGTGCCCGCGGCTCCCCTGCCCGCTCCCCGTCCTGCATGCTCTGTCCTCCTGCGCTGCAGAGGGCTCCGGTGGGAAAACCCTTGTCCCTTAGGGAAGCGTAATGTTTGTAAAATGTTTGTCATCAATTAGCCGGTGGCTCCGCTCGGCTCGGGTTTGCGCACGGCTAACTCCGCTCAGGCAGGGGCTCAGCTCCGGCTACCAAATGCCAGGAACACCGTGCAAGGGTTTTTTTGTTCCCCTAGACTGCCTGGTGCGATCTGTGGGAAACGCATATGAAAGCTCACAATTGGTGGCGATTTTTAAGTGGACTTCGGTAAACCATTGGAATCTTTTTTCTTACTTTTACTGTGTGTACTTTGGCAATGATCTCCTCACTGTGTTGCTCATCTTGGGTTTGATAACTCCGCTGTTGAAGTCAATGGCAAAACTCCCAATTGACTTCAGAGGAAGGCAATTATGGTCAATACGGAATGAAAGGGACTGAGCAGAAGATGGAGAGATGGCAAAGTGAAAGAGATGTATAAAAGAAACTTCATCTTAGAAGCTAGCTCTCTAACCAAAGAGTTTCAGCAGTGTCAGAAATGTCTTCTAGATTTTCATTGCACTGGAGAATACTGGAATGATTTCTTGATGTGTTGGATATCAAGCGGGCTGAATCCCTTTGTTTTACCCACAGATACTGTAACATATTACTTAGTAACTGATACTTTTTCCAGTATATCTTTTTTTTCCACTCAAAAGTTGGAAGCAGTCGGAGACAATTAGATGGGTTCTCATTGACTTCAGTGGCCTGTGGATCAGGCCCAGAAAGGCTCAATAGAGAAGTAACAAGAGAACTGTAGTACAGTTTGTAAGGAAAGGTGTTGCATAAGCATTTAACTCATGAACACCTTCCCTCTAGAGAGGAGAAAAATCTAAATGTACATTAATTTTTTATCCCATTTTATCCAACTCTTTCACAGCACAGATACAAATAAGAAAGAATGCTTCTGATTAATAATTAAAATGCCCATATTCATATGGATTACAAAGAAGATTTTATGCAAAAAAAATTCCATTAGCAAATGGAAGTTCTAGTACACAGAACGTCCTTTGTTCAGCACAGTATTTAGATTGTGAGCAGTCAGATATATAATGAAGCACCAAATACAAATATTGATATTCAAATGCAAAAGCTAGACTTTTTATTCCTGTAACCTGACTAACCACTCTCAACTTCTTGGAATGCCTTAAAAAAGAAAGTGTGATTTTAATTTTTTTTTTCCAAATCTGAGTGTTGAAAGAACCCCCAAGGCCCCTCACATTTTGAATTTGGTCAAAAACTTATCAAGTATCAGAAACATGCCCATACTCATGAGCAATGGGACTATTACATTGATAGGTGTGTTGGGGTGGCACTGGCTGGATGCCAGGAACTCACCAAAACTGTGTTATCACTCTCCTCCTCAGCTAAACAATGAAGAGAAAATGTAACAAAAAGCTCATGGGTTGAGATAAGGACAGGGGAATCACTCAGCAGTTACTGTCACGTGCAAAACAGACTCATCTTGGGGAAATTTGTTTAATTTATTACCAGAGTAGGAAAGCAAGAAATAAAAGCTAAGTCTTAATCATCCACCCTTCCCCTTCCCCTCTCAACCTCCTCTCTCCCCCCTCCATTCTTCTTCCCAGGTTTGACTTGACACTCTAATTACCTACCTCCTCCCTGCCAGTGGTTCTAGGGGATAGGGAATGAGGGTTGTGGTCAGTTCATCACATCTTGTCCCTGCCTCTCCTTCCTTCTCAGGAGGAGGATTCCTCACACTCTTCCCCTGCTTTGGTGTGGTGCTCATCCCATAGGAGATGGTCTGCCATGAACTTCTCCAACAAGTCTTTCCCATGGACTGCAGTTCTTCATGAGCTGCTCCGTCATGGTGCAGTGGAGGTGCAGACACACCTTCAGGTGCAGATTGTTCCAGTGTTGGTCCCTCACAGAGGGACACTACTCCAAGTGTGGGGTCCTCCCTCCACAGGGCTACAGGTCCTGTCTGAAGTGTGCTTCAGCATGAGCTTCCCAAGGGGCCACAGCCTCCTCTGAGCATCCACCTGCCCTGGCACAGGCTCCTCCATGGGCCACAGGTGGATCTCTGCCCTGCCATGAACATCCATGGGCTGCAGGGGCACAGCTGCCTCACCATGGTCTGCACCACGGGCTGCAGGGGAATCTCTGCTTTGGCACCCCAGAGCACCTTCTTCCCCTCCTTCTTCCTTGGTGTCTGCAGAACCATTGCTCTCACATATTCTCAGTCCTCTCTGTGACTGCAATTTCTATTGCTCACTCCTCTCTCTGGATGTGATTTCTGTTGCTCAGGGTCTATTTCTCCCTTATTAAATCTGTTATCCCAGAGGCACTGCCACCATTGCTGCTGGTGCTCAGCCTTGGTCAGTGGCAGGTTCATCTTGGAGCTGGCTGGCCTCAGCTCTGTGGGACACAGGGGAAGCTTCTGGCAGCTTCTCACAGAAGGCACCCTGTAGCCCTCACTACTAACAAAACACAATACAAGAAGAAAAAACCTTTCTCTGTTATGGTCCAATAACAATGTTTCCCTTTTAAGTACAATTTTGTGTTAATAGGCAAATATAAAAACAAAGTTTGAAGTGCTGCATCTCTTGTTCAGCTTTTTTTGCAGGCATCTGGTAGAATTGTCATTGAAGTGAACTGAATGTGTCACTAATACTTAACTGTGAAAAGATTAAGATGTTCATGTTACAGCAAGAAAAAAAACCCTGCAAAATGGTCAAATGCTTCACTGATTATCTCTTCTCTCCTTGCAAATCCATAGGCAAGACAGACACCTCATTCTTAAAATGTCATATTGGAGGTTTCTTTCTAATTTCCTTGTGAATTCAAATATTTCTTTTATCATGTGCCTTATATGGAAGTGAAGGGTACATATTTTATGGGACTTTACATGTAGTGAAATTTTGTTTGAACTACTTTTTTGCTTTCTCTATTCTCCACTCTATCTGCTGTTTGCTAACACATTGTAATGACACAACCTATTTTTGTTGACAATACTTCTATTTCAAATCAAATGTGAAAAATATGGTAATTACTTCAACATTAAGAGGTTTGGATTTTTTAATTGGGGGATATGGTGGGTGTGATGATGGTGCTTTTTTTAAGATCCAAAGCAATGCTCTTTTCTTTCTTAAATGAAGAGCATCAGCAGTTCTAAAAACGAAGATATTATTTGAATAAATCTCTGGGTTTGTCTGAGAGCCATTGTTTGGAATTCTATGGGGTTTTTTTCATTTTAATGTTTTAGTACTTCTTCTTCAAAGATGTGTATGGACATTCAGACAGATTTTGTGGACAGCATCTCCAAAAGAGAAATTTAGGTTTTTTAGGCTTATCTGTAACTGAAGACTATATGAGATCTGAGTATTTAAGGCAGAATTGAATGAAGCCAGATAATGAAGTACCAGGAAACTCCAGAACATGATTCTGAATAGCCATTACTCACTTTTAGCAGCTTTATAAACCTCATCCTGTCTTGAGGAGTAAATGCTGTTCATCTTTATTCAGATGAATATTTCAAGACTATTTTTGCTGTCCCTTGCCTGACTCTGAAACATGTTTATGCCCTTGTATTGCCATGGTTGTTAAGTGAATGGGAGTGAGCATTTACAGGTCTCCTGGTATTTGAATCTAGGAAGCAACATTACTGGAATTCTTGAAAGTCACCTGAATTTTGTCATTACTACACCTTTAAGAACATTTTTAAAATAAATTTTATTGTTTGTTAGTCTCAGAACACATTCATGGGATAATTTATTTAGGACTATATTCTTCTATCCAACAATTTAAGAACAAAAGCCTCCACTGTAGATCAAATCATTCAAAATATTGGGTTTAGGTTATACATTGTACATATGGAACCTGGCATGTAAAGCAGATGGTATGTAAAATTATGCATAGCATGTCTGGAGAGCCATACAATATCTAAATGCAGTGCAACAGAACAAGGAAAGAGAGTCACGTGCAACTTAAAATATCAATCACTGGACTACGTCTAGTCTCAACTGAGCTTTGCTTTCACGTGTGTGTATGTATTTGTGTGTGTGTGTGTTCAATTTTCTCTGATGGCAACCAGGACATTTCCTTGATCATATGATCTTCCTTTGAAAAGCATGCAGACTGAAATGATATGCTACTGGCTAAATGGAATAAAAAGATGGATATGCAAGAAAAGCTAGCTTAGTTTGGTTTGGGTGCAGAACACAAATGTATGGAAATAATAAAAAAAAATCAAAACCAGAAATTTCAATCTTTTAAGACAAATGGCCAGATATCACTTACTACCAAGACTGTTTTTCTGTTTTTTATGCTCTTGGTTTGCCCAACACAGCAATAGCACTTAACAGTACTTCTATCTTGTTGCATAAATACTGTGTTAGCTCCTCTCTCTCTCTTTCTCTCAAGTATTACAAGTTTGTAAGCACAATTTTTTTTCCTAAACAAACAAGCATTACTGTGCATTGTTAACACAATCAGATGAAATGGTAATTGCAGAAAGATTCACATCAGCAAAACCCTTAAATAAATATTAGTCTTTAAGCATGTGCTGACCTCGAGGGGACCTAATCACATTTTGTTGAACAAAGATGCTTTCGTGATCAATGACCATGAAAGGTAATAATTTTCCCAAGTTTATTCAAACGTGCAAATCTGTGGTTATAAAATTTTGTTAGCACCAGACAACTTTAAATTTAACTTTCGCAGGAAAATCTTTAAATATTCCTACCTTTTCTTTTAACGTTTTGTATACTTCAGAAGTACTGGAAGCAATTAACTGTTTTAAAATGGGTTGCACAGCTGTACTCTTTCAAATTTCTAGTAAAAATGAATTTTTGTAGATAAGATGTGAAGGATGATGTTTACAATGAAGGACTACTGCAAAGTGAACTTTACATATAATAATGAGCTAACACTGCACAAGGTAGACTTTAATAGCCAATTCTGTAAGATTCAGACATTTTTCAAGGAGACAAATGGAAGGAATGTCTCCATAGTTAAACTGTTGAATATCCCCAAATGAAGGATTTTTAAGGTACCTGAGTTGATATACAACATTTCACACTTCAAAATAAGTAAATAATTAGATAATCCCTGTACTTTTTGTTCACTAACCCTCTTTGCCCTTATGCATTTTATTTTTTGCAACAGTGTTGCTTGAGAAAATACAGCTCTGTGTCTGAGGGACTAAAGGAACACATTTGTCCTCATACATTACAGAACAGTGTCTAACAATTTATTTCCCTTTTGGAAATGAAAGAACTTTTATCCATTCAAATCACTGTAATACAATCTTGTATTATAATGGCTTGAACAATCTTGACTGCACACAGTTGCTGGAGTCTCCAAAGGACTGTCATAAATAAAGCTATTAGACTGTATTATAGCAGACACATATTCAGAGTCTACCAAGGGATGACTGGATTTTACATTACAGCAGAAAATGGTAAAAAATGTCTGCTAATTACCAAAAATTATTGGTAAAAGGACTTAATAAACTGATTTATAATACATATATATGTGCTATTTTTCTTTTAAAGTATGCAAATGCAAAATTAATATTAATGAATCAATCCTATGTAGAATTAAGTGAAAAAACGAGACCACGAATAAGGGATTTGTCCTCTACAAGTGTTTAAGCTTGCTCAGCAGCATGTAAACTTTCTGCACTTACTGATGGACATTCAACCTACATCGAAACCTCCCTTTGCAACCTGACATTGCTGATGTGATGACAGCCTTAGAAAATTGTCATCTCATGAGAGATAAATCAGTTTATGTCAATGGAAATGGATTTACACTGCATCCTGGATTCTTTGCAGACAGCTTTGTTTTTATTTTTCCTCTTATTGTTATAGAAGGCATGACTTTTGCCAGGTATGAAGACAAAAATGAGTTTGGCAAAACCCTGAATGAACTTAGAAACAAGTTTGGAAATGGTGGAGACATAAAAAAATGAAGTAAAAATATATATAAGGATGTGTTATGTTGTTGGTTTGGTTTTTTTTCAAGAGATGGGAAAGTGCACTCTTTTATGAAAGATCCCTAAGACAGAAGATGTAGAAAAAGTGCAACTGAGGTTAAAAAAAAAATTATGAAAGTTGAGTTACCTAATATATTCTGGCCATGGGAGAAGTAACTAAAGCTGACATAACGACAGGATGAGAGCCTCAAAAGAAGACTAAAGCCAGAAAATAACCATTTCCCATGTTGGAAATCCAGATGGCCCTAACAGATTTTGTGTGCATTTGTATACACATTTATCTGTGTGTATACATGTGCATACATATATACCTTCTTCTTTTAATATCCAAATCTGTATAATGTCCTACTTTGTTACTGACTGATTTCCTCATCCCAGCAGGGATTTGCTGGTTCTTCTTTCTGTCTGACTGTGAAGTTACAGAGGAAGATTTGATAACACAATAAATAGCTGAGAGTGGTTAAATTGTTTCCTGAAGGTAAAACAGTAGAGTCGAATGGTTCTCCTGCAGAATGTTTTAAACCCAAGGCTATGAATAAGAGGCACTGCTGTCAAAGCAAAAACAAACAAACAAACAAACAAACCTCCCCCCCAAAAAAACCCCAAACCAGGAAAAAAACCCCAAAAAACCCAAAAATCCATCCAACCAAAAAACCTCAGAAAAGTAATCAAATCCTGAAAAAGGAGAAAACAAAATGAATCTTTACTTCAGCGTCTGAAGCTAGTGTTACATTTTGTCCTGAAAAACATGAATCTGAAAGATATTTTGCCAACTACAGGCTAGTGTCACCTACAATCACAGTCAAGGTCTCCTGTTTAGACTTGAAAAATCAACTACAGTCTTACACTGGAGAAATAAAAAATATTTTCTGTGAATGTAAAGTGGAGCTTTAAGGAAAACTGAAGATGACGGTGGATAAGGGGAGTATTTAATACAGCATTTTATTTAACATAGTAAATAGGTATACCATTTTTTCATATCGAATTTTGATGCTGGAAGGACTGTTGAATGGATTGAGTGGAGCTAACTTTTGCATGACATCAGAAGGAAGATCTGAGGCAAAATATTTTAGATAATTTACTGCTGCATGTCCTCACTTTTGTAAGTGCCATGTAAGTATAAATGATATCAGAAGTGGCAGCAAATTCTTTCTCTTTATAATTTCACATTCCTGCCTCTTATAAAAGGATTAATTCCAAATCTAAAGTAAACCAGATTAACAGCAGGAAAAAAGTCTGCCAATTTAGAATCTATCAGTATAGTCAAACAACATGTCTTTATTTGTCTTTTGGTGGAAAATTACATTCCTAAGTGGTGATGCACAATCTGTATAAAATAATCTATTATAATCTTTTTGGCGAATAATTCTGAAAAGGAAAATATGACTGATAAGATTTTTACCAACCACAGAGTTCCACTCAGAGGTAGAAAAGATTTGAGGAGAAATAGTGAAAAATTTCTCCTGGCATTAGAAGTTCTCAGTTTGCATATGAAAAATTCTGGTTACTACTGACATTAGTTACTCTTACTACTCTAGCTACTCTTACAGCATGCTGTATTCTGTGGTTTCTGAACTAAGAATGAAATTCACTTCCTTCAGGTATGGCAAAAAACATGGCCTTCAAAAAGTCAAGCTGTGCAACTGCAGAAAATGGAACTCAGGCCTTGGTTCCGATGTGCCTAAAAACATATTTTATTTCTCTGGTTGCTTTCCCAGCAGTTCCTTCAGGACTGCTCCCTGGCTGCTAGTGAAGGAGATTTAGGTGAGTGTGAAGCAACAGCTCTTTCCTCCCTTGTACATATATTGGCCTACAGTGTTGTAACTGCCCTTGCTTCCCTCCTGGTGGCAAACAAAGGGAGTATTTATGGTGCAGATGCCTCAGAGAGGTTTTTGTATATATACCTCCACCTTACACAACTTAATAGCAAGAAACAACAAAGGATGAATTTCGTGACTGCAGCTTTACTTGTGAGCATTATCCTTGAACAGAAATTATTTTCTTTAAAAAACTAGATTGAAAAGATTTATCTGTCATTAAGATTTGTCTTCCTTCTTCTTCTGTAACAAAGCAAACTAGAAAATTTTGCTTTGTTTGTTTCAGACACAGAGAGTGTATAAGTTTTTTCAATGATAATGTGTAATTTTTCTTTTATTTTCCGCTACTCTTTTTTGTGGAAGCAAGAAAGTATTTCAGTGAAAAAAGAGGAGAAAGATGAGAAAGGGATAAAAAATACTTTCTAAACTTTCAAACAATTTCTCTTTTACACAAAGCAAATATATCCGAATAATGCCTCTTTGTCATTTATCACCTTGAAAGAATCTGTATGAAATTTAAAAAATCAATTTTTCAAATGTCAATGCAGAATGGATCAAAACTTTCTATCACAAAAGTCTTGTCTTTGAAGACATTTCAGTCAAGTCTCAAGTAAAACTTTAGGCTGGTTCAAATCTATTTGGAATTTAGGTTTTTCTGACAAATAAGTTAATTTAAAGTTAACCTGTCTATAGAAAAGACATGTTTTCATACATTTTCTGTGCACTGTGATAATATATTAATTGAAAGGTACATTTTTTCATTTTTCTTAGTCTATAAGGTGGTTTTTTTTGTGAAAATAAGAAAAAATAAAAAATTTAAAGAAGTCCCCAAAATATTGACACAGGGTTCTTGATCTGTCCATAATAGATTTTTTTTCTTCCAAGACTTTGAAGACTTTAAACTTAATTTTTCAACTTTAGAAAAAAGCATTTGAAAAGCTCCAAACATTTTTCCTGATGAGGAAAAACATCCCTGCCCCACTTCTGAGCAGACAGGACATTGTATAGATTATGGTTTTAGGCTCATGGATAAAGTAGAAGTATTAAGAAAGTAACTGGGTGATTTCTTTGAAAGGCATTTGCTTAGTGGAGGTTGATTATTTTATTCCTGAATACAGCTCATACATTGAGGAAGACTTTAGGTGAGAAGAGAAAGAAAGAGGAAAGGAAATGTCTCTTTGCTATAACTAAAGACAGCAGTGAGTGGGAAATCAAGTGTGTCTTTTTAAAAACTTTTAAGAAGAAAATGCCCTACAGCTGAAAAATAGATAGGCTCAGGATGTATGTTTAAAATGTGGGTGAAAGCTCAGTGCTCAGCTGGGATGAAATCTACCTTACTTAGTGTGGTGTTTGAGTACCTTGAGTTGCATGTGTGCTGTTTATGTGAGGTGACACGTGTCAGTACGTGGTGCTTATGGGGAGACAGCTGCCTGCAGACTCGGCTGTGCATCAGCGCCAGTGCACTGGGTCAATATGGAAAGCACAGCATGGAGAGCAGCCTAAATCCCCAGCACGCTGGTAGCTGGCCACTCACGTCTGTTTATCCCCCAGGGACACAAGAGAACAGATTCGTCAGGGTTTGTCTCTTTTATTCCAGTAATTATGAGAGATTAATTGGGAATGTTTACTGTTGGGAGACTAATTGGGAGTGTTTGTTGTTTACATGTTTGTTTGTTTGGGTTGTTTTTGTTTTTTTTTTTCTATTACAGCTGCATTTCTGCTCCTTGCCTGTAATTTTTATGAATAAATCGAATGATGCAAGGCCTCCCCCTAGCCTGGAGGCCAGCTAAGCGCTGCCACTTCCATATGGTTGAGCTCCCTTAGCTTCCCAAGCACAGGCTGCATCTAGTGTGCCTCTTGGGAAAAGCCACAAAGCTGGGCCTAGTGCCCTAGCTGTGCCCAGGAAACCCTTGGGAGACAGCTGGTCAAGTAGCCAAGATCAAAAGAGCGTCAGGGCCTGCCCTGACGTTTTATGTTCTACGAAAAAAAAATAGTTCCAGGGCATGAATTCATACCCTACTATTATTTAACTCATTTCCATAGATGTAATCTTAGTATTATTTAGGTCAGTGTGACTCCAAGCACATAGATACTGTTTATTCACTTTACTTGTTAGGAATGAACTCAGTTGATTTAAGTGGTGCTCCTACAGCACAGCATGATATTTTTACAACTATTGTAACAGGGGCTTAATATTTGTTTGTAACCAGTCATTAACTGTGGAATATGTAATAATATCCTGAAAGCAGGGGAAGATTTGAATGTGGTAAAATGTTTTAGAACATGGTGGCTACTCTTCTGCATACTTTTCTGTGTTACTTATAGTTACTTTTCTTATCAAATGCTGGGGTCATTTTATACAGAAATTGTTGTTATAGGAAACCTTTAACCTATTTAAAGTGCATTTGCTTTCAGAAATTTATACAATGTTGAAAAATTTGGATTTTCAGAGGTATAAAAAAGTGAGGGTACTAGCACTTCTCTTGAAGGATGCATTACTAATTTTTGTTAAGCAGGCAAACTGACACAAAAATCCTTATTGGATGACTATCAGTACTCTGTGTGTCAAGAAAACAAAAATAATGACAAATATTTTTTGTCATTATTTAGGATAGGGTCTCAGAAATCAAACTCCTTTAAGCTTTAAAATATAGACCTTTTAGCTAGCTGGAAATTATGCTTACACAGGATATTGGATTGAGTTTTAATATGTAGCTGAATGACAGTGGGCTAATTACATAAGAAAAATAATATTCAATTTAGTTGTGGGGGGAAATACATTTAATTTATAGTGACTCATAACAAACTTTTATTTCTTGATATTTAACATCACTGTGCATTTTTTGGAACATCTACAAGTCATCTTTGCTAATCTTTCTTTGTCTTTTATTGGTGAGCTTTTGAGAGGTTTTATTCTTCTTTCACCGATGCAGGATAGCACAACTTCACAACAGTGAATATTAGTCTGGGTGTGGATACACTGAAATGCTGCCCAGAAGAGACTCTCAGCATCAGCCTACACTATCAGTTTTGTGGTCCATGAGTTGTATATGTAAATTACAGTGCTCTTGGGGGAAAGTTACCTATCAGAGAGCTGATAATTTCCCATCAATGCTAAAATAATTGCCTCCAAATGCTGTGACCCCAGGTGTGTGGTAAGACTGAATCTCAAGGGGAAGGTCATGAGGTCCCACTGCCTTCTCTGGACATTACTTCCAGTTAGGGTTTCAGCAAGCTGCATTTAATACCTCTGGAGGTTTCAAATTAAGAGAAAAAACAAATCTAAATATATTAGCCATTTCTTTCTCTAAGTGATGCTTTTAGCGGAGTTTCAAGGAGTCTGATTTAGTTATTGCATAAGCACATACATGGTGAATTTGACATACCCAACTTAAAAAAAAACCCTGTATCTGAATCTGATAAATAGGCAATAGTCAAATATTGGTTTCAGTATTCAGTAGGAGCTATTAGGCTTGACCAACAAAGAAGTGAAGACTTTTTTAGAACACTGAAACTTAATGAAGTGCACAAGGATTTTTAGCTTAGCTTAGTTTGGACATTGAGATAATACACGTCACTTTGTTTGTTTAGTGAAATCACTGAGTTCCCTAAAATTCTTCATGCTTGGAAAATTATGTGTAGCTTGCAACTCTATAAATATATTTAGAAACAGTAGGGTAGGAGCAGATATTGAAAGATCCCTTGTAAAAATTTGAGAGAGGTACTGTATGATTATTCATTATATACATCTGCATATTGATTTTTACTTTAAATTTATACTTTAATATATGTTGTACACACTCTCACATAAATAGAATTTTTTTTTCTCTTGATATGGCATATAATGATTAAGGAGATCTGAGAACGTTCTAAAAAGTGTAAGTTATTTATCACTGATACTTAAAAAAGAATAGTTAAGTAAGTAGATCTAAAGCCGGCCTGGAGCTTCTTTGGTGTGTGTCTGAAGCATGTCTACTAACTACAACTGCAATTCATGATCTAAAGAGCATCCTTGCATCCTGCTGAAATGCCTCTGGTGCCTCTGCCTTTATCTCCTCCTTCCCTTCAGTATGGTCTGCAGGGTTGATAGCTCTCAGTTGATGACTACAACTCATGCAGTCCAGAAAAAGAGGGATTCATACCAAGCAGCTGCTAATGCGTAGTGAACTGGTAGCCAGTCTCAAATCTGAGTCAGACAAAGAATTTACCACAAGTTTGAGATTTCTTGAGGTGTCTTTTTCTCAAAGATGAGGCTTCTTCCTCCAGCCTTTTTCTTGGAAAAGGATCCAAATTAAGATCCAGCTTTGCAAATAACTTTGCAGATTGCTTCAATATCAAAACATTGTATTTTTCCGCAATAAGTTGACTGTTGAATATTTCAATCCATTTGACAAAGGTACTTTGAACAGATATTAGGCTGAAACATTCAGGGAGAAAGATCATACACGTTAGGTGACAATATGGTACCGGTGCCAATAGCTTCCTATAAGCTGTGAAAAAAACCAGATGTTACTCTGCCCAAAATTGTGCCTTCCTCTTGACTGCTTTCAGCAGGGTGCAGGCCTGACTCTGACCCCCACTCCCTGAACTAACCTTGAAGCTGCTGTTACAGTGATGGAGACCTCTCAATTAGCCTGATCCTGCAACCGCTTGACACACGCTACAGCAAAGTTGTCCTTTCCTGGCCGTGGCAGCTGCTGCCTCCAAAGTGATACTGTCCGCTTATAACTCAAAGTATAACTCTGTCATACATACACTTAGTGCAGAATGGCCCTTAAAAGGCATTTTAATCTGCTGGCATTTTAGTTCGTAGGCCTCTGGGGTCAGGTTGAAAAATTACACTAATACTGAACTTACTCTGATATTCTGGGCAGCCTTCTGAATTTTAAATAACTATTCTCAGAAGGCTGCCCTTTTCAAAAATTATCTTAAAGACTGCACACAGAATTTTAAGCTCAGTTCAGTTACCACACTGATATGCAGCCTGAATTTTATAAAAATGTAGGGTAAGAATCTCTGAAATTATGGATACCAGCAGTTATTTTAGTTTTCGTTATCAGAGTATCTGTTCCTACAGTGCTAACTATGTGAGTTCTGTATTACAGTAATTGTTAATATTTGCATCTGAATTAACTGTTCTGCATTGCTGGTTTTGTCGCTGACTGCCTATTCAAATATGTGGGATTATTCTGAAACCTACATAGGAACCGATCCTTTTAGAGTCTTGAAATAGACAAGGCGAAAGATACAGGTCTATTTTTCCAACCAATGGCTCTTCTTAATCCATTCTCTTACATGTATATGCAGAAAAAAAAAAAAATACCACCTCTTTGTCTTTGGAAATATTTATGCAAGTATTTAATATTTTACTTATTCAGCATTTGTTGCTTCTCCCAGTGATCTATTTGGATTGTTACTGACTCTCACCATACCCCCCAGCCTGTGTTTTACAGCTTCTTCTTCTACCGTGGCCTCTTCTACTGCAAAAGTGATGAGTTGAGCTTGTCCAGCTAGGACAACACATTGGGCTCCTCTTCTGGTCCTCTACCACCTATCTCCTTTGATGTGACCCGGCCCTCAGACTCTTTCCAGAGTACAGAATGCAGTGGGCATCCAGCCATGGAATGGGACCAGATTTTGGGCACAAAATAAGCCCCACTGCTTCCAGGCAGGGACTGAAACCCGTTAGCCATCTGTTCTGCCTGATCGTTAGGGATATGGGCTACCCAGGGGTAGATTTTAGCAAGACCTTGAGCAAGTGTACTTTTCTGATTTATCTGAACCCTCTCTTGCTTGCAGCCTTAAAGACATGCTAAGTATTCTATATTCTCAGTATTGAAATCAGATTTTGAAAAGCTGTAAACAGTTCCCATTTCACAGCACATCTTCTTACTCAGCTTGACTGAAGCTGCTCTCCTTTGGGAGGAGGTCTTTCTGAGCCAGAGGGAAAGGAAGGATGAGCTCAATATATTCCTTGTTCTACCAGCTGCCACCAAACATATTCATCTTCCCTCTGAGGAGCTGTGAGTCCAGATCCATTCACACTGTGCACCCTGATGAGACAGAGTGACATCTTCCATGATAGGTGATGAGGCTGTGGTTCCAGCCTCAGGGGGGGGTTTAGGTTGGTGGGGTTTTTTGTCACATCTAATGAAGAATGCCAAAGCAGATGTGTTTCACTGTTGTACTTCCAGGAGCAGAATGAAATAAAAAGCCTAGGATGGCAGCTGTATACCTGGACTGTGAGGAAAAGTAATTCTTTGGCTGCTCAGATAAGTCACAGTCTTTTCCGAGTGCTCCAGCAAGCTCTAGGAAGAAGGTTTAACAACTTCTCATCTACAATGTGTTGGAAAAGGCTTGTTCACTCTGCCATGTGTCCAGCCTTTTGCTAGTTAGCAAAGAGTTTCTAGAATGCTTCTTCAGCTCCTTTTAAGATCATGCATCTTATTTTTAGATTGACAGCAAACTGTGCCTGGCAGTGACATCTGCAAGCTATTCTTTCAGGGGCTGAATGGTGGCTTTTGTGTTAGATGTGTGATGCATAAACACACCAGTTCTGCTCTTTGAGTAGAAGGAGGGCACAGTTTGCTTCAGAGGGTTTATTTTATCCTTGTCCTATTCTAACATCATTGCTTCCATATGAACTGGTTGACTCTGATTGTTAGTTGAGGTAGACAATGGTTCTGATTCTGCACTGGAGGCTTTTGGTACAAATATGTCCCAAATACAAATAAGAAAGTAATTATAATGCTTCATATTATTCACAAAACAAAACAGGAGGAAATAAACCATTACTTTAGTAAAAACAAAATTGTTCAATTAATGTCTATAAGCATGCAGTTGTATGGAGGATGTAAAGATATATCACAAAATCCCTGTTTTCTGGTGCTTTGCACGACTCCTCATTCAGAAGTTTTGGTTGGAGTCCTTAGGAGGACAGAGTTCTGCTGTGAAAATATTCTGCTTGATTAGTAGTTCATTTTCTTGTTTTGGGAAAATCTTTGCTGAAAAAAAAAACCCAAAAAAACTCCCAAAAACCACCATCCAAATGTAATTTCATTGCCCTTCACTTCTTCTTGGGAAATACAGTTATCCTCCTTTTTGTGAACCACAATTGCAATTTTTATCCAACAGATTCAGGTCTGGAATAACAAAATACTGTGTTACTTGCCTTCATAATGCTAGTGAACCATGTCAATTTTTCATTTATATGAGGAATGACCTATGCTCACTTATCCTTTCCTCTCTCCCAGAATTTGACACAGAATTTCAATGTCACAGGAAGAAAATAGCATTACATCTATGCAAAAATAATTTACTTCATCATATATCATTCTTAGCAGCATCACACTTTCACCTTTCTCAAAATTAGGAGATGAATTAATAAATTGGTGTTTGTTCCAATCATAATGGAAAAACTGTGACTACTTAAACAGGCTCATGCCCTCCCTGTAATTGAAATTTGCAAATATTAATGAGATTATACCAGTGTTCTGTCAATAAATATTATCAACTGAGTTCATTTGTGTGGAGGTCTTGGGATTTCTGCAGAATGATTTTGCGTTGTCACTCTAAAGGTTTCATATTAAACCTAGCAGATCATGACTACCTTTTTTAATTAACTCAAGTCCTCTCAAACTTTATATAACATGTCAAGTGGTATAAAGTACACAGCTCTTCCACATGTAAGCAGACAGGAGGAATGCACACTGATGTGGCTGTTGCTTATGAAGAGTTACAACTATCTGGAGAGGTGCAGTTGCATTCCTAGCTGAAAGTAACCAAGTGACAGATAATCTAGATTTGTCCCAGGTGTAACTCATTCCTGAATGAATAAATATCTCCCGTGGCCAAAAAACAACCAGCGCTGTTTCTGGGAGACATAGCTCTAAGCTCCTACTTAATTTTTAGGTGGCAGGTTTGCGATACAAAGTGACCCTGTAGTTAACAAACTCCGTAGTTACTTGTAGGGAAAAGCTGCTGGAAGAAGCTGAATCCTTTTGCGCAGGGCCTGACACAGCCAAAGCTGAAGGCAGTATGTACATAGAGAGCCAAAACACTGCCTGTGACAGCACCACTTGGTGTCACCTGCCATCAAATATCACTGCTGGGCAAGTTCTAACTACCTGAAGTGTGTTTAATAAACCTGAGGAGTCAAAACATGGTTTTCAAGAGGTTATAATTTCTTAGGATCAGCCTACCTGGAAGGATCAAGGAAAACAGTTTCTCTTTTTACCTCTGAGGAAAACTCCACAACCATGCAAATCATTAAAAAGCAAAATACTTGAATATTTTTAATGCCTGTGAAAACTGAAATTCCAGATCTGAAAAGCTGAATAAGATAAATCCAAAACTGTCACACAAATATATATTTTTAAAAATGCATTTGTTTATTCCAGTGACATTTGACTGAGGTCCAACTTTTCAAAAAGTATATATTGAAAAGATTTTTTTGTCTAAATTTATTTATAAATGTAGCTCTCTCTATGTTTTTTGTAATTGTTTGGAATATCCTGAGCATTCAAAGGAATGAAAGAGATCACTTATCCTCTGTATTTGACATGAAGGGTGTCCTAATGCACATTTCAGCTTTTCATTGTAGAAGAATGCTATCCTGTGGATTGCTTACAGAAAATGGGAGAGGCTATATCTGATACAGGCAGCAAAATGACATTGTGTAGTACAGAGTCAGCATATTTCAAACTAAGAAATCCTTTATTCTCTTGTTACCTTCAAGTTTTCCTTGAAAACGTTGCCAGATAACTGTGGAAAAATCCTACTAAAAGTCCAACTAGTGAGAAAAAACTTAAACTGTCATTGTGCAAAACTGTAAACTTAATAAAAAATAACTTATGGCAAGAATTGCCTCCCAATTTTCTGTGTGCTGTGTTTTGAAAAAGGTCAGAGTGAATTATCATATTTTTCCTCCTGACCTTAAAATCTGTGTCAGCACGTTTTATTTTTTATTGGAACTTGGCACAGTATTTCTCTGGTGATTTTCTGAAGGTTCTATCTTTTATTTAAAAAAAAAAAAGCAGAAAATCAAGGTGGGATTGAGGGCAAGGTGGAGGGGAGAAGCATAAATCTCTAGACGTGACCATGACAAAGAAAACTTTAAGAAACCCTCAAGGAGTTACGATTTTCCCTTCTTTTTCTTTTTTTTAAGAGAAAGTGACTGGCACTTGAATTTTACTATTTCACATAGTCTAATTTTAGGTGTGAATAGTCATATTGCAAAGCTCTTTGTATCTGCACTGGGCCTGAATTTGCCTTTGTTGCTGTGCAAGAATTCTCAGTCCATTTTTTATTGCCTGAACCCTACCACAAAACTAAGCCGCCTCATTTTTTTCCAGTTAATTAAGAAAATACTTCTATGCTATAGGAGACTTTCTGAAGAGATATGGCTTGAAGATAATTTGAATAAGGAGATATTCCAAAAAAAGTCAATATCCCATCATTCAAATACTTTTCCTAGTGATAGAAATTCATGAAATCATGGCATGACTGCCAGTATCATCTCTGAATTTCTTTTACATCCAGGATATTTTCCTAGTACAATAATGTAATTTTTCAAAACTGTATCCATGACTCCATAGTATATGAGCTAAGAAACTAATGCTAGAAAAATAATCTTTGCTGCATTCATTTCAGAGAAATAAGTATGTTATTAATTAATAAAATATATCAAAAAGTTATTGCAGAAATCATTACAGTTGATTTATCTGCCATATTCCAGAACCTCCTGCTTTTTTTAACAAAATTATATTTTAGTTTAGTTATTCTACAGATTAACAATCCTATCATGGTGTTCAGTGTAGGATATGAACAGGGTGAAAGGTGAAGCTCTCCAAACTGTACGTGCACAAGTTTGTGTGTTTGTGAACTTATAAAAATAACTCTTTTTTTTTTTTTAATTGGTCACGTACTGAGAAAATTATCATATCTGTGGATTTCATAGGAGCATGTCCATTGGCTATGCCAGTGTGATCAGTTTTGCGTTAATTAAATGCTTAGTCTCATATTTCAGTCTTTTCCTTTCGTTACATATATAAACCAGATCATACACAGGCATATATTCTATTTCAACAGACTTAGAATTTTCAAAATATGTTGAACTATTGCTATTTGAATATTTAATCTTATTTAATCTTAATGCATGTGTATTTATTTATTTATTTTTCTATTTCTTTTCAGGCATTTCCAGGGTATAAATTGTAATAAAATTTTTTGTACTTATCTATCAATAAAACTCATTACTTTTTGCATTCCTTTAGATTGCACATTTGAGCAAATCAGGCTTTTATCTAGCTGAGTTATTGAATTTACCTTCCTTTTATATATCTGAGCAATTTTATTTTTCAAAATATGGTGTTTACAGCTATTTATAAGGAGACAAAAGATACCTAATGGGACTGAAAATGTTCAAATACTCAGTAAAAAGAGACACTACTAGTAGGACAGAGATGTCTCTACTAGAAATGGCCAACATCTTCTGTAATTTTTTAATATGATTGAAATCACAGGCTTTTCTCTGATAAGATAGACACTATTTCATAAAACTTTTTCATCTATTAGTTCACATACCTGCCAGTTGAATATGTGACCAATCACTGAAACAAATGAATTTTATTGGAAATTATCCATAATTAAATTAAATTACAATGATTTCCAAAATAAGGAATTTGCTTTTCAGGATATTCTTTCACAACATGAGTGTTTTAAAACAAGGGGAAACCTCCCCAAGTTTTACTATATCCACCCTAAGGGGCGTTCAGATATTTCATACATCTAAAATAAGAGAACAAGCTCTTTACCTTTTCTATTATAGCGGCTATTGCACAGTATTTGCTTTTTACAGCATGGGTAAAAAAGAGAATGCTGCTGGGAATGGGATCCCATTCCCAGTGTGGTAAGAGGAGCATGGTACCATGATCAATTGCTCTCACTGAACACAGTACGTCTGACATGCTTTTGGAAGACCTTTGGAGATCTAAAGATTTGATCTATCATATAAACAGTTAATTGCACCTTCTGCTGTGTCAATGACGGGAGACTTCCATATAGAAGTAAAGGTGGAGTCTAGGGCAAGACGTATAAGCTACTTTATAAGTTTTTGGGACAATCTGAAGATTTGTGGTCAGGTGGGAAGACCTGTGGTGGACACCCTTCTCTGTGGCATAATTGTGAACATGTATAGTTATAGTCAAGGGAAAGTTTGGAAGGGCTCTGAGGATGCCAGAAAAAGGCCAGAGTGTCAACTCAAAGGAAAAGTAGTGATTATTTTCCTTCAAAGTGTTTCGTAATGGCTGGCTGGACCTGTTGGTGCCAACTGACTAAGTGTGATTTCCTAAGCAGAGTTTGGGTCTGGATTGAAAGAGAGGCAGAGGAAAAGACATCAGATTTGCAATCTGCTAGCAATAGCTGCGTCATTTTTGCTGCTTTCTCAAGAGAGCCTGTGGCATAACAGGGAGGGGGTTTTAGTGTGCAACCAACAAGTGAACCCAACTCGAGACTGTACTATAGCCTGCACCAGTAAGTAAGGTAACTCTGATTGTGGGCCCCTCTCTGACCATTGCTCCTGGTGTCTGTGATCTGAGATAGGTCCCACCTGGGGTGAAAACATGGGAAGACATCAGGCTCTCTGCAGTGATGACTCTCCTGTACGTGATCCGGTGTGTGGCATGAGCTGGGCTTCCAGCATGACTGCAGTGTAGGAATCCCTTTGAGATGCTCAGGTAGGACAAATTTTCAACAGCTGCCTTGGTAGCTAATTAGCCCTATCCTGGCTTTGATATCTGGTTCAGTCAGTACATGATGAAAAGACTTATTTACATATTTTCCACCTGTTGCCTGTTTTTCTATCATCCTAGGGCTTCTGAAATCGTAATATAATGCCAAGGTTTCCCAGAGTAACAGTGTGTTTGAACCAGTACTATTTAAAGGACTCCAATTTTATTCTATTAAGACCCAAACCAGATGACTCCTAATTTGTAATCTTTTAACTGTATTACATTTTCATCTTACTTTTTCATGAGTTTTCTTTCCTGGGAGGAATTCAGAGGAGTCCAGTGTAATAGCAGAAGAAATATAAGTACTTAATCCTAATGGAAGTGATTTTTTCTTTCAATTGATATTGAATGGGCTATCCTGCCTTTTTTTTAAAAAAAAAAAAAGAAAATTAAAAAAAAAATTGAAATAAAAGGACTAGGAAACTTAATATGTTTCCTATTCTTTTGGTGTCTTTTACACTAGATTATAAATCAGAGTGTAACCTCAGAAAAAGGTCATGACAGCCAAGAATGCAGTTGCATCCTTCCTTGCTTTGCAAACTTTTGTACTTAAATTTCCTTTGCATATTTATAACCCTTCTGCAATTGTACACAAGTAACTGTATTTCTGCTAAATCTTGGCAGTAGATAAATTTGCATAGTGAGTTGGTACTTGAATTTGTGAAGGAAAAAATAAGATGCAGGAAAGGACAGGAAATTGCTTTTGTGATGTGTTAAACTACTCTAAAATGATCCAAAACCAAACCATTCCCACAATGTTCAGCTTTCTTACAGTCAGCTACACACTGTGTCGCTTGACATGTCAGTGGGCTGTAATTTACCACAGAAGTGTAACCTGCCATGCGTTAACAAATAAAAATGCATAAAATATACTTTTTTTCCTTTTCTGATTTTCTTCACCCTCTGTAATAATGCTGGACTTCATTGTTTTGTGTAATGAATCTGCATACAGGGCTGATGGTTATGTCACTGGGAAGGAAATAAATCCCTGCTTGTCCCTCCAGATGAATGCTGGATCTCTTCAGTATTTTGCATGTTTCTACACAGTTCATAATGTCGTATGCCACTGCCCCTATGACTCACTGCAGCCTTCAAAGTGACTGTCACCATTATGTTGTTGACATGGTCACACTTTCTGGCATGGGAAGTGTGTACTAACTGCATTTAAGGTAGGGAAGCTGATAATTTTTTCTGCTCAGAAGCTAGTGGTGAGGGATCTCCTCCTGGCCAAATATTGAGGGCAGACATAACTGCAGGGCACCACAGGTCACCCAGCCCTACAGCATGGAATAACTTATGTCCCCAGTTACCAGCTGAACATCTTCAGATGGTGACAGCAGAAACTCACCTTCTGTGGGGTAGCAGGCCAGAATAGCCCATTTCCATGGAGTTGTTGGCATCTTCTGGGTGGGAATGGCTGTGTTTGCTTGTCTGCCCTAGGAAATACCAAACATCTGTTTTCTCTTTAGCTGTCAAGTCCTTCCCACTTGTAAGATGATGGTGTGATGAGCTATGTGTGGCTTTGAACCACAGAGCCTGGAAGCAGGTTTGACCTGCACACATCCAGGCACTCCTGCTTCCAGTTGTGTCTGAATTGCAGAGTGGGTGCATCTGGGGAATGGGGGAGATTCCTGTCTCAGTGACTGGATGTGCACTAGATGAGAAAGGCAAGAGAGGTAATTAGCCAGAGAACCCCTAGGATGTTCCAAGTTTATGTTTGAGTTTGTTAGCCAGGAGTGGCTAATTTCTCATTAACTAGTTTTTTAATTTTATGATGCCTATAGTAGAGCATAGTTCTCCAATAAACACATTAGTTGACCTTAAATGCCTAAGTATCTATTTTAATAATTTTATTTGTCTATAGATCCTCTAAGAAACAGGTTTTTTAGACATTAAGTACTAATTTTGTAATTCACATATAACTTTCCATAATCATGTAAATGTAAGTTCTAATTAACAGTGTAGAAATCAAATTATTCTGTTAATCTGTGACATGCCATTAAATTTGATATTTTAACCATGATGAACTATAATTAGATGAAATATAATTAGATCAAAATAATGTCCTGAACATTTGGTATAAAAAGAAAAATATATGGCTGTGTATATATGCACCATTATGATAAATTTATTACAAAAAACCCAAAAGCTAGTTTATTCTAAGTTGGTTTAGTGGTCTTGTTTAGAACTTGGCAGGAGTAATTTAAAAGAGTTCTAAGTTTTATCCACATTATACATAATGAAACTGTCAAACTGAATCATTAGTATACTAATTTTGGCTCTCTTAATAATCCTTTTTGTATTGTATATTCTTACACAATCTTACAATGATGGTGAATGTATATAATTGTTGGGTGCACTAACAGCTTGTCTATATAAAAGGAGAACAATTTTAAAAATAACCACTGTTTTCAGACGTGCAGTTTGAGAAACCTTATTTAGTCATCCAAAACAAGGAGAAATTGAAATCAAGGATCATGATGTCAAACCAATAACTTGCCTTTTTACCAAGCTGTAAAGTAAGTAAGCGGCCACATAACAAATGGCAAACTCTTAAAATTACTAGGAAGGCTTTGAAACTGAGAGCTCAAATGTTAGGAAACGTCAGAGCACTTCATTCTCAGCCCTCTTATTTAGGGTGTGTTATGATTCAGACTTCAATAACATGAATGTGCAGTTGTTTTTCTGAAGGAACCTTGACTCATCTGGTATTATGATTAGAATGGGCTCTCTAGTGAGCAGTGCTTACATTATATATTTTTTTTTCTTTGTTGTTTACAGAGTGAGCCTGTGCCTTGTTCACTTCATGCTGTTATGGTCTTATTTTGAAGATAGAAGTCCTGACTTCAAAAAGTCTCATTGGCTTTTTTCAGTGTTCATTGTTGGGATTTGCAGAAGTTACTAATGTAATTATTAATTTTCATATATCCTGAAGAGTAAACAGGTTATCATTAGAACATTTTTGCAGTTCAGAACTGAAGTTCAACTAAATGTTAGGACATGAATAAATTTTTGCTGCTCAGATTGAAATTCTGTTATACAGGTGTGAAGACCTCAAAGGGAAAATGAAAGAACAATGTGGAGAAGATGCCTGGTTTCTTTCACATATATATATAAAAATCTCCTGAAGGAACATTTCAGCTGTTCAAATGTTCATTTCCAGAATATGAGTCATTCAAGCAAATTTCTCACTTTTAAAACCAGGACCAAAGAACTGATTTTTTTTTTTTTAATTACCCTAAATGAAAAAATATTAAGAGATCCATTTTATGAAATATGGGATTCTGGGACAGGAGGAGTTTGTGTATGTATGTATGTTAGGACAGTGCAGTGGTACTTCTCCAAACTGTGAGGAAGCAACAAACCCAGAAAGCACATAAGAGCAGATGGGATCATGGTTGGCAGGTATGCTAACACTACTAGAGTGGTGGTCTAACTTTTTTAGTATAGATTGGTTCATTCATTTGGGTTTTTTGGGGCTTTTTGAGTTTGTTTAGTTTTGTTTTTCATTTTTAATGCATTTCTATATGTCCATAAAAATACTAGCAAATAACAGATGTAGAGGTCTATCTAAGTTCTATATTGAAGATCTGTTATCACTTCAAAATGCTTGGAATTAAAATGACAGGTTTTATTTTCTGCATTTGAATGGTGTATTTCATCAATAAGCTGCATATATGTAATGCATGTTTGCAATAATTATGTGTGATTCCCTTGTTTCCACATATCTCATAGAAATAGCTGCTGTATAGGGCTTTTCTCCTACTAGAAGTTCTTTATTTTAAAAGAGCCTTTTGTTTGATTAATTACAATATCAATTATTAATCAATTTGGATGCAATTAAAGAACTTTTCAAAAATCCAATATCTTTGGGTACAATTGTTTCTAGAAGTTCATCTTTGTGGTTTGGTTTGATTTGGTTTAGTTTGGTTCCTCACCACCATACCCAAAAGGAACTAATGAAACTAAGCCCCAGTATAGCACTTTGTTTTCTATTCATATGGACAGTCTTTTACAAGATCCTTGGCTTCTAGTGTCATAGGCAAAATATGCTTTGCTACTTTTTACAAGAGCAAGGATGTTAAACTCTGGTGTCTTGGCTATGTTGCAGTTTGACTAATTAATATTCTGCATAGTCTCTCTAAAATTTCAAATTAAAAGATTGGTTTTTTATTTAGACTAGTAGCAAATAGAGTATCATATATATATTGCCCTGCAGAAAAGGCTGCATTTCTTACTGCAATTTAGTATCACAAAGCATCATCAACTCTGAGGAAAAATAATTGTGGAAATGTTAGTATGTTCCAAGAAGCTAAGTTTGTCTATTCAGAACAGTCATTACCTGTTGCAAGATATCAGATCTTTGATTGTAAATTATAATTAATGCAAAAAAACAAAGTTTTAAATGAGTCATGTATGGTACATATGGTACAGTAATATGACAATGTTATCACATAAAGATGAACCAAAATGGATTTGAAGATTCCTATGACCTTACTGACCCCTAGGAGGACAGAATAATCAGAGTCCTTGGGAACAGATGTGCCCAGGGTTGCTAAGTGGTGCTCTTGACTTGGGGGAGATGGGGTGATACACACACTTGCCTTTCTATTGAATGTTCACAGCTGTCCTGGGCAGATCAGAGCATCTGGTGCTGCCCCTGAAACACTGCTCTACAGTCTCCTTACCACAAGCTCTGTGTTCTGCTTGATTAACACACCTGTCACTTGCATAATAGAACTGAGAATGACCCCAGTGCAATACAGAAACTAAATTATGCAATCCGTAACAGCAAATTTACAGTTTCAAAATCCAAACATATAATTGTATAAATAGAGAAGGAACTAAAAATACAGTTATGCAGCTGTGTTTCATCTTGTGTTTTAGAAGACAGCAAAGGATGAGTATGCCCTTAATGAACCAGCTCTCTCTTTTCCCACTCTCTTTTATCTTTCAACTATAAGTACTCAGTAATCCCACTGTAAAAGATGCTGAAGATCAATGTTATATTTGATTATATTCAAAGTTGTTGAACCTTTTCCACTGGTATGAGTAGGATGAAGGAAATAGTGGAAGGACTCAAGGATCTTTATCCAAAGAAGTCTTGTGGTCTGATTTTGAGAGAAGGTGTTTCTGATACATCTCAGAATTGTAACATGCTAAAACCAGGCCATCCCGCTGACATACCATGTGTTTCTGAATTACACAGTAACCCACATCAAGATAACTAGGCTCGAATTGAAGTCAGATACTGAGGAGCATTGGCTACTGAATTCGGGATTGGCTTTGGCTGGGAGATTTGAGGTGATCTCTTTAGGACATCTGGTTCCTCCACCTTATTGTGTTCCAAGCTTAGAGAGGTTACTATAACTTTTCTTGTCATACTTCAGCCAGAGCGATCAAACATTGTGGATATATGTAAAAAATATTCCTGGCAACTTGGGCTGCCAAGTCATTGGCACCTGAATTTTCAGAGCTTTTGATACACTCATTTTATCTGAGCCAGTCTCCAAATGGCAAGGGCTAGTCTAAAATCAAAATCATATAATCCTGGGGAAACTGAGTGCCTCGCCTGCTTTAGCACAACTACATGGCTTTGTCCTTGTCTGTCACCTCCCCTTCAAAGAACACTGAGAAGACACTGATTTGAGGAGTGAATCTCACTGGAAGAAAGAGTTTGAAGACAGCCTCGTAAGAAAAAAGAATAAGATAAGAAAGGCAGGAGACTCTTATATATCTGGGCAGCACAGCTTGCCATGAGCCAGTTGCTTCTCTATTTGAGGAATGAAATTAAGCAGAAGATAAAAATACTTGGGTAAAATAACACTTGTCTGGGCTGGTAGTGGTCTTTTGAGCAGGTGTAAAAATCTGATCGTGAAGGAAAAACAGAGGTCCTGATGCCACATAATACTGCAACTGGCTCCTGTTCTGGCCTGCAGCAAGGCAGGATTATCAGCAGGATCAGTGAGGCAAGGAGAGACCACTGCTCTACACATGATCTCCTCAAACCCCAATGGCTCTTGTCAGAAAGTTTTAATAACGTCATGATTCCTGATGACACCGTACCTTTAATATAGGGGTTTGAGACACCAGAGTGCATTACCCTGTAGTTATTACCCACTGGTAACAGCTGCTGTCTGGAAGTCATCAAAGCAATATTCAGTCTTGGAAAAGCCAAAAAGAAAAATATTTATTACAGCATGTTGTCCTTTGGAAGGGTCATTTATTCAGTGCAAGTGCCACAGAACTCTGTCTTTCTCTACACTCACTCTGTCAGGATAGCAAGAGAGAGCAGTATATTCTTCCAGCGTTGATATGTAACTACCTTGTGTCATCAAGTCCCCATATTGTTACTGAGTCTCTTGAAAACTCCAGCCTCTTGGCACGGGTTATTACAGGGAAGAGTCAGGTGTGGATGGGTGCTGGATCCCTGCTACAGAATGTGGTGCACAGGGAAGCTGAGATAGTGCCAGTGTGGTGGCTGCATGGGAGCCCATCTTTGGGGTCACAGAGCCTGTGTAACTGACACCAGAAATAATCTACCAGAGCAGGGCTCTGCCACTGGAATCAGGCTGTGCCAGAGTCTCTGGTGGGTGTGGAGACAGATGCACAATTTAAGGATGCCTGTCACAAGGTATAAGGTTCAAAAGGACTGGTTACAGTGCTCTGACCCAACTCGCTCCTCTCCTTTTTGTTTGGGAGAGTATAATTATCTGGGTCATATGTTACCATTATGTAGAGGAAATGTGCTGTGGTGCTTAGATTTTTTCTATTGTGTACTCAGTATCTGACCCTATTTAGAGTTTCAACCATTTTTCCTTTCATTTTTAATTCTTTTCTCTTGATCTAGAGGTTATGGTAGGTGAATGGTAATGCTATGGGTCAGGCTATCTTTTCCAGGCCAGAACAGAAAAGGACAGACAGTCAATATTTTTTATATGCCATAACTATTTGTTTTTAACTGTAACACCAATTAATTTAAAATTGCCTTTTTAAAGTTTGCAGTAATGGAAATGTTTGGAAATAAACACCAACAAAGAGTATGATTCTCTAAACGTTTACAGGCTAACTTCACTCCTGTGACATCCCTTACCATTGCCCCAGTTTCTAAATTATATGTAGATATGTTCATTAAGAAAAAACAGATGCACTCATTGTCAATCAGGCGAATTATCTTAAAGTAGAGAAAAGACAGATTTACAAGACGTAAGTCCCTACATAAATGTATTTTTTTATCATAGTGAAAGTATTATGGGCTAATGTCTTATGAAAATGTAGTAAAAAATCTATAAAATGTGCCTACAGTTTTGAAAGTTTCATAAAGTAATTTGCACTCTTTTTTATATGATGCTAACTCTTAAGAATTTTGCAAGTTACTTTAATGATAGCTGTGATCATTGTATTCCATTATGTATTCAGAAATAGTAGTAGTGGAATTTTTTGTATTAGTCTGAATAACTGAAAGCTGGAGGAGACATTTATGCAGTCCACAAATGCATTATGAAAGTACTTAATCTGAGGCAAACACAATTGTATATGCTTTTATTATGTACTCTTTTAGATTTAGGTATAACAGAGTATCTTACAGAGCATTTAAAGACATTAGAAAAAATGAATATATTGCCTTAGTTCATCCTAATTTTAAGTAGTCGTGGGTTTTTTTTAAGAAAAAGTACTGAGGGTTTTATAAAAATTACTGGATTTTTTAATACGAAATTTTTTGCCAGTGAATGCAGGAACAGTCATGAGGTGGTACATTAAGCTACAGCTTCTTATAGCAAATAGCTATTTTCTGAATGGCAATTTATTTTTTCCCTCTGAGTTTGCTTAATTATGTTATTCATAGAGTGATAATTTGTCTCAGTGTGGGGCTGCCTGCTCCTGGGGAACTCTGCAGGGGCTGGGAGCTGCTGCCTCTCGCAGGTCACTCCACTGTGAGGCAGCAGCTTCTATGCCTATGGAAACTCATGAACATCCAACCCCCTCCCCAAAGGAATATCATCCCCCAATTCCTGTTTTGTTGTTTGGTTATTTGGTTTTTATTACAATACCAGGTAGCACCTGGAAACAGCACAAAGGAAATACGAAAAAACTTCTATACATGAATGTCTCTAGTCAAATATGGATTTTATGAGTGGAGAGAGTGTTTTCTTGCTTTTATGAATGCATTAAGTAGTTTTTTGACACTTCAATGTAAATCTGTCAAAAGATTACTAAAATATTAAGGAAGAGGTCATTTTTGTGACCAAGGTGTGTAGAGGCCCAGAAGGCTTGTGATGACAAGCTGCCAGTCCAAAAGTCAAAAGGGATTATGTTCATTATTGAACTAAGGAAGTCTGAATTTTGTCCAGAAAATAAAACAAAAAAAAACAAATTAATATATGCAAAGCTTTCAATATCTTTTGACATATCTCTTCAATGTCTGCCTTGTGTACCTGGAGGCAGTAACCACATGTGTGTGACAATTTCTTGATGCTGACACAAATATTATTTGAAGTGTTATGGCCAAACACGTCTTCACATCTACAATTTCAGTTCGTTGCTCTGATTTTTAACCCTTGGAGTTTTATTTTTAGTAGCCATTATTAAAACAAATATGTGAACTATGCTTTCACTATTTCATCAGCCCTAGTTATAAGAAGATTAATAAGGGATAAGTATTTTCCTCTGACATTATAGAATAATTTGTATGTGGCTCAGTGGTTCATCCTGTAAAGTGGACATTGTAATATGATCATTGATTTTTTTCTAATGACTTTGAAGAGCCCACAAGCAAAATATTTTATTAGGAGGATGTCCTGGTTTTGTCTGAGATAGAGTTAATTTTCTTCTTAGTAGCTGGTAGAGTGCTGAGTTTTGGATTCAGTATGAGAATAATGTTGATAAAACACTGATGCTTTGGCTGTTGTTCAGTAGTGCTTATCCTAAGTCAAGGACTTTTCCCATGCTCTCTCAGTGAGCAGGTACACAAGAAGCCAGAAGGGAGCATGAACAAAACAGCTGAGTTGAACAGGGAAATATCACACCATAGATCATCCTGATCAGTGTATAAAATGGAGGGAGCTGGCCAGGAGCCACTGATCACTGCTTTGGGATGAGTTGAGCCTTATTCAATGGGTGGTGAGAAATTATTGCTATTAATATTATTAATATATTTTACTTTGTTTCAGTTATTCAACTGTTTTTTACCTCAACCCACAAGTTTTACTTTTTTTTTCTGACTCTTCTCCACATACCACCTTGTGGCAGGGCATAAGTCACTGTGGTACTTCCCTGATGGTTGGGATTAAACCATGACAGAAGAGCTGCAATAAGGTGTGAAATGCAAAACTGAACAGCCTAGTTGGGAAAAGCAAAATTGTCTCTCAATCTCTTCTGCCTTGCATGGCCCTTTGGAATTTGCCATCTCTGTGTATAATCCTCTTTCTTTTATCCTGTCATCTTTAACTAATACCTCTGTTTACCTATTGAAATCTTTTGCAACAAGATATTAGTACAGATAAGTGCACAACTGTCTTAGCAATAGGCTTTAATTTATTTTTTTTTTTAAATTACACTTCAGCATCATTGTTCCTTTGGATTTTCTAGAGGACAGACAGCTGCCAATTTAGGTGGAAATGGCCTAGACATCCACAGAGATAGGGGTCATGGAGAGTTTTTTTGAAAGCAAGGATTTAGGAGACATCCTGGACCTATGGGTTTGCTTGCAGTTGCTCCACTAAGATGAATGGGAGACGTATAGGTTCAGTGACTTTGAAAATGAGGTTATATAATCTCTGCAGGGGTCCTTGCTTTTGTTTGTGCTCTCATCCCCAGTGCCAAGCAGAAGCCACATGTGTTAAAGAGATTATAGTTTCCTCATAATGCTTTGTGTCTTCCACCCTTTCTTATCTTGAAATCTGGAGTTCACCCATTGCCTTGGACTGGATTCTTCACCCACAGTGTTGATTATGCAGTTACATTTACACAGAAACAAATACATCTTTTGGGAGAGAAGAGTGACAGGACTGTGAACTATAGCTTGTTCTGTTCAGCACTGAGAATGTCTATAGTGTTATCGAATGTAGTGCAATTTTTTAGAATCCCAGAAAGCTGAAGTTTTTCCTTATCTTCCTATGTAAGAAACAAAATGCCAAATTACAATATTTCTAGCATAGAATTTTCAGGAAAGGCATTTTTTTATTTATTTATTGGTTTAGTCGAAGGCATTTCTGCAATAATTAATAACTTAAACTCATTTTAACTTGGTGCTTAAAACCAATTGTTAATTTCTCTTTATCACAATTACTCAAAAGAATGAAAATTAACAATGAATCTTCAAGCTCATTATAGATAAAGGACATATGGACATAAGGATGCATTTGTTACTTCTGGTAAATGAAATTCTTATAGAAATTATTTCAATGCAGTTGTATAAATTGAATTGAACAGTGGTAGTCCAATGAAGAAGCTTTAATAATCAAAGAAAACACGTGAAGTGTTAAAATCTAGAATTATCTTTTTTCTGGTACTACTGTAGACCAATTTAGAGATTATGGAGCGAGTTGGTCTCCATTTTCTTCCCTACCAGAATTATTTACGTAAGTTCCACTCAATTACATCTACGTAATGTCATTGCAGGCTTTAAAAGACAGTGGGGTGGCCTATAATTATCTTGGGGTTTAATTTTGCCTTTGGAATCCTTATTAGCCATGATAATGTGTGAAAAGGAAAGAGCACAGCTTGGCTTTCAGAAGCCAGGTTTGTTTTTCGAAGTATGTTTGGCTGATGCTTAGAAAAAATAACATGCAAAGCCTTTGTAACCTGGTCACAGATGATGTACAAATCCCTAGAAAACAATAAAATATTTTTAATACATTTTAGAACCTGACCGCATTTTAACTTGTAGGCACTGCAGCGTTTGTGCTGTGAAGTGATTCTAAAATATTAATTTACATGCCTTAAGCTAAAAAAGTTTATGGCTACAAGGAGCAAGATCATATTAAACAAAGCAACAGGCTCCAAGAATTCCATTGTTCCTCATTGAATGCAGCAGTAAGATCTTTTCCAAGAACTGCATGCACAATGAAGAATTGGTGACAGGCTTTTTTCTAACAAAAGATGAATTAATTTTCCTGAGAAAATTAGAAGTCCTTAAAATGAGACTGAAGATTTACTCTACTGAGTTGGACCAGTGTATTTTATGTGCACTTAAATAAACTCCTTAATTATAGAGAGGACTGTGCAGTTGATAGTGATGATAGGTGTGATATAATTAGACCCTCATAAATCCTCTTTAAAAGTACCAAAAAAAAAGTTGTTCTACTGTCCTGAAAACAAAATGCCAGCAGCTTGCATTGCCACCAGTCTTTGAAGAAATATGTTGACTGCACATTGTCATTAATATTTGTAAATATAACTATGCTAAAGCTGAATTATCCGCTTGATATTGCTCTAAAGATTTAACAGTGGACATGTCCTATGGAAACCCTGAGCCACAGCAGAAAAAGTCCTCTTCAAACTGTTGGTTTGTAAAGCATTTACACTTGTGGCTTCTTCATGTTTTGTCCCTAATCAATGTGAGTTCTGTGAACTGATCGACATCTCCTTTCTATTTCAGGGGCTTTGTAGTCCACTCATCAGTTTTTGTTGGCTTGTCAAATATAGACATTGATTCCACTTTGCTTTTCATTGCTTCCCATCCCAGGTCTCCATTTTTCAACATTTGATGTGATTCCCTGTACATTCCATTCCTCTTTTTCTTCCCCAAGCTTTCTTTCCATATACTAATATTCCCAGTGTCTCTGCTGTCCTCACACCAGGATTTGTCATAACTGCTCTCATGCAGCTACAGCTTTGTGTCCCCATGGCCAGCCTGAGGACAGTTTTCCTTATTTCCATGGAAACTGCAATTTCTAATGGTTCCTGAAAGTTACTCTCTCCCTTGTGGCTCTTGCACCTTCTAGTCCCTCTTTCTTTTTCTTTTAAAACTTATTTTTGCCTCTGAGAGATGTATCATTTACAACATTAGCAAACAAAATCTACCAGGAAGATGGTTAGAGCCAAGGTGGAAGTAGTTTTGCTGCAAGGTATTAATTTGTTATTAGTTCTATTCTTTGAGCTGCAGGTAATTGGAAAGGTGCTTCTAGCTGCTTAGGTAAATAGATGGCAAAGACTTAAAGTTTTTTATGATTTTAATTTTTTTCTTCTGAGAAATCAATACATTTTTGCCCATTGATTCTGGAATTTGAAACAGAGATCACATGGGATTTGCAAAAGTGAATGGACAAAGAAATGCATTAAGTTCTACCAGATTTCTTATAAACATAGTTGGTCAGTAAGCAAAAGTAGATATTCCTGTCTGTCTTCCTCCATTCATGAGTGAGCAAGTGGGTAAAGAAATAGGATGTCATTTTATTTAGTTCTTATAGGTAATTATGGTTATCCTCTGAGGCTTAGTTCTCACCAATGGATTTATGAAGCTTGCTCAGGTTATCTGCTCTCTTTCCATGACCAGGTCTCTCTTTCCAGTTTTTGTCTTTTATCTTGTCATGGTTATATACAGTAAGATTGAAATTGATTTAATTTAACTCTCAACATCTACAGGATTTAGGTTAGATGGTCTTTAGAGATGAAGAAAGAAAGGCATTTATAGGGTATGATTCATCTGACCCTTTTCAGAGGTCTACTTCAGGAATGGATGAAGCATATTAAAGAAGTACTTCCACTACAAAGAAAAGGGACTAGATCAAAAGTGAAACTCTCATTGTCTTTGCACTTATTTAAATTAGGAATTGCAACTTAGCGATTAGAATTGAATAATGAAATCCACTTCTGTATGGAGATGATATACAAGTAATCTCTACTGTCTAAGCCTTTAAACATATCTAGTCCAAAACCCCTGCCATGGGCAGGGACATTTTTCACTAAATTAGGTTGCTCAAATCCTCTTCCAATCTGACTCGAACACTTTCAGGGATGGGACATCCACAGTTTCTCTGAACAACCTATTTTGGTGTCTCATCATCCTCATTGTAAAGAAATTTCTTCCTTACAGCCAATCTAAATCTACACTCTTTCAATTTGAAGTCATTGTGTGCTGTCATGACAGGCCTTAGTTAGAAGTTTTTCTCTTTCTTTCTTTCTTATGAGCCATCTTTAAATATTGAAAGGCCATAATAAGGTCTCCCTGGAGTTCTCTCTTCTCCTGGCTGATCTCCAGCTCTCTCGTTTTTGTCTTCCTAGGAGAGGTGCTCCAGCCCTCTGATCATCTTCATGGCCTCCCCTGGACTCACTCCAACAGGTTCACGTCCTTCCTGTGTTGGGTGGGGGCTCCAGATCTGGACACAGCACTCCAGATGGGGTTTCATGGGAGCAAATTAGTGGAGGAGGATCACCTCCCTCAACCTACTGGTCACGCTTCGTATGCACCCCAGGAAGAAGTTCACTTTCTTGTACAGTGATGAACATTATGCTTTGTGTCTTTTACCACAAATGAACTCTACTTTCAGTGACAGCACTTTATTGTCTAGGGGGAAAATTTTAGAAAAAGAATGAAGGAAGAAACAGGAGAGTGTGAGGTTGCAGGATTTTGTTTTAAAAAGTTGTAGTATAGTTTAGTATAGTTTTAGTTACCCCATATGGGCCCCTTGTCTTGGAGTTTTCTCTTATCATAAGTTGATAAGGGTTTCTATGCCTCTCTGGTCTTTGCTCAGAGACTGTTTCCTATTGGTCCTTTCCCTATGATGATCCCTGCCCATCCTCGCCTTCTTTCCCCTGTCCATCACTGAGTCCCTATCTCCAAGGTCCAGAACCTTTGAGGAGATTTGGCCTGCAGTTGGCAGATTCCCCCAAGACCCCTCCCCAAATTACCTTGATTTGTTAGTAGTTAGGTAATTCAGTCGGCATTTGTTGCTTTGCTTTGTTTTATTGGTTCATAGTTTGTACCCACCCCTTGAACTTGTCCTGGATAAAACCCCCTAGCAGCCCAGGTCCGGGTTCTCTCCTGAGGTCTCTCCTGAGGTCTCTCTTGAGGTGTCTCTCCTGAGGCACTGGGCCTGAGGTAAGGGGTTCCCCTGTGACCCCAAATAAACCTCTGTTCCCCAAACCTCCGAGAGTCCCCTCTTTCATTTATACCACGGCCGTGACAGCGAGAGTTGGGGTGCTGCTGAGCCAAGAACTCACAAATCGGATCTGTTGTGGCATGTCACAGCTACCGGGTGGTCCAGCCAAGCAACGGGCTGACCAAAGAGACACGCACCCCAACAGGAGAGTAGTAGAAATCCTCTAAAATCCAAAATATTATATATAATGATATCTTGTAAATAAAATCTAATAAAATAAATCCAAAATAACTTCCAATATGTCCTACTAAAACAAGCAGAACTTTTGAAAAAATGGTCTGTGACAGTTCCTTTACTTAGACCATGTTTGCCCTTAGAACAATTTGCTGACATAGCTGGGCTAGGAAGAAGTGAGATGTTTTCACTGTGCTGAATGACATAAGTATGATAGCAACTTCCTGGATGTAGAAATGTTTCTTAAAGAGCAGAAAAAGCCAGTTTGCAAGTACAACTTATTCTATTCCTGGAATGAAACTCCTTTTGCTATTGCTCTATCTTCATGGTCAGGATTTACCAATATAAACAAATGCTAGGATCTGATTATTAAGAGATGCCTCTGCCTGAATTAAGGTGCAAAGGAGAACACATGCCAAAATCAACCGTACAGATTTAATTTGACAGTAAATGTGAGATGGAGAGAGAGATCAAAATAGGAAGGGGGCGAGGAGGGGATAGAGAGAGAGATAAAGCAAAGACATCACCACCACATGGATTCTCATGGTGTCCCATTGGTCCTCTTCTGGTCTTCTTTGCAGCGGGGGTCCTGAGTCATTCTTCTGGAGGTAGCACTGTATAATGTTCAAGCCCAAGGTATCCAAGGGGTGGTCGCAGAGGTTCCCACAATTTGGGCTGGTGTGAGTGTAAGCAGTAATTTCCTTTCTCACAGCTTCCCACAGGGGGAATTTTTGTCCAGATGCTAAAAAAACCTTTACCTCCATTAGGCCTGGAACTAGCTCCTTCCTGGTGTTCTGTCTGCACTTATCTAAGTTCTGTTGTGGTGGCTTATCTTGTGGAGAGAGTGTTTTGTAACTTTGTTTTTTAGGTACTCACAACACAGTACAATGCTTTTCACAGTACAAGCAGTACTGTGAAAACACAGTACACAGTACAAGCAAACCCTTGTAAATCTAGTGAATACCTTCTCCCTTTCAGAACCATCAATCCTTAAATTCTTGCTTTTGATAATCTTATGAATCAGCTCCAGTGAAAAACCTTTTTCTTAATTGACCGCATAAAAATATCTTCAAGTTATATTTGGAACAAGTTCATTTGACCTTTTGTTGAGGATCTTTTCTGCTATACAGCCAATTTATACTGGTCTCTTGAGTGGTGACTTATGAGATATGCATATTCCTTCAATAAAGATATGCTGTCTAGCTGAATGTTTGCCAAAATGTTATGTCTTCTTCTCTTTATTTCTGCCTAACAGTATGAAGATTACTTAGTAATCTTTGGCATATTGTGTTTTGTCACTATGTACGACCTGAATGTTTCCAGGCATATGTTATACAGAGCCTTTGTCTTGTTCTTTTCAGTGGGTGGGAGAAAGTCAATTACTTATGAAGAAATTGCTATGTTTAATTCTTGAGGATATTTAGTTCGAGAAAATAAAAGAATTTGCATATTCAAGACATTCTTTTCATGCTATCCAGGCAATACCTGGTTCCACAATCTTCTGAAAAGTTCACAGGAATTATTCCTAGCATTGAGAGAGAAAGGTGTACGCTGCTTTGTGCACTGGAAAAGAGTAGGCCAACATCCCTCACAGCAGCACCTCTCCCACATCAGCTTTTGCTGGAGTCAGAGCACGGCTGGGTTGTTAAACAATGTGGTCTTGTCAGCTTGGGGAAAGTAAACTAGTATAAGCAAAGACACGATTTTGAATGTCCCGAGTCTACAGATCTAAATTCAATTCATAAATTATCTCATTTTAATAAATTTAAATTAGGGTGATTTTTTTAAATTGTTGTTCAATTTAAACAGACAGTATGAAACTACAAGAAAAAAAGCCCAGAACCATTTTTAAGGAGGACATTCATATGAGACACTATACCTATATGACTTATAAATAAAAACATCTGTGTCCAGACAAGCCCCTTCGGACAAGGAATATTTTACAGTTTACCAAACCATCCCTCCTCTTCTGAGTGCATCAAAGCTGCGTTGCTGTGTTTGGGGGAATCCTGATTTATACACTGTGTTAGCATAATGCCCCTTGGAGATGTGGTTACACCAGAGTTTCCTGTGCATGAAGTTGACCCAATGACTACCTTTACTCTATCAAACCAACAGATATCTCTGCCAGTAAAACAATCTTCCTGCTTCTAACTCATTTATGGGCTGCCTGTGAAAAAGAGAAAGCCTGCTTCCTGCTGCTTAGACACTCTTTCACCAGATTACAGTGTCCCCCCAGTTACTCCAGCATGACCATTTTATTATTATTTACATCTATAAAAATGATCCAGGCTAAAGTCAGAGCAAGGGATGTAGTTTTGTGGGACAGAAACATGATAGTATTCCATCTGAACTGAGATTTCTCTATGATTCAGCACAACAAACTCAGTGTGATGACAGTGCCGCCTAGTAAAAAGCAAATAAGATCTCATTCAGTTGTGTCTAATAGATATTTTTATGAGAGGTGTGAGAAAATCTCATTTTCTGCCAAGCGCTTAATGGTGTTTGCTCTTACTACTAAATATTACAAAATTCCTTTGGGAGGTTTCTAATACATAACCAACATAACATCACATACATTATCCTGGATATTCCTCATAACTTGCCACCCCTCTTCTTTTACCTTATGTGTTATTTCAGAGTTAACTCTTAATAGACAGGAGGGTATGAGAAGAAACAAATTTATTGCATTCTTATCATGTTAGGTTATTGATGGCTGTCAAGTGCTTTGTCACTTAGGTCAAACAGTGTAATCCACACTACTAATTGTTACAAACCATGATCTGAAGAGAGAAGTTCCTGCATGTATTGGAGGTTTCTTTAGGCAATGAAAATGGCAGGACCTAGAGATATGCCATGCCACTTATGTTGATTCAAATGGAAGGTTTAATTACCTCTAATTTTGTTATACCATAGTACAGCGATGGAAAGAAGGATCTGTTGCTTTGCTATTGCTGGCAGAGCTGCGGAACTGACCAAAACAAGATAAGTTATTGCAAACAAGGTTCTGTCTGGCACCTAGGGCTATTTAATTAGCCAGAGACTGAACTCTAATGAGAACAAATCACTAGAGGAGACAGTTTTCTTATTTTTCTTGTTTCTTTCTGAGCAAGGATAAAGTGAAAAGTTAAATGAGGTAAAAGTTCAGATAAGACCTTACGATTTTTCCATAAGAAGAGGAATAATTTTTTTTGCTTGCTTTCTTTTCCTGCTGTCTCTGTGGTGCTGAAACCTTTGGACCAGAAGGAAATGAGATGACAGCTGGGTTCTTCCTCATGCAGGGGTGAATACTTTGCAGCACTCACTGCTCCACACTTGTCACTGCCCTGCTGAGTGGCATGGGTATGAGAAGTCCCTCACCAGCTTCCAGCACAGACTGAAACAGGCTATTTAAACAGTTTAACTGCTAGTCTGAACTAAAGTAATTATATTGCCATTGGGTTAGGGAGTGATTGTATGAACTGTGCTATTGCCTCTGCAGGAGGATCAGACTTTTCAACTTTTCACCAAAGCTGAAAAATCAGCCAAAAGGAGCAGGATGTTTGGGTGGCTCTACAGAGCCCATCAGGTAATTTTTTTTCCCAAGTATGCTTCAAGTCTGAGTTGTGGACTAGTTCTGCATGCTTTTGCTAGTGCTTAGCAAACATGACAGATCCAAAATATGTGTTAGCAGAGGAGTCACTGTGACAGGCAGCCAGTTGTTTTGGGAAGTATTAAGGGCTAATTTAAGGCATGAGCAAACTGATTGACAGTCAGAGGAAGAGGGAGAGCAGTCTCCCATCTCCCACAGCTCCTCTGAGTTAGATTTCTAGTCTGAGTCACCAACATAGGCAATCACTTACCTAGGAATCCCAGTGAATCAGACACTCATTCATACTGCTCTTTTTTTGTGGGAGAAGATTATGGAAGGAGTGGGGCTGAAAAGTCTTAGCAGCACAGATGAGACACTGGTTAAGCTGGATTTAGAGCTATGTTGGTTCTCAGTTTGTTCTGGCTGCTGTAAATGCTCTTCTTGTGTTTGATGGCAATCAAATGTTCACGCTGACATTTAACGTGTCCACTATTAGATGACTTACACTTCTTTTCTGCAAAGATCCAAATGTATCACTGAATTATTGCTCTTTACAACTGTAAACTGTTATACACATAGAAATGAAACAGTGAGACTGCTGTTTCTCTATTCCTTTCTTTTCATAAAACACTGAAATATGTGGGAAAAAAAATGCACATTTTTTCCCTTTCTGAATTCACTTCTTCTTTGGACAGCAGTTCAATTTACCACAAATAAGAAAATAGCTTGCAAAATACTATGTAATAATGTTATAATTATGTAATGATGTAATAATGATACATTTTTTCACACACTGTCCCAGTATAAATAATTCTATGAAATACAGAGTAAGCACAAAGAATTAACCCAACAGTGAGTAGAAAACCTACAGGTACTCTAGCTACACATCCACTGTGTACATCCTAGATGTATCAGTTAGGTAAAAAAGTACATTTTGGATAATTTCTTCTCTGATACATACCTGCAACTCAGCTTTACAGAAGACCTCTGTGCCTGAGCCAGCATGACTTCAAAATCTGTCTTTGTATAACTTTCATCTTTAAAATAGGATTTCAGTGCCAATGGCCAAGAGGTTTCCCTCTTGGAGCATCAGAAATCATTCAGCTCCTCTGCAAGTTCAAGAACTTCAGAGTTATTGAGGACAAAAAATTGCTATCATTCCCTCAATGTGCTTAACTGAAAAATATATTTTCTGTGAAAAAAAGCTAAAAGAATGTTCTGGAGTTGTGCTTCTGGGCTTGGTGTACCTGAGCAAGTTTTGCTTTTGCCTTGAAGATGACTCGACTCCAAGTGCTTAGATAAAGTTTGGCTTACTTTTCCATTTCAAAACTTTAGTCAGATGAGAAAAGTAGCCTTACTGTTAGACAAGGACTAGACCAGTTACCCTGATGAATTACTTAATTAGATCTTTACAGTGAATAATACACCTGCAATATGGTTGGTTTGATAGACAAAAATCCCATAAAAGGCTAATTTTTTTAAAATACTTATATTGTAATTACATTAGTACCAGTGTTCAGACATGGAAGTTTGATCCAACATTCTGTGCTTCAATTTCAAGTGCAAACAAAATTAGTTATTCTAGTATTTATCTAACATTTCATTAATTAGATTTTTACATAAGGAACAGATGTAAGTATTTGTCTGAAACAGGACAGCCTTATTTTCCTTGTATCGGTAATTTTCAGCAGAGAATCATTTCAGTCTGAACAACATGCCGTGTGCTAGTTATTCACTGCTTGAGATTTGAGCTTAGTTCTGACTGAAACTATGAATAAAATTAGCTTAATTTCTTTTGATTGTAGTAAGTATTTAACTGTATGACAAGCCTATCAAGGACCTAGGCATAATTTACAACATTTCCCAAACTACTACTTGTAAAACAACAAAGGTGTTGATAGACCCATTTTTTGTCTTTTGGCAGGCTTTTGTGAGGAAACTTGCCATGTTGTGTCTGCATTATGTTGTTTGCACATCTATTTAATGGGTTTCCTACCACAGCAACAGGAGACCTAAGAATTCCTTAAAAATCTCCAAAATCACTCATAAGTCCAAATTTAAATAGAATATTTAACTGGAAATATAGGAGGTCAAGGAAATAAACTTGTTTTTTCTTTTAAATAAACTATAGGGTAATAACTTTAAATAAACTAGAGGAACTTTTGTACAGGCTCCAGTACATTTCTTTTTTCCAAGTTTGTATTTCTTTTTTTTACTTTTAATCTTATTGTGGTCTCTTATACATTCTTTATTCTTATTGTCATTGTTGACAACTGTATTTTACTACTACAGTGAAATGTCCAGCAGAGCTGTTAAGAAACTAAGCTTCTTTTGGCAGACTCTCTAGTCTCAGTTTTCCAATTTGAATTTGAGTCATAACAAATTTTTTAACCTCTCATATTAAAGGAATTCCACAAACTTGAGACACATGAAAATCGTCCAGAATGAAAACAGATTAGTTTGCCTTTTGATAGTGTGAGTCAGCACTGCATGTATTGATTCCAAACAACACAGGCATTGGAGACATATGATGACCCAGTTTTAAAATGCATATTGTTGATTAGAATAGTCATTTCATTTAGGTGGTAGAATGAACAATACTGGACCACATCCAGGCTCTTAAAACAGTTAATGGCTGCCCTTCTCCAACAGATGGCCACTGTGTTTGTTTTATGGGATGGTTTGGATCCATGCAGCTTTCTGCATCACCATCTCATTGCAACTAGTTGTGCTGCAGTTGGAAGAGGCACTTCCACAAGCAGATGATATGATTGTGTAATTTATACAAATAATTATCAACATGCAGTCAAACCACTGTAATGAAAGGATTAATCTTTAGTGATTTGAAGTGTTGGAGTCAAGGAAGGAAGGAAGGTTATTACCAGTTGCTCATTCACTGATGGACTAATTTGCTTTGTATTATAATAAATTTGGTAATTTTTGATAGAAAAAAGTAATGCATACATGTCTTCTACTATGTACCTTAATGGTACTGCGACATTAGATTGCAGCATGAATGAAAAGCTGATGTGTTTCAATGCCTTGGCAGCTTGCAGTGACCTTCAGGAGAAATGAAATGCTCTGTTGGCTGAGGAAACAATTGAGCTGAAACCAGTCAGGCGCAGTAAACTCAGAGATAGTCTTTCCAAATTAAAAGCTGTTACTAGCAGCTCAAAACAAGACAAAAAGTCAGAATATAACATCTTGCTGCAAGGTGATTTTATGCTCAGATTAAAGGGGAAGGAAAAAAAAAAGCAAAGTTCAGATCTAAAGGAATTCCCATTAACTTGAAGAATTTGGAGATTAGAATGAACATTAACATCCAAAGGTAGCTGATGTATGAACACACTGTAGAAGCCATAATCTGTTGAAAATCACTGAGATAAATTTAGGCTACTGACCTTTTAGTGCATTAGGGCATGAAATAAATCATTGGTTGCAAGTAGTAAATTTGCTACAATCTAAATGCTTTCCAAGTACTTCTAGCTGTAGAATTTTGCATTCAAGAGTGCTACATATCAGGAAAAACCTTCTAATATTTCAATTACGCATGAGTATTCCTGAGCCAATCCTACATTGTTGCATACCCCAAATTTTTGTTAATACCAATGAGTATTTTGGAGAATGAGAAAGAAAAAGCCAGGCTTTAAATCAGTCAGCAGTGTCCTCATAAGTTAATGGTTATTTACATAGTGATAAAGAGTTCATCTCAATCTCTAATAAATTTCCACAGATTTCAGCTACAGTGCTTAGAAGTATATTCAGTATTAAAATTCAATTCACTGGATCCCTTTCTTTACTGGATGTGTGCTGCTTTACAGGTGGGTATCCTGAGGAGGTGAATCCATAGTGTGGGGACTAACTAGCTACAGCTGAAAGTTCCAGTCCATGCTTCAAACATAACAGTGTTTCAGGAACAGATGTTGTAGTCCTGCTTATTGTACCCTGCTGACAGAGAAGAAGTTTTCTTTTTGTCTGTTCTAGCAACACCGTTGTAAGAAGTCTTCTGAACTGCAGATGATATTGTCACCTTCCTTCCGTCCATTCCAGAGCCTCCACTTTAACAGTTTTAAAGAAAAAAGAGAGACTTGATGACTTTCTTTGGAGGAAAAAGTTACATCTTCTTCTGTTCTTCTGCATTTTCCTGACTTTAATGTCACTTACACATGTTTCTCTTTGCAGAAGAAATAATAATACAATCCACACAGCACTCATCCATCTGTAAATGTCAAAGTGAATTCCTCAAGGTGTCAAAGCTTCATTCTTTCCCCTGGTAATTGAGTTGGGTAGAGCACTGACTGGGGAAGCATGGGCTTTTTCTGAGGACGTTAGAAACCATTGTTCCCTTGAAAACTCAGAGGAGTTATTTGGGCTCAGCACTTTTCAGTATAAGATTTTGGAAAAGATAAAGACAAGTGCTCTCTCACTGCAGCATGACATAATGTTGGTTTTATTTTGCTAGGCTTCATTACAGTCTCTTTGTGAGGGGAACTGGAAAACTGTATGGAAGAAAAAAAAATTTGCTTTGTTAGCTGAAACTCAAAGCTTATTTGCTTCACCAGGTCAGCAGCAGTTCTGTGGCTCCCACCTTGGCTGGGGCAGTGAATAGTTCCTCTTCTCTTCCAACTGACAAAGATTTTATGAAGGGGGTGATGAGCTTTTAGTAAAACTGATTGATTTATGAAGGGTTATTCAGGGAAGAGTCCTGTATGTTAAAGATTTCAACAAATACCAGCAATTAGATAATTATCAGATCATTTTTATAGGTTAGATTTTTATCTCTTTAATATCCAAGGGATCTAGCCAGTCATTCCTGATTTGCAGTTACACACTTAGTGCATTTTCCCTTCCCTGAAATGACTATTCAAGGCATAAGCTTTTACACAGCTCAGGGGAATACTGCTCCCCAGACAGTTCTCTTGTGAGACTTTCAGGGAATGGAGGAAGTTATTTCCTGCACAAATTTCATAGCACACCTAGAGAGCTGAAAGTTCCAGGTTTCCTTCAATTCTGAGGTCGTACTAGCGTTTAAAAGAGACAAGAGAGGTCAGGCGTCATGCACTGGTTGTTACTTAAAAAATACATGCATACATACATACATACACACATATATATACATAAAGCTACTCAGATTAACAACAATAATGATAATAGGAGTAGTCACATCTGCCCTGTGATCTGCCCTTAATTCCTGATAATCTTGCAGTCGAGATGCCACCTTCTACTATGCCTACTGTCATCCAAACCTCTTTAACTTTACACTAAGATGACATGCTGTGAAGAGTTCTTTATTCCAGAATTTCAACTCAGAAAAAAGAAGGAAAAGAAAATAAAAACTCAACACCTTTATGTCTCATTTTTTTAAATTACTCTTTTTTTACTTCTCAAATTTATAAAATCTGTTCACAAATCTCTTATGTTTGGCCTTTTTTCAGTGTTTGCCTTACATTATGTCCACAGAAGTTTGGAATCTAAAACCATAATGTACCTGCCCTCTCAGCATATTGCTGGAGTTCAGAGCTCTGTACAACTTACTTGGCTCTCTGCATAATGTCCTGTTTGGCAAAGATATTCAGATAGTATATTCTATTTATATGGTGTTCTCAAAGTTTGGTGAAATACAGAGTGGGAGGATCAGGAGCATGTTACTATAATAGTTGACCTTGCATGCAGTGATCGAGGCAATAAATAAGTTACAAGAATTGTAAGGTATGCAGAAATGGGAACACAAAAGAGAAGAGGGAAAGCTAAGAACAGAAAGGTCCACTGAAAACCCAAAAGATGAAGATCATTCTCATTGACAGCAATCACTGAATATGTATATACCTTTTATTTCAAGCTAATTTTTACAAGGATAAAGATGATTTTTTCATCTTAACCTCCCTTGTTACTAATTTTTTTAAAAAAATTATTTCCAGTACTCTTCTCATCTTATATTTTGCTTCTTTATTTTTAACCTTCCTACTCCTCAGCTTTTGGGGATATTTTTGAAACTATGTGTAACATAATCCTTTCATGTTTGACTGTCCAACATGGTAAGCTGCACAACTATCAAAACTTTATCAAAGTTTGAGATTACCAGGTATTTATTTTAGGTGAATATAACATTACAGGAAAGCGAGGGGTTTATCTGCAATTTTTCAGAAATATATGTATCCTCACCTAGCAATGAGCGAGAGACAAAGGAGTGATTGCCTATTAGGGGGTCATGTGCTAGTCTTACTGGGGAAAATATTTACACTTATAAAGTCATAATAAACAGGAGGCTAGGTGGTCACTATATTATTTATTGGATAACAAATCACTGCTAAACCTACAAGGTTTGCAATTGAAATGAGACACATCACTCTCTGTGTTTTATTTCGTTTCTCTTAAACAATTTTGCAAGTATTCTTTTTAAAAACACAGGATACAGCCAATAGAAGAAGACCACAAACTGTGACATAGGTCAATAGAAATCAAAAGTCCACTAAAGTTTCAAAAGAATATTTGCCCCCAAAAATTGTATCAAGAATCCATAATTTTTTATGACATTGAAAATGTCAAAATTGTGCACAGCAGCTGGAAGAGTACAGCCTGAATAATGATTCTGATTTTTTCTCTATGTCGAGCTTAACCTAAATGTCCAAATTTTGTGTGGTCCTGAACATAGGCCTTTTCAATTCAATATCTCAATATGTGCTAGTGTGGATAAAGAAAACATTTAGGTATATAAATTTCAGGGGGTTGAAAACCTTCATTATAGATGTTTCTTCTATATAAAGTATGTTACAACCTTATAAAGAGGAACACCACTAACACAATCTTGAATAATTGTTTAAGGAGGAACACCACTAACACAAATGTTGATGTTGTCTTTGTTCTTGCCCACATACAGTAAGTGAATCACATGAAGGGTGTAGTCCACGCTCCAAGGGAAACATCGAATGCATACAGTATGCCTTTAAAATACTTGCTTTATTTATTGATAAAAATGCATTATTTTTATAGCAGTGTTTATTAATTTAAATAAAAGTGCCTCCATGTATGCATTGCAAGTGTCCTTTTGAAATCACAGCAGAGGCTGCTGCACACTCCATTATTTAAATCTGCTCTACTTTTGCTTTGGACTCTTTGTTGTCATCCATGAATTCTTTCCCCATCTATCATCTGTTGTATTCACTTTCTTTTCTGGAGAAGACTTATCCATTTGCTCTTACTGATCTGGAAATGAGGAGTCAGTAGTGCAAATTCAAAAAGCTCAATTAAAATCAAGGCAGTTTGCCTCACTGTGTTGACTGTACACTGCTATCTGCTCTTCAATGTAAAGCATGGATGGACCCATTTAGCACTGAGAAGGAAAACAGGAGATTCCAGTTTTAATACAAGCCAAGGAATTATGGTGAAACAGATGGCAGAAGTCAGTCTACAAAAACTGGAGGAGCAGAAAGACTTAATTTAGTCCTTTTGTCACTATAAAAAAAGTAGTGGGATTCCAAGAAAAAACCAGCCACCTTCAGCCAAGATCAATCTTTCATTTCAAAAGAAGAGAAAGAGAAAAAGAAAACCCTTCCTGAAAACTTCACAAGTCCTTCCTGGAGTCACTCATACCTATTGCTCTCCTCAGTGAGCCTTCTTTTCCATGCTGATAGTCTTTCTAGTCAGTCTTTGAAGCTCAAATGTGACCTTTGAAGCTCCAGCTCATGACAGCAGAGAGCTAATTTATTTATTTTTAATTTCCAGTTCTTTAAGCGCTGTCTCTGTTTCAGATGCAGTGCTTAAAAACCTACATTTCCCTGAATCTAAAATGAGCAGTGGGAAGCATCCAAAAGGGTTCTAAATATGAAAAGAAAATTGAATTCATCATTTAGCTGCACTAATTAAAATTTTTTATTTGTTCAAGTGCCTTCATTGTTTATTTTAATATCAATATTTTATTAGGCATTGAGAAAAGAAACTGCAGTTCTTGGAAAAATGCAAATTCACTTTTGTTGCTTTAAATAAAAATGCAAATTCCTTCTTCCCACTTATCTCTGCAAAAAGAGAACACAGCAAAAAGAAAGAAACAAATCTTTTCTACCACTTGCATTTTCTTCTGTGTCTTTGGCCGCACAGGGTAGTTACATAGGTACAAACCAAAAACATTAATTAAAATGACCTTGGTAAATAGGTGAAAATCTATCTGTGGATATTGTTTTCATCTTAGTTATGTATTTTATGAAAAAGCAGGGGCCAAATTTATGAATGAAATAACCCTTCCACTGATATAAAATGATGGACATATGAACACAGACACAGAGGTCAAGGCATAAACTAAATCACTTCACTTTAAAGTCATGAAAAAAAAGAAATCTTATATTAACCCTCATTTAGAGCAGTGTAGGTTCCCACCTCTTCATGAAGCGGCTTTATAACTCTAAAGAATTTGAAGCTCTTCAGGGAAAGCATGACATCCCTTGTCAGAAATTAATATATTCATATGCTTGAAGCGTAAAGGATATGTTCATAGTGCAGCTACAGAGACAATTTCAGTGTACCATGTAGGCACAGATCTAGGATTAAACTTTATAGACTACTACTAAATTGTATTGGTAATGGCAACATAAACCTTGGGACAAGGTAATTTACCCTACTTGTATGAAGCATTTAGGCATACTCTGTTTTAATGTCCATGCAGGTGCCTATCTCAATATAACTATCAGCTTTGACATATTAGCGAGTGACCGGGTGACAATATGTTACCAGGCATCAGTGGCTCTGTGATAACAGTGCATTGTGCATGCTCCATTTCCTCGTGATAAATGGGAGGAATTTGATATGGGTTACCCTCCTTAAGGAGAGTGAGCTTCTTGACATGTATGGAGGATGCTGCTTCTGCAGAGTAAGATAATGTGTAGGAATGTCGGAGCAGCTGATTCCCAGGACTTCATTTTTGTGTTAAAGATTTATGTGTGAGATTTAAATCCAATTTAAGTTAGATCAGTGCAATTCTGCCCTACAGGTGGGACGTTAACATTGCTGCATTAGTACAGTCTAAAATCTGTATTGGTACAATCTATGATTTAAACAGTCACCCAGTGTTAAGTGTAAGCAGGCATATATTAGTTCTATCCCACCTGGAAAGAGAATAAGTCGCACCAGTCTAAGGCCAAATTTACATTACATTTATATAGGTTTTGCTGACATATCCATATTAGCTAAAAGTATGACAGTGCACACTCTGGTAGACACAACTGTAGAAGTGAAGGCACCTGCAAGTATGGCAAAAAGGCCTTAAAATCTTAAGATTTTGTCAGCAGTAATTGTAGCCCTGATTCATACCTGACATATTTTGGTTTCTGAAATTCCTTTCCCAGGGAACTTTCTGTAAACAAGAGACATGTTTTGGTAATGGCAAGAATGTTTACATATTTCCACTAGGAGGGACTTCTTCTTGATGTCCCTCTGCTCTGACCAATGTGATTGAAGAGGTTTGGCTTCTTGTCACCAATCGAATTGGTCTGTGTAAAATAGTATAAAAGGAGAAACATTTTCCGAGAATAAAGGAGTCACCTTTTCAGCCTCCTGAAGTCAGAGTCTTTGTGTTGTTGTGGTGTACAATAGCAACAGTAATCTACATGCAAAGTTGTTGCTCTTCTGGTCGTTCTAGATATAACACCCTTGATCTAAACAGTAAAAAAGGCAGAAATTTTAGTTAAAAAGTCAACAAAAACTATTTTGACAGTCTTATGTTATTCTGTTCAAGGAGCTGGTTTAAGTTGTGCCTGCAAAGAAAGCTATTTTATCAGAGTGATCTATTTCCATACTACAAATGAGTGGCTGGTGTAATTCTATCAGTGCTGCTCTTATCACCAAACCTGCTAAGTGCAGCCAGGCTCTCAAGATAACTTATTTATCATAGGAAGAGGAAAGGTGTTCTGGAGTAAAGTATACTCCCTGGAATACAGTTTTGCTGATTTAAATTTCCTTGTCAAGAGAAGTATTTTGCTTGTCATATTCTACCGCAAACAACTCTTACATTGGCCCTGACCTGAAAAAACTTTTTACTGTGGAAGTGGTCTTATAAGGCCTTATACCAATATATCACTTTCACTAAAAAGTTAAAGTAATAACTGCAATGTCTATGTAAAGTTCTATTACAAAAAAAAAAAAAAGTTCTATTAAAAAAATTCTGTCTAGGCCAATATTTAGACTCCAAAATTTTTTTCTTTGGAAGTTCTAACTGGTCGCTTTTTTGTTTTTTTACATAAGCACTTACCTTTCTGATCTGGTAAACTTGTGATGTCATATAAGTTTTGTTTGCTGTTTTTTGCTTAACTGGAATGAATAAAGATTTCATTTTGACTGCATCCAAGGTTCTGATCCCCTCTGCTGTATCTTCCTTTGCCTGAGGTCATATCCATGTGCTGCATCCTGAGAATTCCAAATTTATATTCAAATTCTCTGCAACACGAGTTGCACATACCTAGCTATATTGACAGATAGTGGTATAGCACAGATAAAACTCATAAATTTGTTGGGTTTTTTAAGTTTGGTTTAGTTTAGTTTGGCTTGGTTTGGTTTGTGTTTTTTTGGGGTTTTTTTTTGGTTTGTTTTTTGGGTTTTTTTAATAGCATAATCTACAGGCTTAATTTAATTGCAACAGTTGAAGGAAATACGCAAAGCAAACGTATCTCTCCAGACATGTTTATTTTGGGATTTTAGCAATTATCTTTGCTATACTGTGTATTTCTTCCTCATTTCTATCCAGAATTAATCAGCTATTGCTTCCAGGCTCCTTAGGAATCTTGTCCTTTACTTTTTTTGCCTTAGCTGACGTGTGTCAGACTAAGCTAACAATATTATTACTCCACATAATTTTACTCAGTTTTTCTGAAAGATAAGTTACTTTATCTCACATTTATCAAATTCAAAAGAGAGACATCCTCTGTCTTCACAATGGAACAAAGAGTCCAGACCTTGTAGTTATCATGTCAAAAGTGAACATCCCATACAAAGATTCCCTAATCTTGACATTGCTAATACATACCTGAAATGTATTTATAATCAAACACGTAACATTGAAGAGTTACTGTATTCTCACATTCCTCCCATATCTCAGAAAACCTACACTCCAAAAAAACATTGGCAGTTTGATGCTCGCCTTTGCATAACCTGTGAAAAATTAGAAGTGTAGCTGGGATACTTCTCAGAAAGAGGGAGAACTCAGTAGTAGTCATCTTTTCCTACTATAAGTTCAGATGTATGAAGATGCTGTGACTTGGCAGCCATCTTTGCCTGAGTATTTGGTAATACAGATAGGCAGCATTCACATGATGCTAATAGGATCACAAGAAAAGTAAATTCAGTATTTTTTATAGATGCAGGAACTATTTGAACTTTTATATTTTTAAGAACTCTTCATAGACAGCAAGCATTTTTTAAAATGCTAGTCTTCATATGAGTTTTCTGTTGAGTAGGCAGTCTTTTCTCCTAGAGGGATGTATGGAAAATATGGAAAAATGAGTACACTGACAGCTGTCCAGAATTTCTTAGTTCAAGGAGAGAAAATATAGCATGCTTAAAACTTATATGAGAATTAAATGGTGTAATTTTTAATTCAGGTTCCATAGAATTAGCAGCAGCATAGTTTATATGAGCACAGTTAAATGTAAAGCATAATCCTTTGTCTCTTAGAAATATTTTTAACTGTCCAGAGATTAATGGTATCAGTTTCCCTTAGCTATTTTGGTTCAACCAGATGCTTAACTTGTTTTTGGGCCATACAAGTGAATTTTATACTAATGGCAATGTGGAGACATAAATGCCCTATAATTATAGGGCTCAATGACTTAAATATTGTAAAAAGCCAAGATGCCAGTAATAGAAAGAATTTTGGCAGGCTACATTAGCTAAGAAAAACCCTAGTTTTATCTGAAGATACTGTCTATAAGATCAGCCTTTGGAGTCTTGTTAGGTCGACATCACCCAGTGTGACTGAAAACAAGTCTGACAGTGTAGTTGCAGTACAACCTGTTCAAAACAAGGACAGCTTTTTGTGAATTGCAAAACTGAAGATATTGCATGGAGATCAGTTATCAGATAATTAGATTTTTAGCAAAAGCTGTATACATATTGCAGTCATTATTAAGGTATGCTTAACTTAAAGGAATCTCTATAGAGAGTTCTAGTTATTGTGAGCTGCAAATTATTTGAATGAACTGGCCAATGCAAATTGTTTCTGACACTGCAGGCAATTTTTAATCTACATCCCTACTCTACTGTAAAGTTCACCTTGTTTAGTGAGTTCAAGGAAGGCACTGAGGGGCAAATCAAACAGTTAATAGGCTAAAGAAGACAGTGCTTCCTCATGGGTACAAGCACTCTGCTGTATGAAGCACAGAAATTAACTTGTAGATGAGTTCAAGTACACCCTCATGCTCTGAGCCTGAGCAAGCCTCCCTTGTTTCTTCCTACAACGAGAACCTGTCACTATACTGATGGTGCTGCTGTTGTCACACAGAATGCACTCGACAGGGCAGCCTCACTTGAACTTCTCAAAAGCCTCAGGATAGTGTCCCATCAATAAATTGGTCTGATTTGATGGCTAGCTAAATTCTGATGTATGCCAGTCAAAGATCCCTGTAGTTCTTCTAAAGTAAGAGTCAATCTCTTAATTACTAGTTAAGGTTTTGATGGTACCACTTGACACAATGGCCACTGCACACAATGAATCCCATTTCTATTATCATATCCTAAAATAACTTCAATATTTTAGGTCTAATCTGTTAGTTGTCTTTTCTCTTTGCTTAAAGGTACTTTTTATAATGATGATGATTATTTTTGGAGTCCATGGAAAATAGCGAATATTGGAAATGTGTTCCTTTGAATGGAGGAGAGTGATTTAACCAGGATATAGAAGCACTTTAATTTGAGATACTGTTCTGACATGCAATTTGTCCTGTCATTAAAGTCTGAAGGAGACAGTAGAAGCATATTTATGTCAGTTATTGCGCTTTTACAAAGCTACCGACTCTGGCATTTACACCAACAGCGTCAGTGTAAAGAAACATGGACATACAAATATACACACTCAAAACACCCCTACTGTGGGAGTGGTATTCCAGGAAAGGCCAGAATTAAGGTGTTTGTGACATCTTTATTCAGTTCCCCAGGGTGTGTATCAGGACATAGGAATCACAGTTGCAGCCTGATTTCTATGCACTTCTCCAGGGCACAGAAGACCACCCCATGCAGCTGCATGGTGCAGTTCTTTGTCCTCATGGTCCAGTATTCCTTCACCCAGAACTGTGTACATACTATTTTTATTATGAATATAATAGTGTGGTTTTTCTTGTGTTTTTCCCTACTCAGATATTCATTGCCATTTTGCCTGAGTGATTTGCAAATATTAGTAGTTCTTCTTCACAAAGACCTCTAAAATGTGAAGTATTAGTTCCAATTTACAGGTTGAAAATTAAACATAGGGAGATTAAAATCAAAATTGTCCACTGATTTAGGAAGTCCTGTTTGAGATGTTGAAAAATAGACCTTTTGCAGCATTATACAGCAGTTTGATTAATCAAAACTCAACTTTTTTGCACCTGCTACTGTCAGAATTTCTGCAAATCTGACACCAGGATAATGTGAGCAAGGGAAAAATGAGCAAAGGTTAATCTGATTTAAACAATTCTCAGATGTTCACATACAAATTCTGTGACTTAATCATATCTCCAGCAAGGCTTTGCCATTAAAATATGTTCTATTCCAATTCTAGAATCATTTTCCTTATCCCTAAGCACTTTCCATCTTCCATAGGAGGTGAAACAAAAGCAGGTCTCAGTCTTCTTCTCTGCATATTCCAGAGTTGTTTGTACAGCATGTCTGTCATCAAACCAGACAAGGCTCTTGTCAAAATAGAAAACAGAAATAAAATTTGAAGATAATATGTTGCATCCGTCAAAAATTGATCTTATGGCATCATAAAGACACTTAACCATTCCTCAACAGACCTGAGACACCTCCTATTCCCTTCTTGGTTAGGTAAATATTTATTTATGTACAGATAGTGAGACCATTGTAGTGCTATGGAACTTACAGCTATGATCATTATAGATTAGCATTACAGGAGAAAGAAGCACAGATTGCCAGGTGATTTCACAAATCACCTTGACAGCCATTTCTGCCTGTTCTCCCAGACTTCTGAATGCTATTCCTTATACCATGTCATTATCTTTCTTTTAAGGCAACTTGTTAGTCTTTCTTGTCTTGATGTATTCCCATGTCTTACCACATTGTGGTGTGTCTTTCTCAGACCTTCTCCCATATCAGTTTCCCTGACCATGTGCCTTTTATCCACCTCTTCATCCATCTAGTTTTTCTTCTTCTTATCTCATTTTGCCCTTTCTCTCTTCTTCCTCAGCATCTTCAGCTTGAAGGTTGTCATGGACATCCCATTCCAATTTCTTTATCTTGTTCCTCTCTTGACTTAGATTCCTGGCCCCACATTTTCTTCATGCTTGGTTTTCCATCTATTCTTGTTGAATATTCCTCTGTGGCTCATTGATGGCCAGTAAATCCTAGTCACTTAATGGATCCAAATCTGAAACCCTCTCTTCATGCTGTCCCCTGCCCCTCTGGCTGAGCTCTTGACATCCTGCTTCTCCATCTCTGCATCATGTGTTCAGGTTCCCTCCCCATCCCTAGACATCCAAACGCTCTTCTTACAGGTACACAGCTGCTCCTCCATCACCCCATGTCCAAGCAGAGGGGGGGTGTACCTACCTCTTGCCTGCTTGCCATCTGAGCTAGTTGCCCTTCTCCCACCAAGCTGAGTGGGGTGCCAGCTCATGTCACAGGCTCAGATCAGTACTTGGGATGAGCCACACCACAGTCTAAAGCTGGTTCATGACAAATGAGAACCAGATCAAGAAAAAAAAACAACCCACCAGCTAAAAATCTAAGCTGTTAAGTATATGAGTATTGATTTTTTTCCCCGTGAAAATATTTGTTTTCATGTGAGAAAAAGACACATCTTTGGAACTCAGCTCATATCTGCACAATATTTGGGGATCTTGCTCCCAAACCACTGGGGACTCTAAAATCAAAAAACTTGTTTATCCCCACTGGCATTCATTATCTGTTTTTTTCTATTTGTTTGTTTACTGTTTATTTTAGTGTTGGTGTTTCCCTAGTCTCTTTCTTTGAAAGAGCTGGAATTTACCAAAATGTTTCATTCTGAGACAGATACTTAGGATGAATGTTCTAAGCCTCTATTATTTAAATCTGGGGAGGTTACAGACAACAGGAATTATGATTTTTTTGATGGAAAGTATTAGGCAACTTTACATTTTCTGATATTGAAGCAAACTTCAGGCTATGAACTGATTCATAGCTGTAGAGTTAATAAGTATGCAGAAGACATAAAAAGAATCGATCAGCTCTCTATGGAATCTTTTGAATGGCTTAGTAGCTTTGGCACAAATTTATAATATGCTGTTGCTTTTTAAAATGCTGTACACACAAGAGAAGACTGGAGAAATAATCCTGTCCCACTTAAATATTTTTTTATTTCCTTCCTTCCTTCCTTCCTTCCTTCCTTCCTTCCTTCCTTCCTTCCTTCCTTCCTTCCTTCCT
>JANPWX010000096.1:8098043-8280092 GCA_024734555.1 Trochalopteron elliotii | reverse complement strand
TACAAACTGTTTCAGGAAACAAGAACGTGATACTGCAAGTGAAAGTCTATATTTTTAGGTAAGATGTAAGCAATATGAAACATGAGGAAGCTTGCACAATTCTAAAATCTGGAGAGTGTTTTTCATCATCTAATTTATCACTAACATACAGTTTATTTTTGTGTTTATGTTCTTAATATCTAAAAGGACATGAAATTATGTCCATTATTTATACAGAAAAAGTTCAAACTTAAAAAGTTGGCTGATTTGACATTCATATATGGCTCCTAAATGCTTAGCATTCCTGAAACTGTATTTTAACAATTCAAAGCAGCCTGAAGTGACCAGACCAGTTTTACTTGTATAATAATAGAATCATAGAGTATTTCACCTGCTACTACCTAAAACTAAACTATATGAGTAACAACATCCTGAAGATGCTCCCTGAACTCTGACAGGCTGGTGCTGTGACTTCCCTGGGGACCCTGTTCCAGTGACTGACCAGCCTCTCAGTGAAAAACTTTTCTTGTGTCCAATATGAATATCCCCTGATGCACGCTCATTTTATTTCCACATATCTAGATAACTTCTATTTTATATATATATATATATATATATATATATATATATATATTTGAATACCTAAAGATTTGGTCTTAGGGAAAAAAAAAAACTATCTGGAAAAGGTTTAACTTTTCAAACAAGGCATTCTCATCTGCTTCATAATCTGCTGTATGACAACTGTGAAAAGTGGTGTGTACGTCCAAATTAGCCCAACCCTCTCTAGATGAAACGTTAAAATGTCTGACTGTCCTATCCTATGCTCTTTGTTTTGAGTATTTCAAATACAGATATCTTTGAGTCTCCAAAGTACCTTGATTTTTCAAAAACTGCCTGTCTCCACTTTGAGCCTGCAATTAAGCTCCAAGTAATCTGGAATGAGCGCCCAGTATCACCTAACAATTGCAGTGCACTCAGCTCTGTAAAGCTGCTGTTTCACAGCCTATAGAGAATTGCCTGCTTAATTACAAGGAGTTTCCACAATCCAATACTATTGACATTGACATAAGCCAAGTACACATAAATGTGGATATTCAAGTTCAAAACATTTTACATTCTTTTGCTGTAAGATTAAGTAGCTCTTGCTTAATGGCTTTATTATCCCTTTGCTAAAAGGAGTCTTCATGGACATACAGGATCCATAAAAAATGCAACATTCTAACACATTTTTGCTGCTTCCAACAAAGCTACATTAAAAAACTTTTTCTTTTTTTAAATTTTAAAGATATTCTGGGAAATAGATAAAACCAGACATTTACAATATTTCAGAATATTCCACCAACTGGTAGAAAACAAAGCTATAGTACCCAAACTCCCAAGCTCAGATAAGCTATGCACATCCTGACAGGCTCATGTCTGATCTGTTCTTAGAAACCTTCACCAAAGAAGACTACACAACCTCCCTAAGCAGTCTAATCTGCTGCCTGTCTACATCATTCACAAGTCTAAACTAATGCCTGAATTAAGTCTGTAGTTTCTTCATGCTCCTATTCTGTCAGGAGCATATCACATGTAAGATGTCTCCCTCCCCACAAGTGGCCATACATTCCTGCCTCCCTTTGAGCCCTGACATTTATTTATGCCAATTCTGCAGGTTTTTTGCTCTGACTATAAATCAGACTGATGAAATGGCATGTTTTTATTTAAAGACTAGACTTTTTTTTTTTTTTTTGAGTGCTTCATTTTGCAAGTCCAGTTTAGAGGTCAGCCATGTGAAGAGCTAAATCAGCATAACTGAGAGGAGACAAATCTCCTAGGGGGAACTAGAATGAATAGCTAAATGTGGAGAAGATGAATTGTGTTTGGGCTGTTAAAAATGGCACAGTTAATGTTAAACCGCAGTCTGCAGGTTGTCATCACAGGATCAGCTGCTTACTTGTTTTCCTGTTCCCAATGGGTTCCTGATCAGTAGCTGAATTTAAAATAGAAAGTAGTCAGGAGGTCACATTATCATGGATGAAAGGTGGCTGAAAGATGATGGAGCTGAACGGGTCTAACCATGTAGATATCATGACAGGTGTGGTTCCCAAACTATCTGCTTGCTCTGTTTTCCCTCTCTTTTTTTCCAGCCTCAGTTACTCCTTGCCCCCTTTTCCACTTGTCTTGCCCATTCCCTTGGATGAGTTCTGGTGTGCCTTCAGCCTGCCAGTGCTTCTATTATGCTCAGTAACCTGGCAAAAACGTACTTGCCCTTTTTGCTGGGACAGTTTTTGCTGGGCTGCCCTGGTTCAGCAAACTGTCAGATGAGCAGCAGCAGCTGAGTCTGTGCCATAGGTGGGGGCAGAAGAAGGAAACTGCACTGTCACTCTGAGTAGCTGTCCCATCAGAGGGGTTTTAAAGTCCCTTACACCATAGGAAATATCAAGACGTTATTCATTCCTTGTGCTAAATAAAGCGTGTGCCAAGGATGGTGTCTTATCTGCATGGCTTTTCACAAGCAAAACCAGGATTTGTAAAGCTGTGGCTGCTGGGGTTGCAGTCTAATTCAGTCATGCTCCATTCTCATTTGTTTGACTAGACCCATTGAATTCAAGTAAAATCAGCACAGTTAATAAGTATTCCCACTGGGGAAAAAAGGACTCTAGAAAGGGCCATTATTTTAATCAGTAGAATGAACTTAATTTTTCTTAAGTCTAACAGAAACAAACTGACTGCAAAACAGGGAAAACTACAAAACAGCCCAAGAAAAAAACAGAACATAAAAAATATACAGCAGTGTTTGAAAAAGAATTTGGGGCAAACCTTGCCTTATTTCTTTCCCTGAAGGCAGTGGGAGATTTGAGTTTGAGCCCAAGTCTATCCCTGAGATAAAGGTCAGCATACCCTCAATCTCCACCTGAGGTCTTGGGAGGTGGGTGACCTCACTCGTCCTGTTAGACCTATTTAGGGAGAGGAGAAACAACACAAGTGATCAGGAAAGGACAAGTGCCTAGAAGAAAACCTCACTCAGAGTGTTATTAAAGCATCTTACTGTAAGAATGCCTTATCAGGCTAGACCTGGACTTTGAGGCTAGACCTAGACTTTGATGCTCTGTCAGCTTTTATACAGTTTGTTGTGCTAAAAATAGGAGTAATTTGCAGAGAGCAACACCGGAAATCCTCCTTTCCCCTCAATTCCATTTTTTAGTATAAATATTGGCCTTTTCTTCACTATTGCTCTAATGTTTTTTTTCATATATTCCTAAACATCTGGAACCATAGCCTCTGTCCAGGTCTTTAGATTACTTAATTTTAACCAAAACAAAACAAATGCATATACCAGAGGATACATGTAACTTCATGTCAGATATAATCTTGCATTAGTGATTAATGAAGTGCTCTTTTCTTCTTAATATTTAGCTTCGTGTTGGCAGCCTCAACAGCAAAAGGTTGTGATCATTATTTACGTGGCTGATATTTCACATTTGTTTTCAAGCTTGGGAAAAGTCGATTGTACATTTGAAAAACAATAGCTAGCCATAGTCACTGATTTACTATTTCTCCCCTTTGAAGGTTTTGTTAAAATTAGATTGCTTGTGGTTTACTTATCCTACAGAGTTATTGTCTTATATAAGACTAATTATATATAAAATAAGATTTTAAAAATGTGTAGCTTGTTGAAATATTGAAAGTGTAGACATTTTTGCTGAATTTACAAAAAGGAATCTGTACTTACATTGTATTTTTCTACGGTAATATTGCATTGTGTAGTAAGAAAAAAACAATCCGTTTCAAATCCAGTTGTATATGCTATAGTATTATTTCTAGTAGGATTTATACTGAAACAAACACAATTTTTCTGTAGTGAAGAATTGCTCATTTAACATCCTTCTGTCAGCTTATAACTTTCAGAAAAAAGTCCACTTTTGCTTAGGATTGTCATATTGTTCTGACTAAATTCAAAGTTTGAATTTTACCCTTAAAGCAGCAAATTGTTCCAGTGACTTAATTATTATTATATGTCCTAAGGCATTAATCAATGCAAGAACATTCCTTCTAAGAAATGTTTTTGTTTTTAATGACTATCCATAAATTTTGAAGGTTTGTCCCTCAATGCAAGTGTATGTCGCTGTCACTTCTTCAGACTTCTTCGTGGTATCTTTGAAAAGTTACTTTCAGTGTTGCAGAACAGTAAAATCCGTTCTTCTTAGTTGCTGCAATAGGGTTGTTGAAACAAGTACAGAAGTCAACTGTAGTCATTGTGATTCCTTGCTAATAAAAGTGGATTCCTAGTTAATCTGCACAACCAAAGAGTACTAGCATATTGTCTCTAATCTAACATTTTATACTGTAAAATACCAATCATGTGACAGTATGAATTTCCTTAGATATTGAACAGATATACAACACATGCATTTTCTTAGATAAGTCTGTTTTCTGAAGTCTGAGTGTGTACCAGGATAAAGCTGGACACATTTTATCTTTTTTTCTTTATTTTGCTGTCTAGTCTGATTGAGTTTTTCTTAATGCAGGACAGGACTTATGAAAAGTTCAAGGTAACAGCTACATTCTGTAGAAGGCCTTTAGAATTATACTCTATTCCTTTAATATTTTTTTCTTATCTGTATCTGGGAGAAATCTTTGAACCTTCCTTTTTAAGTCTAATCAACTGCTAATTATTCAGAGCCTACAAAAAGAACAGTAACAAAGTATTTGTCACTTTCAGCCCCCAGCATGATATACAGCAGTTATTGTTTTGGGTACAGTGAACAATTTTAAAAGCTGATTCATGCAGTGTTTAGCATATCTTTTTAGACTGCTCTTTTGAATGTCAATTAGATTGAACCAGAAAATTTAACAGCAATAGCTAAGTACAAGAAAGGATTTACATGTATTATATATATATCTTACATCAACATGTCATTGCACATGTATGAAAGAGAGAAGAGAATGAAGATTAAAGAGAAGAATGATTTGCAATTGCCTACTGAAATTTTAGTAAGAAATAAGAGTAAACTAGAAAGCTGCACCACCATAGAGGTTGGATTCAATAATTTATGTACTCATGAAGACTGAGGAAAAGTGTGCTGTTTACAATTTTAACACAAGTTGATTCTTGTTATTTTAAACTGAAGGCCAAAAGGAGTTCTGAATAGAAAAAACAAATTAATCAAAGAAGAAGACATTGAAACAGGATTGAAAATTGGACAAAATAACAGTAAATTTCATATTATTTATTCCATTTTAGTTTAATACTCCTTGTAGTAGTACAGAGAAAAAATGCTACTTACAAAGGAGTCCATTTTACATTACCCATTACAAGATCTGCAACAAGACTCTGATGTGCTAGATAAAATAAAACCTTTCTGTGATTAAGATCCATCTTCAAGAAGTCCTTGGTCTGTTTCTTCTGTATTTAGTTCAGGGAGGTGGCCCTTTCCTGGTGTCAATCACTGCACTGCACACAGTTGTTGAGAAAGGCATAGCAGAGTCTACTGCTCACTTTACCAGCAGTGGGACTTGGATAAGATTCTGATGAAAAGTACCCTGTGATTTGTCAGATACTCTTTCTGATATCTGAATTTTCAAAGTCATCTCAAGATAAAGACCCATGTAGAGAAAGATGCAATTTTTTACAGGCAAAGAATTTAATTTGAAGGAAATGCATGTTTGAATTTGCTAATTCAAACTGGTTGATGTCCTTGGTCTTTGCAAATATTTTACAATATAGATGAAACTAAACAAATAAACAATAAACAAACAAAGTAAAAAAAACCCAAACTGTCACAGTAGTCTGAAAATTAAGAGTACAAGTAAGAATATCTACAAAATTAAGAAATCTTAGAGAATTTTCTGGTTCTGAGCATTAGTAATACCCACTCCAGAGTTTCACACATAACTTAATATTTAATTGTCTAAAAATTTTAGGTGACACAAGTCTCACAGGTATGCTGTATCTAACATCACAAATGTACTCATGAACCAGCTTCTGGACTCAGTATTTCTCCTTCAAACCAATACAAGATTTCAGAATTTGGTCTACACTTTATAAAAAACCCCATCTTTGAAGTGGTTGTTATTGCTTGTTGGCGTCTTGTTAAGGGATGGATATATCACACTAAAATCACCAAAACTTTTCAACTTTTTTTGGGAATCGTCATCATAATTTATGATGACCATACTGCATGTGTTAATTTTGAAATGTGCACATACTTTGGCATTTCAAACAATCAATACTAAGCCTAGTAAACTAATTATTTTTTATTGATGATCTGATGCCTACTCAGTTGACTTTGGATCTTCAGATAAAGTGTATTGTTTGGATTATCTCAGAGTTTAGAAGACTGTGAGAATGCCAAAAAAACACAAATACAATTTAAAGGTCATAAAATGATGTAAAAGTCGCTGAAATGGTTGTCTGGTGTGTAAAAATATGAGAGCATTCTGACTACGGAGTATGTTACTATCAAACTACAAGGGATTGCATTTTATCTTGTCTCAGAAATCAAATATTGCAGCAGAGCAGAAAACTAAAATGCTTTCTGAGAAAAGTTAGCTAATGGAGATAACCTGTAAGGGAAAGTGACAAGCTTCCACATTAAGAGGAATAAAAACTTGAATATGTTGAAAATATGTGAAAGCCAATGTATATTCTAACAATATGTAGACACCTGCAGACTGGATGTGTGCTGGAAACAGGTGTGTGGCTGCACAGAGGATGCTACTCAGGGGATTTCATTTTGCCTGTCTGAGTTGAAGTCCCAAGGACAGCAGGGCAGGGAAGAAAAAGAAAAAAAGAACATTTTTACAAAGCTTGTGAAGAGAGGTTTACAGGTTAAAGGACAGAGAGGCCTGAGGAATGGCTAATTTATGGTAAAAACAAAATGCAGAAAAGAAAAAAATAATGAGAATGCATTCATAAGAGGAGCATGAAGGATGATAATAGTTCAGTCTACTGAAAATCAAAGATAAATAAAAAATATACTAGGGCAGATAATACAGGAATAAAGAAAAAGAGCTAGAGGACACATTAAAAGCATAAAATATGATGTCGTTTGTACAAGAGAGATATGCCAATTACCCCTTTTAATTCAAATTGCATAAATATTACAATAAAAGATTGGTTTGTCTAAGTACAGGCAGTGGGAGAAGGGATATATTCTTTGTGCATTACATTTTGACTTCAGACTTAGATCCCTAGAAGAAAAAGACCTGTAGACCCAATACAGACCAGATAGATAAAACTTTTTGAGAGTATTTTTTATAATATGTGGCAGAATTACCCACTGGCAACTGAAGGTTTTGACTGTGGGTAGAGAGTCCTGCAGGGATACAATGTCCCGCAGCTTCTAAAAATGTCTCTGGGAGAAGATTTCAGTACAAAACTTGAAGAAAATATATGAGGGAAATGTTTTTCTGGACTGATTCCAGCTAACAGAAAAATATTCACTGGTACTATGAGGGCTGAAGACAACATGAATGAGAATGACAGCAAATTGACAGAGTTCACAGCTTTTCAGAAAAGAGCCAGAGAGCAGAATAACAAGCAACAAATGAACAGGCAGTGAGCGAACACTGGGATTTGAGAAGTAAGCTTAAGGGGAAAGGAAGTAGGTGAAACAGGTGGTTTTCAATAAGTAATTTTAAATGTATAGGTTCAAATTGTTCCACTCATATTGAAATAGAGAAAGGGACCAGTCTGGCTAAATCCAAGGCTGATTAATAACTGCCAGATAAACAGAAAAATTAGGGAAAGGGAAAAATAGTTTGGATTGCTATGAATAAAATGTAGGGGCAAAGCAAAGACCACAGAGACACTGTACACAGGGATAGGAAGAAACAAAAACCTCTCTCTCTCAGAAAAAAACCCCAAAGTTATTTAGTGTATTTGTAATAAAATTGACAAGCAAAAGCTGAACTTTAAAAAGAGAGAAATTTGCTAGTAGATAGTTCTTGGAAGGCCAAAAAGTGTAATATTGTCACAAATATATTGACTACTATGATGTCAGTCTGTGAGATAACAGAAAAATGTGTTTTTTTTAATTTTAATCTTACAGAACAGTGGGGCCTAGAAAAAATGGAAATGCTTTAGTGAAGTTCATCACATGATGTTTTAAAAAATAATGTTTTTCCTATAAAGTCATAATAAAGCCATAATAAATATATAAGCAGGTTTAGATATTGCTGCTTACCTTTGATTGAAGGATATAAAATAAATGCTTTGCAAATATAATATTAAAACAATATTCTTTCTAAATTCATGTCATATTTTAAAAAAATCTAGATAAAATTAGTTTAGGTATCATTTGCATAGTTTTAGAAGGTGTTTATTTTAAATTGAGGGCATAGAATAAACGTTCATTTGCTTTGTCACACATATATGGATGTCTGTGAATATGTAACTGAAGTGAATTGCATTCCTCCAAAACACCAGAATTGAAATTGGAAGCTTCTGTCTCCCTTAATCAAGCCGATCCCATCAAACAAGCTAGACATACTTTGAATTGGATGTATTGGTGTGAAATTCTGTGGTGCCTGTATATGCTTGCTAAGCATTATTGGGACAAAGTAATCCCAAACACTGAATTATTTTTCTTTGGAATAGTTGCAACACCACTTTTCCTGTCTAGTATCAAAGATACCTGCTTCCATGTGGGACTGTCTAAAAGAATATAGTTCCAAGCTCAGGTGGTCTGTAATATGTTTCACGGGAAAATCACGCAACCTCCTTTTCCTGCAAATCAGATTTACATCCCATTCTCCAGAGATGAGATGGAAGTCATTTAAATCAAGGTTTTTCAGACTTTAGATCCATGTTGGACATTGTAATTAATTTATTGTAGATGTGGTCAAAGTCCAGTGACATCAAAATCTCACTAAGTTCTCCCACTCCTTTTTTTCAGACTGATCTCTAACGTAATTTCTATAATATCTTAATATCTCTGATGACATAAAGGACAAGTTAGAATAGTAAGTTGAGACAATGTATTGGCAGCAGAAAATTTCTTTCATCATGTGAAAAACAACTCTGTTTGGAACATTTCATTGAAGGTATACTTTTTTTAAAAAAAATTTATTTTAACTTTACAATCATTGTTCTTAGGAAAAACAGACAAGGAAACAAATCTGGAATACCTTTTTTAAATGTATTTGTCAGCTGTATACTCATTAGCAATCTATATTTACTCTACCACTACCTGTGAATCAAACTCATAACAAACTTTAACATTAATCATGAAATTAAATGAAAATGTAAAAATTCACAGTGGCGTGTGAAGGACAGATTGTTCTGTGTTGTGGTTATATCACAAGGATTAACAGGGGAAAATGGAGTAGAAAAGTAAGGTAAATCCCATGAGGAAATATCTGACTTTCCCCTTCATCCTGTTCACTTGTTAGAATTTATTTAATTTGCAATATACAAATGAAATTTAAATTATATTACCTATAGCCTAAAGCAATAAGCATTTATTTTAGTTTGTAAAAGGGTAAACCATATTTTGCTGTCTGATTAGTACTGCATTATCTCCTTTTTTGGCAAGTATTGACTAAAGGAAGAATTCTGTCTTCTTCCATTCTTCTACAATATTCTTCTCCTCTGACAGGAACACAGATAAAAGAATACTAAACTTTTAATCTTCTGTTTAAAATCCACTGCATGGTCAAAACGCAGTCTGTGGGGCAGAGCATATATTTCAGTTTTCTAGTTGTATCTGGAAAATTACCAATTGGTTCATTTGGCAGTTAATTTCCACAATATACCAGCAATTACAATTACACAAAGTCTTGTCTGCAACTGTTGGTATTCTGGATTCATAGCATATTCATAGAAAGCAGGTTTTACTTGGAATATAAGAAGTAAAATAGTTATGATAAGGAGTCACTAATTCTGAAGCAAATTGCACTTTTCTTCCTGTGAAAGAGTAGAGTAAATGGTGCATTGCAGAGATTGTTGTAGGTCCTTGATTTCTACTAAGACTATGAACAACAGTGGGTGCTCTCTATGAATAGTGATCTCTATTACTCTGATCATTATTTTTTTCCTAATCATTGAGGGAATGGAAATCCAAAGCTTTTAAGTATTCTGGGGTTTGTAAAGTTTTGTAATTGCAATTACCTCTAGCCACCTGTCCTCTCTAAACCATAGGAAGAGTTTTACCCTATTGGTCTTTAAATGCAGTTGGATTATCCAGTCACATTTAGCAGTAAAACAGTGTTTAAAGATTTCTACATTAGATAATTAGCAGTTTCCAACTATATCTGAGAGTGTCACTGGAAATAAATTTTGTTGCATTCTACACTCCAAGAACTGTATTTACTAGTGTGATTGTTTTCTGGCTACACTGAATTTTAGGTGTTGTGAGATCTGTTGGATAAGACAAAACCTCACAGCTGAGAAAGGTATCAAACCAGAGAGTACTGAGTAAGGCATAAATTAAGGGGTCAAATATTACTGGTGCTATTCTGTGTAACAGTCTCTACCAGGAGAAAGCAGTTCCTTATTTCATTTGAAATTATGTTGAAAGCAGCTTAGAAAAGATTAAAAGGAGAAGTTTTGTATTTTACAATGTTATTGGAACTAGTTTGCCTATTAATAGAATATGTGCTTACTACCAAGACCCCTCACACTGTAAAATAAAATTACCAAAAAAAAAAAAAAAAAAAAAAAACAACAAACAAACAAAAGCCAAACAAATGGGGATGGTGGGGCAAGGATGCAAAAATAAGTAATAAAACACCAAAATCCTGGACCTTGCTCTAGAGAATTTTGATACCCTCAAATTTTACTGGGGGCTCAAAGATCCCCAGTATTATAAAACCTAGAGTGCCATAGATAGTGTGTTTAGCCTAGTCAGTTTCTGTTTTCCTGGCTTTCCCTTCTGCTGTTTTAAAGAAAACCATGCATGGAGTGTTTATAAACACCACCACTAATTTGAAGTTAAAGAACAGACCTCCCCATTATATTTTATCTTTGGCCAAAGCTTGGAACATCTCAAAAATGATCTTACAAACCCATGCCCTACCCTAGAGATTATGTAACATGCATCTGTGCAAACCTTTAACAAGGTTTCAGAGTCAGGAGACTATAGGGACTAAATCAAATTTCTCTGTATTCTCCCTGGGGTCAGTGACAAATCAGCAGCTGTTTGTTTCCATCCATGTAGTCCGTCTGCCGCTGATGCAACAAAAAGACAAGTTTGAATTCTTGTGACTCAGCTCAGGCGAGACAGTGGGGTGGGTGGGTGACTGGGTTTACAGATTTTAGACCAGGTGTGTTGTTGTCAGATAAGCAGAATGGAAAATGCTGATGCTTAATTGCTGCGTACTTGCACTGAGAAGGATCACGCAGTAAAGAGAGGAACAAAAGACTTACAAGGTAAGTAATTCTGTTTAAAATTGTTTTATAATGCAACAGCATTGTCTTGAAGTTAGAAAGTTTGTAAAATAGACTAGATTTGTGCTTTCTTATAAAAGCTTTCTTTTAGCTACTGCAACAACTATTTTTATACCATTTTCTGCAATGTGATTCTATTTCTAAAAGCTGTCCAGGTGAAGACTAATGCAGTAAAAATTTTCATTGGTGATGGTAATGAGATTCATTGATATCTCCTCTTTCTTCTGTGGGAAGTGAAAACAGGGGGAGCTTTCAAAAACCCAGTTTAGTCTTCCAATTCTCAAGGGCCACCTCCAGCTTTAATAATTTATATCAATGTAAAGAGTAGCCTGTTGGAGTCAAAGTACTTTACTTTCCATTCTTTTCCCAGTCCTTTGAGCAGCTGCCTGCTGGGAGCTGTCAGGAGGGCTCCTTGTTCCCTGAGACTCTTCTGTGACAGTGACCTTTATGCATGGAGAGCCCAAAGTGATTCTAGTAATACTAAAATACTCCAACAAAGGAAATAATATTATTAATAGTCTTCTGCTGGTAGTTATCATAGCTCAGATGGCTGGGACACATTAGAAAGATGATGTACACAATGAATTTCCTAAATATGCCATTTCATGTTACAAGTGTCTTAGTGCAAATGTTTGCTTTTTAGAAACAACCTCCTCTATAAAGCCAGTCTAAAGCCTCTTGAACTAGATGATTTCAAAGACTTGAAATGAGAACTTCAATGAGCTTCAGATATTATGAATTTCACCCTGCTTTCTACTGTTGACTAACATTTGGTCTACATGCAGGTCTACAAGCCATAGGTTTGTAAACATTTGTGAGTAAAACAGAGGCATTTCTGACTTGACTAGGTCACTCTTATTGTCATTTAGAATTTAGCAAAGTTTAAAGATTTAAAAAGAAAGATATTTTAAGTGATTAAGTATTTTAAAAGATTTAGAAGACAATTGCTTAGGTTGTCTCCACATTGAACTGATCAGCTTGGTAAAAATTTTTCTATGTCTGCCATAAATTATGTCTTTGATCATATTTCCACAGTTTAAAAAAACTGCATAATTTTGTGGGATAAGAAACCAAAACTGAATAGTGAGTCCAGGACTGAGCAGTTCTGAATACAAATGCTGCTGACATATAGCTCAGTTTTAACTGACTCACACTGTCCTAGATCTACTCACGATTTATAGAGAAAAAGACAGTTTGACTAGATCTAAATAATAAAGATAGTAGAAGTTCAAATGCATCTCCTAAATTAACAGCCAGTGTATTTTTTGTATTGTTATAATTGTGTGTTCACATTAGGATTTGCCCAATAATATTTGGTAAATGGCATTCATAACTTGCTTTAGCTCCAAAATGATCTCACAAATACATGATTTCACACAGGCTGTGTTTTGGCAGCCTTGTCTCAAGGTGACAAAGGCACAGATAACAGAAGCAGCACTCCCATCTGAAAGAAATGTTTTTATCTCATCAAACAGAGGTGGAAGAACTCAATGTTACTCAATGTGAACACTTAAGAGGAATGAAAAAATCTTTTTAATTACTTAGCCTTATGTGGCATGTACAGGTGTGGTGCAATCTGTATTTGCAATTTGTTTCTTTATTAATATCCGTGCTCATCCAAGTTCCAGTTGCCGTATGAGTATCCTGAGTATGTTACTGACAATGCATTCCCTTTTCCCTATCCCTTTGAGAAACCCCATGACCCATATGGTGGATAAGAAAGCAATTTATTGCACAATTAATAATCCATGGTTGTTTTAATGTCTAACCTTCCACGTTCTTTAAAACATAGGTATATCTCAAAGGCATTTCAACACCCATATTTTTTTTAATATTCGCAACAAAACCTAAACCAGCAACTAAGCAAACTCAGTAACAGATGTCTTTTCACTCTTCCTTTGAAGCAACAGCCCCTCCACAAGCAAAAAGTCTGACTTGAGGGCAAGCTGGAACCTGGGATGATATTTACTCAGCCATATCTAATGAACCTAGAAGGGACATCCTAAAATTCAGTCCCTGATTCTTAAAAGATTGGCCAAGTTATTTTTGAGGATGGTCAGCAATGTGCTGCTTGAGTCAACTCTGTGCTGTTGCACCAATGAAGGCTAAACTCCATTACCAAGTTATTTGCAGTCATTCAAGTAAAGTTACCATGTCCCTCATGCTGGTGCTTGTGAGACTTCATCTGGAGAAAGGTGTCCAATTTTGGGCCCCAATACATGAAAGATGTTGACATAGTAGAGGCAAGTCTGGAGGATGGCCACCAAAATGATAAAGGGGATGAAGCATATGAGGTTTGTGGAAAAGCTGATAGGAGGAAAGGTGGAGCCAGGCTCCTCTGAAAGATGCAAAACAAAAGGGCATGAGTTATAATAATTGATATTTCACTTAAATACTGTGAAAACCATTTTTTGATCCTTTTACAGTAACAAGGGTCAAGCACATGGAGAGACTGCCCAGGGAAGCTGGGAGAGGATTCTTCTCTGATGATATTTAAAACTTGAGACCATATTACCCTCAGTAACATGATCTAAATTCAAAGTAAGATCTAAATCTAACAGTGGCCCTGCTTTGAGCAGGGAGTCAAACCAGGTGACCTCCATAGGTCTTTTTAAATCTAGGCTATTTTATGATTCCTGTAAAAACCTGCATGCTTCCCAACTTCATAATCTTTCCCTACCAGCACACTCAAATCTTTTTTCTCTGCTGAGTTACAAAAGAGCTCTTTGCTTCCTACACCAATAACTCATACCAATCAAAAGTTTTGAATTATGTCTCTCTAAAAAAAGATCCCCAAATTCCTTTCTTTACTACCTATGGATTTACTAAAGTATATACAAATTTGAAATTGTCAGTCATCGTGTCAATGAAAAGGTCTACAAGCTATATTCAATTTGTTTCCAGATACTGTCTTTGATTCCAGGCAAACCAACTACCCAGGCTGCCTTTTTGACCTAATTATGTGCTCTAAAATCCAGAGTGCATCTTTTTCTAAAGCACACTTGATGTGATATGGATTTATTATCCACTCCATGTACAGAACAGCAGGAAATCAATGGGCACACAACTTATTCATCTTTCAAGAGCTGATAATAAAAAAATAAAAGTCAAAGTACTGACCATACATTCATATTTACTCTCCAAAATGTGGTATGTACAGTGTGGAAGATTAATAGAAGGGGAATGAAAGTTGTTTGTGAATTTTGAAGGCAAATCATCTGCTAGTATAAATTATTTAAACACTCTCAAAGTCAATAGAGCTATGAAACTTTACAGCAGCTACAAACCTGTCCCTTACAAGTCTTAATCTTCCACATTCTAGTTAGATTTTGAATTAAAAGACTTTAATAATCTCCTTTAGAGCTCAGCCAAAGCTCACCAAGGTCAATGAAAATGTTCCCAGCAAAGGCAAGAGAATTTTGATCCCAACTATTACAATTTAAGTGGTTTGCATTGCAATGTCTACCTTAGACCTGTCAAAATGACTTTATTTATCTTGGGGAAAAAACTGAGAAACTCTGGGATATGCAGAGACATTATTTGAGTATATATTAATGAAATAAATTAATGTTAAGGTTGCTTCAAATGCAATCCAAAGAAGGAAATGTCGTTAGTCAAGTTTGATACCTTCTGGACACCATTTTTATGAAAGATACCTCTTTTTCCACTTTTGGCTACATTATGCCAATCTCTCATTCTTTCTTTCTCCCCCCATTCCATTTTCAAGGTTTACGTACACACCCCTCCCCTTCAATCTCAGTTTGTTCTGATGGATATATCAGAAAAGTACTGTATTGGTGGCTAAGAGGCTGTTCAAGTGTCTCATTCAAAGCAGTGCCTCAGAGAGGGATAAAATGTTCTGTTACATAAACCATAATATTTTGTGTATGGATAATGGAAAAAACACAACATTAAAAATCTATATCCCCTTTGTCTTGCCACAGCAGACAGATCTAAAGACCTATCTCATTCTTTTATTTGCTTCCTTAGAGAGTCAAACTTGAACAGCTTCCCACATAGCCATAAGAGAAGAAAGAAATGGATTGGAGAAAAGGGAGTATTTGGGGATTTTTTTTCAAGACAAATTACCCTTTTGATCATATTTTTAAATGTTAAGTAATAGAACTGCCACATTTGGATATGATGCCACATAGAAGCTGCTCAAGCAAACCTTTATTTCTTACTAGAACATAAACATTTGGCACTAATTTCAGATTAAATAGCTGAGTCATGAAAGAATTAGAATTAGTGCTCAGTTGTTGTGCTGATAAGTAACTGGTAAGAGAATAATAGGCACTTAAAATAGCATGAAGGGAAACCCAACACTTATTTTAAAAAATGTTTTTGCTAATCAATTCTGTATCGTTATTCATACTATTAGAAAATTTTACATAAATGAAGGCATTTTTAAAACTTCAAAAGACAGCTTTTGAATACTCCTCTGTTACAATGAATCTCATATGGAAGCAGCAATTTTGTCCTACAATGGCTTTAGATATTGGAATGATTTCAAAGTTGTTTTTTCTAAAAAAAGACCTTTTTAGGCATAATTCAAGAAGAACTTTTGAGGTTTTAAATTTCAATGGGACTGTTCTCAAGGACTAATGTCTGCAGTATTGGGGTGACGGTTTATTAGTCCCTGATGTAGGGCTGTGAAAAAAGTCTTTTGGCTGCTATACTTCTTCCTGCTAGTAAAATTCCACAGCAGAAGATAACAGGCATCTTTTTTATCATTATTAACATTTTTAGCCATTTGTGTTGCCCATGTTTCTGTGTTGCACCACAGTCTTGAATTATGATACAGTATGTAGTGAACACCTCTTATAATATATATTATTGGACTCCTTGCTGTAGTGTTAATAAGTATTTAAATTCTCAAATTAATTAAAATAAATTAATTAAATTAATTTTTAAAGTACTCATTCAGGATATCTATGAAAAAGAAGGAAGTAACAGCTTTAGCTTTTTAAAATATTTTTCTTCGTTTAATTTTTTCAGGTAGCATGCTATTTTTCAGGTATAATTTCAGCTAGATTTTTTTAATGAAGAATCTTCTAGGAGCGTTTGATCCAGTCTGTTTGTCAGTATTCAGTACTGCCAGTGGAACAAGAGGTTCATTTCAACTGGCTTGATCTTTTTGTTAGGAGAGTTCATCACCCTGAGTTTGTAGGGATTGAGCTGTGGTTATAATGGTTTTCTTTTTCAGCAGATTAGGACAGATTGAGATAGATCCCCGTTAAAGGGCTTTAAGCTCGGTTTTCTCTGCTAGAAGAACAATAAAAATGGGAAGATGATGCTAAAGGACTGGTGTTTCATTTGGAATATTTTTGGTTTAAAAATGAACAAAAAAATGTGTTTTCCAGTTGTGGCAAAGCCTGCCTCGTGCAGGAGCTCAGCGACAGAGTTACAGGTCTGATTTGTACACATTGATCCAGAGAAAGATTTGAATCCGACTATTAAAACTAATGCCAGCTGTCTGCAGCACCCCTGGGACATATATGCCAGATGGAGTTTGCCAGAGCAGTATAACCATGTCCCTTCCTTGCCAATATGTTCCTTTACACCAGTGGGACTTGGGGAAAGCATTTGAGCTAACTATGACACAGGGGAACTCCTTGGCTGGGGCTTTCCACTTTCTTTGTCCAGAAGACGCAATGGAAAAACAAGAGAGGAAAAAAAACACCAAACAATGACTCTATCTTATCAGTTATTATAGCTTTTGAATATGTTTCCTCTGTGTTGTTTGTTTTGCCAAACCACAGCCTGTTATTTGATTGCTGCTTAAATCCTCTATGAGTGATTTTTCTGAGGATGGTTTTCTGAATTCCAAAATAGTTGCACTTGAATTGAACTTGATTTCCAATTCATCAGGCAGTGGGTTGTATAAATTCATTGCTAAATATGACCATTCTCTACTCATTTCCACTTGCATGAACTGTATTCACTCCCTTTTAAAGGTAGTGGAGCTCTCCTGCAGGCTGAAGAGCCAGGGACATCCAAGTCTCTTTAATCTCTTAAACAGTGATGGGCTAGGACCATACTGGTGGTCATTTCATCTTATTTAATAGAGTCAACTGTTAACACAGCCAGACCTAAATCAGTGGTTAAAATGCTTCAGACAAGCTCTTTTCTACTCTGTCCTTCTGGGACCTTGGCTTCCCCTATTTCTAGAAGGGTTTTTCTGAGTTTGTAGCTATTTAAAAAGCACAGATGTTGTTTCTTCTCTTCCCTGTCACTGGTGCATGGAAAGTGGAAATCTAACAGTGAGTTATTATGCTAAAAAATTCTGCTGTCTGCTTCTCAGGTGCACATCACAAAAAGACTAATTTTATGTGGATTTTCCTGTTTGTTATCAGAGGCAAAATAAGACTGTGATATTCAGGCATATAAGTGCTTGTTTTTTTTTATTTTCTTTTCTCTTCTTTTCTTTTCTTCATTGTGTACAGGAAGAAAGAAAGGTAGTTGCAATACTTTACAGCTATCACAAAAAATATGTTATGGTGCCCTGATTGGAAGCCAATACTTTAAAGAAGTCAATAAATTTGCTTTTGAATAGGGAATTTATGTGGCTGGGGAATTAACTGTACCACAGGTGACATGATACTTTGTACTACAATACAGAGCATCATGTCACCTGTGGCACAGTTAACATTACTAGCCATTTTCACATCACTTAGGATATTCATGGTGCACAGTCAAAACTGTGTTTTTACGTTTCCCTTGAATTTACTGTGTGGTTGTTTTCTCACCTACTTGTAAAACATTACATAGTTACAATACACATCTTCTGTGTTCTACATGTTGTTTTCCATTTTCTGGGGCTCTCCAGAAACTATCCCAGAAAATCAGGAGCTGTTTATAACACACCTGTGCCTGTGTGCAGAAAGCTATAAAAACAGGTCTTCTAACAGGTATGTTTTTGCAGGAGGTTAGAACAGCAGATAGCAATGAATTTCCAGCGAGTCTGTCCAACACAAGAGCTGTTGCCTCGTGAGCCTGCCTTCACCCTGTGTTACTGTCAGCAGAGTTGGAAACCATGAAGAACAGGGGACTCTGTGAAGACATGCCCCCACTGCTCCATTTATGGTGAAAACAAAACTGGGAGCTACTGGCTCAGAGCAGTACACAGGCAGATCTTCAAAGATTCCGAGGGATCTGCAATTTGACCTCTGCACCCAGTGACCTCCAAGTAGTAAGGAATGGTCATAGGTGACATATTTGTGTGTTTACCTGCTCCTGAGCATTTTCCTGTTGGTATGAAAGGCTCTGCTGAAGTTCTACTCTCTCAACACAAGCCCAGCTGCTGTTTCAAGGCTACAGGCTGCCTAACACACTCACTGCCTGCTGCAGGCTCCTTTTAGCTGATTAGTCATTACTGCAAGCGCTGTTCAGTTGCATAGCTAGTGTCTCTCACCCCAGCACAATGAACATTCCTTCCCCCTTGTAAAGGAAAATGAATAATCCCAGTGTCAAATACTACAGTCTTATTGTGGTGAGCAAATTTTCTGACTGTTGTTTTTTTTCCTTCCCTGCCCTCCTAGTCCCTGAATGGTAAGCTACTGGTGAGCGATCTGGACTGTCTGGCTCTCTCCAGGCTATTTCCTTTTGCTTCACTTTTCATTTTGAAAAATATGCAAACTTCCATCTGTTTCTTGAATACAATCCTTCTGAGATCTATGTATGCATGAGCTTTTTGTGCTGAAGAGGCAGGTTTCCTAGGACTGTATCATTTTACGTGAATGCATTTTGACATTGGCTTTCTGCTTTCACATACCCCTCCTACCCGCATATTGTGTTTTAGGTGCCACTCAGAGTAATCATTAAACTTCTATAGTGCTTGCAATGCAATTGGGCACCAATGTTAAGTACAAGCAATGGCAAAGCTGGTCAACAGTAAAATCTCAGGTTTCTGTTTTTAGCCAGGGTGTATGTGCTTCTGCTCTACAGCAGATGTTTCTGCCTTTGAGGCAATTTCAATGCTGAGCTATTTTAAAGACAGATTATTCTACATGAACAAGTAAATTCATAATTAATTCTGCTTTCAACTTTTAAAGATTTTTTTTTGCCACTGAGAGAAAAAATATGAAACTGCCTGAAATGAAAGCTCTGAGAGTTTATATAATTCTTGTTCCATCAGATGGTGTTCCAGTGACAAAGGGTAATTTGTTCTGACCAGGGATGGCTTTGATTCATACCTAACACTGAGAGGTAGGATATGAGTCAGATAACTAAAGGCTGTCATTATATAACTGAAGAGATGCATGTAAACCAGAGCCCATTAGAGCACATTGCCTCAGAATTCATACCTCTCTCTAAGACAGGTGATGTTGAAAGCACTTTTTTTTGCCTCTGATCTTGCCATATAAACTGTATTTATTAATTAAATTGGGGAAAAAATAATTTAGTTTAGAGACCCCAACTATGCAACTTCTCCTCAGGACTGTCTGCCAATTTTACTGTAGTTTCTGAGTACGTTCTTTAGGGTAAGAGAGGTCATTTTGCTGAGCAAAAAATAAATAATGTTAGCATTGTTTATTTATAGTGTTTATTTCTAATGTTTATTTATTTATAATGGTTTTATTTATAATGTTTGTTTATGTTTGTTTATTTGTTTATTTATTTATACACTATTGTGTGCACTGGTATGTTTTCTGGAGGAATGTCTTTATGTCTTCTTGTGATGTAAATGCAAGGTGCTGTGGTGATTTGTGATGGTATTTCCTTGTTCTTGCCTCCTGGAAGGAATTTGGGGGAAATTGGAATTGCAAAAGATGTTTTCAGTGGTGCATCCTTGCTGCAAAATGAGAGAGGTGTTGTTCCAAATAAAACTCTCTAGTTTTTAGTCAGTCCTATTTAGTCACCCAGATAACAAAGGCTTAAACATCAGTAAAACTGGATATTACAGTGGGTATTATTTTAGGTTCCAGACAGGCAAAAATGGATGGAAAAAGCCACAAAGGAAAATGCAGACTGAGCTGCTCTTTCAGCAAGAACTACTGAGATTCGTCAGTGCCAGGTGAGCTGAGATGTCTCTATGGCTCTGTTCAGGGCTGTATAGCAGGAGTGGTACAGCTGCCCTGGAATGGCACAGGGAGATGTGGGGCCAGGTGCCCTCTGCATCTTGCCTTAGTGACTCAATCACATTTCTGTCCCAGAGGATGTGACCCATAGGTCTTAGCTCATGTATCTGAGTGGAGCAGAAGAACACTACACAAATATTCCTTTGATGTGAGGTACTCTGTTCACATTCTTACAACTCTTGCAGCTTTGATTTTACTTTTTTCTTTACCTCTTCATTGGCTGTGGTTTTTGTGAATGTTTTTATGTGTGTGTGTGTGTTTTCAAAATGATGTTATATTTGCTTTCCTTTCAAGGGTTGTTGTTCAGAGTGTAGTGTTTTGGAAAGAAATTATTATAATGTAAAAGTTATCAGAACACATTTAATTTGAAGAATGTGATCTTGTAGATACAACTCTGAATGGGGCAAAGTAAGTTTTGGGTCTAGGAATAGCTTCTTTTTTCATCACATTGATGGAAGCCTCTGGTGCTGTACAGTGTTAGCAATCAACCCTCAAAGAAGAAAGGAAAAGTCATTAATTCTGACAGCAGAAGCAGTGGCTCTGAATGGCCTTATGGATTTCAATTTCTTTTTTCTCATTCCAATGTGTATATTTATAGAGCATATTCTTGAGAATTTCTGGTTTGAAGTTCATGTGCAACTTTAGACAATACAGCAATATCTTCCAAACATCTCTCTCTTGCTAAAAGTTTCTTTGGTTAACATAATATTTTAATTTCTTATAGTCTTCCAAAATTTCCATCTTCCCATAAGGGAGGCAAAGTGTGGGGTTTTTGGGCTTTTTGGTTCCAGTCGTCTTTTATGTAGGTACAGGTTCTTTTTCAAATAGATGTATCTTTTATAGATATATCTATATTTCAATAGATATATTTTATATAGATATATCTTCCATAAATACTAAGGCAATGTTGGTCCTAACAGTCAAAAAATTATATCAAATAATTAAGGCACAGCATTGGAATTTTGGTTCTGCTGTTTCCCTCCTGAGTGCCATTCATCTTGTAGAATAGAAATTAGCATGTGAGGGAAAGATGGGGGATGATGGAATAAAGAAGCAGGATTGGTTTTGGAGAACAAAAACTAAAGCAGGCAGTGACAATCAACCATATTTTATTAAATATACATGGAAGAGTACAACTTGCAAATACTGTGTTCACATAACCCCAAGTCAATGACTGGCTCAGTGTCAAAGGCTCTGTTTTTCATTTAAAAAACTGGTATTTCAGGCACAGGCAAATTCCTGGAGGCACCCATTCATGCAAATTAAATTTGTAGATCAAAATGAATGGATTTTAGTCCTTAACAGGAGAGAAAGATGAAAAAAATATGTGGAAATAGCAGGTTCCTTCACTTTCCCTCCTCTTTTAAGAAGCAGCTTTTGTTTTCAGTTGACTTTATTAATTTGGTGTTGAACTAAGTATACTGTCAATTTTTTTGTCCAGATTGCTCAAAACGGTATTTGGCCAAGCTGACAGCAATTACAAAAGCCTTTATTTGAGCCCAAATTATCTTTTCATAGCTGCTCAAGTGTTTCAGAGAATATGAAACAAAACTGAATAGGTTGCATTTTTACAACTATAAATGAACCTTCTTTCTATGTATAGAAACTGTCAAAAATGGTAAAACAGTATAAAAAATCTCTTGCTTATTTAATATTTCTTAACATTGCCAGATACCATCAGTTTTTGACAATCATTCATGTTATGTCAGTTTTAATACTGTTGAACATGGTACGTATTTCCCTTGGCTTTAACTGACATTTACTATTTATGTGAAGTGAGTTTTCTTTAATATAAACGAAAGCTACTTTTTCTTTATATACTTTGTAGCTTTTTTCCCAGGCACACGCTATATTGTAACATTGATTAATTTTATTTCTGGACTTGTTCACTAATTACTTTTGAACAACTTGAAAAAATTAATATGTCACTGAGTTGTGTTTTAGCTAAGTAAAATCTAAATTAGCTTGTGCAAAAGACAGACCAAGTCTCAATTCCAGAAAGCCCTTATTTTTTCAAGCCTTAAATTCTGCTTGCCTCCTATTCACTCCTGTTCTTTTCTCTCCTTTACACCAGATATCAACTCAAGTTTAGCAAAACATATAAGCATGTGCTTAATCTTTGCTGTTCAAAAATCACAATGTAAAAAATAAGTCAAAACAAGCCAACAACATTTGCACTTGTTTTTATTTGCCTTCTGGTTTTACTTCATCTGATAGTATTTTCAAAATTTAGCACAAGCTATTGAGGCCAGAAATATGTCTAACAATTATAATTCAACAATTAAATAAAAAATAACTCCTAGAAGCTAGTTATTTAAGAAAAGTATATTAGGACACTCACAAAAAGTTATGAGCACTCTCAACCTTGAGTTGTCTCGAACAAACTACTTAATACTCAATTATAGATTACATCTAATAGAAAAATGAGTAAGCAAATGTTTTAAAAGACTACTTCTGCCAGGCTAGTTTTTTTCCCTAGGCTTCTCTTAGGCTGAATATGAATCAGCTCTGCTGCAGAAACTACATAACTATGTCTGTGTGTTCCTAATTTGCTCTGCTGTGTCTCACTTACTGTCTGTCTGGTTTGGAAGGCTGGTGGGTCAGGCCTCTCTCAGAATGCCTTAACAGAAGACTTTTGTGTTTTGTGTACTTAAACTGAAACTTTTTTGCATTTCAGATTTCTTTCTTATTCTTTTAAAGATGTAACATTTTTCATTACAATCTGTACTCTCTACCATGGTGGGTATCTTTACAGTAGTGACTGCTTTGAATTGGCTCCATTTTCATTAGACAATGGATAACAATTCACTATTCTGAAGAGTCTCACTAACAGTTAATATTTTATAAATACTTGGCCATTATGTATTGCAGCATGCTATTTTAAAAAACAGCTCTTTTTCTATCATTCTTATGGCAGAAAAGGGAGAATAAAAGGTAATTGTGTGATGCTTCACAAATCTGCATTTAAAGTGATTAAAAATTGGGATGAAACTCTCATTGTGAATCTTCTTAGTGATGACAATTGATAATAAAAATACGCAAAGAAATTGAATTAAGTGTTCCACATTCTCTTGCACATCCTCTTTTTTTCAATTGTCTGAATAATAGCTTAGTTCTTATTTTTTTCTTTTTTTGTATTTATTTCTTTTTCATGTTCCAGTTATTTTTGAAATTACCAGGTATAGAATTACCTTTATATTGATCAAAGCAACTTGTAAGTCTTGAGTTACAGGTACCAAACTAGAGAGTTTGCTTGTCACAGTTCCCCTCCTTCTGTTTTTATGGTCTATTAATGTTACCACATACTTGAAAGTGCTTGTGAGGCTGAGACTTAGTTTTGAACAGAAGCTGTGGGACATATTGGAAAGATTAAGCATGAACAATTAAGTTATACTACCAGCATAAGCTGTAGTCCAGTTGCTACTGTGCATTGCTCACAGTCTTCAGGACTCTGCACATAAGCTAAGTATTTAAAAGTCCAGTGTGTGGAAAGGGCTTCTGTCAGCTGCCTCCATCTTAGCACTGCCTGAGGGTGGGATTTGTTTGACCTAACTCCAGCTGTCAGAAAATTAGGTGTTTAAAAGATATCAGTCACCTATTCAGGCACAGAGGAGACAGATTTAGATGCACAGAGATTTATCAGCAGGCTCCATAGCTGGTGGCATATATGGGCAGTCAAAATATCTTTTTGGCAAAGATGAAAACAGGAGAGAGAGGAGAGGGAAAATGAAAAGTTTCCCTGTGGCCATCAAGGGGGGCAGAAGTGACAAGGTCCACAGCTGAGCACCCTCAGGTCCTGCTTCCATCAGCATCAGGTGTGTTACCAGTAGTAGTAGTCATTCCCACAAGAACAAGAACAAGAACAAGAAAATACTGTCATAAGAAAATGCAAAAAACCACTTCTGTTGTGACTTCAATGAGAGAATTGAGCTGCAAGTGAAAGACAGGCTGTAGAACTGTGAGTAGAAAGCCCATTGTGATAGAAAACACAAAGACATTGTACAACACTACCTTGGGAATGGATGGATCACCCCATAGAAATGTGTGTCTCCACTGGCTGCAGAGGGATTCCCATTGAAGTTGTTTAACATTTTGTTAATATGAGTTGAATCCTCCATATACACACATCTGACAGCATGATACTTTTAGTGTGAAGTTCTTTATTTACCTTCAGGAATCCTCATAAGCCATGCTCTTGGTAATACTATATTTTTCTTGGTTATACTTAAATCTATCTTTAGCTTAGCAGCTTTTAGTAGAATACTTTTATTTATATCAAAATGACATATTCTCTAAGGAACTGACACTCTTCTAAAATGATCTGAGAAAATGGTCTTGTTCACACTCAGCAGTTGCAGCACTTCAACTGTGCTAGGAAGCCAAAAAAGTCCAGTATGCAATAATTGAAAATTATGCCTAAATATTTCAGCAGCTCATGTTGTTATGTCATCAGTTATATCTAGCTTATTCAGGCTTGTTCCCATAGGGTTTAATGAACTGCATAGAGTGATAGTACTTGAGACCCATTAGCAGCTGGAGATGTAAAAAAATTTCAGTAGAAGGAATCCTTCCATCACAGAAATAGTTACACAGGCACAATATGTCATGTAGAGCAAGGCTAAGAAACCATTGTACAATGATTTACTGACTACAGCACTGGTTTTTTATTCTCTTTTCTGCTTTCTACCACCTGCTGTACCCAGTTTTTAAGTTATATTCTTCTTTTGACGGAGCATCATTCATGCAGATCACTGTCCTGTTAAGGTTATTATGATATATTTCCTTTATGTGACTTCCTCTGTGAAGATCAGGCCCTTCACCCAAGTCTACAAGGTTGAAGAACTGCCTGCTGTTCTGGCTATGATCTCTAGTTCAGGAGTGAAAGGACTTGTAGGAGTAAAGCTAGTCCCCAGGCTCTTTAACACAAAGTACCTCGAGTACAGTGAACTGGTTTACCTGATCCTGGCTCTTGTACTGTTCATCTGTGCTTCATTCAAAGTGGCCACTCTCACCTTTTGATGGGTGCATTAATCTGTAGTTTGTGCCACCCGTCACAAACCTACAAACACACAGAACGCAGTTGCACTCCGGAATTAAACTCTGACACTCAGATTGACATAATCAGTGGTCCAAATATCAATTGTGGCAGCTTCTCTTCCCAAGGAGTATAGATGTTATTTCTATCAACAGTGAGAGGTGTTTGATAACCAGCAGTGAGCTTGGCTGGTCTGTCTGAAATGTGTAGATAGCACCTTCATCAGTCAAATAGTAGCATCTTTTAAAACCTTTTTGTTAAATTGTTATCAGTTCTGCAGGTATATGCATCTAACAGAGTAATAATTTCTGACAGCTTAACTAAGTTTGAAAGCATCAAGCACTGGCACTCAGATAATGACACTGGCAGGAATGTTTTTACTGCATTAGATGCCAATTAAATTACTGATTTCATAATTATAAATCAGCATGTTACAGTGGATAATTAATGTTGTCACACTCAAGCTGAGATACTTTATATAAGCATAACCCTTTCCTCTGTTGATTTGCTTATTCAGGAAACAGAAAATATTGCATATAATTTTTTAATATTTGAATACATATCTTTTAGGATTCCTGCTCCCGTCTGCAGCCATAGCAGCATTCTGTGATATACAGTGGTCCAATTTAATGAGTGTAGACAGTTTTCAGAATGGACACAATGACCCCCAGGAAGAGAATTTCACATCAAATTAAGACTAGTTTGGTGGGCAAAAGAAGAAATATGAAGCACTTAAAAATAATTGCCAGGTATAGCATTTTACCAGTAAGAAAACCTGTTAAAAAAGAAGTTGTTCGGAAACTCACAGTAACAAGGATTTGGTGGAGAAAGTTTGTTTGCTAGTGTGGACTTGCTCTAAATTAGGTCGTGGAGAGGTAGTACTAGAATACGATCTTCAGTTCTATAACAAAACAATACCCCCAGTCTCTTAGGCTCTTTAAATTTAGTTGTGGTCAAAGTGATTAATTTTAAATTGATAAGTCACAATAATAAATGTATAGAGAACCTGACCAAAAAACACAGAGCAAACTATAGAGTAAAACACTTTTGTCCATCTTTGAGGGGAAAATAGGATCTAATTTTTTCTTTTTCTCAAAAATAAGAAGAAACAGTGACAGTTGACCATGTATCAGCACAATAATTCTACTTCTAACCATGGATGTGTTCTACTGATTTGTGCTTCGATCTTCAGGGAGTTTAAAATCACAGGTTCCTTCATCAGGAGAGCAAGGCAGACTACTGGAATATTTTTCAGCTCTCTCTTACAATTAAGCCACACTGAAGCCATGAATACAGAAGTGATGGGACCAGAAGTACAAATACAAGACATCTATTTCTACTTTAAAATGGAAGACACTGTTGCTATTTACCAGACATGGGGTTTCAGCTTCTGCTTGCAGAACTCTTTGTGCTTCTGTTGTATTGTAAAGGGACCACAGTTGCTTTCAGCATGGTCACAAAAAAGGGTAACCCTGACATGGACCTATCCTTAGATGCACATTCTGATTTGTAAGGAGATCAGGCATACATGGGAGACAAATACAGTCAGAAGATGCTTTATGATTGTCTTCACCATCGACAGCTTCTAATGCCATCACTCTGCAGCATACCTATCAATGTACTTTCCTTTCCCAGCTCTTTGATGCCTTTAGTTTTCTTTCACCAAATTGCAAAATTCTGGTCATAGAGTAGAAATGCTTTCCTGACTGCTCCATAGGATCTTGTACCCTGCAAGCATTAGGTTTGATCGTGGAGCCAAGAGACTGCCCAGTGTACATGGCAGTGGAGAGTGGCACCTGCTGACCCAAACATTCATATTTACACTGAAAAGAATCAAAGGAAATACTTTATGCTGTTATAGATCTAAAAATACATTATTTTCTCAGTTTATGGCTTTCTGATAAAATTATGTGAATTTAAAGAAGTAAAAAGTGAAAACTAGTCTATTTTAATCTAATTGTTCAACAGTAAAGTAGAGAAAATGTTATATTGTTGTAAAATGTCTTTATCTTACAGTAGAAAGATAATTGTGATGCTTTTATGAATAGACAGGAATGACACAATGACTGATTAATCCCAGTTTTCTACATACATAGACATTCTCTACTTTTGACATCAATACAGTTTTCAAACATTTACTTGAAAGAATTAGTCCTGGGTTGGGTTTTTTATGCCATTAGTGCTTTTTCAGTCCACAACTTTTATAATTGAAAACTAAATCTAGTTTTGATTATTGAGACAAAAGCAATGCTCTCTTTATAAATATGCATATACACCCGAAGTTAATCAGTTCACTGTTCTGGAATTAGCTGACTTGTTTGCCTTGGTGTGTCGCCAATTAGCAGGAACCCAGGGATACTGTCAGTTGACAGCTGGAAAGAGATCCCAAGTTCTGCAGCATACGGTTTACTATGTTGTACAAAACCCTGAGCTCATGGTATTAATGCTTTAATGTTGCTTATTAGAACCTTCGTCAGCAATCTGTCTGCTACTTTCTAATTAGCAAAATCTACCTCTAGAACCCTGCAAGGAGCTGATTTCCTCAACATAATGCTCTTCTCATGCTTGAAAAAGCAGCTTTTTGCTTGGTATTGCTAAAAGGAGCTGGTGAATAGAAAAACGAAACAAGAAAAATCACAACAGATAAACAGAATGGGGGAAGAAGAGAGAAGGCAGTTCTTTGTCCAGGAAATTGTATAATTCAGAATTATTTCCAAATTGAACACCTTTAGAAGATAATTAGATGTTTGTTCATGGGACTCTAGCTTTAAAATAAAAGTACACACTTTAAGAACTAAATGTTTATTATAATTTAATGGGGTCCAACAAATAGTTTTTCAATAAATGATTGTGAATGATTGACTTTTTTCTAGCATAGAATACACATGCATAAATATAGTCTACTGACATAACAGATACAATGTAGAAAAACACTTTGCTTCTTTTAAGATTTAGAATAAATCGTAGTTGTTTTCTGTTTATTCTTGAAAAGCTGGATAAATAAAACACAATCATCCAACACAATAGGATCAGAAAGTTAAGTCCCACAGTAGTGAGCAACGCTGAAGTTATTTATTTTACATCTTTAACTTAATTCTTCTCTAGAAAAGAATATATTCGAGACACTATATGCTATATATCCTTATATATATTTAGAGAGAGATAATGCAATTCTCCTTACATATCACATATGATCTGTAAGAGCAGTGCTGATGTTGCATACTCCTGAAGTCCCTGCCACAACTTGGGAATGAGCAGCCAGTCAGAATCTATGGCACAGGATGTGGCTGGAGTCATAAGAGCTCTATGAAAATTACACACAAACAAGTCAAGATTAGTATTGATCTATTTTTGCATTATTTACAGTTACCCTTGAGTCCATATGCATGGTTTTGATGGAGTTTAGCTGCATTAAGATTCAAGCTAAATATCACATTAGAAGCTCCCCCAGGGAGAAAAGCATTCTGAGTAGAATATAATGGAAAACACGTATCTGCAGAGTGCTAAAGATGACTACATAACCTCCTGTGCTGGCTGCTACAGAGATTAACACATGACTGTGCAAAGTAATACATATTTGTTGATAAGGTAGAAGTAATATATGTAGCTAAGGGACTAAAATGAAAATTGCCACATTTCCTCCTTTCTTTGGAGAAGTTTCATCAGTGAATGAAAACATCAGGAGAATGATAATAGAAATGGATAAAAGTTCTTTCCACAGAGAAATTTGAAAACAAAACTTTGACAGGAGTGAAATGACCTTGCCTGTTTAATAAGCTTAAATAGGCTCCTGCTGGCAGTGCTCCCATCTGTTGAAGGACAGATAACAATCCTGCTGTTTATGTCAGGGCTTCCAATCACTGTCACAGAGCTTGTTCTGTGCTGTCTATGAGAGCAGTGGCAGGGAAAAGCACAGAGTAGAAAACAGTGTTATTTATGAAGAAGGAGATTTCACTGTGAGTTAGAGCATTTGAAATATATGTATCCCTCATCTGAGTTCTGGCAGGCTGAGCAGACCTACAAGTGGAACTGCTGAGTCAGTATTATCTCTGCTAAAGCTACAAAAAGACAGCTCTGCAGTGTTGGGGAAAATGTATCTGCCCTGTCCACGTGAGGAGGTACCAGCCAGTGATCCACAGAGAAAGTAGGGTTATGTGTAGCACCAGTTTAAGGTGTTAACATTGGTGTCAGTTTTGATGGGGCAACAGGAGATGTGGGGCTGGTACCAGAGTGTACCACTTTTTTCCTAATTTGGTCTGTTTTCTTGTATGTCAGCTGAAAGGATAGCAGTCAACTGAACATCCATAATAATTTTTTCCCTTACCTGGGATAATTTTCTTTCTCAAGGCTTTAGAGGGCAATATCTGTTGCAGTATCTCTAAGAGCAGCTCCAGTTTCCTGGTGAGTTTAATACCTTGAATAATAAATACAGGAAAATGGCAAGTTCCCTACTGCATAAGTGCACAGGACTTGCTAGCATAGGATTCATTAATATTTTTTAAATTCTTCATCAGAAACCATAGCAATAGGACAAGGAATAAAGAATTCACACGGAAAGAGGGAAAATTTAGGTTGGTATGAAGAAGTTTGAGGTCGGTGAGGCACTGGAACCGGCTATCCAGATAAGTTGTGGATGCCCCATCCCTGGCAGCATTCAAGGTCAGGTTGGATGGGGCATTTTAGCAACCTGGTCAAGTAGGATATGTCCCTGTCAATGGCAGGAGGCTTGGAACTAGAGGATTTTTGAAGTCCCTCCCAAGCTAAACCGTTCTATGATTTTTTAATCATGATTTTTGTTGAACAGATGCACATAGTAGAAGAAGGTGAAATTGATAGCTGTCATGGTTTAGGAATAGTATTCTCTAATTTAGTGTTTCTGCTAAAACCACACTTCTGCTTGCTCTTCCCTGACCCGCCAGCTGGAGGCACAAGAGGCAAACATCAAGAGTTGAGATGTCCTAGAAAGTTATCAGTAGGAGTTTACAGGAGTCAAAACATCACCACTGGTGAAAAAATAACCTCTCCATTGTTGCTTGGCCTGTTCTAATGTTGTTTTTTAAAGATTTCCTGCAAGACTTCACATGAAATCAAAGCCCAAAGGAAGTAGTCTTTGTCTTTTAGGTTCATAGAGTGGTTTTGTTCCAAGCCAAAAGAAATTATTAAAAAAACACCTTCTTAAACAGAAGTTATTGTGTCGATTTCTGAGAAGAGCTATGTTACTGAGATACACTGATGGAGGAAAGAAGAACTCCACTGAACGTAAAGACTCAAGAAAAACAGTGTTTTATTCTAAATAAGCTTCTCTTGTACAAAAAAAAACCCCAAAAAAACAAAAAAAACCCCAAAAACTCTTCTGTCCACGTTAAAAATTGCCTAAATCCTCATAGAGTTTTGTTGCATTTTGTGAGATTTCAGTGTTCTCTGACCTGCAAATCTTCAGCACTTCACCTTCAAAGAAATTGGATATCATTTCATCCAGGACTTGGGTTACAAGAGTTCTGGGAAAAAAGTGTGCCTGGTGCCTATATTCCTGGAGGGTGGTAGAGGAAGGAAAGGAGAACCACAATAGGAAAGATGGTTGAAAAATATGGGTCTACCCTTCTCTTTGGACAAATTCTGATTTCAGGTGCCTAAGAGCACACTGAAGGACAGTGAAGGAGAAAAAAACCTGTAGAATTTGTATGTGATGGTGATCCCTTTGACTTGAGATGATGCATTCACTCCCAGCAATTTGGAGGACATGAAGCGGAACAGGACTTTTGTGCCTAAACAAATAGGTTCTGCTGAGAAAGCCTGAGAGCATGGCCAGAGTAATGCTGCTCCTTCAGCTCCAATGTTTCCACATTGTGTTGCCCAACACATACAGCTCCAAAATTCTCTTCAGCCAGAAAATAAAGCAAAGGAGATTTCTGTACCATCTGCTTAAACCAGTCCCTTTCTGCAGACTTCCTGAAGGTTTCCCTTACTGGAAGTCACATCAGGATCTTGCTGGCTGCTCTTGAAGGGATATGACAACAGAATCAATTAAAAATCCTTAGAACATCACAGAATGATGATGAAAGACTAATAAAGTCCAACCATTATCAGCACTGCCTGTGTAAGCCAGGAGAGCTGAGAGTGCTTTCTGCTGACCCGACTGTTCTGCAAGGCAGCAAAGTCTGTCAGATTTCACAGAATGGCCCTCACCCACCTCCCAGAGCACATGTTCACCATCAGCATTCATTTCTGTATGTGTTCCCTGAATGTGATGTGAAACTTCAGTTGAGGTCCAGCCGTCCCCCATTGGGGGGGGGGCAGAGCAGTCACAATGCCGAGAAATCAGCAGGGTTATAGCTGAACATGGTGGGAAAATGTGTCTCAGATATAGGAGACTTATTCTTTAGACAGGAGAACCAAGAAAACTGCTTGTAAGAGCTGATACAATAGAGAGTTAACTTGAGTTCAAAATTATGCTATTGTGGCATAAAATCTGTGACAGAAATTATTGTAAAATCAATTTTAACACCCCAGCCTATGCAGATATTAGTTTCATTTTCAGTTTGGTTTTCTGATCTCAATGCATTTTCCTAGACTCTTTTTTGTTTGATCACACTTTGTTGATTTTTTCTCCCCTTCTTCCTCAGTGCTCACTCCCTTGTGGGTTCATTGTAGTTTATTTTTCATATGACTGAGCTTTGCACACATCTGTGCCCAGTGCAGGAGCTTCTTGGTATGGTTGTTGGCCAAAGACTATATTCTCACAGTTAAATCCTTGACTCTAAACATTTTTTCATCAGTGGGGAGTGCTAAAGATCTAAACTATCTTTTTCTCTGTTTAATCCTTGGAGCTTAGTATAAGAATTGTTTCAGATATTCTTAAAATGGATGTCACAGATTTCAGTGTTATTGGGAGAACTCACAGCTACTAGACAACAAAGAGTATTTTTTTGTACTAAAACTATTTTACAATTACACATGTGTACAGGAACAGTATAAATTTTTAGTAAATGGTATTTTTTTCTAGGAATAGGTCAGAGATGCAAAACAGCCAAAAAGTACACTTGTATCCCTTCAGAGCTAGCTTTCTATACTGTATTTATTGTTTTCTAAATATACAATAACACTTGCCAAGTATTGCATAAGAAGACATGAGGGATGCTAAGATGTGTCAAAATCATCTTTCACTGAGGTATTTTTTAAATTAATCTTTAAACTCTAAGCTTGGTAAGGCAGCTCAGTTCAAGCAGGTGCCTTATTTAGGAAATGGACTCCCTCGTGTTAGATGATTAACTGTCATCGTAGATTTTGAGGTTTTACACTTATCATATTCCAAGCTCCATAGAAATTCTTTGAAGAATTCATCTTAATATGTTTTCAGATTGCTTTGAAAACCTATAATGTTGTCTTCTGACTTTAAAAACCATTAGTTTATTGATTCTTTTCTATGAATTTTTGATAAAGTGGTCCAGAACAAGGAAAAGAAGTAGTTATTTGTCAACTAATCTCATGAAATTTGCATTGGCTGTTTAAATGCTTGCTTTGTAGACCTAACCAAGATCATTCAAAAACTCCCAGCAGATGCATGAATAAGAAATAGTTTTGTCTTATATAATATTTACTGCTGCAAAGCTTCTACTCTTTTTATGAGAAAATAGATCCCAGTTTATTCAAAGAAGAAAAATTCAATAATGGAAAAAATTTCATTGCTTAGTTTCATCATTCAGTTCTGTTCCTAATGTGATTGTCATATTAGAAAAACTGAACTTGCAAAGCTGAATGTTTCTAGCAGCTGGTCTTGAAACTGAGGTTTCCCTTGGGACAGTGGGGAAGAAATCCTTGGTGTCCTCCATACAGCTACAGATGCACCTGCTAAATCAGCTGTGTTCCCCTGCTCCAACAATTTCATGTCTGTGCAACCGTGCAGCTCTGTTTTGTGACACCCAGCCTCTTTGGAACCTTGTCTCCTTTTTAAAGTGTGTATAAATCAGTTTTGTGTTTGGTGCAGCCTGAGTGCTGGGCAAAGCAGAAGATTGTGTGTGGGTACAGAGCATACCATTTGTTTGATTTATCTGCACCAGTTGCATTTTCCTTCACCATGGGAAACTTGGTGTGCTGTATCCCTGCAGCCTACCTATCCCACAAAAAAGTGTCTGTTTTCTTCCTGTTGACAAAAGCTGAAATAGCTAGAATACTGTTTCCCTACTACTTATCCCCCTTATGGAGATCTAAAAGCATGTTCTGAAACACTACCACAAAAAAAAAAAATACAGTGGATGCTAATCTTTCAATCAATCAAAATGCTGGGGTGTTTTTAGTCTTGATATTTTCTCAAATATTCATAGCTACCTTAAAGAAAAAGTGAACAATTATATTTCTTTTGAGGGCATGTACAATAGGGCATTAGAATGTGAAAATTAATTTTCTGTGTTGTGTAATATTATTCTGATCAGGGGAAAAAAGATAAAAGAAGTTAAATGGTTTGGGGTTTAGTTTTGGGATTTTTTTGAACCTATGATTCACTAAAGAATGTCTTACAAAGTCTTGTATTACTTGTTACAGCAGTTTTTTATGATGATTCATGGCTGTGACAATTCAGCCTATTGATATCAAAACCACTTTGTGCAAGTGCTCTCTGCTCCTTTGTTCCACTGACAATATGCAAAACTCTTCTTATATCACTTGGGATGTTCCACTGTTTGAAATTTCCAACTTCAGTCAACTGTTTAATCAATATATTTTATGAAACAACCAAGTTTAAAGATTGTTTTCTGTTTTTCCAGGCATCACTAGCATACGGAATGACAGTGGTTTTGTAGGTTTAAGTTTAAAACAGTGGTTTTACCAGCTGTTGGGGAAAACAGCAATTACATTTCCTTTGTGTTTACATTCTGGATACGTTACAAAATTACTGTAATTATGCAGAATAGAATGTGATGATTATATGGATGGCTTTTTGCATTTCAAAACTATAAGGATATTATAATAACATTACATGTCTGAGTTGCTCTCATAGGAAAGTGAAGGGTACAAGTTTCCTTCTGGCCTTAAATCAAGCTGTTTGTGGTACATTTCAGGTCAACCTGTGCAGGTTGTAACCACTGCAGTAAGCCCTCCAGAACAGCTTTGGAATATGTCATCCCTGAATAAAAGGTATTTAATTTGCAAACAACTGAACTGAGGGTGAAACACTGAAATGAGGGTGAATCTGTTTATCTGACCTGGCAACCAACATCACATTCAAATGTCATTCCCAGCTAGATTTTGGTCACTGAAAAATTCAAACAAGGACCCTCTTTGTAATATTCATCAAGAAAGAAAAGCATGTGAGCAAAATGGTTATTGGTTAACAGTTAACAGTTTTTAACTGTTTTTAATGGTTAACAGTTTTTAACTGTTGCCTGGATAAGCAAATTATTTTTTCTTGCATAAATGACTTCTATATGTTACTTTCTTGCACAACAAGAGTTTTGTATCTGTGACACTGGTGAAAGAATATTTTTAATGAAAGCACTCGACGACCTGACCATGATGTGGGTTCCAGTACTATCGAGGTGCAAGAATAAAATGGTTTCTTTAAATAGTCATAGCCCTGACTCTCATCTTTGGTATATTCCCAGCTTCTAAACCAAACAAAGCGAGTACTTCTGACAAGTGGCAGGAAAGTACACTGGATGCCTGGGGCTTTGCTCTCTTCTGTGGGGAGAATAAGTGTCCTACTTAAAATTGCTGCGACCTAAGGTGCCTCACTGTGCATAACTTTTGAGATATAGATGGGGGATGGTATCAAATAAGTCGTCCAACAAGTGTTTTTGGTGGGGTGGGGCATTTTGGGGAAGGAAATGGAACCCAAAAGGAAATTTCAGAAATGTGTATCTTTAAAAGGGTTTGGGTTTTTTTTTAAGGAACTCTTGTTTGATACATTTTTTCTTCTCTCTTATCAGCTTAGCTTTCCCTGTAAACATAGAGTCCAAAACTTAACTGGGAAAAATACAGTAAAGCTTCTTTACTAATGTCAAGATAATCTTTTAAACATAAAACCCAGAGGATAACAGTATGAATGCTACCTCTAAAACTGGGTCGCTCATCACTCTTCTTAAGAAAAGTTATACTTCCGTTCTTAGACTTTATCAGAAAAAACATAGTACTTTGCTAGGACTAAAAAATGCTGCTAAAACAGCAGGATATATTTTAAATTATTTTTATTATTCCAATATCTCTTTTTTCTCAGAAGTTTTCTTGTTTAAAATTTTTTGAAGGATTATCCAACTAAACTCTTTTCTACTATTCTTTCCTCCTAAATGTTGTGCCTTTACTTGTATCTGGAGCCCTAAAGCTACCTAACTTGTTTCCAAGTTGCTGCCATGAGTTTTTTAGATAACTGAAAACTTTTCCAGAACACCTTCTGTGTTGCCCTTTCTTCATCTCTGTGACAGTGATTATCTCAATCTATACTAAGACTGAATTACAGCAGTGAATTTCTTATGCCCTCCTTGCACTTAGGGTGTGGTTGGCTCTGGGTGAAGATGCTGAATGAATTTAATACTAATTCAGCACTTCTGCTCCCCTGGAGAAATCTAAATAAAGTTTGAAAGTAGGGGGTGAAAAAAGCATTTCTTACATGAATGGATGCAGCTTTTTTTTTTTTTTGGTCAGACCCTCATTACTGGAAATCAGTGTATCATCATTGACTTCCATGGAGGTATGGCAAATGACATCAGCTCAGAGCCTATATGCAGTGATGATATTTGCATTTCTTGAAGTTTGCACAAGATCTATAAAGCTTTCATATGGAACAGATTTGTTGCACTGGGAGTTCTTGAGACTTTATCTTTGGAGTGTTTGGAATTTGCTGGTTTTCAGACTTTTGACAGTGCTATGAGGTATCATATTTCTTGTTTTGAGGGATTTCCTAATTAGCAATGCTGAGCAGGAATTGTTTGAAATGCAGTGTGAATTGCTGCATCTCTGTCCATATTGCACATTTTAAAACTAATCTGTTTCATCAGGAATGTGTCTGTAGAAATTAAATGACCACAGCTGCTACACCTGGGTTCTTGAACCTGAAAGTTTGTCTATGCAAGTTCTCATTTGAGAGATATAGTTCGTTTGCATATACATATTTGCAAATAGGATTCTTCTTTTGACTTTCAGCAAAGCTAGTTTGAAGAGTATAAAATTTTTTTCCCCAAACTGGTAAAATAAAATTTTGCATCTTTTTTTTCTGGTTGATATTTTTTAGTGGTGTGTTTGTTTGTTTGTTGGCTATGTATAATTTTAAGCTTATTTGATGACAAATAATCATTGTCCATATGAGTCACCACAGGACCTAGAACTGGTGGGCAAGCTCAGCTTCAGAAAAAGAGAAGTGGAGGTCATATGGATGCTGTGACAGCAATAAGCCCAAGGGCAAAGCCTTCTGTTCTGGAGAAATGAGGGTTAGGTCCTTTTAACCATCTGTCTCACAGGTCTCCAGAGAAGAGTATTCAGAAAGGAGTAAGCACTTACTGGACACAGATCTTCTCAGATATTGATTTAAGAATGATTCTTTCTTTGTAGTCATGAAAGTAGTCCTCTAAATGGAATAAACTTGATAGATTAAACCCCTTCCTCAGACATGCATCAGTCCATACCTGTATTGAAATCATACCTGTTTTGGGCAGGGTAGAGAAAACTTGGCTGAAAATATGTCTGTATGTTTAATTCAACTCTGCCTGGTGCCTTTTTCATTGCCTTGATGCTGATCCCTGAAGAAAACCAGAGGTAGAAGTGGAAGATTTACAAACATCAGAAGTCACTTCAGCCTGAGTGCAAGCAGGTGTAAGGTGCTGAGCTGACATCAGCATTTTGGTAGATCCACACAATTATTTCCATTTTCTGGCACACAACAGCCTCTGACATCCATTTCAGTCTCTGCTGCTGTATGCTGAGAGCACCTTAGATTTCAGAGAACGGCCATTGCTGACCTTTTTTGGGTTACATGCTGTGCCAGATTCAATCTGCCACTTAACCATAGCTGCTATGCAAAATTAAGTTTATGGGGAATTGTAAGACATCAAGAGAGCTCCCTCTCCATGAACACCTGCTTTGAAAAGGTGGTGTTTTGCTGATGAGTATTTTGTTTTGTGGTTTTTTCAGTGTTGCCAGTGTTCTTTAGGCACAATGATATTTTGTTGCAGTTTTGTAAAGTCCAGAGCCGAGGGAGTGCATAAGAACCCCAGTTTTCATTGAGGAATGAATTAAAATAAACTTCAAGTTATAGGAAAAGTAAAACTTAGAATGCATGCCCTAATTGCACAGAGAGGGTCATCATAAAAGAAAGGAAAATAATAGCTCTGTTACCAGAGGAGGGGGGAAATCCTCTATTTATATTTTAATTCAAAACAAATTTTTCAGCTGCAAAAGATTGCTGTGCCACAGCACTGTGAGAACTCCCAAGAAAATTTTTATTCTGCACATCTTTAAAGCTCATGGGGTGAGTAATACACACCTGGAGCTAAATCAATGCTCTTCATGTCCAGCTTGTTATGTCAGGATGAAGAGCTAACAGAGCCTCTGCTTAACTTTTTGAACCTCATTTGCAAGCTCTTTATGCAAAGTATTCGTATTAATGTTAGTGGGAGTCCTGAAGAGAAGGGACTAGGAGGTTTAAGCCTTTAAGGCTTCTTGGCTGCATAATGTAACTCATAGTTTCATAGATTAATTAGGAGATGCTAGGGCTGCAAACTAGTGCTGAAAGAGAAGGTGCATTCCCCAAGATTTGTGGCTAAACAAATTTTCTGTGCATCCACAGAAGCTCTGTCACTCTTCCCCATAGCCTTACCATTAGCATTATCACCAGTAGCATTATTTCGGTATGTTTACATATTGAGCAGTTTCTACTCATTTGAGGGTCTTGTGTTATTCTTACCACTCTGGTGCCTGAGCACCCTGAGGATGTACACTTAATTTCCAAAACTGATATGCATGAGAAGTAAAGTGGTTATTCACTAATGCTAATTGGCTTCTAAAAAGCCAATAAATTTTCCAGATAGCACTGATCTTGATATGTTAAATAGAAATAGTGGAAGATATTCACCAATGTGAAAAGAAAGTCTTTTGAAGCATTCATCTTCCTTCCCCAATGAAGCAGCTTCTGTCACTTGCTTGCCTATCCTTGACAATCTTCATTTATCAAATGCCTCTTTTTTGGTTGTTTTCCCCAGCCTTCCTATTTGCTTAGCTGATGTAGCTCCACATGCCAAAGACAGCAATTCTTGGTAGTGCCTTCTAGAGGATCTGCTGGTTTTTGCTAAATCTGGCAAACACTTGTGTGTAAAAGTAACATGAGCTTAAACTATTTTCATTTCAGTTGCTTTCTCAATTTTTAATGAAAGGTGCCTCCCTTTTTTTAAGGAAAGATTTATTTTCAGGCCGGATTATTTCTTAAGCAGTATGGCATAAAGATTATTGCAAGTACATGTGAATCTGAACATCAGAGATATTTTGCTGGATTGATACTGTTCTCATTCTTCCAGGTAATCACAAAAAGCAGCAGTTCACCTAAGAGCAGGCTGTAATTATATTTTCCTTTTTTTTTTTTTCTTACGAGAAAGGAAGGTATATTGAAACTGTCTTAGCAATACTTTTTTTTGGTAGTCTTAAGTAAAGTAAATATGACCATGGGGAGGAACTGTCTTATCCCAGTGGACAAGATGCTGATCTCTTTTGTGCCAAAGTAAATCAAGAATAATTTTACCAATGTCAGTACAGCCACATCAGTGCAATTCTAGTGGGAATATGGAATATGGCACAGTATCTCTGTAAAGAATAATGAAAGATTGCAATGGGAATTGTTGTGCCTGTGTATCTCTGCAGGAAATCAGTAGAATTTGGTATTTTAGAAGGTTGAATAAAAGAAACTTCTTGTTTAAATTACCCAGGACTGAGTTAATTAATCTGACATGTGACAGGAGAACACTGTGAAACTTTAACCGTGTCATCTGAGACTGGACTGAATATCTCTGCTCTGTAAAGGAAAAACGTATTTCAAATCTGCTGTTAATGTGATAATGGTTGTCAGGATTTGGGCAGGATGGGGACTGACATAAAAGCAAATTGGAAATCAAAACTGCTGCTCTATCTCAAATGTGGCTGTTACATGGTGCAGAGCAACTCTTTCTGTGTGTTTATGACAGAAACCAGGAAACAGCAAGATAATTTAGTTAGCACAGGCAAGTTTTTAGATTCTTCATGGCTGACAGTGTCTTCACTCAAGTACAGAACCAATTTCTGAAAAAGTGGCCATTTACACTGCTTAAACAACTGACTAGGTAGTGATAGGCTGCTTTTTGAGCTTGCACAGACAGATACACAGTGAATCCATACCCAGAGTGCTGCCTTGTGCACCTGGCAGCTGTCCCTCTGTGTGCCTGTGGAAAACTCATATTTCCTCACCAGCTGCAGGTGTCACATGAGGCTGCTGCTGCTGCAGCAAAGAGAGAGAAGGGCTTCAGAAGCAAGGTGCTGAGATCAAAGGATTCTGCTTTTGAGGAGGGGGTTGAATTAGATACCAGGAGGTTCAGTGTAACATTATAGTGCTTTCACTGTCTGCCTGGAAACATACTGAAACCCTTCACATTGAGAAAATGTGAAGCTCCTATAAACACAGATTAAATACATAAGCTGTCCAGTCAGAGAAATTAGAACTGAAAAGTATTAATTCATCTAATTTATACACTCATCAGTTTCAGGAGTGAAAGTGATCAAAGGGAGACATCTAACTGATTTTACAATTGGCCTGTACTTCATTCCCGAAAGAACTTACTTTAATGGGCAAACATACTGAAAAGATAAGTCACAGTGATATTTGCATTCAGATTATATTTACTGTTCTCTACATTCTGTGCATCTTTGTAAGTCAGCTCAGGTCTGTGAAGTTATGTTTGCGTGGGACTGTACTTCCTCTGGAAAGCTGACAAGGCTGACACTCTTCAGGTCTCGTGCATAAAATCTGATTTGGGATTCAGAGTACTGCTGTGTAGATTTGACTCAGAAAGATAAGCTCTTTCCTCTGAGCAATGCCTAGCATTTTTGTGGGAAGGAGTGTTTGATCTGTCAGGGGAGCCAGGACTTCTGCTCAGCAGAGTCACCTGGAGGCAAGAAGCCTCAGGGTGCCTCAGGTCCAGCCTCTCACTGAAAACAGGCCAGTCACACAGCAGATACCTCCCAGTGCCTCTCATCCTCCCACCGTGGACCTTTGAGGAAAGTCTTTTTGGAAGTCCACTCTTTCCACCTTCTCCACACCCTCCTCTCAGGTGGCTGCAGAACACAGCCAGGTGTCTCATTAGCCTTCCATTCTTATGCTGAATGAACCCAGTTCCCTCATCTTCTCCCTGTATCTGATATGTTGCAGTTATGGGTATTCCTGTGGATTTTCTTGCCTCTATTTAAAAATCTGGATAACTGGAATATTTGGAATCTACAGTTGAGAGGGCAGGAAACATGACCAAAAATATAACTATCCTCCCACTGCCTAACACTAAAATAAAGAAGAGCTTGCCTGTGATGTCATGGATTAGGAAAGACAGTACCTATGACATAGGAGAGAAAGAATCCCATTATGGTGGTTTTTCAGTGTTTCACTTACAGATTATATCTTGCCGTTGCATGGTAAGATGTAGCAAGCAGCTGTGAAGAAATGAAGCAGCTGTTATTAATGCATACACAGATTTGGAAGGTAAAAAAATCCATAGCAGTTATCATAATAAGTGCTGGTTTTACCCACTTCCTTTTGCCCAAAAATAATTGGTGTTATGAATACTTGCATTTAAATATCTTTGAACATAAAAATACATATATTATGAGAAATGAATTAATAACAAATGTCTTCTTTTTACATATGGGTACCTTAACTGCATTCATTAAATCCTTGGACAGGGTTGTCAGCTTGTAATGTGCTGATGAGCATGTGTGAGTCCCACTGGCCCTTGTCATTTTCTCACTGTCACACAAAGCTGTTGAGGGTCACTATGTGTTGTAGCCTTCCCTTCCCAGTGAGCACAGTATACCCCTGCTGCCAGGGCTGTGATGTGAGTGCTGTCATAGCTCCATCCTCTCCTTGTACGCTTTTGCACTGTGCCTCATGTAAGTGTGATGAAAGGCATCTCTCTGCACCCAGGCAGCGATGCTGGGGCACTGGCTGTTCCTTTTTCTGACTTGCAGAGAAAACAGGTTTCCTGCTAAGAAAATTCACGTTGACCCTGTGCCTGCAAGGGGTTCTCTCCCCAAGTGGAAATTCATTATTTATTTCCTCCAAGTGATTTCCTCATAAAGCTGACCTATTTCTGTAGATCATGCAGCAGAGTTTCCGCTGCTGTAGCTGTCTGTACATTGTGCTAATGTGCTGGATTTACATCAGTAAAGCAGCTACTCTTGTCACAGGTAGCAATTTGTACTGAATAATTGTTGCAGAGCTCGTGCACAAGAACTCACGTAAGGTGTATATTGTACACATTTATGGTACATATGAAATATGGTGGGTTATAGGAAAATACATGCCCTTTCGTGGTACTTTGGACAGTACTCAGGTATAAGTGAGATTATGTGTGCTGTGCATACCCCTGTTCTAGGGTACTTTGAGAATTTTTGTTCATGATTATTTTATTCTTCTTTTTCTTATTAAATATTTACTAAAGTACGGCCTTGTTATTTAAGGCCGTATTTAAGGCTGTTATTTATTTACTGCCTCAAAAGATTTACTGCACATTTCACACCTTTTTTTAATGTAATTTTAGTCTGATGATTTTTTTGACTTGTTTTAAATTTCTTAGTGTAGACTTACTGCACTAGGTTTACACCATAGTAACACATTACTCAATGTGGAATGCTGATCTCACCTTTTGCCTGACAGTTAAATAGAGGAAAAGGAGGAGATTTGTACTTATTTTGAAATGTGGACACACCAGCACAGTGTTTACCAACTTTTGTTACCTCAATGCAAATATTCTCAGCCATTTTTTATCACAATGAAATTTCGGTCCAAAAGGAAAAATATATCTTTTAAAAAATGCAGGATGCTAGTATTCAGCTTTTCGGTGGTAAATCATTGAGCTGCTTGAAATTCATTTTGTTGTACAACCAAAACTGGAACTAGTTTGGAACTGAAAAGCTGATGACAAAGGCAGTGGTGTGGTGGCCATTGTGACTTGCCATGGCTTCACACATCTTTAAACATTTTGAATAACAGCTGAAAAGGTAATAAGTGGCATGTCAAAATTTGCAAGAATGAAGGCTTGTTTCTCTGAGGGTGAGTATGCTTTGTATTTATGCAGCAGGTGGAAAAAGCAATCTGTAGAAATTCCTCCCAGATTCCATCAAGAGCTCCTGGACTATGCATGGTCATCTCTGAAGGACTGTGCTGGAGGGCTTCCCAACACTACTGCCCCAAGGCTGTCTGTCAGAAAGATTTGTCCCAGAGAAACAAACACTAGAAGCTCTGGCTTCCTAGAGGTTGGAGCAGTCTGATTATCGGGGTTGGACAGATGCCATAGGCTCAGAAACTTGGGGGTTTTCTGAAATTTTTTTTTATGGAACAGAGGGAAGTCCGGGGAAGCCTGAAAACAAAAATATGTGTAAGTGACTGATAGCTGATTTTATTTTCTTTTTCTTTGTCCCCAGTCACACAGTTATGCCTCTCTGTACTTATTTTCATGACATTATGGCAAATTCCATTATTTTTGTAGGGACCAACTCTGACCATGATTCGAACCTTCTAGAGTAGCTTTGACACTTTGTGAGCTAGTGCCTTCTGTCTAACTCTGTAGAGGTGTTAAATATGATTTAGCTCTCATGGTTTAATCTTACTGATTTTACTTTTGTATTGAAATGGACATGGGCACATGACCAGAATTTGCGTATTGTTTGAGGAAGAGTAACTTTCATGTGTATAAAGAGAAGTCACTTACAATGTCCAAGTGTTTAGCTGTTTGCTATTTTCTAGACTAGAAAAAAAAAACATTAAGAATAGACAAAAAAATAATTGAAAATTTCTTTTTAAATTCTTTCTTTACAGGATCAGGAGACTCTTGTCTTGTCATCTGTTTTTATAATATTTCTTGCAGAGTGTTTCCTTTTCCAAAAATCCCCTGCAGCTAGCAGATTCAGAAAAGGAAACCTGTAAACCAACTCAAGTCCATTATTTAAAATAAACAAACATAATCTTCAACAACTCTCATTTTTGGTGTGGACAAGGACTCTAGTCTTAGGTAGAGTAGATAAATACACATTGAAAATAGATAGTCACTAAACAATATGCTCTAGTGTCATCAGTATAAACAGAAAGTTAAGTTAGAAATCAAATCAGAAAAAAGTAATTGTTACCCCATTTAATTTGATTTTTCACTTCATATGTATTTGTTTAAACTGTTTACAATAAATAAACTGATGATATTTGTGATCATTTATATATAATTACATATATTGATGTTCACACATATTCCACATTGAATTGTGGCTTTTATTGGTAGATCTGTCATTCCCGAAGCTTATTGTATATGATTAATGAGTCTTCATCAAATAATGGAAGATAAGTTCCATCTAAGTTTGAAAACAATCTATTCTTTGTAGAATATATGTATTCATTTAAACTGAACAATATCCATTTTATAAATAAGTCTACATACTGTCAGCACATTATTGACTAGTCTCCTCAAGCCTGATGGGAAACCAGCCCTTTCTGCAAATACAGAATGCCTGTAAAATTATAGGACTTTTAGCAACATTATTCTTAGGGAGCTTGACTACTGCCCTGGAAAAATTTAAGTAATTTAATTCATGCAATACACCTAGAAAAGAGGGAAAATATTTATATGCAGCTTTTCTCCAAAAGTGTTTTCAAATCTCCCCTTTTTCTCTGAAACCTCAAAGGTGGTGATGATTGCCAAGGCACAGCCCTTAGAATGCATTTTATTTTCCTTGTGAACAACTCAGATGAAAATCCTGTAACTCAGAGAACGACTTCTTTGTGATACATTAGGAGCCCTTGAGAGCTCCCTCTTAGGAGATTTATCACATTTGCTTCCCTCATTGTCTGCATCGCACATACGAGTGATAACAAACTCTGTTTGGATCTAATGCTACAATCTATATCTCTAAGTATCACTGGCATCAAAGAATCAGACCATTATGATTTTCAAAATCTCATCCACATGACTGAAAGACAAGTTCATTGTCTTCTCCATGTGACTATTAATCTCCCCCCAGGGAGAGCTTGTACTCTCACAGAGGAGTTTTCTAGGGTTTGTTTGTTTGTTTGCTTTCCAGAGCCAACTTATTAGCTCTCAAAGATACTGTACATGATACTGGCATGATTTCTCAGAGCAGTAGTTGAGATGTTTTATTAGTTATTTCACCTGAACATTTACTCTCTGAAACTGAGCTATCAAAAGAGGGCTTTTGGGACACTATCAATTCAGTCTAATGTATGAGCTCGAATTATTGTCTCATTATAATATGCTGCTTGGTGTCTTTTGCCATTGATTTGCCTACATTTTTTAAATTGCTCAATTAGAAGCCATTTATCTGGTAAATTATTAATGAATAAATGTTTGTGATGGAAAAACAAAATACTCAGCATTGCAAATTATGTATCCTACAGGCAACAGCAGTCAGAAGTAAACTGCTCTTGAGCCAAGTAAGTGGTTTATGTAATGTAGATGGAAATTGTGTGTTGAACATTGCAAAGAAAGGATGACTGCTATTCTCCTAGACTTTTGCAAGATTCTTGTACATTTCTGCGTTCTTTCATTGGTGCAAAATTTAGTTTCAAGTGTGCGAAGGCATCTGCACTTTTTAGACTGCAACCATATTGCAAAGGTCCTCAAACTGGTCATTCTTTGCAATATTTTTGTAGAAACTATTTGATTTAATGTTGATCCTCCATTCACAAGTATTTTTTCCCAGCTAACAGAATAATTGCAGAGTTAATGTCTTTTGGCAAGTCACATTGGCATTGATGATTTTGAGAGCTTAACTGTACTCCAGATTCCTTGGGACTTGATTTACTTTGAAAGAAAGTAGAATGATGCAGCCTGAAGCTAGAAATTGTGGTATGGGGTTTGGAATTAAGTACCATATTCACATTTGTCTCTGTGACCCACTTCTTCAATATGGAGGCACAGTTAGATTATTAAAAAGAAACCCTTAAAAAACCCAGAAAATAGTGAAGAGACAAGATCATCTAAACAATTCTCACTAAATGCCTGTTTTCATTTTCTCCAGATGTGTTTGACACTATTCTTAGTATAAAAGTAGTTTTTCCAGTGATTTACAAAATGGTTGTAAAATACATTTCTGGCCAACATCAAGGGTGAAACATAGCAGAGTAGCACTAGCATGTGTAATATATTACCTCTTTTCAGTAAATATCTAACATTCCTTTTCCTGTAGCCCACTTAAAATAAGTGTAATTAGCCATTTTCTGTCATTAAGAATGACTTTTGTTTGGGGTTTAGTATTGTGAAATGCATTTGTTGTAATTTTCCTTCCCCCTTCCCCTTCCTCTCTAACCTGTGCTCCAGATTCCAGGCTGCCAATGTTTACAAGACACTGACATGGTATTTCCAGAAACATGAGCTGACATGTCCTACCTCTGGGACCCTACTGCAAAAAATTTCTTTTCATTCTTAAACAGAGAAACTTAGTTTTTGGGTTCTTTCAGTTCTTTGGTTTGTCTTGTTGGGTTGGTTTTTGGTGGTTTTTTTTTTTGTTTTTTTTTTTTTCAAATAAGCAGCAAGTGTCTTCTATTTTGTACAGGCTCAGCAAGTTGTACACCATTTCAGCAGAGATGTCTGATCTTTCTGCATACCTGGAGGTGCTTTATTCCCTGAATGGTCTTTTCAGTAACCACTAAAGACTTCTTGGGACTGAACACTGGAACAGATGAGTTAAATCCTTCTGGAATGTTCTTTATCAAACGTAGATGCACTGGACCTTCTGGATGTGCCCAAGGACACAAAGGTTAGTGTCTTCTTTAAAAGCCTCAGATTTCAGGAAGTTGTTTCATTTAATCTTTAGCACCTGCAACAATGTTTCAATTTTTTCCTTGAACAAGGACACAGATGAATAAAATGGTGATTAACACAACATATATATAGTATAGCTGAGATCATGCTTTTAACTGCCTCATAATAAATGTTCTTTGTGAGCTCAGGCAACCTGAAGGCTACTAAATGACTAGCTGGCCACCAAGAGAGAGCTTTACCCATGCTCTGAGCTTGATTGCCATTGGCCATTTTTGTGGTATTTCTTCCAAACTTGTGTTTAATACATTTCAATCACTCTCACTTGATTTACAACCAGTAAAAAGGGGAAAATATTCTGCTTTGTTCACGAGATGGTTCTTGTTTACAGTCAGTGGGGATCAGAGTGCTTCTTCAACTGTATGCTTGATTGTTCTAGATGGCATGTAGGCTTCAGGGGAGCGCCAAAGATATTCATAGAGTGTTAGAAAAAATTAATTTCTTCTTAATGGCAGCTATTCATTTTCTGGAAACTGTGAGATTTTGATAAACTACTTTTTCTACCCTTTAGTTTCTCTTAAAATATTGTATAATCTGCTGATATTATTCTGACACTACTTTGCCACCCCAGGAAATCGACCTTGACCAGAACAATTCACTGGCATAATTCTTCTATGGTATGATTGAAAACAGAAGAAATAATTTTGTAAGCAGATATACGCTCAGAAAGGTGGTAGAATGTGTGTGGGCATATGTGCTCATCAAGTCATGTCTCAGACACATAACTGACAAGGAAAGTAGCAAGATCATAAAGATACATCAGGATTTTTAGCACTAATCATAACATTATAAAAAACCACTATGTTTATAATGATGTGGATAATACTATGAGCAGTAGAGAAGAAAAGTGAACAATCATGTAACCTTGATTTTATTCTGTGACTGCCATCTGTTTTTCATCTTTTGCAGAATATTCTTCAGGATTAATGCTCTGTCTGGGTTTGGGGGAAGTGGGGGAAAGGTTCAGTTTCACTCTGTCAACTTCATTTTATTTAATATGGACATTTAAGAAAAAAGTAGTTTTACAAATACTACTTTTTCTTATTAAGCACCTCCTATTAAATCTACTAAAATCTATTAAAATAATTTTAGAAAACCTATTAGCTAAAGTAGATGGACCTCAAACTTGATTTAATTAGAACTATATGAACTGAGTTCTGCTTTTTCATATTTATGGATTATATATTTTTTTCATATTTATTTCTAGTGCTATCATCTGAATAGCTTTCTAATCAATCTTCTGTCTGCTACTCTAGCTAGAATTTGAGTTTGTATTCTAAACACCAGGTCCCTGTATAAAATAAACAAAAGATAAAAATATCATCCTATATCAAAAAGAGTTGTTTGCCCATTGGCACCAAATATCTACTTCAGATAGGAGGAGAAAAGACCAAAACAAACAAACAAACACACAAACAAAAAATGAGTACAGTTTTATTTTATCTAAATTCTGTTGAAGTTGCAGAGAATCTTTGTAACAGACTTCAGTAGGAACGAAAACATGAATACAAAAATACAGACTCCGTTTAAAAGCAGAAGGTTAGAAGAGTTGCAAGATTGTGCAAAGTTTTCTGTGTGGAGGAAAACTGTGTTAGTTCTATGAGGTGCCCTCAATGTGATACCTAAATATTTTCCAAGAAAATAAAATTCATATAAGAGCATATGTTGAAGCTTTAATATGTGGACTTTTTAAATAATATTACATTTTTTATACCTGTGTGTGTGTGTGTATGTGTGTGTGTTTGTGTGTGTGTGTGTTGTCCATGAGGTGAATGAATATCTCAGTTGCAGAGTTAAAATGTCAAATGTGTTCTAAAGTCCATCTTCCTGCACTGTGTGTATGTTTGTACTTGTGAGGTTTGTGTAATATGTCTGTGTGTGGACTGATAAATAAACATGAAGGATAGGATTATGGGTTTGGCTAGCTCACCATAGTTGTTGATAGAACCTTTCTGTTTTAGGACAGATCATGCTAGAAGATAGGATCGTAGAATGGTGTAGATTGGAAAGGATCTTATAGATCACCTAGTTACAACCCCCTGCTGGGGGCAGGGACACCTTCCCCTAGACCAGGTTGCCGGAGTCTCATGCAACCTGGCCTTGAGCATTGCCAGGGCATCCATAACTTCTCTGGGCAACCTCTGCCACTACTTCACCTCTCTCTAAAAAAGAATTTCTTCCCAGCTTTTAATCTGAACCTGCCGTCCTTCAGGTTAAAGCCGTTGCCCCTTGTCCTGTCGCTATCTGACAATATAAAAAGTCCCCCTTCCTCTTTTTTATAAACCCTCTTAAGGTACTAGAAAGCTGCTCTAAGGTCTCCCAGAAGCCTTCTCTTCTCCAGGCTGAAAAACACAAGTTCTGTTGACCTGTCTTCATGGGGGCAGTGCTCCATCCCTCTGATCGCCTTTGTGGTTCTCCTCTGGACCTACTCCAATAGGTCCATATATTTCTTGTGCTGGGGACTCTGGACCTGGATGCAGCATTCAGGTGGGATCTCATGAGGGCAGAACTGAGGAGAACCACCTCCCTTGACCTGCTGGACATTTCTGTTTCGAGGCAGTCCAGGATGTGTTTGTCCTTCTGGGCAACGAGAGCACATTGTTGGCTCATGTCCAGTTTTTCCTGCATGAGAACCCCCAAGTCCTTTTCCACAGGGCTGTTCTCAATGAGTTTATCTCCCAGTACTCATATCCAGAATTGCCCCAACTCAGAAGCAACGTGCACTAGGACCTGTTGTACTTGTGAGGTTAAATATCCTCCATATCTTTCACTTTGCCTACAGTATTACTACTAAAGCATACATTCATTAATATCAAGATATAAATTTGGATGTAAAATGATGTAAAAAAATTTGCTTTATTTTCATTTTTGTGGATTTCATGGTTAAAGCTACGAAAAAGTGTTACAAACATTATTTGATAGAATGGAGAACAAACTATCTTTGACAGGTAATAGACATGTTTGTTTACACAGTGCAAATCAAAATGAATAAGTTAGATTATCTGACTGGCTGCAAAACCAGTGGAGTTCCACCTGTCCCAATTTTCCATGGTTAATTTTTGTTACTGGCTGAATTTTATCAAATGTGCAGCTAGATTTATACACAAGGCCTGCAAAAGCTTAGGTAGCAGAAGTAAGAAACTACCCTGATGTAAGTGAATAAATGATGGTTATACTGAATTGAGTACCTATATTATGCATTTAATGAAGGGGAAAAAAAAAAAAGAAAAAGACTTGTGAACTGGGAACATTGGGCATAACCTGAAATTTAAAACTGATCCTGGAGATTTTGTACTAAGCCTACAGCATAGACACTATATCCTGGAGGCTACAACTTCCTCCCAGAGGTTGGGAGGAGAGTCCCCTGACACAGGAAAGACTGAATTCTGCCCTTCCATGTCCTAGGAGGTTGAATTAATGTGTGGAAACAAAAATGTCTTCTGTCAAATATATTTTATGACAAAAAACCCAGAAGTGATTTATCCACCATTTCAGAAGTAGGTCAGAGCTGTGAATCCTAATGTAAAGCAACAAGACTGAAATTCAGCATAAGGTCCCTTAAGATCCAGAGAAACAGGTTGTGTTTAAGATATGTCTACACCCTTTTCATCACCTTTCTCTCTCTTGTTGGCCCACCTGAGAACAACCCTTCACACAACAGTGACCTCATCTTCCTCTCAACCACTGCTTCTTATCAGAAAACATAAAGCTACCTACATCTATCTGTAACAGCAAAACAAGGCTCAGGCATGAGTTTGATCCCTGGCTCCTGCTCATCCATCCCATCTGTCCGTGTATTTGCTCGGTTTTCCCCCACAGCCCCATTCACTGCACGGTAGTTTTCTGGGAGCTGGCAGGGAAGGGACAGTTTCCAAGAAGCAGATAAGAATACAGACACCTTTTTCTGGGGTAGAGAGACAGGGTCACCCACACTCTGGGCAAGAGAATTAGTCCTGGTTTGTTCAACTTAGAAAAACGCACACTGCCAAGTGCTGCAAAGCCAAGGCCCCCAGTGATTCCAGTGGGAGCACAGACATCTTTCATTGTAAATGTTTTCACTGTCACAACTTAAAGGACAGAGAATTTGAGGAGGATAAGCTGAGACACGTCCTCTTCCATTTTGAGCTCTTAGAGAGGATGTAATGAAAAGTATTTACAGTATGTATTGCTTTCACACAGTAGAAAACGATTGCTCAGACAACTACAATGGCCTCTAATCCTTATCCCCAGGGCCTTTTTTTTTGCTTTTCTTTCGGGTCATGTCTAGCTTTAATGAGATAAAGAACTCACATGAATGAAGTTATGTCTACCATGCTACTCTTGTGACAGAAGTTCATCCCCTGTGTCTTCTTGTAAACTCATGGTCTTTTGCTCTCTTTTGTATAGTCTTTTCTAGAAACTTTCACTATGAATTTACCTTAGCAGCATGCTTGACATCACACCTATTACTTGATTCTGATATCTGTTGCACAATTTTCTCCCATACAGATTAAAAAACTTGTAAACATGGATTTTTTTCAGTAATAAAAGATGAGAGAGATATGATGATAAACTTTAAAAATATAATAATTAAGTAATTAAAGCATAAGCCCATAAATTCTACACGCTTTGTCCCTTCTATTAGAAACGTGAATATCAAACAGTTTTTACAAGAGGTAGTAAAGTATTTATGACTTTCCCTCTCTCAGTGATTTAATTCATGTAAGATTTGAAAAATATTTGATTTAAGAAAATGTGGACATTTTTACTTACTTGGAAAAAAGGCATTTTAAACAGCAGGATGTAATTTCAGACTATTTACAGTCAAGAGGCCTCTGCTGAGCAAAATACTCATTCAATTTAGGAATGCAGATTATAATAATTTTCCTATCTCCCTCACAGCAGGATTCCTGCCATCGTTTTGCAAACCCACAGGTTGCAGTATTGAATGACTAGCTAACTTCAGTTTCAGGTAACACATGCTTTAAACGTATTCTCATTAGCTCAACTTAGTTATAATGCAAAGCTGCTTAGTTTCACCAAGTGAAATGGGATACACTTAAATTGCCTCATCTAATATAATACTCCTTAATACATGCAAAGTGGTTTATGATGGCAAAGCTTGTAGAGCATGAAAATCAGCAGGGAAAGTAAGGTTTTCTGGCTAAAATTGTCAAAAAGAAGTCCTATTTTATATCATTTCTTTTTAAAGGGGTGAAGAACAAGGAAAGACAGATTGGAGTAAGAAATAATCAGTCTAGAAAAATGTAAATTTAGCACATTAACCTTTTAATATATCAGCTCTACCAAACAAGAAAATTACCAGCTAAAGCTGTTTTTTCAGTAATATTCTTTGCACTGTAAAATTAAATGTAAAATGCACAGTGTCCAAAATGTATTGCAGAAAGAAACAATATTCTTCATTCTATTTTGTGCAGGAGTTTTATATTGTGCACCATGTTTCCATTTGCTAGTATTACAGCAATATCTAGCTTGGTGTAGCTCTATTAATTTGCAAGGACCTTTTAACTTCAGACAAGGCCAAAGAATTACTTATCTCTCTTCCTCCTTTAATTGCTAAGTGAATATACCCCAGTCTTGTATACCTTGCAGACACAAAGTCTGGTTTCAATAGGACCCCAGAATAACTGGTAACATCATTTGCTTTTTTTCCCAATATCCTGCACCTGCAGCCTGACTGTAGGACTATAAATCTTTTCCCTACATCCCTTTCCAATACTTCCAGAAAACTCCAGAGAGGGGCTAAGCTGCTACAGGCTTTGCAGATGACACCCAAGTGTATATCTCATTTTCTACAGATGTAACCAGAGCCATCATAAAGATGTTGCAGTGCCTAGAGGAAAATGGCTCCTGGAGAAGAGCATCTGGCTGAGAATGAATTTGGGTGGGATCCAGACAATACTGGTTGAAAGACAGAAATGATACAGACAGCCAGTTGAGCAAGATTCCTATGTTCATGCCTTAAGCATTAGTTTGCAATGAGGCCGTTCATATCCCTGGAAAAAGGCAGGATAAGCACATTGCTCAGCTGTGGCCCCAGAGAACAAACCAAGACCTATTCACAGTCCAGTTAAAAGCATCTGCAACACGGGTTTTTTCACTCTGTGTTAGTTTTCACTTTGCTTACAATATGAGGAAGTGAAAGCAACAAAATCTGGAAAATGCTCGCACGCCTCCAAGGAAAAGGCCTAGCCACAAAGATCTCTGCTTCATTTCTAAGGGGTTGATACAACTCAGTGTATCCAGGGCTGTGTGACTCTTCACAGTAAGAGAATATTGCTCCTGCAGTGCAGTGCCTCCAAGGTTCCTATTTGCATCAGGATAGAAAGCACTAATCTTGTTCTCAAAGGTACAGCCATTTTGGATCTCTTGATATCCACAATTGCTTTTTCATTTTCTGCAAATGCATGGCTTCTACAAGAAACAATCTGAAGCTTCCTGAGCAAAGAGGGTTCCTGAGGGAGGTGTAGTGATTCTCTTCAGGTTATGCAATGAGCTTTTAGGGTCTGTGCATACTGCAGAGGCCTTTCAGCAATGAATTTGACTTCCAGAGGTTTTGTATGTCTGCTAAAATTAAGATTTCTACTCTTGGTGGGAAAAAGGTTAAAGACATGGTGATTTAAACTCTGGGAGGTCCTACAAATATCCTTCATCACGGATGTTTCAGGATATAACAGCTACAGTAACAAATACCTGGCAAATAGAGGTGAAAGTATGTGTGAAAACTGTAAACAAGTAACGTCCCATGAAAACACATGATTGGAGAAGCCGCACACAGTACTCTTGAGGAAGCTGGAATCGAATTTCAGGATGGAACAGGTCTTTGAGCCTGGTTCCAAATATTGATAAAAAGTTATGAGTATCTTTGTGGAGGAGAAGAAACTGTAAAATTATTGGTATTCACTGTAAAAACCCTGAACATTTTACCTGGAAGCATTATCTTTTTTTTACTCTGTTTCCTCAACAGGGAGCAGAAAAAGGCATCCTGGGGTCTTTTTCCTGAGAAGTTTGTTGGTATAAGCAGTCACCTACAGTTTAGTCCCCTAGATTTTCTGAGGTCACAACATGGCCAAGTAAGACATGCTCCTCTAAATATTTCCCTTATATTTTTTCCAGTTCACATTCAGGAGTAAGCAAGAGTAAAATAACAATACAGCTCTTCAGCTTTTTGCCTTTCTTACTGGTGATTGCATAATTTTGGTTTTTGGGGGATATTTGTCAGAAATTTCTGTCTCAAAAACAAAGATGTATTCAGAGAGTACTCAAGGCATCCTGTTAATTTTCCATGTATGTTTTGTGTATGTGGACTGGAGCATCAACCTTGATTAGTTAGTCTTTGGGCCTCATAAGGAAAATACATTCATAGAACATTTTTCTCCTGGTGGTGTCTTCCTTGTAGTCTCTTGTTGGCTCACCAGCTGTGCTGCTTATCACAGCTTCATTCACTCTATGAAAACTCTTTAAAATGTTCTCCATTAAAAGCTGTGTAGAAAATTCAGTGCATGCCTGTGAGACACTAGTAGGAACATGTAGTTATTGGGAGGAATAAAATAAAAAATGCAAAGCTACTATTCAGTTGGTATGTGTACAGCCATGCTGTACTTATTGCCATCATGAATAAAGCATTTGTTTTGCTAAATTGTATGTATATTCCTAGAGGGGGATTTAAAAGACAGAGCTTGTTAGAGAAGGCATGGAAACGCAGAATTTCTCCTGCTTCATTGTTCAAATCATAAGGTATAATCATCAATCCTGACTGCAGTCTGACCAGCTAAAAGGGCATATGGGACTCCACTAGAAATTTGGGAATTTCTTTTCCATGACCATTTGTATAACCCAGCTCCTCTAAGAAATGAACAGGCAACCAATCCATGTCACAGGCTAGTGGTGTTTAGGGTGGTCCTCCCAAAATGCCCTGTCACTGCAAGAAGTCCCAGCAGAGACAGGGCAGTGAACACTCCGAAACACTTTCCTGATCAGCCTTTGCCTCCTGGAGCCTTTGCAAATCAGAAACTGCAGTGTGAACATTTTGCTCTCGAGGGGATATAATGAAGGCTGGCATGCTTTGATCTGTTAGGAAACTCACAAGAAATACTGCCATAGAAATATTGGGTTCCCTGGGGATTTTATGCTTGTTGATTTGGTTGGTGCTTTTTTTCTATATTTTGAACTGTTACTTGAAAGCTTAAATCCTTCCCTAAAAGAGAATTACCAACCCAGTTGCAAGATGTGTATACTAAAGCTTGCCAAATGCTTTCCGTGTTCTTCCTCATTGTTCTGATAGAGTGTGGCATTTTCTCTCCTTTATTAGTATGCTGCTATCTTGATGAAGATCAAGAAAACCACTGTCTTAATGGTCTTGACAAAGTGATACCTGCTTTAACAGCTTTTGTTTCAAATACCTCTTAATATTTCAAATATACCACAACTATGTACACATTGTTTACGAAAATTGAATTGCAAGTTTCTTTTAACTTACTAATGCAGAAGAGGGAAAAAACCTAAATACCTTTCTATTCCTTATTGTTTTTGATTTACTGTTCTAGCTAACTTTTATGTTTTGTAGCACAAATGCTATTCTCTGATATTTCCTCCATGCAGGTTAATATGCATGGAAATGAGGTAGTAATGGTATTTTCTTTCCATAAAGCCCTTCCTTTTACAGCTGTATGAATTGCGCGATTCCATCACATGGTAATATATACATATTTCTATGTGGATATCTGTTGGAACTTTTTCGAAAGCATCAGCTACACCCTCATGAAGTCAAAAGGCTTACCATAAATGAAGCTTGGATGTTTGCTGTTTTAACATCTTGTGGATGGAGCAGTCTAAAACTATGCAAATTCTTTCAGTGGATAGAATTTTCTATCCATTAGTAATTTTGTTGTCCAATGTTTTGTAACACTAAGTTATTCCTAAATTATCTCTTTAAGAACAAAAGTCAGGGTTCTCATATATGCTTCAGGATTATTGGCATGATCCTAGAAGGATGTAAATACCTGAAGTATAATATAAGCAGAATCTGAATAGAGAAACCCACCATTTGAAGATTCATGTCTTAGCTTTCAAGAAAGCTTATCACTTCAAATCCTGTCATCACCCAACTCAGAAGCATTGCTATATTGGCTGTATTGTGTATCCAGCTAACTCTTGAATTCCACTGGCAATTCAGATTTCACAAGACAAGTATCTCTAAAAACCTGTGTTCTCCATTGTTTGGGCAGTGAGAGTTTCCTAGTAATCTTGTGATTCTCACCTGACAGCATGGGCAAGTTTTTCTTGGTTTGAGTACTTATGCTTTGATTAGGGAAAAAGTTGAATGGAGACTGAATTCTAAAACTTACATCTCATTTTCAGAGGTACTCCACACCCAGGTCTGCTTCCCAACACCAAGTCAGCAGAGATTGTGAAGCCATGGGATAATATATAGAATGTGTATTCACTAAAATACTTCAGTTTTCACTGAGTTGTGCTCATGCATTTGGATTCTTATGTTATCATGGATAGAAATGATATTCACTGGTAAATGGAAGAAAAACATGGAAAATAAATGGGCCATGCACTTTATTCACTCCTACTTACTGTTCCATATCAAAAATGCTTATTTAATATTTTAGATCCCTGAACATCTTAAATCTGTGGATGTTTAGAAAAAAGGCTTTTCTACTTTTGCAAAATTCAAAATGTCACAGGAAAATCACCCCATTTGTGACTCAGATTAAAAGATTTGGTGCTTTTCAATTTCATGTTCTAAAAAATGGCATGGATCTGAAGTTTATTTTCTTCATACCTTCTCTTTAAAAAACCTTCCAAACAACTGGAAAAATTGCCCGACCTAAATAGCTCTTCCTTTCCTCACACATATCAGAGATTTTAAGTCATTTTCAGAAGTTATTATAGCTTCCTCCAATCCTCTTATTCTCAGTAACTCTTGGAACCTGGCAGCTCAATCAGGTGTGAAAAATAATCTAGTTTTCATAAGCACACTAAATATGTTGGAAGTTGGATTTTCAGTAAATAGATGACATCAAATATTCTTTTTTTTTTTTTAAATCAGTGTTCATTCCAAGATAGTTGCACTACCTACAAATGGCAGTCAACTAACATAGAGGACTGGAGCATTTTTGTGCTTCTACAAACGAGCATTTTTGTGCTGGAGACTTTAAGACATGCATTTGGAATCTTTGTCCCTGTTTCTGAATATCATGACTCTTTATTTAGAATATGACTATATCTCAAGCTAAAAATAAATAAGGAAACATTTTTCCAATTTTTTTCCCCTCACAAACTACGTAGATCTCACAGGCCCAAACTTGAATTGTACAATCTGTTCCTTGGCCTCATTGGAGGGACTGAGGAGTTTTCCTGCCTACAAGCATAAGCATGTAGCAGAAGTCTCTAAATTGAGAACTTGCTCATTTGAAGCTGATTCTGTAATCAGAAGCCCAGATCTGAATCACATTCTGGAAACACTTGTCTCTTGGCACTGATTACAGGGAGAGTTTAAGGTGACTTCAGCTCCCAACTTAGGCATTTAGCTGAGAAAGTCATCATGATGGAGCGTGGATCCAGACCCTAATGCTGCCACATTCCCAATCCAGATTCCACATGAAACCTGGTTGTAGCCAAAGGGGATGGGAGCTGTGTATTTGATCCCAAGCACACAGATACTCTCCTCAGACCCTGATTCAAAAGTTGCCAGAGTGTTTAACCTTGGAAAATAAGGACATATGGAAATATTGACACAGCCTTGAAAGCTGTAGCTCAAATGTGTCTGCAGTAAAATGTATTAAGCTTGTAGCTTTGACACGGGAATGGGATGATGCATAACTCAATGAATACAAGAGGTCTTTTCCTTTGAAACTCCAGACAGCAATGCTCGATCTCTGCAAAGCTTAACAATATATAAATAGCTCTTTGTCACTTTCATGAATGCTTGTTTACAAACCCCTCAATCCCACTGAGTGCAAATAAAAATTGACAGGTAACACTGTAACTGAAGGTGCATGTGTTTATGCTGCACTACTTGTTTATTTGTGCAGTGTTGTGTTGGGCTGTGCCAAATACAATGAAAAAAATGGGACTATTGCAGTCATTTTAACAAGTTCTTTAGCTGCATGCGTGATGTGATCTACTTCTGGGTCTCGTGAATGCATTCAGCTTTACTTGTTAACCAGCAAAACATTATTTATTAATGACTTCTTCATGCTTTATTAAGTCTAATGTCAAAACACCTTTGTGGGACTCTAGGCATGTTCTGTCCTTGTATTAAACCCGTCTAAAGAAAATGAAAAATTATGCATCAAAGCTGCAGATAAAACCCAGTAGATATCCATTCAATTTCTCTTGATCCTGGCAGATGATATTTCTGAATATTTGTGAAAGCATAGCACTTGATTGTATGCTGTCTTAAATTGAAGCATTCTGCAATCTCAGATGTGTGTAATTAGGGTGCCTTAGAAACGTAACAAGCCTACTGTGGTCTCCAAAGCTGAGCCAAGTGCTCAGATGGCAAAAACTGAGAAATTCACCATAGAATTCTTTCTTTTTTCTATGAACTGAAGTTCCATATCACTTCATGATAGGAAAGGCTACTCTCCATGAGAACATTAAAATTAAGGGAAAGGCTACTTCATGGGAACATTAAAATTAAGCAAGGTAGGAACAGGTTGAATCATCTGTGACTTCTGTGGTTTGAGATGGCTGGCATGGCTCAGGAAACTAAAAATACAGTTCAACAAACGTTTTCACCTTTGATCTGACAAAACATCGTGTTCTCTAGCACTGACAAGAGATTCAAATCCAGCATGTCTTAACCCATAAGAATATCCTAGGACGTATTTCATGGTTCTTCTACATGTGTTGGTATTTAACATTGATTAAGCAACATCAGCTTTTAGACCACAGAAATATAGAGAGAATGGAATAAACTCAAGATTTTATGTAGTTGTAAAAATGGTCATTTCAAGAAAGTCAGCATGTTCATCAATTTTTACATGAAAGAGAAGCCTTCAGATAAAGCTCCTAGTTTGTTCTCTTCTTACATTTGAAGAGAAACCTTTTATGCATGTAGTTTGTAAAAAGATTTTGGTTAACAGACTTAATAATGGCCAATCAGAATCGCCTGAGTTATAAAAATAAGCAGAAGTCATATTAAAAAACCTTAAAATTAAGAATTTTTAAGAATTAGAGGTCAGTTCCTTTTATGAAGCCACAGTATTTAACATTTGAAGTGACAATACAACAGTTTAGCTGAAATCTAAAGTTTTGCACAGTAGAAATGTCATTTTGTTTTTACTGAAGACAGAGGTTCATCATAGGTTTTATTGGAAAGAAGAAATAAGGTGTAGAGCCTTAGTTTTATTCTCAACTAACCCTGGCCTGTGTTTATGTATCAGGTAAACAAGGTAGCAAAATTTGACCAAAGACACAAGCCAAAAATTTTGGGTCACTTTCTAACTCTAGCAACAGAAATCTATGGAGAAAATTTCCTGGAGGGAGCTGTAGATAGATGATTTGGACACTGCATAATCACTACTGCTTTATTTCCTACTTTCTGTTTGTAATTACTACCAGTTATGAATATTTAATGTGAGCTTGTTTTGCACTTTTCCTTTTTCTTTCATCTTGCTACTTTCATCATCTTTCACAACATCTGAGAGATCAATGTAAGGCAATGGGATGGTTGGGGAATGTACCATATCGTTACCATATCACAGCAAACATAAATAATTGGGAGGACAGATCCTCAGCTGGTGCCTGTGAACAGAGCTGACCCAATTTTGGTAGAAGCTGTCCAGTTACAGGCTGTCCTGCAGAGACCTCTTGGCACAGAGGTTTCAGTAACATAAACTGAAGGATGCCAGGCTTCCCTGCTGGAGTGCTTTGTCCCCTTTTCTGCCAAGTAGACACTGGAGCCTGGTTTGTCTCTTTCCACCTGGGTGCCTCATCATCAGAGAAAGAGTCCTGCCTGTCTGGTGCATGGTTTTTGTCTGGCACTAGCTATAAAGCTGTGAAATAAGCCAGGGATAGTAGAATAGGGCTCTGCTCTTTCTCCTCTGGTTATCTTTTGTGATAAATAATTGATCTTGCTAAAGACATTAGCCTGTAAATCCCAGTGGGAAGGAAGCACCCCTGCTAGCCCAGGAAAAAGTTCTGAAATGACACAGAGGCAGGATCAAAATTAAAATCACATCGTTTCCATTGGTGCTTCCTAATATTTAGCTTGGTTAACTGCAGGTTTCTTTTTTGGGGTGTGGGGTTTTTCCCCTCACATTATTCAGCCACTGTGGTTATTACAGATTTTCCTCTTCCCAGCCTTCCTAGTGCACTGCCTATGCTACATACAGAACACACTGTGTAGATGATGGAGGGGTGTAAAGTGTGGCATTGTAATGCTGTGCCCAGCTGTCTGCTCTAGATCCAGCTCAAGGAGCCTTGCACTGCCTAAAGACCCAATAAAAGAGGTAATTCACCTTTCTAGGAAGTGCAAGGCAATGCAGGCTGGTCGCCAATACCATGGTACTTGGGCATGTTGAAGGTATCTTCTTAATGGATGCTGTTTTCTGCTTTTACACTGCAGTTTGTGTATGCTCAGAGATTTGTGCTAATAAGAAAGTGGAGCTAGAAGATGTCACATTGAACCCTTTATGTATTTGGTGAGTTTTTATATTAGTATAAAAAAGATGTCAATAAAATTTCATTTGTTTTAGACTCAGGTAAACATTATTCACCACTAAGATTAACTAGAGTCCAGAAACTCAGCAGCAACTCATTTTAGACCAAAGGGAAGCTGTTGAGATCTTGTCAGGTCCCTCTAGATTACAAGGGGAGCAAGCAAGTCTGTATTGTACAGATTTCCCAGAAGGACACAATTAAAAATCATCCTGTTCAGGAGCTACTTTATATGCTTTTGTTTTTAATAAAGCCCTTTGAGACCAGCACTGGTGTAATATTTATACTGCTTTTGGTCTGTGTATGGTCTTCATGCTGCTCATTGTCAATCTACCACACTTTCTTCTCAACTATTTGCTGCTTAATGAGAAACTCAGCATTAGATGGAAGGTCTCCCACTTCTCTACACAGATTCAGTACAAGCTCAGTTTCATTTATTTGATTTTCAGAAATGCAATTTCACATGATTGCTGTGATGTGGTGATATTACCATTCCTGCGAATGCATAATTTCTTCATAACTCAAGTTGTCTGTTTCAAACTTACACTGGTTCACACTGCAGCGTTCACCCCTCCATGAGGACAGCAGAGCTGTGACAAACTTCACTGGCCTCACCCACGAGCTGACTTTGGTACACACTGTCACTGACATTGATGCCTGGTGCACTGTCACATCACCTGAGCCATGCATATGGGAGAGCTCACGGGCAAGAGTGAGGCACGTTTGCACCTGTGCTGTTGTTCAGAGGAACTTGCTATGGACAGAACCATCAGCTGAGACAGGACTCTGGTGAAATTTGGGTTCAGCCCACCCCTGTGAACTCATGAAGCCAAGGACACAAAAATTCTCATGTCTTAAATTGGTGCAGTTACTGGCAGGTTTGCTCTGGAAAACAAAAAGAGGGCAAATATGCTGAAAGAGCTGGGTTCTGTGCATTGTCATCATGGAGATTTCACTTAGTTGTGTAATTCTTACCCTTTGCTGTGCACATGTACCTCCCATCATTCTATATCACACAGTGAAATACAACCTACTGCATATGAAGTAATGAGAAGGAAGAATCATGTAAAATTAATGTTTTAATGATTGGACTTTTGCTTTGCTTTGCTTATGTTTGGGGGTAAAGCATGTGTGGAAAGCTCTTCTGTATCCTCAATTACTGCTGCTCCAGGCTATTTCTGCTGTTGTAGCAGTTCCGATAAACCTACAGAAGAGAATCACTTTTCTGTAGACAGCACATTTGCTGGTGTTTCTGCAGCAGTTAAGTAATGTCTTTATTGTGTAATTTTGTATTTTAATAGTCAATTCAAATTCTCATTGAATTGACAAAATGGAGTTAAGAACTTCTGAAGACTATTTGGCTAAAATTACACATGAGACTGTTCTGATAATCACTGCTATGACACCATTCAAACTTATTCAAAAGCCTCACCTTATCACAACAGGAAAAGTAGTGAGACAGGAGAAAACATAAATAAAGAAGTCTGTTGTTGAATTGAATCTCATTTCTCTGTCATGACCATATCTCCTCTTTTCCCTCCCAACACTGTCAGCAGGTCTCTTCTGCCTTTGTTCATTTTCCTAACTCCTTTTTGTGTTGTCTCTTTCTCTTTTCTTTTTGTTTTCCTTTTTTTTGTCTCATTCTCATGTTCTCTGCTAATAACAAATAGTGCCTTTGTGATGAGGATAAGAAGGTGATGAATAGTCCCGTAGTCAGATTTCAGAAGCTTCACACAGGTTTTGTGTGAATTCTTTTTTTTGTTGTTTTGTTTTGTTTATGCCTTTCATAATAAATGTGTTTACAGCCTGCAGGTTAAAAGGAATGAAAGTAGCAAAGAGTACCTAAGACAAGCTCTGTATGAGTAAGTACACCACTAACAGGCAGCAAGGCTTGCAAACACTAGTCATTCCCACTCACTCATTGCTCACTTCTGCCATGCCCACAATGTTGTCTTCACTCCCATGATACTTGATGAGTTTCTTAACACCTCAGCTGCTGGAATCACTTAGTGCATGAAGAGCTATTCTTCCATTCAGCATTTCTGAGTTCTCCCAGTTTCATTAGAGTATATTTTGTTTCCAGACTTCATCAGTAGATATTCTTTTGGCAATTTTAAGATGATTTCTTCAGGACCTTACCCCATACAAAGAGGTAGCAAGCTTATGTAATGTAGTGCACTGCCAGATGTGGTGTGGGATCGTGTTCATAATATTTAGCAACTCTTGCAATTGCTCCACAGAGGAAGATTGTTTCAACTTCCACAGTCAAACAGTCAAATTTGCAAGCAAGGCAAATGACAGAACTTGGGAAAAGCCATAAATAGGAAGCTCACAATTCAAGATACAAGCAAATCCATAGGGTTACTGTTTGAGAGAATAATAATAATTTTATCCTTTTGAAAAGACAAGGACAGACAACAACAACATTTCATAGCAAACAATATTTCAATATTCCTCATTCTATTGCCTCTGGACTTTTGGTTTTCCACTAGTGTGCAAACAAAAGTGAATTGACACTTTCAAATGTACTTCTGTAACTCTGCAGATGTGTTATTAATGTGGATTTTTCAAGGCATAAAAAGGACTGTGATTAAATTACAGGAAAAAATACAGTGGGTATCTGCTTGCCGGTCATTCTTCCTATTGTTTACTGCAGGTGGTGAAGCATCATTTTGAACAAAGATGATCATTTGTAGAGCACACAAATAGGCTTTTACGAGGAATAAATCTGGGCATGATGGGCTGGGGAGAGTGAAAGGGGTAGATTTTAAAAATTGCAAAATTAGTAAGGCCCATGAGAATTGTCAGAATGAGGCAAGGGCTTGCTGGAGGCAAGTGTATGGGTCAGTAGCAGAACAATCAGCAAGAACTAAAACTGGCATTTTTTATTTCAGCTTTTCTTTGTACTTGAATCATTCATTCCACCTACTTCTTCTTCTCTGGTGGGACCTTCAAAAAGGTCTGGTGCACAGTCTGGTTTCAATTGCATGCATAGAGCAAGGAGAAAAGACTGATGACATGTGGAGACCTGGTCCTTGTCTGCAGTGGCCTAGAGATGCTGCTGTGTGCTCTCCTGCACCTCTCAGCACTCCCACATAGAGGGGAGAACACTGCAGCATGCTTTTTACCTACAAGCCTGAGCTCTCTGCCATAAAAAGCAAGGGTGCATAGAGAAATTACAGCTTTTTGTCCTGAAATGCGGCCAAGATAACCACCCAGGGACTAGAGTAGCCTATTTAACATTCACTTCTCTTATTTGCACGTGTTATGTATTTAGTTCATGATTACATATAGGTTTTTTCAGACCTCTGCTTCGTTCACTGCACAAGGAGGGACTGAGAACAAAACAGCAATACACAAAAGAAATACGCTAATCTCTGTAAGATGCCTGTCTTGTGGGGTAAAAATGGAAGTTATGTCAGTTAAAGGAGAAAAATGTAGAAAGAAAAAATTAAAACACCTGAGACTTCAAAAGTGGATATAGCAATTTTAGCAGTTACTGCCCACCAGCTGTTCATTACTATGCTTTAGCTGAAGGTTTCTGCCTTCACAGCTGAGTTGTGTTCACAGTTAACAGCTTAAAACAAGCCCACTGGCTCTGTGCTGAATCTGACTCAATCTCTTGGTAAGGGCATTAGAGCAAGGCAGCTGTGGATGTTGTAACAAGGGAGGGTGACTTCTGAAATTGCTTCAACTCTATCCCAAAGAAGGCATACCTAGAGAGAAAACTCTCTTGGTCTCTGCAACAGACTTCCTGGTAATGGTGGGAGGGTGACAAAAATTTTTCACAGTTGTCCCCTAAGTGCATTTTACTCCCAATTCATTCAATTTGGCTGAGCAAAAGGAAGTTTTTGGGGCCTATTGGCAGAAACAGTGAACAACTCTCAACTGGAGTTGAAGGTGCTGGGTAGCCTACCCCCAAGCATGCCATTGGAAAGGGGTCAGGTTAAAGGATTCTCAGGCTGACTTTCAAGTTCACTGTTATATTTGACAATTCATCTTGAACACCTGCAGTCAGTTCCCTGTCTTGTGGGGGGACACTAGAGATACTCTCATCTCACACAGGCATTGTTAAGATACATTTTTTTGAGTTTTGAAAAGAATGTCACAAGAGAAAGTCTTCGTTTAAGGAAGCTGTCATTCCTATTAGAGGTAGAAAGTGAAATTCAGCCCATCTGTTGTGTACCGCTGTCCGATTTCAGCTTTTTCTCTCATACTTGTAAAATCCTTGAATGTGACAAAAAATATGACAATTTTTTTTAAAGTTGCTCTTCAGAGCATGTGGCAAATGATTCTTGGATATCCTTTTCACACTTTCAATGTGTGAGTGAAAGGATGTATGAAGAGACTTGTCTGCCTTTTCTTTCCTTTTCTTTTTCTTCATTCGAGCGTGTAATGCCTCCTTTCCCAATATTACCCAGCACCTTTCTGTGTGTGCCCCGTTGTCTGCATTGGTTAGCTTTACTCTCAACTCAAAGTAGTGTTGATTAGGAAACTGATACGGTTGCTAACAAGCTGTATCTAATGTGTTGATTTCGGTCCACAAAACAAGTTTTCTTGGTACAGTTTAGGTATATAGTGTAACAAAATGCATGGTTGATTTATTTTTTGGAAAACTGCCTTACATCATCACTAGATGTAAAAATTGCTTGCATTCCTGTGATGTGATCATCAAACAATGAACCAAGCAAGACCCACCAGCTCAGTTATCTTCTTGGATGCTGCTTAATAGTGACACTGCATTTGTGATGAAGAAACAGCAGTTTGAAATATCCTCTACTGATAGTGCCAGAAGAAAGCTGGAAAGTCTCCAAAACTCTCTCATTTTAAAAACATTGCTGAATTTCTTTGTGAATATATGAATATACATATCTTGCTTATTTGAGCAATGAGATTTTTTTTTCTCACTTGACTATTTTCTACTTGTGGTACATATTGGTTCAGAAAGAGACTAAAACTTACCTCATGTATAAAGGAGGGTGAGAGGTGGGAATTTCAGTGTTATGTGTATTAAAATTAGGAGTTTATATTTTTTATCTATATTCTATTTTGCAAATAGGGGGAAGTTGGAGAAAAGCATACACTCCATATTAAGCATGACTGAATTGTCACTGTAATGATATTCTTCCAGAATTGAAGGATACTGCTTAGAAACATCAGAACACTGATTAAAAAGCAGAGTAACAAGTCAGTAAAATCAAAAGGTCTGGTTTCTACAAGAATTGTAGCCTCTTTTGTGTCAAAAAAAACAAGAACAAATTGGGTAACATGCTTTTGCATGCGGTTGTATGTGGAGGAATGACTTCATTTTAGGTGACATTCTGTATCTTTTCTTCTGATGGTGTTGGGCAAACCACAGAAATACCTCAGGCTTAGAGAAGGAAATATCGGCCTCCCAGATCCTGCTGCCACCTTCCAACAAGCAGCCAAGGAGGCAGGTACCCACCAGAGCAGTGTCTGACCTGGCCTTACCCCTACCAGTAACTTCTTTTTCAACCTTTTTCACTGCTCAGGAAAGAGAACCAAAATTACAGAAAGACATAGAAGAAGTACGTTTGAAGGCAATGATGAATTCATGGATGGATGAATGGAGAAAGGCTTCCTCTTTTTCCCCCACTGCTGAGCTGTCAGTCAGCCAAAACAAATTAGAAAGTGAAAGTTGCAGCCCATGCAAAGCCGAGAGAAGGAGGTACATTAGAAAAGCCCCCTGACTGCAAACCCAAGTGAACTGGATGCAAATTTAACCATGTTATTATTGCTCAGTGAGGAGGATTTCTTAGGGAAAAAAAGGCAATAAGCACAAAAATATCCTTGGGCAAGTGTTAGTCTCTAGTGTGACCTGAGCAAACTCAGTTTTATTGTGAGCCATATTAACAATGAGCTGAGCCTATAAGACTTGTAATAGTAACAAAAAAGCAATTTATGCAAAATGGGGGCAATCCTCATCTCGTAGTATCTAGAGAATATGCAATTCTATAGGTGATTAATTTATATAAAAAAGACAAAAGTAAAAAGGGTTTGCATCAGTTATTTAAAAGCTTTTTAGTATGCTGTGACTGGGAAAGTATTAAGAAAACTAGAAAGGGTATGGCACTTGAGGAAAAGGCAAGGCATTGTGGGAATACAGTGTGATATAAAGCAGGATTCATTTATGTAATTATTACAGAGACACTGTAGTCATACAGTAGTTAAAAATTATGGCATGATTCCCCAAAATAAACCTCTCCATGAACACAAGTCTTCACCTTTTCTACTTGGTGTTTTTATTGAAACCACAATAAATATAAACACATAAAGAAATTAATAACTATTTCTAAAATGCTGTAACACTGTTCTGGGTTTGTCTTGTCTTGGGTTTGTTGTCCTTTTTTTTTTTTTTTAACTCATAACATCTTCAAAATTATTTAATCTAGGCATTGTAAGCATAGCCACTTGGAACAGAATTGCATACTGCTACCTTTATGTATATTAATCAAAATTGAAAGACATATAGCTTTACACTCTGGAAAGCAGTCGGTAATTCACACTGAGTGGTCCATTTGATATGCATAGAAAGAAAACACAAAGTATTAAATCAGCATTTAATATCATATTTCTATAAGTGTGTAAGCTTAGGTATCTGACATCATTAATCAAATTTGGTATATTAGGTCATAAATATTTACATTTCTTTTTAAAGTAATAAACAGCCACATTTGCTGCTACTATGCAAAATATTAATTATGGTACAATCTTTCGGAAGAACTAAAGCAAAATGGACACCCTGGGTGAAATCAGCCTAGTTATGAAAGCTAGAAACAATAAAGGATGTTGAATAGATTTCAGAAAGTAGTCATGGGGACTTCCACACCAACTTTTTTTTTTTTTTTAATGGATGTCCACATTCATATGCCACTTCTGAGGTGCAGAAAGCCTTTAATCACTTGTCGTTTATTTCAGTTTTTAAAATTCTTTATCCATTTTTTATGTTTCTGCAGAGGCACCAAAGGATTTTGGCCTAAGGGAATTTAAAAATTTCCTCTAATCAGGAAAAACCACCAAACACTATTACTTTGTTGTAGCCACAATACAGTCAGCAGACTCTTAAAAACATAAAAGTAAGAATCTACCTTTAGATCTGCAATAAAGCAGTATCTTTAAAACTTGTTAGTAAGATCAGGCCTAATTGATACACACTGGTTATTGGTATGGGCCTCATTAACTCTGAATCATTTTCTCAGCTTTGGTTTCTCAGTCCCAGGGTCATGGAGCTACCTCTCCATCCCATGAGACAGATCCCTGATCCAGGGCTGTGGCTGAGATTTTGCACCTACCCCATGTGCTCAGGCAAAAGTGGTACCAAGGGTGTGCTATGAAGGGGGGAGGAAAAGGGTGTGAAAAAGGCGTGCAGGTATCAAGGCAAAAGTCTGCTGCCCTCAGCTCCACGCTGGCATGTAGAAGTAGCTTTGGCCCCTGTAAAAGAAGTGACGGGGAGATCAGCTGCTGTATTTCAGCACTAAGAAAACAACCACTGTATTTTAACTAATCCCTCAGATTTATGCCTGATTAGCAAGACATTGCTGATGATTAAATACTTTCACAATATATATGTAATCAACTTTTCACCCAAACTTTATAATTTGCAGAGAAAGTGGTAATTGGATAATGTTAGGAATGTTCCTTCAAAACACTGCTCTCATAAATTAAATAGTAGCTGCTTTTTTAAAGCTTGCTCCTTTTTAAAGGCTTTTTTTTAAGTCTAAAATATTTATTCCAGATTTCAGTTTTAGAACAAGAGGAAATTATTTCTGCAACTAAGTAGTTTATAGTTTCCTTTAATTTATTCCATCTCTGTCATTATATTGTCCTTGAAACTATTTTCTGTCACTGTCAAACATGATAGCCTCAGGACAGAAATGAAAGTGAGATAATATATCTCTGTGAGCTTTTCTGGTGAAATGTTTTTAAAAGTTTTCAAATGCAGCCATTTGGATTTAAGCAGAAGATGAAAGAACAATGAAACTAGAAGATTAAAGGAACAAAGGCAATTTTTTAAAATGTTATTATTCTAACATTCCAATATTAATCCTTGAACACCGTTATAATTGTACCAAATGATTTATATAAGTAACAGAAAAAATATTTTATGTTACTTCTTCTATTCTTCTGTGAAAAACAATGTCTTCTATCAGTATCTTTTCTCATAATTAGGAGTCCCAAAAATGTGTCACTGTGACATTTTTCTAAATATGATCTTAATAAGAGGCTTAACTTTAATGTTTCACAAGATTATCCAACCAATTCTTAAAAACATATAATACAGTCATTTTCAGAAACCAATCTAAGTTCAATGTGTGCTGGTTTTCCATTTCAGAGGCAACCTAAATAAAACAAGAAAATCCAAAAAGTAAGGTTTTCATTGTTGCAATACTGTGGGAGGAAGAGTGAGGGGCAGAGATTAGAAGATTTATGCTTTCCCTGTATTTTTTCAGTGTGTGTATTATAGGATTTATCATTTATTTCTCATATGCTAGCATTTTAAGAAAATTTTTGTTGTTGCTTTTAGGGTTTTTTACTCTTTTTTAGCACTATTACATTTTCTAGACTGGAATTCTCATCTTTTAAGTTTTGAATTTCCACAGACTGACATCCTTAGAGGTAGATTGACTGGCAGACTCAGGGAAGCCATGTTTTGTGTTTCAGGAAATGTGATTTAGGCATCCTTGCATTGGTCAGAGTGTTGCAATGTTTTCTTTACACAAAATTACTCTTACATGTTTGTTTGCCTTTTTATTTTTTCCTTCCTTAGAACTAGCTATGTCATCAACACCTGGCAAAAAAGCAAATAAGTATATTTTCTCTTTCAAAGAGACACAAAGAAGGGCTGGTTCAATAAAGTCAGTGAGGATATTCAGAGGTTTTACGGCTTTAACTCACCTCAAGTTAGTCATGGCGTTTCTTCATTCCTGTTTTGGTAACATTTGTCTACTGATCAGCCAGAAATTAATATGTAATAAATTGTTCAAATAAGATTGGCACATTTGTGTGTAGGAGCTGAGAGCAAAAGTTCTCATCTCCACCCCTGAGACATAGCAGTCATTTTGTACAAACAGGATGGAAAACCCCATTTATTTTGTTTATTTTATCACATTACATTTTCCTCATCCAAGTGAAAGTTTGCTATGCAGTGCTTCTTTTAAATTACCACTTCAGCCACTTAAAATTTCCCTATCAGTGATTACTATAGTTACAGAACAAGAACTCTGGTGGGTTTCAATCTTTTCCTGAAGAATACTGATTGGGTAAGGTGAAACAGAAGAAAGCAGTTCAGTTTACCTGCTGTCCTACAGGACACACATGAAGGGATATTATATGGGTGTATGTGCATGCATATATGTATGCTCATCCCTTTAAAGACAAGGAAATTCCAGTGATGCTCAAATTTTTTCAGTCATAGCTGGTTTACTTGCCTTACAGAAACACATGGACACACAAATGTCCACATCTATCTTTATATAATTACATGCATTTCCATATTCATGCACAGACATGTACTTTTTAACATATTCACAAAAAATGTAACAGCAAGTGCATATGGTTGAAATTGCAAATAACTGCCATATTAATAAAGTGATTGAAAGGACCTAAAATATAATCTTGAAAAGAACTACGTGCAGTTTTACATTATGGGCATGCCTTTTTCAACATTTCTTTACTGTCAAAAGATTTTATGAATCATAAAATCATAGAATGGTTTGGGTTGGGTTGGAGGAACCCTTAAATACCAACTAGTTCCAAGTGCCCTGCCATTAGCAGGGACACTGGCATGAATCCTAAACATTTTCATATCAAAACCCCACACAGAGTAAGAATCCCATGGAAATAAAATATTTCTCATTAATGCTTACTAGTATTTCTTAAAATGCTTTTCCTAAGTAAAAGTTAAGTGAGAACTAGTTATTCCAGCATTATTAAAAAATATGGTTCAAAGAGTAAAAAAATTCAAACAAATTTTTTTGTAAGTGCCTGGTAAATGTGGTTAGTTCAGTATCTGGGCATCCCACTGGGGAGATGCTGCCTTTTAGAAACACCGGTAACAACTTGTGCCTGACCTCAGTTGTTCTGGGGATGCTTTGTGTCACTGGGAGGAACAAGGGAGGGGAATGTGTTATAAGAGGTTTAGAAAGTGCCAGCAGATGGCATGCACGAGTCCTCGGCAGTGGGGTTTGCGTGGGGGGGAGAAGAGTTTTGAAACAGCAAAACTTCCTTGAGTGCCCCAGATGATTTACTGTGAACAGCTTTTGTTGACTCCAAGCATCAAGATTTCTGAAGAGGTTATGCTAGGTAAGGAAAAAGTAAAGGAACCCCAAATTAATAAATATATTTAGGAAAGGATTTGTCTGAGTCATTAAAAAAATATCTCTCTCCAGTTCTCAGAAAGCTCAGTTCCTATTACAGATACAGATTAAGAATTCTATTTGTACACACTTTTTGATCTGCACTCTTGTCTTTGTTGCAGTTTTTTAAAAACACATTAAAAAATCAGCATTGCAAAAAAGGCTTAAAAGGAACTTATCTTCTGAAAGATGTTTGTTTCATTGATGTTTGAGTTTGCACAGAAGTAGTTATAAAAACTGCATCTCTGATCACCGGAAAATGGATTCTCGTCAAAGGCACCAACTGTCCTGACAGTGTGATGTGATGTCTTGCTCCCTCTCACTGCCAGACTCAGCTACAGAAACAGCATAATTATATGAGCAGCAGTTCCCCTTATCTAATATGAACACTTGCTACTGTTAACTCTATTTCAATGTGCTAAACAAGAAATAGAGAATTAAAACTTATGCTGAGGTTGCTGGGTCATTTAATCCAAGGGATGTTGTTTTCCTATTGGATTGTGGTGGATTTTTCCATTCATTCTGTTGGGTTTTTATAAATTCTACGTGTTTGAAAATGTGCCGGCCAGGCCAGGTGCAGGTGATGATGGCAGAGCCAGGAAATCCTGCTGCCCAGGGCATATCTCCTGGGCCTCTTCTGGGCACTCTGCTTCCCTGGAAGTAAAATTTCTGTTCTGCCTCACTCCTTGTGCCACCACCATTACCATGACCTTCTGACTGTGGCATTTGAGAACTAATTTTTTCAAATAAATTTCTAATTTCGAACAAAAAAGAAATGTATTTGAGTTCAACTAGGGGGAACTGGAAAAAATACATCTAAGAATGATGAATCAAAATTTGTTGTATATTGAACAACCTCATGACAATGATTATGGTTTTTGTCATTGCAGAGTTGATTAATATTTTCTGGAGTAAATGGAAATTTCCATCCCACAGTCATTGTAGTTGTCTAATATTGCTGTATGTTAGTATCTTAGAGGACCATGATAGTATCAAATATAAACAGATTACTGTAGACAATCACCAGCCAAAAACAACAAAGAGGCCAGATTACATCTAAGCCTTTTGATCATCAAAGCTTTAATATGCTTTATAAGCTGTTTCATAAATTATGAATGTGAAATGGTTGTGGCAATAAGATCAAGGCTTACATATTGTTATAGTAATTATTTCAAAATTAAATATAAGTAAACATATTTAAAATTAATGTATTTATTATATATAATGATCAATGAGCCAAACACAAAGAAATATCTAGGAAGAGATTTATCATCTGTAGGTCACTTGTATCCTATTTGTAATGATTTCTTTCCTGCACTAAAGAGAAAAGCTAAAACAATTTCATAAAAGTGTCATGTAGTAAAAGATAACCCTTTCTTTGGAATTATTTCTAATTTGTTGCAGAACTTCAAAAGGAAATATGACAGCACTAGGATTATTTTTCCCTTTTTGTTTCACACATGCTGATTTACATATTTTGCTGGTCTTGTTGAAATAGCATACCATCTTCTGTGAACTGAAGAGACTTCATTAGCAGCAATGATACCAGCAGTTCAAATTAGAATACATAAAATTCTTTATTATTTCACATTATCACAAAATAGACATCTTTGCCTCTATAAATAAGCGAAAAGCATCAAGGTTTGAACACTCATTATCTGTACCTGGACTTTTAAAGAAAAATAAGGAAATAGAGTTCAATTTTTAATGTCCTGCCAAAGAAATTCAGATGAAGGTTCAATGAAGTTAATCATCCTTTCCAAAATAATGAGGAATTAATACTCAAATCATCTACATTTGATGCACTTTATATTCAGCAATGTCATTTAAATGTTAAAACTGCAAGAATTATGGAACCTCTCAAGCTAATATTGATCTAATGGCTTCAGCTCAATGACAGTGTCAATTAGTTTATATATATATATATATAATATGAGAAGTACTAATGGTGTTAGAAACTGTGCAAGACAGTGGTCTTGTAGATAGGTCCTCCTTCCAAAACAGAAAAAAACAACAACAACAAAAAAATCCTGATTATTTTTCCTTGTAGCTGAATAAGGTTTTCATGCAAAACATTTACAGGCTTTCATTACAGAAAATTAAGGAACAGTTTACCTGTGTAAACTATTGACTGTTTAAAAAAATTGGTGTTATTTAAAAATCCTCTACAATTTTCTATTTTTATGGTTGGAACTATCATTCCCTTCCCTGTTGTTTCCTTTTTTTAGGATCCTGTAACTTACCTATCACCAGCAGTCCAGTATCTGCACCATTCCATTCAAATCCACCCCCTGAAAACGCTTATGCTTTTTATTCCTTCCCTCAGTCCTTGCAGAAAAGTGAAAGAAACCTGGCATTCTGCTCATTGCTCACACTGTTTGTATAATTTTATCTCTTCATTAAATATGTCCTTGCTATTTTATGTCTTTTATGTTTTAGGGCTTTGCCAAACAAAATTACCTTTGGGTATAGATCACATCCCAGTTTATCACAGGGTGGTATTAGGGAATAGTCAGGCAGTGGTGCAATAAACACACAGAGCACTTCAGCTGCTTACATCTACAACTACACTATGCAGACTCTTGATGAAACCTGGGTTTATGAAGCACAAGTAAAAGGTCCACCAAATGTCTGCCCGAGGATCCCACTACAACTTGGAGGCACTTGTCTCCTGCTTTCTCAGCACCTTCCTGAATGCTCCACAAGGCAGCTCAGGTATTGCTCAGATAGTGCCCAGCCTATTATGGGTACCAGAGAAACATCTGTAGCACACCAGCCACAGAAAACAGGGGTTTAATTTCTAGATGTTCATTACAACAAAGCAAAAACATGTTGATTGACCCCAGGCTGTTCCCTTGAGGCCAAGAAAGTTCTGAACATTTTCTTGTCAGCACTCTGAGGTCAGTGTCTAAAACAAGTTCTCTGGGCTGCAGCTGCTTAAAATTGATTACATGTTTATTAGTAAAATACTTATAATAGTAATGTCAATCCTAAATGGAAGGACAGCTCAACAGATTTTTTTTCTACAAACCCAAATTGAATCTCAATCTTTCTCAACAAAAATCAGAACAGAAACAAAAATATTGCCTTGGTGGGATGTGACAAATTTTTCACTGTGAAGGTCTGAAGACTTTTCCACTGTGGCAGTGGTGCTGTGGAGATGCACCTCCATAACTCTGATGCTCTGGAAGATCTGTGGGGATTTCTCATAATCGTTCACAGAGTACCCTAACTATTGCTCCCAATGGCCCTTTATATCAGTTTCTGACTTCTTCTGTTGAGTTTCAGAGTGCCCTGGGAGTGACTCCTGAGCTGATATATCTGCACCTTGACTAAAACTTTTTCCTTCATGCCTGTCATTTGGCTCCTTCAGGTTTCCAATGTTACATTTTTTTATGAGAAACACTGAAGGACAACACCCAGCCTGTCTTCACATCCTGGAAAATGATGATTGAAAAGCAACCACATATCACAGTCTCTGAGATAATTATGGACCTTTAAATACGTAGAGCACAGAAATGTGGCCCCCTCTTGAGATAAGGGGCTGTGCTGTCTCTTCCACCTCATGTGTGGGAACATGCTGGATCTGTCTGACAACAGGATGAAAGAAGGTGGCTGGTCCTCGTTGCCTGTTCACTGGCAACAGGGGGAAGATCTGGAACTGGCTTTGTATTTCTGCTGTCACTGATTTTCCTGTATGCACACATACGTATTTCTTTTAAAACCCCACAGTGCTTGTCTCCCTGTGATGCATTACCCCCTATTTCATCAGTACAGGGAAGAACAGTTCTAACCAAAACGAAAATACGAAGGCACTGAGAAATGTTACAAACAGGAGACCTTTCTCTACAGGACACATTCTAAAATTTGTTCTCAAGACATACCAGGGCAACAAGAAGAGAAGATGCCTCACAAAATACAGTAAAGCAGAACATACATGTGATGACACCTTTAAAAGGACAACTTAGCTACTTAAATACTGAAGTCATTAAAATCTCAGATAATAGGTATTGCTGCAAGAATACAACTCTGTGAATTCCTGCTAAAATCCACAGCAATACCTTCTACTGCCACTTGCTAGTCAGCCAGACAAGTTGTCTCTCACCTTCCCCCCTCTCCCCCTGTATGGGTAAGAGGAAAACAAGCATTACTGCAGCTGGTCTTTACTTCCAATCTTTTAATGATCTTTTAGTTCCTTTGAAAGACACCTGCTGCATATGTTCCAATGTTATGCTGAGATTCACAATTATGTCTTCCTATTGGAAAAAAAAAAATCACAAGTAAATATGGTAAATGCTGAATGAATTTAATGTGTAGTATAAAGCACTACAAAAATGATCTCCTAGGAGATTCCCCTGTGAAAAAAATGATCCTGAGAGACATGATACAACAGCGAGCATTACTGGAGAAACCTACCAGCTCTTATACAAGGGATTAAGAGTTAAGTCTTCATTAAGGACTGAGGAATACTGCCCATATTGAATAATGTCCTTGTTACCTTGAAGAAAATAGTAGCATTGTAATCACTGCAGGTGGAGGAATGGACTGCCTTGGACATAAACTTTTCTCTAGCTGATAACTGAAGTGATAACTTGTGGGTTTGCTGATGCAAGAGCCTGCCCTGAAATCAGGGAGTAGATTACAATTAATAAATTATTTGATCTTGTCCTTCATTGCTATGTTGGGCTTAAGCCCACCTCAAGGATCAGGTTTCTTTTATATAATTAAGGGAGGATTTAATGGTTTGTTTTTTTTCTTTCTAGGCTGTTACAGAAGTCACTGTTTTAAAGCAAACATTTCATTAATATCCATTTATTTACTCATTGGGTTGTAAATAAGAGGAACTGTTGTCCTGGAATCCATAGTGAGAAAGCAATGTCTTGGATACTGAGTGGTAGCTACTCTGTGCACCAGGGATTTGGCAGCAAAGTCATCATTTCTCTTAAAAATTACTGTAAGAGGGCTTCATGCTTCTCAGAACCCAGGTTCTAGAGAATAGCTGACAATCCAATACAATCCAAAGGGGGTTGTTCATCTATAATATAAAATCCAAAGCTGTCTTTTGTTACATAAAAGTGTAGGCTTGACAAAATGACAAAAAAGAGGATGCTGTGATCAACAAAGACAACCTACATAATCATTTCAATTTTTTTCATACAGACCAAGCCAATATAGTGAAGGAAAGGATGGCAATAATGATTTATAATTCTAGTGATCATGATACCATATCTTTCACCTATAAAATTAAGTCATATATATTTGTTCCTTACAAATAACTCAGACCCCATTGCTGTGGCAAAGTATTTTTCATGGCAGAGCAGCAACCTTACTTTCTGCTAGCATATGTAAGTTAGTGTCTCCTCAATTAAAAATTTTTGAGCTGAGTGAGTAATAAATGAGGTATTTAAAGTGCAGCAAGTGCTACTGAATCTGTAGTCATAGTCTGTGGTAATGTCTTCTACCAAGTCTGTGATAGTGTCTTCTATAATACATTATCCAAAAAACTGTCCTAATCTATGGAATGAACACGTGTGTTCTTTCATTGTGCTGTTTTGCTTACTATGCCTTAATAGAAATAGAACACATAAATCCATCTCTGACATTACCTGTTTAATGAGTTTATGATCTAGACACATTCAGAAATGAATTTATAATCCTTATTTTCCTTAAGTGAAGACTCATAAATGAGTAACCAGGGTATATCACTTCAGCTTCCTCATAGAAAGTGTGGGTGAGTCTTTTGAAGAGTAACACCAAGTACAATGTTGCTGATCAAATGTATGTTATACGTGTCATTTTCTGTGGAAGGATGTGGCTGCTCAGTCAAAGCTTAACACAATTCACCTCCTTTTGCAGCAAGTATTTCCCTTACCATTGTATCAGTTTTGAAAAATCTTGTCTAGCCAGTCTCATTTTCATTGATTTTATTTCAAAATTTTGCCCAGTCTTCATTTGCATGCCATATCCTACCTAACATCTTGTGTGCTCCTTGCCACAGACTGGCCTTTATTTCAGATCTTGCCTTTCCACTGGGGACGTTACAGTGTTGCAGACTCAGATTTTTGTTAGTTCTTGTGTCAAACAATGTTAAGAAATTACTGCGTCATTGATAGTCTCTTCCTTATGTGTATCTTGCACATTAGCTCAATAATTTATGGGTATCAGATATGCATACATCAGCCTTGCAGGAAGTTTTGGTTCTCCCAAACACTGTGTTGCCCTGTATCATTCTTCTCACACCATTAAGTGTATTGAATTTCTTTTAAGCCTGAAAACTCCTTTTAGCTATATCAGCTGGTTAAAAAAGATCTCTCACTCCCTAAAAGACTCCTCTAGTCTTTAATCAGCAATGCTAACTATGCCAGGGATTGTTTGGATGAACCTTTTAAATTGGAAAACTTTAAATTTGGGAAGACATATGTACCAAACTTATTTAAATTATTACAGTTTACAAGTTGTGTTTCTTTCCCTCCCTCTGAGACTAGCATTTTTCCTCCTATTTTTAGTGATACTATTGGAGAAGGAAAATCCTTCAAAATGTCCATAATATTTTAACTTCTTCCTGTAGTCAGAGTAATGACTGCTGAGAGAGATAAATTGCAGCACAAGTGATCATTTTTATCAGTGATGCAATTTCATCTCTCCTACATACATTGGATTTTATTTTCCTGGCATTTTCTCACTCTGTCTTTTAATGTCCCATTGTCTTCTACCAGGAATTCCATGTTTTTTCAGTGTAATATATTAAATGCTGCAGAAAGAAAAAAAATATATTCCATTATATTACAAATTCATCCCCTTTCACTCTCAGAGAATGTGAATTTTCATAACATTTCAACACTTTCAACCTACAAGTATGGTAAGTGTATGTTGTTTGTGAGGATTCTTATATATTTATTTATTTATTTAGATTAAAAAAAAAAAAGAGGAGAGAAGGAAATGCTGCTTCATGCAATATGGCCTGTGAGGCTGAACTGTTGTCATAGCTGGTATCTCATTTTAACTTTGCAGATCTTGGTGAAAAAGGATCTGAGTTCAGGCAGTTATTGAGCGTAAGCTCCAGTCAGTGACTGCCAGATTGATGATTCTGTCATACAAGAATGTGACAATAGTTGCTATGGGTTTCCTGATTTGGTTAATTAGATTTTTCCCTGTATAATTAGCACATCTTTAGACTGAACTTCAAACTATGTCACCAATTTATTTTAAAATTAGAGGAAGTGTTGGAGAGGATTTTATTCCTCTCATTTCTTGTAAATGTCTGTGCTAAGACCCACTAGGAATATCACAGAGCAAAATTGTTAAGAGGTCAGTATGTGATGTGGAAACAGGCTGTTTGACCTAGTTTTGGCTGTGGCTCAGACATCTGAGCTCACTGAAGAGCGGCTGTGAGGAGAATCTCTCTTTGTTTCATTTCTCAGGATTGAGGTGAGGCTAGTGGGAAAGAGTGGGTAGCTTTGCAATTATATGAAACAGCTATTCAGTTCCAGAGGTCATAGCAGACACAAAAGTATTATCATAGCACAAGGAGGACTGGCTCACTGTACAGGGAGGGAAGGAGGAAAGCAGCACTGCAGAGCAAAGAAAGGTATGCACACAGTGTGAAACTTTCTAAGTCATCTAATTCATATGGGTAACCATAGGAGTTCAAAAGACTTTGCTTTGTCCAGTAAAGTTTCTATCCTTTCATGGGCTCCTACAGAAGTATTGTAAAACTATCAAAAGTTTAATTTAAAGAAGCACTGTGTTCATACTGCACAATATGACACAGTTATGACAGGAATGCTGTTGGGAATATTTGGCTGAGGTAGCATAGTTAAGCTGGAGCTCACTCCACAAATCCTCAAACTTTTATTTCTAATTATTTTTAACATAAGGTCTGTTGCTGCTTTAAGGTTAAAGAGTATAACATATGCAAAGAGAAATTTCTCATTTTGAGCAGCTTCTGAAAAACATGTCAGCAGTTTGCATGAGCTGAAGCTTTGCTCTGTGCACTGCAGCAGTTCCTGAAAGATTTCCAGTAGGCTGTGGCTCACCAATACAGAATTGTTTAAAAGCATATTAGCATGAGGATACATTTCAGTGAAGTAGAAAAGAGACAGTGCAAAGGGTATAATGGGATTGTGACACCCTCGTGCACGACATGAACCAAAACATATCAAGGGTTGAAGCATCCTTCGTGTGCTGGAGCATGTCTGGAGAAGGGCAATAAAACTGGTGAAGGGTCAGGAGCACAAGTCTTATGAGGAACAGCTAAGGGAACATAGATTGTTCAGCATGGAAAAAAGGAGGCTCAGGGGAGACCCACCTTCCTGAAAAGATGTTGTAGAGAGGTGGGGTCAGCCTCTTCTCTCAGGTAACTAGGAACAGGACAGAGGAAATGACCTCAAGTTGCACCAGGGAAGGTGCAACTTGAGGATATTAGGATACCATTACTTGGATAATAGGAATTGGATATTAGGAACCATTACTTCACCAAAAGGGTGGTCAGTCATTGGAACAGGCTTTCTAGGGAAGTGGCTGAATAACCATCCCTCGAAATGTTCAAAAGTTGTGTGGATGTGGCACTTGGACATATGGTTTAGTGGTAAACATATCAGTGCTGGTTAATGGTTGGACTCAACAATTCTAGACATGTTTTCCTACCTAAACAATTTTACAATTGTATGATCCTTCATGCTCCCTCTGGCACCATGGCATCCATGGCCTTGCTGGTGTCCCTGCAGAAGGTGCTGTCTGCACTGTGCCACCCGTTGAGCCTCCTCACACCCTCCTGCTTTCCCTGCCTTTCCAAAAACACGGGATATTGTGCATGACTTCTCTGCCTTTATGGCAATAGAACTTCAAGTAAGCAGCATTGAAGACAGTGCTCCATAGCACACCATCAGTCCAGACTTTCCAGTGGGAAGTGACAGGGAGCTCTGCTTAAATGCAAATGCTGCAAAAGAGGCTAGGTCATAAATCTTGCCTACGCTGTTTTTTAGTGTGAATTAATGTTTGTTACTGTTGGAGCACAGCTTCCATATTCTCATCCAAAGGGATGACAATAAAGACTTCCTGTCATTTCAAGACATCAGATTGTTTATAACCATTCCTTCTCTCTCTGAGAAAAAAAGCACTAAAATCACTTTTGTAGCACAGTTTTATGCCACTAGTGGCTGCTTTTATAAACCTTACTGACTAAACTTTAACTAATCCAGAACTATGACTTCAAAGCAAAAACACTGGAACTAACAATGCTTATGTAAACACAGATGGTCTTGAGAAAAAAATGACAAGAGATTTTGTGAAAGGCAAAAGGTAAAAGAAGTTGACAGACTTAAGATGTCTTACTTTCCTTCAAGAAGCTGTTTTGCATGTGTGTTTTGAAATATATTGCTATCTTCAATTCTCATGTTATTAATTTAGTTTCATTGCACATACTGCTCTGTAATGGGGAGAAACTTGTGCTAGCCCTTACTCCTATGAACTACAACTTCCAATTATGTTCTTCTGCTATTTGGTTCCCAAGAATATCTTCAAAGTTCGATAATAATTTACGTTGTGTGTCTATTAAGTCACTTTTATAGGATCCAACATAACCAGCACCTGCTTACATGAAGCCTGAAGACTACTTTGGGTTTCTGTGAAGGCCATTTGATATCTGACTTCTTTTATGGTTGACCTTGGAGGGGAGTTCAGTTTGGTAATTTATGGCAAACAGCATCCAGGAAGACCCATTTGCAAGATTCACTGTCACTTAGTGCTAAACGATCGCTCCTGACTCTGAAGACAATCTGAGTCCCTGACAGGGCAATCCCATAAAAAATATTGCTTGGCCACCCAGGTGTCTTTTCCAATTATCTGGAGTAGAAATTAATACTTTTAAAAGCTGCTAGTTTTTGAAAGGTTATTCCAATTTATTCCAGTAGTTTCTTTCACACATTATGATAAATTGGTTTATTACACTGTTATTTTCAATGTCAGCTTTTTAGAAGATTGAATCATAATGTTGAAACATTAGAGTGAATGGCAAACATATTATTTTACAGCTGAGTAATATATTCCCTCTAAAAAAATTTTGCTCTGTTTTTAATAACAGGTAATTTTATGATTGTATTGCTTAATGCTGTTTCCCCACAATATTTATTTCCATGCAGTAAGCACTGGAGGACTTTCTCTCCAGTTGTCAGTGACAGCTTGGACAGGACACAAAATCTATGGAACTACAATAATCCAAATTGTGAACTTTGCTTTTAAGTATAAGAATTCATGATTTCTCAGTATCAGTTTAATATATGCAGCAGCTCCAGGGAGAATAAATGGTTAGGCTCACTTTAGTGGGCTTCTAAATTTAGAAGCAAGTTTTTTTTAATGTCATGTTTTCTTCTTTGATTTTTTTTTCTTTCAGTGATAATCTCTGGGTGCTATTTTTGTTCCCCAAATCCTCTCCAACGCATCTGTAAAAGGACTGTAATTAGCATTTTAATGGGAATAGTTGAATCTCACTGTTTCCCTACAGCGAGCATATCCCTATTTATGTAGAGCTCAGCAATACTCAAAGACATGAGAAATTCATCGTTTCTCTTTGCTTTATTTATTCTTTTTTTCTTTTTTTCTTTTTTTTTTTTTTTTTTTTTGTTTTGTTTTGTTTTGCTTTGGAAGCTGGGAGAGCAGGAGATGGGGTGGGGAGGAGAAGAAACAAAGCTAAAACCCTCATCCTTTTCAACACTGTATCTGCTTGTAGAACAGTTTCTTTTTCCAGCATGAATAACAAATTTTTTGGCTCTCTATCATCAGTTCTGCAGGTGGCTGAATACTTTGAACTCCTATTGACTTCTTTCACAGCACAGTAAAGTTTCCATCCTGAGGTGCACAGCAATGCCCCATGTATTTTTTAATTGGAACAATTATCTCAGAATGGTTCAGTACAAAGTACTATTTCAAAAAGACAATTTCCTGTAGGTAAATGGTGTCAATTTCAGAAGTAGTAGGTTACTGCTAATGAGTGTCTGACACTATTTTTCAAGCAGGCACATGTACAGATAAAGATTTGGATCTCAGCCCAAATGTTTAGAGAGTAAGACACCTACAGCTCAAATAGTCAGATAATGGCATCAGAAAAAAATCTTCCCTCAAACCCAGAACTTCTTCACCTTCACAACCTTCTGTTGGCTGTGAGTAAGGAAACCTACCATACAGCCTGGAGTCCTCAAGATATTGCATTCTCCGTTTCCACAGGCTGATTTCCATGGCAGTGTGGAGGGTAAAGCCCTGATGAATTTATCCTCTGTGTGATGTGGAGAAATAATTTAAGTTTATAATATGTAATGTTTGGATTCCTGGATCACATCTTAGCCACAGGTCCTATATAAGCAATAGTTTACAAATGGAATGGTTTCATGGATAAGAAACAGGTTCTGTTGCAGGAGAACGGGCATGGCTCCTGTTGTAGCTGGGACAAGTTGGTGGCACTGTTTGTGGGAAATTGTGGATCCCATGTGTCCTGTAAGGAGGTGTGTGCCCCAGCTTCAGCCACGAACTCATGGGTGTGCTGTCCTATTCACACCCATGAGAGTCACATGCAGCCTTTGTGAACGCTCTCAGGAGGCTGCTGAGCAGTGCTGAGCTGTGCCTGCACTTCAAGATTCCTGGTTTTAGCAGACCACAAATCAGTAAACCTGTAGCTATGTTGACTAGTCTGCTCATTCTTAAAAGTAAATACTTTCTGACTCTATTCCCTAGAAATGCTGGTGGGTAAGGGCTAGGAAAGATGCTTTGCCCCAGTCCTATCAATATTTTTTCCCACGTTATCATATTAATATCAATGAAAAGGTCATATACCTGAAATTCAAATCCATGGAGGAGTAATTTCCAGATATTTCTGGTTAAAACACCAATAATAAATAACCGTATATACATAGCAGCTTCTTATTTTACTGAATAACGAGATTTATCTCCCATCACAATAGATATTGACGTTGGCTTTAAATTGGTCAGAATTAATCTTTCTGGTCAATAAATCTTGATATTTCCCTCCACAGAGATCAATACCTGTTTAATATATCAGATTATTAAATGAGAATAATAAATGTAGCTCGGCATGAAGACTCTCATAAATGGTGAACAGTCCAAGTTTAGGAGGCTTCACAAAGGCTCACAATATGCTATATGGACTATTTCAGCTAAATGTTAAGAAACTGCTGAACTGTGCATTAAATAAATTACTGTATTGCTCAGAGAGTTACAGTAAGGTCTATTAAGTACTTATTTAAAAACTTGGCAACAGTGAACAACAATAAATAATTCAAGTAGCACCTCTAATCTTGTTTTCTTTCTCCTTAATTGGTTTTACAGCATTGTTTTGACATTTACCCTTGAATTAAAAAAAAAATACTCAGAAAGAAGAAAATGCATGCTGTGCACTAATCCAGCTGTCAATTGAGTTCTTGCATATTGATGCATCAGAACAGCACAGGAGCTCCACTCTGTCTTCTGAGCTGGCAAAGCCCATTATTGGTGTGTAGTCGTATGGGCTTCTGGGCTTGCAGAAAAACTGAGTTTAAGAACTGTGTGTTTGTACAAATATGAATGTATAAACATAAAATTATTTTAAAAATATAGAGATATTGCATCACCATCTCAGGGAGACTCCAGATGCATAAGAAACCAGGTGTGATCTATCACCCAGGGAGGTATCTAAATGCCAAACATTTGCCAAGAAGGACAGATGGATCCAGAAGAGCTCAACAGCTGGAAAACTCAAGAAGTAAAGGACAGCCAACACTTCTGCTGTTCAGATTTTCCCAGCCCATTGGGAACTCTGGAGTGATTCTAGCCTTCAGGTTTTAAGTTTGAAAGGAATGTGTCAGGTCATATTTCAAATCAGCTTTTAGAACTGGCAAAATTGTTGTTGGTTATAGTTTTAATTAAGTTTGCAGAATATAGAACATAGTTTGGTTTCTGAAGAAGTTTTTCAAATTTTTGTATTTGAAGTATTTTGTATTGACTGGTTCTTTTATTCAAAATTATTAAGTTTATAGACAGGATTTTTTTTTCTTGAAGAAAAAGGGAATAGGAAAATAAAAGCCACGTGTTTTCCTTTTCACGAGTTTTAATTTTGCTACTTAATTTTCTTTGATGATACATAAGATACAACTTTGCACATCTGAGTACAGGTAAATAAAAACATACATAGACATATGAGAAATGAGATTATACTGTCCTTTTTTGAACAATGTATGAATACATTCAAAGAATACATTTAGTGAACCCCAAATTGGTAAAAATATGGCACATACTGCATTTAGATATCATATTGACACCTCTTGGAACTTCAGATGGAAGTATTAACACTTTTCTCTTGTACGTATCACCTCCATGCATATTCATATTGAAACTTCTATGCATAGTAAATAATTTTTTTTTCTGTTACAGACATAGGATGGGTTTGTATGTGCATGCACTGTTTAAAATATTACATTTTCCAACACGTCCTTCTGTTTCTTTTCTTCTAAAAAATAAAGATATTTTTTAAAAATATCTTCCTTACTATGTACTAAAATACAAAAGTTCAAAACAAAGAACATTAATCAATGTAAAACTGAGGGATATTTTTTTCTTACTCAGAGAAATGTAGAAATACTCTTCTCATTTATACTTATCTCACTTATTTTAATAGGATGTAATTAAAAAAAAATAGTTTCCTTTGTACCTGGGCAATCAAGGTGTTCCCTGAGTGCAGAAATCCTGCTATACCTCCTTATAAAGATATTCAACTGAGTGTTGGAAGACCAAAGTAAAGTTAATAACATCCCTTCTGACAGTAATGAATTTTCTCTCTTCATGATGATATGTGGTTGAAATGACTTATATTGACACCTCCCCAGTAAGGCCAAACAATAAAGGTAAAACCCACTGCTCTTATTTCCCATTCAATTTCCCATTCAATTTGTCTGTAATAAACATCTTTGTGAATCTTAATGTTAATTCATTCACCTACATCTGTTATAGTTAATATTTGACTAACCATGAAACAGGAAACAAATCTAATTAGCTTCATCTCTGTTTTGAGCCAGGTCACTAACCACTCACTATTAGGATAAAGTAGCTTTTATATACCCTATTTAGCTGTTCTCAAGCAGACTGCATTGCTAGTTCTGCTGATAGCCCATCAAGTCCGCTGGGTTAAGTCACTTCAGTCCCCTTACTCCATTCCCACCTCGAAAAAGAGAAGCATTTCACATGAAGTCATTAGATCTTGTTGTGATCTCAGGGAACAAAACTCCATTACATCACTAGTATATGCTTTGTAATAGTGTAATGGTCCCCCTGCAGGACTGACCTCTCTTGGAAGTGGCTGAAGAAGAATTGGGAGTTAAGCCTGAATCATTCAGTTACCCGTTAAAATCTCTCTACAGAGAAAGGCAACCTTCCACCAGTGTCAGCGTGACCTATGTGGAAATGATGCCACAGGCTGAGATGAGCTACCTTTGGAACATACCTGTTACTCTCCACTAGAGAGAGCCCTCTAGGGAAGTAATCAAATACCTAAATATATGTCCTTAATGCATTTTTTGGTGTCCCAGAGTATTGCAGCTCTGTAAGGTGGGAGTTCTCCATCATTCCTGTGTCAAAGCTGTTAGCATCATGCATGTATCTTGAATTACCATAGAGCATCTAAATTGGTACTAAATGCCTATGCTAGGTACCCACATTGCTCTTCACATTTTAGGGCACTGCAGTGGAAGGGATTTTTTCCTTCTCCCCACATAGCACATAGTGAATCTCATGCAGAAGTGCAGTGTTACAGCCCTTGGATGAGACATGTCTTCAGAACATGCTTACATATGCAAAGCAACATTTCCTGGAAATTGAAAATAATGTTCTTTCAAAGAAGAAATATTTTTATCAGACAATTATATGTTTATCCACTAGTATATTACTGGTATTTAATTTGTCTTAAGCAATAAACTTATTCATGGTAGTATGATAGAAGCAATATCTTTGTGGGTTGCATTCTTAAAATAATTATTCTGGTCTGGTTCTATTTTCTTTCTCTTTTAAGGACATATTCTCTCTGCAGATACACGACTTGTTTTCTAAAAGAGTCCTTTCTCTAAAAGTAAAGAAAATCAAATAATATTGATCTAATTGTGCACTTACTAATGAGTGTCTCAGGAAAGCAAATAATTTGGGGAGAAGGAGGTGACATGTTTGTAGTTTGGCCATATCTATTATCATCCTAATTTCATAAAACTATGGGCTGACCTTGAATTGTCCATGCATTTTACAAGCTCAGATGACCAGCTACCACTCAAGAGTGCAAAAGCAGTCAGCTGACCAGTCACTTAAATTCAAGAATAGATCAATCAGAAACTTGGAGACTTTGCATACGGTTTTAAAATAAATCCCTACAGTAGTCTCTCTTGGCAGCTGAATTCCACGTGCTCTGTGGTTTGGGAAACTGCTGTTTCCTTAGAATTTGGGTTTATCAATCTAACAAGTTTAGTTTTCAAATCCTTAGCAAAGCATGGGATTGGGAGGCTCATTCTCTCAGATGGCCTAATTCAGCTCCCATTAAAATCGATGAAATTACCCTGTAGGCTAAAATGAAATCTGAGTTATATTCTACGTGCAGAACAGCTGTGCAGGATCAGCTCAAAAGTGTATTTACTCCAGCATCCCATTTCTGACAAGAATATATAAAGTGTGCTTATGGAAGAAGTCATGGAAACAGGGCAAATACAGAATGATACTTTAACTTGTACCCTTTGCTACTCTCAAGAATTTGCATTTCAGAGATTTTGTGAGCTGTATGTTGTAATCACTTCACTCTGTTTAATAGCTTTTGATGGTTTTTTCATTGAAAGCCTTCTATCTGCCTTTGAATCCACTTATACTTTTGACATTTGCAGAGTTCCACAACTGAATTATGCCTTATTTGAAAAAGTACTTCCTTTTGTTTATTTTAAACCATGTAATAATAATCTCATTTGGTTCTTCTTAGTTCTTACATCCTGAAAAATAATGAATAATCAGTCTCATGTTGAGCATCTACATGCAATTCACAATTTTATAGATTTAAATCATATTTTCCTTCTACAATATTACTTTTTCAACCTGAAGAGTTCCAGTTTATGTAATTACCTCTCACAGGAAGGGCATTGCTCAGCTTCTTTGAAAACCTTGTAATTCTACTTGGTCTTGTTTGAAGTAACACAGCAAGAACTATTTGCAGAATTTAAGATGTAGGAAAACACCAGGAAAACAGAGTGGCACGCAGTTTCCTCTGTGATTATCCCTTTTTTCCTGCCAATTTCTTTGCTATTTCAACTGCCCTGAGCACTAAAATAATGCCAACATTTGGCACACACCTATCTGCATCCATTTCTCTTATTGAGCAAGAGCTGATTTTCATGACTATGCCTTAGTGTAAACTACGCACATAATGCAAACATATTAGTTTGCCTTTTTAACAACTGAATTTTGTCTGCCATCTCATTTTCCTGTCATTTGGTACCATAAAATGCATAGAATCATAGAACCATAGAATGGTTTGGAAGGGACCTTAAAGGTCACCTGGTTCCAACACCCCTGCCATGGGCATGTACAGCTTCCACTAGACTATCTTGATCAAAAATTCCTTCTTCAACTCTTCTTAATCAGGGGGGTTTTTGGACTAACGTGAAATTTTTTGTGATAGCAACAGTTTCACTCTTCAACCTCACAATTCAACAGTTTCTAAGTCAGTTTTGCCTGTGTGTAATGACAAATCAGAGTAAAGATTTCTCAGAGAGATTGATTGTTTATTAAACCTCTTCTTTAGAAAGAGATGGAATTTTGATGCAGTAATTGAGCTGAAGTTTTACAGTGCTCTGTCTTCTCCCCTCTCTGTGATGGGTTTCTGTGTGAATTCCAAATCCTCAAGGTTTCCTTTCTCTGACACGTCCTCACCTGTTCCCTCACCCCAGGCAGGTGATATCCTTCCCATTATTAATTTGGGATTAAACCAGTGCTAATTTCTTTCAGTGGCAATTGTGGGCATTCAGGGGTGACGCCCTTCAGTCACCCCAGCCTGCCTTATCCCAATCCTTTTAAGTGTCCACAGTCCCACTCTCCAGTGAAGTTGGACTCTGCTCGATGCATTCACTATGAAAATGTTAGTGCCTCTGAGAGCCCTATCAGTACTGCCAGCAAAGCTTGTCTGAGCAAGGAACTTGGACATTCTGGACAGGATGGCACATTTTGGGGGTTGTGCAAAACTGTTTCTATTAACCTATTTGAACAAAAATCAAAAAAGATATATTAAAAAAACAACAGCAAGAGTGGTAGTGTACCGTATACTTTACTCGGTGAAAAAACACAGCTGTATTAGGGGCATCCCTGTGGGGATCTGTGACAACAACAAAATCCTTGAAGTTAAAACATTATCCAACATCCTTTTATCAAAAGCCATGTAGACTTTTTGGATGCTCTCTTCCATCATTGCTGTGATTAACATCATCTGTTCTCTCTGGGAAGCAAATAAATAGATAACTAAAATGTGGTCAGACTCTTGCCTGAAATGTGACAAATATGCCTTGTCAGCAGATGAGAATCACCTTTCTCAGGGATCCACCAAACTCAAAAACTTGAGGCATTTTTTATTGGTTTTGGCATGTGAAATTTGGGAGGTACACTATAGTAAAATACTTTCCTGTATGTGAGTATGCCTCCTGAATAAGAAGTGATACCAAACACAACAGGCTATGAGAGTTACTTCTTAAGATAAATGAAATCTGCTTTTTCAATCCCTTCCTTTCTGAAGACAAGGTGATTAACTTAAATATGCTGTCCATATTTGTCTGTCAGGCTCTTATGCCTTAATTTCTGAAACTCTTAACCAAACTTGACAGAAGGTAGAGGAGTTAGTGATAGCTACAAAGAGAAAATAATTTGGGTATAGAACATGGCTGGTTTTGTTATTAGAATATTTGCTTCTAGTATGTGGAAAGGCTGAGTACCTGAATCAAAATGGAAAGTAGTAGAAGTCATATTTAGGCTTTAATATCAAAGCTTTATTAAATTTTGTTACCCTCTTTACAAAGATATTTGGAGTGATGTATTAAAAAAAACCAAAACAACTATGAATGAATGAAATGAGATATTTAAGTTTTTTTCAAATAAATCTCTGTACCTGGAGGTGAACATGGAAAGCATGGTGTAGACTGCACTGATTCAATTTCTTTGAAATTTTTACATCTAAGGAACAGCTTTTTATCCCAGGTGTGTTGTATCATATCCTCTGGGTCAGTTTATCCTTCTTTCCAACAAATTACAAGATTGTACTGTGTACTCCACCTTGTAGGTGCAAGAGGCAATATCTGCAAAAGTAATGAAAGGAAAAAATGTTTCAAGCTGTTAGAACTGTAATGGACCTTGCATTTAGGAACACTCTTTATTAAAGGCTTCCACATAGTTTTTCCTGTTAGAGATACTGAATTGCTAAGAACTGAAAACTGTATTTTTTCATGTAATTTTTCATGTAAAATAGGAAACACTACTAGCACTAGATGCCAATGAAAAGAGCTGTCATTTTCTTGATAGCATGAGCAATGATATGTGTGAGTTTGTGTTTAAAAAAATGATACTTTCTTTCAAGAGGCTTTCATATTTAAAAATGTGTACATTAAGATATCCTCCCAAAAATATTGGTTGTTCACATGGTGACTAGCATTTCAAAAAAAGAGGTCACAGTTTTCATCCAGTTTGTTTTACAGTCTAGATCTCAGACATCAATTTTACATGGAAGAAAAGTTACCTAAAGATTGTAGATTATGTAATACCTTTTGCTGGCAGTGAATTACATAGATCTCTGATTTAATCTACCTTGGCAATTTCTATGACCCTGTGTTTCTTCTGATCTCTTCAATGTACCTTCATATCAATAGAAATCCTGAGAGTGGTGTCAAGAAAGTCAAATTTATATCTGTAGGATGTCTGGCTAACACAGAAAAAATGAATGGTAAGGGAAAAGAGTTTCTTATTTTAGATGTGTCGATGTGCTGCCCACAACAAAAACAGGTCAACAACATAGTTAACAATCATCACTTAATTAGTCTGCTTTCACAGGTGTTTTTACAGGTGCTTTCACAGCAATCCTTCCAGATATCCTTTCAGATAACCTTCCTTCTTATAAAAAGCTTTTTCTTGAAAGCAAATATTTGGATAATTTTCTTTCTCAGAAATCCTACATTGAGTGAAATGACTTTGCTCAATGCCATGAGGGATTAAAAGAAAAAGAAAAATATTCTGATTCATGCTAAGAGAAAGGACTTTGTGCTAAGGGGTGAAGTCATGAAAATATTCCAATATAAGTAAAATATGATGAACATAAGAAGAATTTCCTCTGTAGTGAGGGAAGGGACTCAGCTTTCTCTACCCATACAAGGACAAAGATCTATTAATATGTAGAGGACATATAAAATATAGTAGTAAAGGGGAGGAAAGAGATTTTAAGAAAAAATACTAATCTAAAAACATCCACTGACAGTTGTCAAGATTATATTGTGTAGTAAAATTTGGTAAGAGCTTTCAGATTAAAATTCTGAGCTTAATATTTGAGAAAATAGCAAACAATAAAAAAACTAACATAAGTTTTTTCAGTCAGAAAAAAGAAATCAGTCTCTCTCCCGTGCTTTTTCAACAGAATTTTTCAATCTTCCATGTGATTGTTCCCTCTTTTTCAAATCTTGTAGGCAGTCTGCATATTAGAGTTGTCCCCAAGATATCTGAAGTCATGTTAAAACCAAATTAATAGCTTGCACACCTAAAACGATTTTTATTTTCAAAAAGCACATAGTCATTTTCACTTAAACAGATTTAAAATATTGAATATATTTAGAGTAGAGATGTGTTTTGCTAGCAAAAGAAACAATTATTTAATATTCCCTCGAATTCAACCAGGAAGGGATGATGATGAGACAATGTTCCTTTATTGCCTACCCCTTTGTGTCCACAAGTCACCTTGCATGAATTTGATAAAAGACTGCATGAAATAACTCCTAGGCATATACTAGAAAACTGGCAACACAATTTATTTTCACTTTATGAGCATGCTAGCACTCAATTCAGATCCTCTGCTCTGTATCTGGGCATACATATTTCTTTCATACTCACTTTTCCAGTTTCTCTCTTTGCTGGCTCCTATGCTTCAGCCCATTTTTTTGTATCATAACTTCCCCATGGGTTTTTTTCCCCAATGTTATTCTATTTTGAGGCTCAGTTCAATGCTGGTTCTTGTTTTCTGAAACAGCTGAATTATTTTGATTATGAAAATTTCAAGCCCAAAACTGAGGCTGAGAAAGACACCAGACAGAAATCTCAAGCCTGCTTATTTCAAAATCTAGGAGAGTTTGAAGCCACAAAAAGCATCCTCTGTTGTTAGGAAACACCAGGAACATTTTTAGCTGTATCAGCAATTTCTACCTCACCTCTAAGTCCTTCCTTTCTAATGGAGCAGGGGATGTGCCTAAAGAGCCAAGAACAAAGAAGGATCCTGTTCAGGTGGTAAAATTATGCATCAATTGGACAAAAGACCCAATAAAACCCCATTCATCGAATTGCCTGAAATATGCCAGGATTTCACTCAAAATCATCTCAGGCTTGTGATGCTAAATTATTTTTATTCATAGCGAGTTCAAAGGGAGCTAATGACTCTCAGCCCCTTCTACAAGTGAACATTAACAAACAAGATGGCCAGGCAGAGATAGGACCAAAGGGAGGAATCCCTATGGACAAGAGGTCTGGCTCCCTGGAGATAAAAGGTTTATCTCAGGGTTGGCACCCTGGAAAACAGCTGTTAGGAAAAGCTGTAAACTCCTTTGTCAGCACATTTGGCAACAGGCTGACTGTGCAACTTGAGGTAGCTTTACCTTCACCAGCAGCTGCCCCAGCTGCTGAGGGCTGCCTTCATGTCCTTTGGATCCTGCAGCACAGTGCTCCAGCTCCTGAAACAGAAGAAAGGACAAAACCAATCCAGCCTCTTATCCCCAACACCACCTTGGACCATTTATTATGAAAATCCACATCAGCAGGCAGGTGAGGAAGAGAGGACCAGGTCCCTTGTCCTGAGCTGGGTGGTGTATTTCCTCAAAAGAGATCCCTGTCTGTGCTAGATCACCATCACCTCATCCCCCTCCACAGCACACAGCACAGCCACCTGCAACAGACGTCCCAGGTGATATCTGCAGGTTTGTGTGACACAACATGGGACAGAGACACCAGGCTTCACTCTTGGGTGTAATGAGAGAAAGCAGTTTCACAGGTGTGATATTTTGTGCCAATAAAATTTGCTGGATTAATTTCTCTAATTAATTCAGACTTTTTTTCCTGGTAACTATCTTAGGATAAATTTTGTTCAGGCAAACAACAAATCACTTTCTTTTGGTGAACAAAAAAAACCCTCAGATGACATATTTTAGATTTGCATGTTTTCCATAAGCTGATATTTTGAAAATTATTTAGAGGTTTAAATCCTCAAATGATCTGTCTTATCACTCCACTGTAAAAGGCATTTTGAAACAGAGTTTCTTATATTATTTAAAGCCTTGTAGATTTGTTATTTCCTGGCCATTCTAATTTCATGAAGTGGTTCTGTATGCTAGAATTTTCTCAGCAAAGTTGTCTTGAAGATTTAGGTTAAGAATAACAAATATATCATGAAAATAGTAAAAATATCTCAAATTCATAAAGGAAATTCAGAGAATTTTTGTATGTTAAAAGCAATGTGGAGGACTGGTGGAGTAAAGCAGAAATGTGTTAATTCTCAGAGACTTCAAAAGTGGTTTTCACTGGTTTGGGTTACTGGTAACATTCTTAAATGAGTGCCTTGTCTATCAAGTGGTTTGTTTTTTTTTTAATCTTCCTTAGGTAGACAGTAAAACAATCCTTTAAATCTCCACACAACCACTTTTTGCAAGGAATCTAATAAGAAACATCACAGTCCAGATTTCCATGACTGCAATTGCTTTTCTGTTTACAAAGAATCTTGGGCCCCTCAGAAGAGTGCTGTGGAAGTGGAGGAGGTTCCCCTGTGTTCTGCAGCACTACAGCACTCTGTGGGAGGACTCCCACACTTCACTGCTGCACCAAGGCAGTCCCTGACCATGAGGAGTAGCGCACTGCATGAAATGATGCGGACAACCACAGCTACAAGTTGCTCTATCCACTGTTGTTTCTTGTCTGAGATTCTGGTCCAGTATATAGGGAATTTGTTTCATGGAAAGTCCCACACTAGAGTCTTTATAGGAGCTAGGCTTGCCTGGTGTGAATGAAAAGAATGTGTCCTCCCTTTATAAATAGGACATCATATACCCCAAGTAACAATTACAGAATTACCAGAGCCAGGGAAGGAATCTAGAAATCATGCTGCCTAATGTACTTCAACCTCAGTGTTAAAAATATTTTAAAAATAAAAAAAAACTAAAATGCACAAAAACTTTACTTTGATGCAAGACAAGTGAAAGGCAGTATCCCTCAGGCCACTGCTGGCCACAAGTGTCAACATCTTGGAAAAACAGAGGTGCAACCAGTGCTGCTACAATCCCCTCTGACATCAGAGAAGTGCAGCCAAGGACTCCCTGCAGAGATTGGGAGTAGACAATGATGTAAAGGGGAGCTTCCCAGCATGAGTTCCTGCAGCTGCTCACTGTGCCAGTGCTCTTCCTTCCTTCAAAGGCTTTCTTTCTGGTCTATATATAGAAGAAATGCAGGTGTGTGCTGTGAGGGGGTGGAAAGCACTGTGGAATAGCTGCTTTCCAAAGCTGCAGAAGTTAAGGCAACTGCAGTAATGCATTTGACTCATCCTGTACTTGGCACTGGGTCAGCATCTTCGAGCAAAGGAGGGATTGCATGCTGCAAGGTCACACACAACTAGTGACAATCAGCCTAACAGGAATAAGAAGCAAGAGCAGCTTATTTCAGTCACTTGAGTAAAATCATTATAAAAAAGCATCCAGGACTAAAGAGATTCTAAACACTGCTCCATAACCAAACTGATAGCATGCAACAGGAGGAGGCTGAAAGCTGTCATGTGCCCCTCCACATTGTGCCTGACTCATGTTCTCACTGACGTGACTTGTTTGAATGAAACAATCAATACTGTCAATGCTGTGGATGCCATCCAGAGCTTCACCAGACAGATCTGTGTTGGTGCTAATATCAGGTGGTATCAGCTGCCTGTGTGTTAAGTTAGGAGAGAAAGGGATCTCTCAGCATTTGTTGCCAACATGCTACTCTCAGTCTTGCCTTGGTGAGGATGTTGTGATGTGGATGGGAGGAGTCGTATGGCTTTCCTCCTTAATTCCTCCCAATCCTGCTGTGGAAGTGGCATTAGCTAGGCAAGGGTCAGAAGAGGCAGTCCATTCCCTCTATGGACTGAATGGAAAGCAAGGACACAAGTTTTGTTTGCACATAGCTTGACTTTCTGTAAACCAGTTGTTGATTTTCTTAATTCATAGCTCTTGGAATTCTTCTGCCTTTGGGACTGAGTGTGCTTTTACCTGAAAACTGGTCTCCCTCTTCAGCTGTTGCCTGGGAAGTTGGGGGTGAGGAGGAATTATAAAATTGCCATTAAAGAAAGATTACTATGCATTTTGCTTCCTTTTTTGCTCATATTCATACCTGAACATTTATTTGTCTTGCTGCCATACATCAGAAGAATTTTTAAAAGGCCTGCCACTAATGAGGAATTTCATATATTAACGCCCAAGCTGAGGTAGTAGCACACAACAGACATCCAGCTTAGTTTTATGCAAGGCAACCTGAGCTCCACAGAACAATTTCACCAGCCTACAGGGAGAATCAGGCACTCAATGTTATATTTAGAGTTTGCTGGAAATTTTTCAACTGAAAAGATTTTCAATATAAACCAGGAGCATTATTGATGAAAATGTGATTATAAACTACATTATGAACTGCCTCTTGAAATGATTGTTTATTTGTTTTTGCTGGTACCTGTCCAGCTGGCTAGAGAAAAATAATTGTCTTCCAGGTTTTCTTTCTACATTTTTTTAGTCAGTTTTCTGATGGGAAATGTTGAGAGAGAAAATGGTAATAATGTAAAACAAAGCAGCATTTTTCAAAATACTCCTTTTTTTAGAAAAAATGTCCATTTTTCACTCCTTGAAATTTTAACAGCTCTAATTCTTATGTATGCATGAAAGGAAGAGATGAATTGTTCCAGTAACTTGTCCCCTTAAGCAGAAAAGCTTGCCCCTATGTCTTGCCTGCCCGTGGCTGCTAGCCATTTTTCATCATATTTTGCCCATTTACATCCTTTCTCCACCACTTCTACAGCCCCTTGCCATTTGCAGAACACTTGCAGGTGCTGTTTTTCCCTGGCATTCCCTGGCCTGCTCCTGCACCAGCATGACTGTTTAATTCCGCGTGTTGGCAGAGCTCCACGTGGAGCACTCGCCAAGATTTCCCCTCTCTCCCCCTTGGTGGATGAATGAGTGCAAAATAAACACAGCAGAAATTTGCATTCAGGCTTACATGGACAGAGCACAGACTTTTGATGGACTGACCAAACTTATCAGAAGTTTTCACTTTTCTTTCAGTCACGGGGAGAAGGGTTGTCACACCTTCAGTTTACTCTGTATATGTAAAGAGCTGCACACAGTTAATGAAAGTCACAGGAGCAGCTCAACTGTGCTGTTAGGTCCAGAGCATGAGAGATCATATATCACTGTAACCTACCTAACCTTCCCTGTACTAAATGACAAACTGCTGCAAATAGCCTTTGGGTCAGGTCTTGCATTCACTAAAATACTTGTCCTTCAGCTGAGGACTCTATTGAGCTCATATATCACACAGCATCTTAAATCACAGAGACTTGCATAAATGCTAAACACTAATTAAGAATGAAAAAAGTACTGAAAGATAAAGTCCATGAAACAGGTCAAATCAAGGCTTAATTATATTTAGAATTTATCTTTTTAGATGACCTCAGAAAGATAGAAAACTGCAATTTTCTTTGTGTTTATTAAGTTGTTACTGTACTTCATGCTGCAACTCATATCTCCCTCAGAAACTATTCAGACTACAGCTCATGCTCAGCCAGGAAAGGATTTCCAGTTGGACACTTCAAGAAGCAGGATGTGGCAGCCTTGTTGAAGAGGCTTGGCTGGTGCTAAGAATCTTTTCAAATTGTCTTTACATAGGACAGGTCTGCTGATTAATAGATCCTAACAAGCAGTTCTTAAAAGGTTTTATTTGAAAGATTTTATTTCACAGAACATTGTTTGTTATTATTTGAAACCTTTCAAGGACTAAAAACACATTTTGGAATAAAACAGGAACTATAAATGTTGGCTTTGTGCAGCCACACAATGTAGTAATCATTACTTAAGCAATTCTCCATGCATGCTAAATGCTTTCTGAGCAGTGTTTCTGCCCTGAGGAGCAAGCATGTTAAGAAGAGACAGCTAAATAGTCAGTAGACACTGAAGAAAGGGAAAACAATAGACAATTTATGTATCAAATAAGTCAATTCCTTGAAAGTACCTCAGCAGCAATGTTGGGGTTTTTTATGTGACAGAAGGCAGGAAGGGAGCAGATATGAGGGAGGTCGGTCAGTGAATATAGAGCTTTCAGGTGATGGAGAAGCTGACAAACTGGCTAATTTGATGTGAATTGAATTGCACTGAGGTTTTCAGAACTGAGTAGCACGACTCTGTGTAGGGCACACAGTATAAATAATGAAGAAGAGAAGGAGACATTGTACTGAGTCATATGTTCTGAGATAAGATATGAGTTGCTGGCAGGGACATGCAGGACCTATTCTGAGCACAGCTTCAGAGGAGAGGACTCAGAAGAGAGAGGTGACAAGGGAGGAGAGAAGGAGATATAGTGCAGGAGGTCAGGAGGAGTCACACATGACAAGCACTTTTCTTCTGCATTTCAAAATATGATGTTAGCACAGTAGCCATGTTTGATAATAACAAGTTTGTTCCAGTCCTCTCTCCATTCCTAGAAATCAGACACAAGAGATGGCATAGCACTACCTCGATTTACAGTCTGTCATTTTCCCTTTGCACCTGGGCTGTTCCAAGTGTGTTATTACTGCTGGCCTCTCACTCAGCAGCCCTGGATGCAGAGGTGTGATCCCCTTCAGCAGCTGAGCTATGGCTTGTGTTCTGCTGCCTGCAGTTCTGGGTTTGTCCCTAGAAAACTGTTACCAGCTGGTGGAATTTAAAGAAGGTCCAAAGCTGCTTTGAATTACACCCCAGCTGTGATTAGTGTAGGAATGCAGTGGGAACTGAGCTTCCGTGAAAACTGCATGGCAATGTTTTGCAAGGCAAGGAAGGAAAGAGCACAGCATATTTGTTTTAAAAGTCACAATATATCTGCTGCTTTTAAAATGAACATTTAAAAGGAATTCAGACAAAATTGTGATTGTTAGGTGTTTGATACATCTTCTGATTAGTCTTTATTGGAATTATCTGTACTGCAGAATAATTATCTATACACAATTCCCTGCATTAGCATTTAACCTAATCACATCTCTATAGCTTTCTGTATGACTTTTTTAATTGGTTCTGTAATAGCCTCAGTGTAAAAAACAGTAACCTGAAGTGATTAGTCATTCATTATTTCCCCTGTCCCTGACTCAAAAGAAAAGAGATGAGCTAGTCAAATCTATAACACTACAGTCTTTTCCAGAAGTAGGTAGAAGTACCAGAAGCTGCTTTTAGGGGGCAGAAAATCATTTCAGCTCTTTCCCCAAATGACTGCACGAAGTTTGATATGGAGTTCTTACAATATCTTCCTTGAAACCACTCTGGGTTTATTTACATCAGAGAATTCTTGTAATTGTGTGTAAGTCAAAGACTTATGTAGCAAAAAGGAGAAACATATTCCTTTTACGTCCACCACTATCTTATTGACAGAAAAAAAATCACTGGATTAATAAATATTAAACAACAAAATACAATTCCAATCAAACCATACATGTGAAAGTACCATATGTAGAAGTTATAACTTGCAGCTAACTATTCTGATTTACAATATGGAGTGAGATTAACTGGCACTGATTTATAAATCTTAAAAGCATAAAGGCTAAACAGATAGTTTTGCATCTTGAGACAGAAAAAAAGAGGTTGTATATAAGGTGTATTGTTTCATATTCTTAATTTAATATACAATTGTATACATATATACATATAAAATATGCAGTTATATACCAAAAATTATAACAAAAGTGCAACAAAAGTATTACTAAAGTGAACAAAAATATAAGTATATTATACAGCCTTATGACAATACTCCATTTTATATATGACTTCTGTAGATTGTGACAATATAGTTTTATGTTAATCATTATTTAAAGGCTTAAATAAAGTCTACACATGTGACCACTATGAGGAATGACTGAGGGAGCTGGGGTTGTTTAGCCTGGAGAAAAGGAAACTCAGAGGTGACCTTATCACTCTCTACAACTTCCTGAAAGGTGTCTGTAGCCAGGTGGGGTTTGGTCTCTTTCTCCAGGCAACAACTGGCAGAATGAGAGGACACAGTCTCAAGCTGCACCAAGGGAAATATATGTTGGATATTAGGAAAAAGTTTTTTACGGAAAGAGTGATAAAGCACTGGAATGGTCTGCCCAGGGAGATGGTGGAGTCACCATCCCTGGATGTGTTTTAAAAAAGACTGGATGTGGCACTTGGTGCCATGGTTTAGTTGAGGTGTTAGGGCATGGGTTGGCCTCAATGATCTTGGAGGTCTCTTCCATCCTAGTGATTCTATGATTCTGTGAAGATAATTTTATTAAAGTTATAGGATGTCACTATTTAATTTACTTGTGCATATGTAGCCAATGAACTCAGTACAACACACCTTTTCATGTTAATCACTGTACATAGCTAGAGAAAGCCCCTAACTTAAGCAGTTTGAATTAGATGAAATGAAGAAAGAACATATTTTAAGACATGGAGCTGGGCCACAGATATTCTTAAACTTTGCTATCAGCAAATAGTCATTAGGCGAAAGTGAAATTCACTTGGACATACTGAGTCCTAATGAAGTATCCTAAATTCAGTGACCATCCTTCTCTGCTAATGTCCATCCTATTTTGTTATTCCCCTTTCTATCTTATTTTATCCTGCTCTGTAGTTCTTTTATTTTTTCAGCCAGAGTATATAATGATCAAAGGTAATACCAGAGGATAGAACTTTCATTAACAAGCTGATGATGGTACTGTTACGCATTTATTTACTTAAAACTACAGATCTGGCAGCAGAAAATCAAGAGGGAACTCAAATACCCCTGGGTCATCCTCAAAAGATGTAACAATAAGCCCAGGGCATCAAGCTAAGTGATGTTACATGGAGGCTAAAGTGCTGCTGCTAAGCACTGTCATGACCCCAGTGCTCTGCAGGTTTGTATTTTGTGGGATGCCTCCCAATGATCTGCTCTATCTCCCATCCTGCAGTCTCTCAGACTGGAGAGGCAACCTTGGGCACCAGCACCAAGGAAGAAGATTTAAAGCATCACCACAGGCCTTTCACAGTCCTACCTGGTTCAATAGCAACCTTCTGACACTGGATTTGCTTGGACTCAGCATGGTCAGCCAGAATATCTAGTTAGGTCACAAAACCCTTTATTTGCTAAAAAATATTGAAAAAAAATTGGCTTTCTATCAGATTTGAGCTTATCTTTTGGACAACACATCAATACTGTTTGCAACCTGTTCTCCATGGCCATTAAAGCTGGTCAATTAGCTGCTGATGCGGTGAGTAGGGTGGGGTTTTCTTTCATTCTGTTTCTCCTCTTTAATCACATGGATCTAGGAAATCAGGATTTATAAAAGAAATTAGTCACTGAATATGCACTGTAAAAAGATGAAGGTGGGATAGAGAGAAAAGAATCAGCTCTTACTGAGACAAACAGCAATTTTATGCTTGTATGGCCAGTAGGTGTAATTCAAATGGAGCTGAAACTTGAAGAATATTTTTTTCTGCAAAATTTTTGAGAGAAGGACATTATTTCCTGTGTTTTATCCAATTACTCTGTTCTACTCAAATGGTCACAGTTATTCTAGATCAGAACAAGGTTTCCTTTTCCTGTGATTAAAACACCTTTTTTTCCTCTCTTATCTGCATATCAGTTGTCATTTCAAGTAGTGACATTTGGTATTTTAGGAAGGTAGAGCCTACAGCATGTAAATTTTTTACTGTGATTTAGATATTCAATTAGTGTAAGCACATGTTGTATCAGGAAGTACAAGGCAAAACAATTATTGGGGAAGGGCAGAGATTAAAGGTAAGCAGTGAGTATGTCATGACTGATAGGAGAACAAAAAAAACCTGTCTTTTAATTGTGTTAGCAGATGCTAACTCTGTGACTTTATTTCTAATTATATATATATATATATTTCTTTTAATGGTTTATAGTTTTAATTGACATGAGAGATTAAGAGGAAAATAGCACATGTTGAAATATTTGAGCAGGGATTCAGCAGAAATTTTCGCATAAACCCAAATACAGGAGCTTTTTCTTATGTTCCTAAGTGCTGCTACCTGCTAAAAATGTTATATATCCATATTGAATGATACTTTTGCAACAGATCTTGATAGAAATAAGGTGTCTCCAGAATTCAATAGAAGACAAAATTTTTCAAGCAAACATTTTTAAAATATATACAGACCTTCCTTCATATACTTGTGTATATATGTACATATATGATGTCCTCTGTGACCTCCCTACTTTTGAGAGACAAATCTGGGAATCTGATTCATTACAAATCCTGATAATCACCCTCCCACCACACACTAATTTATCAAAACATTTTTCCTAGAAAATGGCTGTCTTCCAAAAATTTGAAGCTATGGGCTATATTCTGCTTATGTATTTCAGTTTTGTTTAAGGCAAGCATGGAATTCACTGAGTTCCTGAGTGATGGCAGGATGGGGGATCATTTGCTCTCATGGAGAATGACAGCACCTTAAAAAAGGGACAGTAGAAACTGGACACCTGAGTTCTTCGGAGTAAATTTCCAAATTCTGACCCTAGTTTCAGAGGCTTGGTGGGAAAACAGAAATTTCAGGCACTGTTGTAGAAAAATAGCATGGTAAGCCTGCTTGGAGGAGTTGTTGTCCTTATAACAGGTAAAAGAAAGGAGCACCCTTGTGTAGCAAAGAAAAAGCAGAGTAGGAAAGCAGAGAGCACAGGGTAATGCTGGTGGAGCTGCTTTTTCTACCTCCAGTACCCACACTGTGGTGGAGTGAAAGGGGGACTCCTGCTGTGGCAGTGCTGGCAGTGCCCTGGCCCTGTGGCTGGAGTACTTCTGGGCTCCCATGCAAGCAGCCTTCACCCAACAGCCTCTGCGACAGCTTGTCCTGAAAGCCTCACACACCCCAGTCCCTTCTACATATCTCTGGTAGTCTAGTAACTTCAGCACAATAAGATCAGTTTGGGAGGTTTACTGTCAATGTGGAGGGAATGATCCCTCACTTAATGTCATTCTACAGACAAGGATCATATCTTGTTAGGACAAGAGAAAATGACCTTAAGTTGTGCCAGGGGAGGTTTAGATTGGATATTGTGGAAAATCCTTTGTGGAAGGGGCTGTCAAGCATTGGAAGAGGCTTCCCAGAGAACTGGCAGAGGCAATATCTAAAAGACGTGTAGACATGGCACTTAGGGACATGGCTTAGTGGTGGACTTGGCACTGCTGCACTGACAGCTGGACTCCATGATCCTAAGTCTCTTCCAACATAAATTGTTCAATAAGTCTGTGATTCCTTGATTCTATATTTTCTAAAACAAGGCTACATTCACACAACTCTGTAAATAGCTAATCATAATATTGATGACAAAAAAGATACTTGCCTGAAATGATCAGTTAGCTGCCTGAACAGTGACAATGGCAGATACAACAGAAATTGTACAAAAACTAGGGTATACCTAGTAAAACAACTGTTTTACATGCATCTTACTTTTAAAAACTATCCATCTCTGGATTGAGATAGCAGCAAGAACTGAACAACAGGTGATTCTTACATAAAAGCACCTTCCTCTGGAACAGCTGGGCAAATCTCCTGATTAGAGATTTTTGAAACTAAATTGGACGCTTCATCAAAAAGTGATTGTTAGGAGAAAGCCTGCGTGGAAAAAACACAATATGTCACTCTGATCTTTCCCTCCTAGAGTATGATTCGATTGAATTAAAATTATCCTGGACTTTTGCAAATCTATTTCCTATAGGAATATATTTGATGGTTCTCAACAAGTTTGTTCCTAGGCCTGCTAAAGACAGGAGAGATTTTATTTTGGTTTTGCAGTAGTACTGCAAAATCACAGCCTTGTTTTTTTCAAAATGATCTGGTTTATGTATATTTATGCTTATATGATGAATATAAATACCTGATGCCCATACACCAAGCAACCATCTGTGTAAAAGTTAATGTCAGGCAACACAATATGAATCTTTCACTAAATCAATTTCAAAAAGTGATAGAAATGTTGTACTACCTGTTAATCATTACGTAACTTCTCCAGGCAAGAAATGAGTGGAGATTTTGATGAAGAGGCCATTTATTTTTCTTGCTTCCACCTATCCCATCCCCTAGATAATCTGATCTCAGTACAGGTCCAAGGTGTTCAGCTCATTTTAAATCCTCTCTCGGGATCACAAGTACCAAGGGCTGCACTCACACTGGTAAGACAGTGCCAGGATGGAGGATAAAACACTGTCCTATCGTTGTTCACTAACAGAGAGCATTCTCCCTGATTTGCTCTTGGGTTCATGCCACCTAGAATTCCCTAAACCAATGTTCCAGCACTGTTCAGCAGGTTCTAAGTAAAACAGCTGTGGTCACCCTGTTTTAAAGGGTATTTAGCCTTCAGGTTGCAAACTTCTTTTAAGGCCAGAGGGCAGGCTATAAGCAGGTTATTAATTTACCAGTCCCAATGTAGTGTTGGATACTGCAATAGCACGGACACTTCATGGCTTTAACACCTTTTGGCACCACGTGCATTCTGCCTTATAGTGTTACCACATGGTGGAATATCAGCCTTTAGCATGAAGAAATTGTGCCTCCAGGCACACAAGTGGTTGTGCATGTGACTGCTATGGGTATATACAGGGAGAAATGCTTATGTAAAACAAGCAAGCATGTGCACCTTTTAGTGAAAAATCCATCTCCCTTGAATTGTGTCTCCAGAGGGCTATTTAAAATGGTTTTTAGCAGCATAAAGATGCAATATTGTGCTCAGTAATTCTTAGTACTCTTTGTGGCAGGAAAATTGTTCTCCTAATTTCATACTCCTGAGAAGCATAAAAGAAATAAAGTTATTGATATTATTTCCTGGACTCTGAAGAGATGCCATTGCAATTTTGTCACTATACTACAGAGACATGTTCATCAGCATTAGACTTTTAATTGTTGCAAGCCAATACAGAATTCAGTTAATTGTGTCTTTTAAAAACTCTCTTTCTGCATAAAAGTAGGTTTAAATATTCCCCCAATATGTTTCCCTTATAAGCATTTACGTTGCTGGGTATATGTGCTAGGATGTTTGTTATCCTTATTTTGCTTTGTAAGTTTTACTTGAGATCAAAGGATTTCGAAATCACAGCAGACAAAGGATGTGCAACATTCATTGGTACCTTTGCCTGTCCTTACCTATTTATGTCCCTGCCTGTAACACTCATGTAGCCCTCCTTGTCACTGTGTGCCTGGGCCAGGATTATAAATATAAATAGGCAGGCACTTGCACACTGGTGCTGTGCCAGCCTGGCTGGGAAGGAAGAAGTGGCAGACACCACTGATGAGAACTGGACACCCAGGCCAACCAAACTGTCAAATGCCCAGTGTTCCCTAAAGTCCCTGTGGCTTCACACAAAGTGTTCCAGTCTCTTAACACCAATATACAACATTTGAAATATGAGATTTGTTTAATGACGGTAAAGAATGGAAAAGAGGATGTTCCCCAAATATTTTTCTTCTAGCTGTATCTTGATTGCCCTTGCATTCTGTGGTCTCAGGATCAGAGTTGTTGCAATTCTGAACTTCAGACAAAGCCAAAGCAGAGGATGAGTCATGAGCAGGATTTTGTCCTGGGTTCTCTGATGTTCTGCTGAGGCTAGAATTTCTCAGCTCTATGGGGGTTTCATTTCAATCCACATCCACATTTGTGCTGGAAGTAGTCTGCTTGAGGCAGGGGAATGCTTTTTCAGTTCTATTTCACCATTAATGAATACAAAACCAGATCTGATTAATAACCAGTGTGTTGCAAGCCCCAACTGACTCAGGAATAAATGATTAGCCAATGGATCTTGCTGTCAAAAGAAATGATTGAGGACACAAACTGAATAGGATTAAATTTGACACTAAAATTTTAAATAATGAAAGCAGAAAAGTACCATATCCTGAGCACAACCCAATCACTGACTGAGAGGGTCAGGAACTAATTTCCCCATTAAGCAAGTTCATCAACAAATGAACATTTTGATCATATTTCATCATGTTGCTTCTTAATCATTTTTTGCCATTCAGTTCCAGGGAGAGGGAGAAGTAGGGAGAAGGAAAGAGCTGGCATATTTTGGTCTCCCATGGAAATTGTTAGGAATAACTTTCTCAGATTCTCTCAGTGTAGGGGAAAGAACAGTCCTGAGAAAAGAGATCTGACCCTGTGTGCCCAGAGGCAGTAGAGTTAGCACTGAGTGAGGCACACCTTATGAAGGGACAATGGCATCAGGGAGAAGGATGCACCAGGAGTGGGTTTTATTTGGCACTTTGGACACTGGTCCAAACTTGGGCTGAACTTTCCAACCTGCCTAGAGCACAGCTCTACCCTGACCAGAGAAAGACAACCACTTCCTAGGCAAGCTGTCAGTTTGGCTTAGTCTGATAATATCCCTGTTCCCATTAGCAATTTCTGGGATTTTTAACAATGTAATTTTGATAATACTAATTCAGGTACATCTGCAGAGATTTGTTGCTTAACAGCTATGATTTTTTGTGCATATAAACAGGTGTAAAAAAATACTCAGAAAACCAACCAGATGAAATTTCTTTTGTGTCATATCAGCCTTTAATCTCTGATTTCAGAAAATGTGATATGAAAGAACTGGACAACCTATAGTGGAGTATTGTATTGGAAATCAGCCTGAGTATGGAATTACGTCTGGTCTTTTGCAAGTATTGGACCAAATACATTGGTGCAAATATTTTACGCCAATTAGCAACTCATTCAAGAAGTTGTGCCATGCAGAGAAATCATTTGCCTCCATGAATGATGATAAGGTGTTAAAAAAATGTAATATTTGAATCCTGGAAGTAAATCCTGGACTTGCATCCCCAAAAGAGAATTATCTTTTGCAGATTGTGTGCCAAGCTTTTTCTGAGTTATTATCACAGATGGTGAAAAATTCCCATGGCCTTATACTCATGTTCTTTTTCATTCCAAATGGAGTCCTTTGTGAAATACCAGCGTGACTGCATATGTTTGAACTCTGACTGTCCACTTAAACGTATGCTCCACTTCAGTGGTGTGGTCTCTGGGAGGGAGTGCTAGGCTCTGTTACAGGAGGTTTAGAACAATTTATTTTCACCCCAAGGGCACTGAAACCCTGCCTAGCATTATCTCTGCCAGACTATACAGCTAAACTGGAACAGTCAGAGCTGAAACACCGTCTGTCGTGCTCTTCTTAATCCAACAGAGCTGCAAGATTCACAAAGGCAAGTCTAGTTTCTCTCTGTCCTCTACACACAACTCCATGGATCCATCATTCCCTCAGCTCTCCCCAGTGATCCTTCAGCTCCAGAGTCAGGGATTTTCTCACAGATCTGGTGGAAAATGAGGCATGGCTGGCTCTGTGATTTCTTGGTCATTAGTCTGATGGATGAACTCAAGATGCTTCAATTCCATCTCCCTTCCACCTGTGCCTCTGTACAATGTGGAAATGATAATGGTGAGGTCCTTTATCCTGGTGAAAAATTTTCAGTGATAGTCTCAGTAATTAGAATGAACCTATTTAATTGGCAGGAAAATCAGATTTAAGATTACTCAAGTGACCTTTCCTCTTAAATCCCAGATTTTCTTATGGTTATATCACCTGCTATATAGTGCCCATTTTTACTTGGTGTAGTAGGTATCCAGAATAAATTTTGAAAGTGCATAGTATCAAGGATCTACAAAAGAAATCAGGAGCTGCAAATATTCTTATGGTAGGTGTGAAATTTTATACCTGCTACGAGTTTGGGGACGAAGGTACTGCTCACATTTTTCAGCTAAGTAGCTGGTGAATTTTAGAAGAGACATAGGGGCAGCTGGGCAGACTGACTGCGGCTTTTCTGGTGTGCCCACTGTTTGTCATCTGATAGGGACAGAGCTGACTTCCCAGCAGTCCTGCTCTCATTCTTCACCCTCCTGCTGCACCATGGAACTGGCTGCTGTGGCTGTGCACCGCCTACATTCAGAGATTCTGACAGCCCATCACACCATACAGGGCAATTTACCTCAGTTCCCACTGGTGGAGCAGTATAGATCAGCTGGAGCATGCTTGTGGACTTGGCATTTAATGTGCTTTTTGGTGAGTAGTGATACAAGCCTTATGTATCTGGTTCTGGTACACGGAGTACAAACCGTTATGAAATGGATCTGTTCCACAAGAAATACAATTTTATGCTTCCTAATTGAGCAATTAATTTAGTTTTGCCTAATGTTTCACAAATGGCAGGGGATAAAGTTGAGAACAAGTGGTTGCTGTATTTGCATGAGGACCTGAGGGCTAAAGAGTTGTGCAAAATTGGTAGTATGCAGAATTGATTTCCAGATTAATGTTTGGAAGGATTTGAATAGAGAGTTAATTTTACTTTTTTGTTTACTAATTTGATTTGAATCTCATCCCAACAGACTAAGAATACAATTTTAAAGTCTTGTCTTGTTTGACTGATCTCTGTGAGTGTCCTTGAAAGTCCTTCTTTATTCTATGACTGTACTCTTTTCCACTGAGAAACACATATTGTCCTGCAACTCTAAACTAGTAAGAGACAAGTGTCAAGAAAACTTGGATGTTTAAATCAAGATTGATTTGCACGTCTAAGATGACAGCTGTTTCATAAAGGTGTGGGCCAGCCTATGGAAATTTTGAAAAATTAATAACCAGAAAAATCTGTCTAAAATACTCTCAGTGTGTTTCATCCAAATGATACTAATTTTATCCACCTAAACTAGTCTTGAATAAACTTTAATTCAGTCATAAAAAGAAACCAATGTTTTTGCTTAATAAAGTGATAGCAAACATGTTTAGTATAGTATCATTTACTATATATTTTTTAATATTACGTCTATCTATGTGTGTAGAAAATTAGAGACTTAATCCCGAATAGCCCAAAGAAGAGGAGATAAAATTTTGCTCAGTGTTACATCAGTTCCACACTACTGAGGAATCCATTTTATTTAGAGAGAATCCCCATGAAAGCAATGAAGGCAATCAACGAGATGCTTTACACAAGTGGGAAGACTCTGATCATGCTTGTCTAAAATGTGCCATGGAAAATACATGATTGCCCATTTTATGGTATGTTGGACTTCACACAGAGTTCGCTTCTAGCAAAGAACATTTCTAAGGAATCACATCCAATAAATGAATCCTCCAGGCTCTTGTTTTCAATGTTGTGTGCACTTCTTTGGTGTGAAAACTTCTGTGGAGGCTTCATGAGCTAAAAATTCTCTGAGGTGGTGTGCTGAGACTCTAGGAAACAAAACTGATAATGTTGTACCTCCTGGGCATCTGTACTCCGTCTTCTATATTCAAAAATCAATATGTGATGATGTGGTTTTAGAAGGCTGACTGTAAGCAAGTGCCAATTAAAATGCCATTAATGGTGCCTTAGGCAAATTGGTATTTGTTAAGCATATGGATAGTTCTATTAGCATGACATATGCCTGGCATGTGAGTAACAGTCATCAGTTTATCTGAGGCAGAAGGTGCCTACTTCATGGGTCAGTTCTCTGGTGAAATACATAGATGCTTGAATTGAAACTAAATAATTGCTGGACCCAGTGCAATTTGGAGAAACTACTTGGTCCCTACACCTTCCACATAACCCTGAGATTGAAGAAAAAGCTGCAGTTAGCTGAGGGGGTCTACTGAACAAAAGATGATGAGGGTGCCTTCATCATGCAAATAAAAACATGCAACACCATCACATTTGTGGTGTGATAAAGTGTCTGGTATGTGTGTGTCAGTGGCTCCACAGGCTGTGTTCTGTGTGTTTTGAAACTAAATCTTTCTTCCTCCTATTGACTTCGTGCCCTCTGGTACATCGAGTTGGCTGCTTGAGATGCTTTCGCTAAGTACAAAGTCAATTGACTGTAAGTAGTGATGAAGAAAATGTTGTGTGATTAATATTACAGTTCTAGCTCCTCTGATCAGTCACAGAAAGAGCAGTCAAATAAACTCAACTTCATTTTGGAGAATCACACACCGTTAATGGTGGAGAGTCTGCCTGGAGCCCAAAGGGGAAAAACAAGCCACTTGAGGCAAATCTCTCTTCTTTTACATAGAACAAACTAGTTGAGCAGTGTTAAAAGCTGCTTATTGATTTGTGCCCAGTCTGAAAGCCATGCAGTGATGTAAATGAAAATGTGTCAAGAGTCAATATTGATTTTTTTTTTCTTTTTCTTCTTCTCTTTTTTTTAAAGCAAGGCCACCCCACTTGGGAAATGCTGTTAGCTATACCACTAGGCTTGTCAGTAAGTGAAGTAAGATCCTTTTCCACAAGACTACATATGTCCAGACATCGAATTTACTTCTTTTACTGAGGTAATATGGACAGCATGCTGAGAGCTGTGTTTGTCAGCTATGTTGACAAAACTTGTTTTTTTGAGAAAATTGTTAGGTGAAGAAAAAGAAATGACAGAGAAGAAATCAAATCTTAGAGAAGATAAATTTGCCAGGCTGAGCTTGCAGTCTAATACTTGCATAGTAGACCAATTATTTGTTTTTAAATCTTTACTTGCCATAGATTTGTGTAGCAATATAAATTATACTCAGCGAGAGGCAAGGACAAGGAAAGGGTAGAAAGGGAATCCTGTTGTCCCTAGAGGGGTGTGCACTCAGCTGGAGGAAACCTGGCAAGAGTTTCCCTTTAGAAAGAGGGTGTTTGCAGATGGAAGACCTACCAGAATCTTTCTTTCAAGTGAAGGCTAGTAGAAGAGAAATGGGTGATCCCTGAAGAGTAATCCAAATATATTATTTGTTGACTTCACACCATGCTTAGTGAGGGATATTCAAAGCAGTTTAAGAAAATAGAGCCAGCAGTTGCCTATGTTTTCTCCCCTGAAGAATCAGATGCAAACGCTAATAACTGCTGTGCTCAAAATCAATGCTATAGCTTTTTCTATTAGATTAGAAACCACAACCAGGCTCATTTAAGTAAAATTTCCACCTTGTTAACTCTTAGCAAGTAATATTCTTCCAGGTCTTCAACAAAAGCTCCTTCTCTGTAGCACACAAGGTAATCTTTTTTCAATCTGTGCCACAGAATCTGACAACTAATTTCTTACACCTCAATTAGAGGTGACAACAGGATGTGGCAGACAGCCCATTGCATCTCTGATCTTCTAAGAGTGAACAGCTATCCACAAGGGAGGCTCATATTTAGTGTGGAGTCAGACTTGTGAGATGTTTTTTATTTCATTGGCACTTTTAAGGGTTTTGGATACTTACACAGCTCCTAGCTTTTCTACCTGGGCAGAAGAAACATGCTTCATTTATGGAAGTGGCTATCTTCTCTTCATTCATCCATCTCTACTTGCCTCTCTCCATGAAAGATAAACATTTCTCTTGTCTCTATATCTACTCACAAGAAATCATCACCTCAGCTATAGTCTTCCTGGGGTGACAAAAGAACCATTTCAAACTAAAAAACAAGAGAGAAATTATATTCTAACTTGGAGAAGAAACCAGATTAAGTATCACAGAGGCAAAATGGCAGTCTTCCAGCTACTGACAGAAAAAGGTGCCCCAAACTTACTGGTGGCAAATCAAAAGTGCAACTCCAAACATATTAAGTGTGTGGAAATGCTCCTATCAGTTTCATGAGGTTCAGCTGATTAAAATAGAAGTTCATTTTTAAGACTTCAGCAAACTGAATTTGGGCTTCTATTGAAGGCTGCAACAGTTATAAATGTTATAAATGGATGCCTGGGCTGATGAACTGAAAGTTGTTCAGTGAGAAATATACACATGGCTCACACTTTTTCATCATCTCAGACAGGTTTTTGATCGTTTTATTTGCTTTTTCCTTTTTTAAAAAACATTTTGTTACCAAACAGAGTGAGAACCATAACGTAGTAAATTTTTTGTTTGTTTTTTGAAGAAATACCAGGGTAATAACATCTTCTGTATAAACTAGACATAATTTGTCACAAATCTGGAAAGTAAGGCAATGCTGATGTTGTTCATGCATTCTGCCTGCTTTGCCAGGCAACTTGCTTTCAATTTTGCGTTATAACCATTCAGATTTATTATTATCAAAATTCAGGCAGACGGAGACAGAAGAAGATATAAAACTTCTGCTCTGATATAAAACACTGCTCTGCTATGTTCTGTACATAATATGCAGAGATAGTCACTCAGTGGAATTCCATAATAGAAGAAACTAACAAGAAATATGAAAGGCAAAAGACTCACAAAATGGATGCATTTTATCAATCTGTTTTAAAAATGTATGAATGGGAGTGATCTGGCATTAACTACTTTCCAAACATTTTATTTGTCTCACAATAATGTTCTCTGTGAAAAATGATATTATTTTGTCAACACCACAACTTCCAGCGCTGACTCACACTTTTCTCTTCTGGGTACAACAACTGAACACTAGTGTCTTCAGCCAACTTTGGAAATACTTTCTACTGTACACCTTAGGAGTTAAACAGGAGAGAGGTTGTAAGTTAGATTCTCTTAGGTGCTTTGGCATTTGGAAGATAGGTACTGACATGCAGAGGATTTAGCTATCATCTCCTGGACTCCCAACTCCCTGGTGTGGTGCTCCACTTTGGAATTGTACAGGAACCACCTGAACTAATAAGGAATGAAATTAATGGGAAAGAAGCCTCTACTTCTGGCCAGACAAACATCTTTCTCTTGACATCCTTGGCTATAAACTCTGCCCTACAGATTGGTGCCAAGCCTTCTTTCTGTATTTTATGAATCAGACACAGTGTTATTTCACGTTTTTCCTTGATATTTCTTTCATTCATTCATTCATTCACCCGGTGTGAATAGAGGCTTGCCATTAAGTATTTGTTCTGGAGCAAGGACTTGAATCTTGATAACATAACTGAGTGACCTACTTTTTGGCAGTAATTAACCACAGCCTGTTCTGAAGACGTGTTCTGAAGACACCTCTCTGAACCAGCGTGACTAGAAAAATGGGTAGAGTTGCCTTGTTTAAGAATTCAGCATTAGGAACTGGCGCTATTTGGTTTGTGCTCAGACTCACCTGAGGTGCCACCACTTTTCTTTAAGCCTGCCCAAAGACAAGCATTGTCACAGTTCTGGCATCTCCTCCAACCCATGGGAAGAGAAGCCGGTCTAACACTAGTACAGCATAAAAGCAACCATTGTACCTGAGATCTGCTTGAGTTTTCTGAGATGCTATTTGGCTTTTTGGGGGTATTTGTCAAGACAGTGACCTGACCAAATGATGACCTAACAGACACTCAGCACCAGAAGCTGCCCCAATGCAGACACAAGCTGCAGCAAAAAAGGGAAGATCTCTTTTCCTGGGAGTCCTGCTGGTTCACCTAACCAGTCACCTGGAAGGTGAGCGCTCACACACTTCACCAGGCAGGGCAGAGGGAAGAACTCACAGCAGTCACTGGTTTAAATGGAAAGTAGTCTTTGAAGCAAAGAGGAGAAAACAGTCCTCTTTCCCAGCTGAGTGCCCTAATTGCTGCCCTATGGTTGTGCTCTGTCCTGCTCTCTGGTCCAAGGTATTCTTAATTATTTAATGTAAAACAAAAGGGCTTTCTCAGGAGCAGCACAAAGTGCTCTGTCTATCTCTCTTTCTCTGGGTACTGACATATTCATATGCATACATAAAGGCACCAGCACACAGATGAAGAGGTTGCAATTCTCTTGGGAGGTGAGATATGTGAGCTTGAATCCTCTTAGGCTGGAGGGCAAGGGAGGATTAATTTTGTTTTGTTCATAGTCTTATACTACAGGAGGATTTCAATGGGAGTCTTGAAGGAGGGTTAGTAGAGTGACCTTGGGAATGCTCTGTGTCTGGTAGTATTTTGTTAAATGCTAAATTGTTTAACGGGATAGAGGATGATAAGTAGGGGAAAAGAGGCAAATCAATTTATCTCAAAACTATTGGTTAAATTAATCATTTAAATGATCCCATCTAGGGGTTTTATAAGATGCACACTTTTATGTGTAAGTCACTTGTCTTTTTTGCAGATTAAATGCTTTGAAGTCAGTATAATGATATGTTCCATTTCTCAGCAGGGGATACAGAGGGTAGACCTGATAATAGCTTATCTGGTTTTTATTTTTGGATTAATCTTTTTGAAATATCTCCAATATGCAAAAAAAGAGGAAATAATAGTATGGATGAAGTAGTTGCTGTCCATTTTCTCTGAGAAATCTCTGTGACAACCAATATAAATAATCCTGTTGTTTAATGGGTTTTTTTGTTTCTTCAGGTGATGCATTCAGGGATAAATTCAGAGTGTAGAAGAAGAGTCTTTGCATGAGTTTCAGAAAATAACACATGTGACTTACATTTTGGAGAAAAGAGAAAGGGGAAAAAACATTACTCATTTTCCTCTCTCTAACCCAACACCTTAACCTTCTTTAACACTTTTAAGGAGATGCTTCTGTCCTCTTGAATTTAACACAAACTCCTTAGTACAGGTACCTAGAAGAGGGAAGAGTCTGGGTCCCATTGCTTCAGGAGTGTGACAGAGTGGGGAGAGGGAAAGGAAAGTCTTGTGTTTTGTTTAGAAGAGGAGACAGATATATGGAAGCAAATATTGCATGAATAGGAATATAGATCACGCATTCAAATACCTTTAGAAATCCAGCCCTCCCTTTTTTTTTCCTCTCCCCACCCCATGAAATTATTCTGGCTTTGATCCCGTCTCTCTCCCTCTTTGTTCAGTGGCACAGAAGTATGTGACCCTGAAAGTTATCAATTGACATTTCCCTTCCTGCCTAACTCAGATGAGGAGAAGGAACTGTTTGAAAAGTAATGGTTTGGGAAATGGATTTTTAATGTAAGTTCAGTACTTTTTGTGAGTGTTCGTGACAAAAGAATTTAACCTGCCTGATTACTTAGAAACAAGAGCAAATAAATGTAGGCTGGAAACAAGTTAAAATGCGATTTCTAATTTATTGTAGTTCTTAGGAGCACATTTTAACTCAATTTGCCACACTCTCCATGATTACTGTAGACTTGTCAGTGAGAAAAACTCTTTGCAGCGAAATATCTGGATCCTTGCCCTTAAATAAAACAGTATTTTTTATGTCTTCTAATCAAGGATGTTGTTTACAGGGCAGATAACTGTTAAGTCTTCTTTCCATTATTGACTACATGATTTGTTTCCTTTTGCAACTGCATTTAGATGTGCTAAAACCTCACTTGGCTGTTTCTCGTTTCTCAGTGCCTTGTTCCAGTATGTGATTGCAGCTCAGTTATAGCAGAACAGCTGAGCATGGAGCTCAAGCTACTGGTCACCCATTCCAAATAGCTGTGGCAGTTGTTTTTGCTGGTTGTTTTCTGCTCTGTAACAGAGCATCTAAACACGCTTAGGGAATAGCGTATTATCGGATAAGGGTATAAAGACTTCATCAGCCTAATGGAACAATTAACTCAACCATTCTGCTGCTCTTGATCTGCAGAATTTTGCTTTAAGATTAGAGTGATAAGGTGAAGATTAACACCTCTGGGTCAGTGGGGCTGATGAGACATGATTTATTAATCCTCAAAGAGAACCTTAATTGGACACTGGAGCACTCTCTTCTTCATTGTTAAAATCTGTCAATTCCCTGGATAGTTAGGGGAGATGGTGAGGATGATAGACTTATTGTAATTAGATGCACCAAAACTAAAGTAATGATTTTTCCCCCTGGGAACACCATGTGTTATTTTCTCCAAATAAATCAGTGCTGATATTTATGAACACCTGAGAAACATCCACTACACATGGTCACTGACTACTCAAACGTAACTTACAAAAAGGAGCTGCAGAACAGGATTCATAAGAATCGTTTGATTTAGAGGAACTGTCTTAAATTCTGGCCTTCAGAGCACAGAGAATTTACTGTGCAAGCAGGTTAATGATCAGGTTGATTTATCCTTATTTTTTCCCTACCATTACTCATTCTTTCATCATGTTCTTTCCATTAAGAGGCACTGATTTATAGGAAGAAGCACTCCTCTAAGGAGTTTGGTAGGTTTTGAAACTAAGTCTCTGAAATACTTTTTTTTTTTTTTTTCCAAAGAAATGTCTTTTTGCAGGCAGTATAATAAATAGATTCATTATAATGCAGCATGCAGCTAAAGACAAGAGAAAAGTCCGTGGGCATACAATTCTAGCTGCTGTACCTCAGGCTCAGGAAACAGACTTTGTGACTTGAGGATTCATTAAGACGCTTGGTGTAGTGCAACCCTGATGAAATAAGTTAGCAGTCTCTTTAGGGGGTTGGAGCAATCATTTGGAAAAAAGCCTCCTTTGCTACATTTGTTTACTGTGTCACAGGAAGCATGTCCTCAGTCAACTGGGATAATCATTGTCAGCGTTTTACATAGTTACAAAGCAGGCTAATAAGCCAGATTGTCGAATTATGTCAATCATGTCTAAACATCAACAAACAAATTGCTCTATGCAGATGGGAAATTTGTGAGAAAGCTTAAATATTCAGTTCAGTGGGAACAGTGCACATTGCGAGGTCATGGTTTAAGACTAATATCTGGAGGAAAGTGACTTTCCAGAATGTGGCTCTGAAGCAAGATTTCTGGCTCTATGAAATTGTTTATTGAGGCTTTTTACATTTAGGGCACTGACTGAGGAAATACTTGTATCATTAAGCATTGCATCCTGCTTTTCCTACCCCGACACTGTACTCACCACATTAGCACACTGGTATATTAGCTGTCTTCCTCCTGCCTCTGCTGAAGTCCTCAGGTTTTATTGCAGCCCCATACTGACTTCCCAAGGCTCTAGCCAAAGTAGAGATGAGAGCTGAGGAGTCAGAAATTTTTCTGCTATAAAAAGAAGAAAATTTTATGTATTCCTATCCATCCCCACTGGGGTTTGGAGTCAACTTTTAGCCCAGCAATCCTGATGTCAGCTTTCTGAGTGACAAGTGCTTTTGGCACTTGTCATCTTTGCACCAGACACCACTCTAGGGGGGAAGGGCCCTGTTTGTGGCTGGTAGTTGCTGAGTGCTTCTGTGATTTCACCCCTGCCCAGGGTGATACCTAAGAGACAAAAGAATGAAGAGTTTAAAAATGCTATCAATCTTTCAGAGTGCTTAAATAGACTGAAGCGAAGATTGCACCTAAAAAGTAAGATGTTAATCTGTAGAAAGAGCAAAAGATCTATTAAATTAATCAATAGGTCTTTTACAGTGGCAAATATGATTTAGTTAAAGAAAACAGAGAGAGTGCAAGAAGAATATAATGAGTTTTCCACTTCTCTTAAAAGCAAGGATTGAGAAGAGCAGTTATTGACTGACAGGTATGTTCTTCAGAGAGGAAAATCACATTCTGGAGGGTGGGTCTCAGAGCTGCACTGAAGTTACAAAGTGTCTGCACTGTAATGTTCCTCAGGAGTACGGCCTTCAATTCACAGCAGAGAGAGGTCACCTGGTTAGGAACACTGGAACATAAAACACCAAAGCCAGTTTCTGTCCTTTCTCCTATTTAGAAGGAAATAGCAAGAAGGAGATATACATTGATGCTCCAGCAACTTTAACTGTGCTTTGGCAACGTGAAGATAATGATAGGAAAATATAATGTACATTGCAGACAGGGGCATCTGTCCAGGGTCCCAGGTAATGTGACCTCTCCGTTGTTGTACATACCAGTGTAAGACATTCTTTCCATTAGCTGAGTCCCAAAGGGTTTGATATTGGCTCTGTCCAAGACATAAATTTGATTATTCAGTCTCAACAAAATGTAGACTTGTTTGTTTGGGGCTTCTTTACTAATATAATGTGTCTTTAACCAAAATCTTTGTGTTCTGATACTGAACCCCATCATTTTTATGGTTATTCCCTATCGATGAATGATTGGCTCAACACTGATCTGTTTTTCCAAAGGCTGACTCAGCAGCATGTTTACCTGCATTACTGTTGTATGTCATATGATATTGGCTTCCTCTGATCCACGATCACTGTCATTTGGGATTCCTTCATTCATCCTTCATAATACAGAGTGCTTAGTCCACATTATATTTTTTCCTTCCTAACCTCTTATTGAAATGCAGTCATAATTTACACAGAGCCCAGGAATTTGGAGACTTAGGCTTTTGTAGCATCAAAGATTTAACTCCAATATCATTAGTTACACTACTGTAACTTCTCAAGAGTTTAAATGTCAGTCTGAATCAAAGTGCTCCACAGAATCCTCCTCCTCCTTCTAACTCTGAATGTTCATGGCCAATTGAAGGTAACTGTAATCAACAACAATTCCCTGAAAGCTGGGTGAGAGGAAAGCCAGAAGTACTAAATTAAACTATTAATATAATACACGGAAGGGAAGGGGATGAACAAACTCAACTGTATCATGCCCCATTTGGCTGGAGTGCTGATGTTATTGGTTTAAAACTTTACCAACCCTCTCGGCTCTTTAGCACCCATAAATGTTATGTTGGAGCCTGATTCTCAAAGAGAGGGAACCAGGGAACACTTAATCTGCCATCATGAAGAGAGGTGATGATATTTTCTCTTCTTGGTGTGAAGCAGCCTTGGCTGAGCAGGAATTTAGGAGGCCCATGGGGTCTGTATGTGCTAACAGGCACAGAGGTTCATTTTAACTTCATCTAACCTTTTGGGAGAGAATAAATACATAGAGCATCTTTCTTTACATATAGCTTCATAATAAACTTCCAGAGGAACATGAGTTTGACAAATCTCACTGTAAAATTTTAATTAAAATAGATCTTCCATTTAAAAAGTCAATTCCACTTTAAAAAAAAGAAACCTTCTCAGTTCCGCTTGAATCTCAGTCCCCTTAAAAAGACAAGCATCAGTAAGCTGTTGACTCTTGTGAAAAAACCATATACAACCCAACTGATTGATTTTAAAATGCAATCAATTAGAAATCACAGCTGACTTTTTTTATTGGAACTTAATTTGATCTGGAATGGGTTTGTGTCCTTGCCTACTATTAATTAGCGGTAATAATAGTATTGTTCTTCTCTGGGAATTTGAAACAGATCTGCCTTCCTATAAGGCAGATGGTTGGTACAGCTCAAAGCACTCTGAGTCACAGCAGAGGTCTCAGCTCCATTACTCCTGTTAGCTGGCAAGGGAAGGCTTTGGGAAGAAAATGGTTATCTTGAAAAAAGAAAGAAGTTGTCAGTGGAACGAGTTTGTCTTTTCAAAGTTGCAACCTGAGAGACATTTACAAGCAGGAGAGGCTGCAGCATTCTCATAGCATTGCAGCTGTCAAGGTTTGGATGCTGGGGCACTGCAGGGAAATGTGTAGGAATGCAGCAAGATAGTGGCTAGAGCCTGCTCTAGAATTCCAGGTGTTAAACTGATGTCACACATGTGAACCACATTTCTATCTAAAGCATTAAGCCAGACCTTCCTTTGCCAAAAGCAAACTCAATTGCATTATCTTCTGTTTGTTCAAGGGATAAGCCCAGCAGCTGTTCTTGTTGTGCAACATTTATATCTTTACAGAGGCTGCAATAACAGATACAACATTTGCACAGGCTCCCTGTGCCAGGGCTGGCCCCTTCAGTGACTTTGCAAGGAGCAGAATGCTCAGCCCTGTACAGAGCCATCTCTAACTGACCAGAGACAACTGGAAGGATGCCTTAATTTTTCTTTCTTTAACTTTTACACTGCACACTAAATGCTAGTAATTTTTTAGTATTTCATTATTAACATTCAGCTTACAGACTTAATTTCAAAGCAAGTATTTGTTATTTTCAGAGATGGACAAAAAGTGTTAGCAGTCCGAGAGATAAAAGAGATTCTTTTGCCTTTTTTTTTTTTTTTTTTTGGTCTGGTGCATCAAAGGGTGGAAACACATTCATACATCTTGTTTCTCCAACAGACCTTGCTAGAGCTGTGAGTATTTAGGATAAGGAGTGTGAATGTACGTGGAGTGCTGGTATCTTTTTAGTCAGCCCTGTTCTTCACACAGCAGTGTGAAAAAAGCCTGAAGTTGGGCACTGTACAAACTGCTGTGGAATGGCACATTTTGGGGTAAGTTAGGCAGAATGAGGCTTAGTGACAGCTTTTATGTAGTACTAGCCTAAGGGTCCATGCAGAAATCCATGACCTGCAGATATAAATAGTGCAGGGAGCCCCTAGGGATCTCAAGGTGGGCAAGTGCAGGGAAAACACCCTCTCACTGGGTCTTACCAGCTGTATGGCTTGTCCCTGGTAGCCCAGGAGTGTCGGTGGATTGGGCAGGAGTCTCACATCTTCTCCATAGGACAGGCTTCCTATCAATAGGAAACTGGGGAGAGGCAGAGAGCAGCAGGGAGCAGTCACCCCATAGCAGGGAATCAGCAGGACACTTGTACTTGCCTACACACCTTGCTCCAGGAGTCACAGCAGGACCATGGGAATGGTTCCTCTGGTAGTTTGATAAAATTTTTTAGTTTGCTGTTGCTGATACTGCTTTGGCCTCTTTACTGCAGGTAGGCTTAGCTGGTGAGGGCACTGAAACAGCACCTGTCAGAGACAAAAAAAATACTTCTACAAACACAAAGAGGAAGGACAAAATGGAAAACAAGGTTCTTTACATATATTAAACTTCAACTCTGTGGTACCTTTTTTTACCTATTGCATATATGTGTTTTATAAAAGAGAATTTAGGGACTTCCTCACCTAATACAACGTAAAGACATCTACGAACACATTCTGTTAGGCAACTATTAAATAGACAGCAGTAGGACTATTAACTTGGAGGTAAGAGGTGCATTATCTCATTGTGGACTCTCGAGAAGTCTGGTTCTGTTGATAATAACAACATCATCACACTTTCTTGCATTCTCAGCTCTGATCTGTACCAGACAACTACTAGATACATTAAATTTAATCAAACACATTTAATCAAAGTGGCCTCCATTCTCAAGAATGAGAATTGTTCAAGAAAGTAATACAGGACATTAGTATATTAATGCACACAAACGTCACAAATATAGTTAGAAACAAATAAGATAGTTAGCAGTGGGAATGTTCATAGAGTCATGCGAGAAGCATCTTCAAAGACTGAAGGATTAAGGTGAACCTGCAGACAGGACAGAAATTTGAAAGACATCAGTGAATTAATCCATAGATAACATTAGCAAAATAAAGTTAGGTAATACTGTAATATTGTTCCCTTATTCTAGGCTATGATCTTGTGTTTGCAGAAAATGAGGCCTGTTGCAGAGATGCCAGGAGGCAAATTGTTTGCCTGAGTGGCTGTCAGCACAGGGGAAGGAGTTGTGGCACTGCCATCCATCCTCCATCCTGACAGGAGTCTCAGATAGGGATGTGCCACTGCCCTGAAGCACAGGCAGCTCCATCAGTGTCTCCCAGCCAGCTGTTCAGTATGGTCACCACCTCACAGACTGGGACTATTGACCACATATCACCAGGTCTTCTTTGCATAAGGTGAACCACAGCTGGACAGAAATGGCACAAGCCCACTCCCGCTAGAACATCCTCCTTTTTTGCAAGAGGGCTTCAGCCAAGGAGCCCTGAGGAGGGGCAGGAAAGGGACACACTGCAGTGGTGCTTTCCAGCAGAGGTAAAATTATTTTGGACTGCTATAATTGAGTCTGCTCTTGTGCCAAACAGTGAGGATAAAATTTTCCACCAGGCTAAACTGTGATCTGATTCCAGTGCATTATTACATTCTTTTTCGTGTAAAGCTATCTATACAAATTGTGAAATGGAAATCTTCCTGGTAGCCTTCTACCTGGTAATTATATCAGCAGAGCAGGGTGAGAGATGGCAGGAAAGAATGTAAGTGTGTTATGGGAATAACAAAGGAGGAAATCAATCAAAACAAGGCTTTGCTTAAGAACATATTGTACATTTGGATGTGGAAAAAGAGTAGGTCTCTTTTAAGCATGGTAAGGGGAAGCAATTGAGGTGTTTCGTGCAGATGTTATTGCAACTGGGAAGTTATGAGACAGCCTTGAAAATTAACTTGAAGATAACAGACTTAAAATATATTTTAAAAAATCCTTCTCTGAATTTAACTAGCAAAGCACATAATTCACTAAGCTCTAATGGTGATTTTATGATGTTAAAGAATTTATTTCTTATTCCTTCTTCCATGAGAGAGGAACAGAGAGACAGAGACAGAGAGAGAGACAGACAGAGAAGAAAATAGAAATATTTCTTAAATTAACTTTATTTACATCCTCCTGTGAAATGGCAGGATGAAAACAGTAATTAGGATTCAAGGTCAAAATGAAGTTTTGTTCACATCTCAGTCCTTCTCACAACATTTTGCAGAATGGGAGCTGAATAGAGGAAGAACGAACAGATTTCTTTTAAGTTTAGTCATTGCAAATGAAAAATGAATATCATTCTGCAGATATGATGCCAGAGGACAAGACAAGCTAACAAAATAATGGTAGTCCCAATAAATAATTTATGCACCATATCAAAAACTGAATGAGATAAAGACATAGAGAATACATTTGAAAATTTGGAAATTGCTCAAAGCTTCTCCTCTAGTGTCTCCCAGGAGAATGAGCATGGAGCACTAATAAACTCGGTGACTGTGTATAATTCATAAACTTTCCCTCATTTTTTGATTTTCAGTGCTTACAGTTTATAGCTAACAAAGGAGCAAAGTGGAAAAATCCTGGTGAGAGTTGAGAGGAGAACATAAACCAGCTGATTTCTCCACTTAATCTATTCATAAAGGGCATCTGTCCTCATCCCAAACTGCACATATATCTGCCATTAAACTTAGTACATTGAGAACAGAAAAAAAAGCCTTCTACTCACACCCTTATGTCTACTTTATATTTATATTTTTATGACAGCTATTGCAATGTAAGATTATAACACAAAAAGCCATTTCCAGGTGATTTGTATTAAAATTATTCTGTTGTGGCTTTTGGTTAATGTTCAGACTGGATTTCTTAGGGATTCATTCAATGGCAGCCGAGCAAACTCAGAGCAAACTAGTGAATGCTATCAGAAGGCAGTGGAGTGTTTCTGGATGAATTACATAGAACAAAACCTCCCCCACCCACAACCACATTGGAAAGACGTTTCTAAGCTAAAGAAATCTAAAAATTACATTCAGATAAGATTTGCCTTGAAATGATTTTGATGGGAGCAGCCATGTGAAGTTGCATTCAGAAGAGACGTGGGCAAAAGGGCTGTTTTCAACTCTGCATGTCAGCAATTTGTAACATATTTTCTCGCACAGCACAATTCAGTTGCATAACCAATATTCTTTTCTATAAAATTCCTTGGGGTTTTAATTTTTTAACTAAAAACAGAAGACAGTGTCCCATGGCTTCCTGAGGGAAACCCTCTGCCTCCTACTCCGAGTACACAAGCAGTGCCCAGCGCATTTCTCAGCTGCATGACAAGTTTCAATCTGCTGGGAGGCTGAAAGGGCCCCCAGCTCCTGCTGCCATATGTCAGAGCAAGAAGTGTCTGGCCTGTCAGAGCAGAAGCCAGTGGCACCAGAGCAGGAATTTCCACACAGCTTTCTGCCTTCACCAAACACATGAAAAAACCACACAGAGCTCTCTGGGCACCTCTGCAAATCTGTTGTCCTGGGTGGCTAAATGAGAAATAAGGTCACTACTGTCAGCAAGCTGCAGAAGTGACTGAGGGTCAGCTGCCCTTTGGTGATCCCCTGTGCTCTGAGCCTGACAAAAGGAATCCATCCTCCCAGTTCCTCCTTACCTGTCCTGCCTGCCTCTGAGAGCCTTGTTGAGTGTTATGTGAATATTGTTTACTTCATTAATTTCCTCCTGCCATCAATGGATGAATAAATTATTCATAAGTAAATTTATAAATTATTCTACCAGTTCTATTGATGATTGAATAATATTGACCAAATAAATTATTCACTCTTCTTTTGGCCCACCAAATGATAAATAAATTATTTGTGAGTATTGTTTTCTTCATTATTAGATCAACTCTTCCATCTGTTGAGACATTCATAAGATGTCACTCACTCTGATAGCTATACAATTTGTAAGCAGGACCCTGTAGAAACTATGTTTTCATGGATAAACAGAACTAGTTTAAATTAATTATATAGTTATATGTCAGTTGCTTTAAATATAAGGTCCTTTAGAGCATGAGGAAGTGTTTTGTATGTTTCACAGCCAAGTAAACAAAATGCTGAAATATTCTGGGGTTAATTCTCACCCAGCCAAGATATTTTTGAATTGTGGAGTTTATTTTACAGCTTTCCATATTTGGACTTATTGTCAGGGTTGAGTCAAGGCAGCCATCCTTTGATCCTGAAAGGTATCAGGTTGTAGGTTCTGTAAATGAGCATCAGGAGCAAAACCAAACTAGAGATACCTTGACTAATTACCATTACAAATGTGAACTGCATAGGCCAGTTATTCCAAGCTCCTGGATAAACATGAGTTTTCCATCTAGTTAGATCCATGCCTTCTGTCTCTTTCACTGATTCACCAGTAACTATGTGGCAAACAAGTGACAGCCTCTTCTAGTGGCAGCATTTCTAGCATATTTTAACATGCAGGCAAAATATGTCTGTATCCAAAAATACGGACAGTCCATGTGGTTATGATGGGTCAGGGGAAAAAAAATTAAATTAGTTTTAAAAAATACATCTCTAAGAAAGTGATATTAAGCCACAAACACCCACAAAGAAAGGACTGAATCCTCTCTATTCCATGAAGCCCAAGCTAGATTAAGTTCACTAAGACAAGCTGTATTAGCATGAAATCAGTATAAGGATCATGAATATACGCTGAAAAGCATTCTCTAAGAAGTTACTCCGAAAGAGACAGAGAGAGAAGGCATCTCATGCCAGCTGAGGAGCAGTCCTTCAATAATTTTCCAGGTGTAAATGCCAGGGAAGATCAGAAGCACACACCTCTCTGATGGCATTTGCTTGACTGTGAGACCTACCAGTAAAGTATGTGAAAAGAAGTTTCAGTTGACTTTTTATGTTCTTTTTTTCCAGAATTTAAAACCATGAAGAATGCATATTTGCCAGTCTGAGTACATGTAAGAGAGTGAACAGAGACCCAAGCTACCGCTCAGGCTGCCCAAGGGAGGGAAGATGAGTGAAAGGGCTGCATAGTGACCAGAGAGCTTCTTTATGGGGAGCTCTCCAGCACTGGGCAGCCCTGTAACACACTGTAACAGCTGTGTCTTGTTGCTTGCACTTTCTTTTCTGCCCAGATGGGGGTTGTGATCTGCCACTCAGGTCAATACAGCAGTGTAATGTTGGCCCATAGAACACATGCACAGCAGAAAATCCCAGCTCTTTCATTTTCAGAGAAAGCTGTTAATAGGTCTGCCTCTCTCACTGAGGCTCCCTAACAAGTTCTAATCTAAACTGTCATTAATGTTTTCACTTAGATTTCCATATTAAAATTGGCAGCACTTCTAAGGGAAGTGGTGTGGTCAGGACTTACAGGGGAAGCACTGAGACTTTGCATTCTAAAAAATAACTTAATGATCTCTGGGGTCAAGTTTTTAAATTTCATTTCTCCCTGTTCTCCCAGCAGAAGCCCCAGGGGATATCCAGACACAGAAATATACAGAAAGGTATTGCAGAGAAAATGGGAAGTGCTAAAAGTATGCCTAGACAGAAGTGGTATATGCAGAGAGCTGGAGTGGAAGAATGGCCTTTGCAGCACTGTTCAGAGTGGATATGAATGAAACACAGTTACATTGTTCAAGGGCAGAGAAAAGACCACTGCAGTAGTTGGGATAAAATGGTGAAGGGAGCACACGGGAAAGTCTTAGACTTATGTAGGTGTGTAATAGACTGAATCTTTGAGACATTTATGATAAAGAAGCTATGAAATTTAGCCTGCATATGAGAGTACAGAGAGCAATCTGAGTTGATCACATTTCAGATTAAGAGTCTGATTAAAAGACAGAGATGCTACCAACTAGAACAAATGTAGGTGCTCTATATTTGACAGTGTGATGTCTACTCCTCAGCAATGAGATAGTTCAGAATATGAGTTTGGATAAGAGAAAAGAGATGAGTAAGTGTACTATGTAAAGATATGTAGGGCAAGAGAGAGCTCCATAGAGGGATGGGTGGTACTCTCATACAATAGTATTTTTTCTCAGTGGGGGGTAAAAGCTAGGAGCAAAAATCTACTGAAATGGATTTACTGTAAATGCAGTGTACCATTAAAATATATTTGCAGCTCAGTTAAATTTTTGCTGTTAGTTTCCCCATCAATTCTTTTGACTTCTAGTAATGTTCTGAATTTAGTTCAGTTTTGCTACTTTTCTGAAGGGAAGTCACCAGGAACAAGCTGCAAGAAGCTGCAGAAGGCCACATAGATTTTGTCTTATATCTGAGAGAAATTTAATTTAAATTATCTGCCAGTTTCAATTAATTAAGGAACCTTCAAACAGACATTCATATGTCTTATTTCAGATGTGATATTATTTGGGAAAGGGTAATTTTTCCAAGAGAATAAAAAGGAGTGATAGTCTGTTGACATGATTCTAAGTAGTGGAAAAGAACATTTCAAAATTACTAGTATGTGACAAAAGATAATTTTATTTCACACTAAATAATATTAACCAATATCTCTCTGCCTTCAATGGAGTGAAACTCTTCATGATGAAGACTGGACCCTAAGTGAAGGACAAAATAAGAAAGCTCTGGATATCTAGCTGCTTACCTTTTTCTCAGAAGATTCATAGTCTTCTTCTCTAAATCTTTTCCAGAGCTGAAAAGCAAACTGCTTATTCCTAACATGATGCTGCTATTGGCCTCCCTTTATGATTTCTCTTTTGACTTTTGCAGTCATTACTTTCCCCCTCCATGCCACTGAATTTTTCCTCAACTTCCTTTTCCCTGTATTATTGTTATTTTTGGTTGCAGTTGTTTTAGTGCCAGCTTGAAGAAACAAGGCTGGTATTGTCTTTTAAAGACTGTGAAATTAGTATCTATTATAATCTCTCCATAACCATAACTGCATTTCCACAGGTTTTTTATCTTAGTGTCATCAGGTCCGCCATTCCTGAGAAATGGATCAGACAAGGAAGATGATCATTTCAGGAAGGTGATTATTTCAGAAGAGGAGGGAAGTAGCTGGGGAAGCACCATTAATCCACAGAAAAGGGCCAACCCTATCAGATTAATCTCGTGCTCTATGAAGAGCAGTGCAGGGTAATATACTCAGGATGCTGGCAAGGAGACAGGCATCTGTATTTTGAACTAATGAAGTCCTATTAAGATCTATGTTCTTGGAAATGTTCCTGGAGCACTGTAGCTAAGCAGGGATCACGGCAACCCAGTCGTCATTCAGCAGAACGGGGCCGCCTGCCCCGCCGGCTCAGATGCAATAAGGCAGCTTTTCCTAAGCAGATGTGCCTGAGACCTCAGGGGCATCAAAGCGCCTGAGATTCCTCACTGCTCTGACAATCTGGCAGCGGATCTGTTTGGCACGGGGTGCCACAAAAGTCAGTAGCAAGCTTTTGAGTTGTTTCTCTCTTCCCAACACCATATTGCTCAACGCCTTTCAGTGAGATGCAAAAAAAAAAAAAAAAAAAAAAAAAAAAGAAGGGTCAGGCTGAGAAAGGAATGTGATAAAGAGCTGGTTATGGCCTTCTGTACTGTTGTCACTTGACACAGCAGCTTCCTAGAGATAGCACAATTATGGGTAGGTGAGTCTTCCATGTGTCTGAAGTGAAGTGTCCTGTGGGCAGTGGATTAAATAAATAGTCATTACCACTCTACAGACTCAAGAGAACACAGTTATCTGGCTATACCACCCAAGCCAGTCCCAATGAGGGATTATGAGTCACAAATACTCTTTCAGCACTGATAGTGTGCTAACTTCTGAGAAATGAGCATATGTTTTCTTATCTAGTATCCACATACAGATGCTGATTTTGTGGGTGGCCATAGAGTCTAGCAGCTTTTCTGGAGAAAGGCTTTTACCACTCCTTTACACAAAGAACTTCAAGGGCAGCTTAAACACAGTCCTAAATCTCAAAACTCTGCAGTAGCGGACAAAAAAAAAAAGTTTTAAAAAAGGTGTTTTTAGGTTATTGTCACAGCTGTGGCATAACACTTTAGGAAATCTTTATGTTGGAGTTTATCTGCATTATTTATTGTTTTCCATCAAATTTGCTGACATTTCTCTTCTCCACTCTTTCAGTCAATGTGAGTCATGAGGAGAAAAGGACAGGTCTAGTACACAGGGACACTTACATGAATCTGTGAACTTCTTCCTTGTTATATTTCCTTCTTTTCTTCCTTTGAAACCTGAGTTGAGCAAATGTGCATGAATCTTATTTCATCCCATCTCAGACTTATGCTATAGAGAAAAAATTGAGAACTGTAATTACTCATGAGAATTAAATTTCTTTTTTATATTGAAATATGAATCATTAAGGAAAAAAAAATTAAAAATTCCAAGTTCCTTTTCTGCAGGGTCAGCACTTTATCATTCCCTAAAAAATATGGTATTTTCAAATCTTTCAGTTCCCATTATCCATTTCATTTTACTCTGTCAAAAAAAGGAAGAATTTTGTCTCTTCTTAGACTATTCAATACTATTAGGAATCAAATATCCCCTCTCTAATGAAAAATCATGTTCTGCTTTATCATGATCATTCCAGTTCTTTAATACTGTTCACGTGGTGCAATAGTTCTGTTGCAATTAAGGAAGCCACCAAAGCGCAGACTACTGCGGAAAAAATACAGCAGCACTGTATCTTTTCCTTGTCACTAGCCCAGACCTTCCCCAGCAGTGAGACAGAAAAAAGAGAGTGGGGAGGACCTGGAGGAGAAGCAGGGGCAGTAATTTGACTGGCTATTTCAGGCAGACCGTGACTAAGATCATGGGCTGATGAGAATGCACACAGTTTGAGGTATAAATTCCCTCCTTTCCCAAACACCATGAGATTTCATACCCCAGGAAGAGTCTAGGTGCTTGATTTGTATGAATTTGAGTGACAGTGAAAAATGGAAGAAACTGTAGCTAACATTCCAGAGACATAATGCAAACATGCCCAGTGACAAGTTCCCTGACTTGTATCCTATCACTGTATTTAAATCCCGTATAGACTCGAAGATCATTCTGCAGTGTATAAAAACAATTATTTGTTGGTCAACAGATGACCCCTGCTGGTGTGAAAAAATAAAAAAAAAGAAACATGCCAAACAATAAATTCTAATAAAAGCCACCTCCTATTTATTATTTTTCCAGCTTCCTTTGTGTATATTTGCCTTTGGTTTGTACTTCATTGTGATTAATCATATAACTTTACCAGGACTGTATCTCTTCAGCCTGTTTGCCAAAAGACAGGATGTTGTTGTTGATTCTTATACTTCCATCCATAATCAGCCACATGCTATTCATTTATCTATAGCATGTTCTCATCTCTACTCCATGTGTCCAAAAATTTCCCTTTGATCATTTGCAAACAAGTTCCTGGCGATCTTCTGTTTATTTGGAATAGGTGATTATAGCAGCAGATTCTCTTTTCTGTGCTTCTACACAATTCAGATTTTTATCACTAATGCCATCATTACTAGTATGCTTCTTTTCCCGTTTTCTCCTACTCATTTGACTTTGAACCAAAATATTCAACATATATTACAACAAAATATTACAACAATTCACAAAAAAATTACATTATTTGTTCGGCATACCCACTATCTACCTTTATCCATAATCTCTTCATCTTGTCAGGAATAGTCCATCTATTTTTTAGTTGGTATGATCATCAGAGTTCTACATAGATGTACTGTCTTCTCTTGGCAAGTCACTCAATAACTCTAGTCCTCTTACCAGCAAAATGGGAATGTAGGGAAAGGGTTTGAATGAGGCACTCACATCAATACACAGGTAAGGCTACTTTCTTGTGTTTCTTTATTAAACTGTACCCTGTCAGTCTAACAGGTCAGATCAGATGTACATCTGAAATCACAAAGCATATTTTACTTTTAATTTACACATAATTTGCAAATCACATTTCTAAATACACATGATGTTGCATGCATTTCTAGAAATCATGCATTTAATCATTTGTGTTGCTCTTTATGCATTATGACTCTCTCAGATAGCCAGGAAAGAGCTTTCTTGCATGCATATTTAACTAAATTGTCCAAGACAGACATTTCTAATGTAACCCCACCGGAGCTGTGCAACAGTGTGCTGTCATCTCTTTGGATGGGAGGTTCCACATTCAGCATTCAGATACTGGGAAAGTTCTGCCTGCAGCTTTCTCCCAACCCTCCTCCCACTGGTCAGCAGCTTTTGTGACAGTTCAGCTCTTGTCCCTAAACGAGATCAAAATTTTTTAAAGACATCCTTATTTGCCTCAAATAACTGCTAAAAATCTTGTCACTTTGGATTACATTTTATCTTGCCTTCCAAGCTTCTTGTAAAGTTTAAAAGTATGGGTTCCTTACAGAAAACTTTGTGTACCTGATAATACATCCCAGAATTTTAATTCCTTCCTTTTCATTTCTTCTTTCCATTTCATTTAAGTGTTGCCATGTTAGTCTCCAGCAACATTTTCGCCTTAGGGGCCTTCACCTTAATCACATTCTGGTTGTATTAACTCTGTGTCTTAAATAGCAATGTTTTTTCAGTCCTCTCCTCTGGCACATAGAGCTGTCTCAGTGCATCCATTGCAAGGTGTAGCCTTTTCTGGAGTCAAGGTATTATTTTTCTATGTTTTTTTCAGGAAAAAATTAGCGTCTAGGGAAAGTTTTATTGAGATCACCTCAAAAAGTTGCCTTTAAATTAGATGCTAAAAGTAAAAACAAAAATGAAACAATCAAATAATGTCATCTTTACATTTCTAGTGTGTGCTTTATACTTGTCATTCTGTGGAAAGGTTTTCTGCACTTAGGTACATGCAAACACAAAACTGGGACTGGTTTGGGTTTAGGCTTTTTTTGGTTGGTTGGTTTGCTTGATTTGCTTTGTTTGTGCTTGTTTTGTGGTTTGTTTGGTTGGTTGTTTTTTGTATTGACTCTTATTTCAAACATTAATATTGAGGTCATGAGGCCTTGTGTACTCTATTTCAGGAAACAGCTTGTCATTAATTTGATTTTGTTGTGACCTGATGACCTCCACAGCCTCAGTGAGGCTTGCAGACAGGACTGAAGTGGTGTCCAAGGGCCTGTATAAAGGAGAACACATGGAATGCACTTTAGTTTAATGTACAGAGGGCTGCATATGTATATGTTCTCTGAGAGACAAAATTCAGAACCAACTGTTGTAGCACTGAAGTGAAACTTTCATTTAGAGGGAGCAGCACTGAAAGATTTAAAACCTGGTACCTATGAAAATTCATCCTCTTCTTCATGTCCTTCTTCATGTCTTTCATCTTTTTAAATTAAATAGTTAAAAGAGCAATTAGCAGTAACACTGACACAGAGGCATAGCATCTGTGCATTTTTTTTAATAGTTCAGTTTGGCTATATATTTTCTGCCTGGCTCAATGTATAGGATTCCTCATTTATACATGATTTTTATGGAAAAAAAAAAAAAAGTATATTACAAAAAGGCAGAAGTTTACCATGTAGTTAAAGCACTAGAAAGGAATTATTTCAGATTGAATCTCACTGGTGCTACAGGTTTTCTCTGTGACCTTGAGCAAATCATTTAATCTCTCTGTACTTCTGCTCCTCATTTATTTTTTAAAGGATGGTAATACCTCTTCTGTGTCTGTATTTACGTTGCAAACTCCTTTTACTCTGTGCTTTATATTATTCTTGTTGCAGTAAAGATCTTATCTAAGAATTCTTATTATAGAGTTTAGAGTTGCTTTTTTCTACATAAAAAGCAATATATTCTGTATGTTTAGTTGTCCTGCATGATAGGTGATCCTGAGCTGTGACCTGGCTGTATAAGGAGTTGTTATTATTATTGCACCGGAAGTGTTTCAGAGACCAAATCAGACTCAGAGCTTCAGCATTGCATGGCTCTTTTATCAAGAGATACTGGGCTGAAATTAGGAAGCTTTCTCTACAGCAGTAAAATAAATGTGCTTCAGAATGGCTATTCAACCACGCTTGAAGAAAACCAGTTTGGAATGACCTGCATCTGCACCTTTAAACCCAGCCAGCACTGGGGCAGGCAGGCTACATGAGTGCTGCCTGCTGGGAATAGTTTCCAGCTTGTATTATCTCCCTGTCTGTATCCTGGATTCTTAAGAGAGCTTTCTGGGCCAAAAAATTAACAGCATGGGCAGGACAAAGAAATGTTTTCAGGCTGTGTTTAGCAGTGGCCAATCAAGCCTTGCACTCTCACTGACAATTCTGCCTCTTTATATAATTTCATGCTTATAATAATCTATCCCAGTCTTGGTTTACGTAAATCTTAATGCTGGAAAAGAAGAAAATGCACTGCAAAAGAAGCTTTGCTGTAGTAAAACTTAAGAAACTTGATGTCAAAAATTGTTCAAAATAAAGCTAGCTAAAATTTGGAAAAAAAATGCTCCTGTTCAAACTACTTCATAATATGGTAAACATTCCCTGATAGAGGGAGTGAGACTTTGGATCAGTATTTCAGGTGACTACAGTTTATATTTATGATTTTTGTATCAAGAGGATTCATTTGGTGATGAAAGCATTCTTTTAGGTGGGTAGGTAGATGGAATGGCTTTACCTCTCTTGAGCCAGTGAAAGGATTGGAACTTAATTCTCTTGTATACCTAAAAGAAAGCTCAGAACTGATACAGAATGAAGAACCATGTCATCTTTGACTGTGCTCTGAAAGGAGGAGCTGATCTTTCCCCTCAGTTCATGTAAGAATATATTAGGAATCCAGGTCTGAGTCTTCTAAAGAGATCTGCAGTCCAGAACACAAATGGAATGTTTGAGGAAGAGTCAAACTAAAGACGAACAATTTTACTCAGCACTTCTTTCTACCTCCCCTAAGAACCTGCTGGTTAAATCCTCTTGGCATAAGGTCATGTCTTTTTAGTCCTGACTGCCTCATAACTATAGTATTTGAAGCAATCCTCAACCATGGGATTAAAATGATCTCTGGAACACATCAGGAAAAGAAATTTAAATATATGGTTTGATATTGCTAAAAACTGGGGATGTAGGCATGCTTGTTTCAAGAGTGACAGTTTGTGTGCCATCAGGTCTTGAGGTGACAGTCAAGGCTGGTGTCATGCAGGTGAGGAGCTGAAGTGGTTCTCTGTAGAACAGACCACACTGGTGCCCAGCACAGACACAGCTGATAGAATACACTGATGCTGAAAAGTCATTATTGTCCCCACCCCAGCTACCTGCTTCTCAGGTCTGTCATGATTGACTTGCTGGCATGGATCAGGACATCTTTTTTAGTTCTCTCCAGCATACACTCTAGTAATTGATTATAGAGACAGAATAAACATGCCTCCATAAACTGTACGCAGGACCTGCAAGCCTAACTCCTGATTACTGCAGCCTTACTTGACATCAATGTGTTTAAATCACTGTTGAAATTTAACTCTATCTGATTGAGAAAGGCTTGAAATCTAAACATATTTGCCTAACAAGATATCATATTACAATATGAGCTTCTACAGTCAAGACATTCATTGTGGCTATCCAACAGCCATAATAATGGTGGATGCAGCTGAACTGTCAATTCCAGAATTATCATCCTACCCCAGATACATTGTCATTTGGGACTGAAAAACAGTAGCAAAAAAAAAGAAGTTAACTACCTTGCAGTTCCACAAAGATTTTGCAAGTGTGGCTTAATCAGCTGCAACACCTGATTAAACATTGCCTTGCCTATTACTTTCTGATGAGTGTTTTATGTGTTCTTGTCTCTACAGACTGAAGAAGTCCTGAAGATTGATGGAGGGCCATGCTATTCAAACAGCAGGCGTTGCTGAGACAGAAGCTCTTTGTGCTAGGCAGCCTTGCTATTGGAAGTCTCCTATATCTAGTTGCCAGAGTTGGGAGTTTGGATAGGTAAGTAATTAAGTAGCTGCTCTGTTATTTAGAATGGGCTAAGATTGTCAGAGTTTTTGTGTCAGGGGTCTGATTTCTTTCATTCTTGGTTTTTTGGTTTGCATTTTTTTTTTTCAGAGTCTACTCATATAGGAAGACAGAAAGTCTGGCTATTTTCATAGTGGTTTTCATTATTTATTCCTACCCTTTGGAGAAGAGAGTAGGAAAATAGTCACAGTCATCCCTGTCAAAGTTTTTCTGTCTGTCCATTTGTATTCTGAGCACACTGATACTTGTTTTCAGAGAAGAAATAAACCAGCATCCAGTAAAAATGTCATTACAGTAGCTCATTTTGCCTGTGTACATCTAGGTGTTGACCTCTAGTTTCAGCAAAACAGTTATGATGTATTTATACATCTCCTTTTCTAAATTTGTGAGCAAGCAATTAATGTGCTACAGTGGTAGTTAAAATTAAGTATGAGCCTGCAGAGCAGCTCATCAAGTTTTGAATACTATTTCATTTGAAAGATTGCTTCAGGGTTTGAGAATTTTAACTATGTTAATTAGCTGGTATTTTCTGTAGCTGAATGTGCTAAATAAGTGGGTTTTCTCTGCAAATGATTTCCTGGATAGTAGTTGAAAGCACAGCAGAGAAAATCAAAAAGTGTTTGGCACTTTTGACCAGGCTGAATTTTGACTGGTTTTTGACGGTGCCACAGTAGTGCTACCTGCACTGACACTGCTATTCCTGTTCCAGCTTTGAAATGGCCTGGGATTGCTGCAGTAGGTGCTACACAAAGGCACAACATATTAAAAAAGAAAAAAAAAAACAAACAAAAAAAAAAAAAACACCACAACAAAGAAAAGAAAAAGAAAGCTGTTTCAAAAGAATGAATGAAAAAAAAACCCTACAAGATTTCTAGAAGCTCGTAAGCTCGTAGACAGTTTGCAAGTGTTTGCAATGCTATATTCTTGTCCTTCTTTTAAATGACATGACATATAGGTTGGTTTCAAAATTGTCACACAATGCTGTGTGACTACACAGTGCTTGGAATGTGAAAAGTTAGCTACCTACTGTCCATTGCTAGCTAACAGTGGGCTCCGTTGGTGGTGACTGGGTGTCTTCTTCAGCTCCTCAAATCCACTCAGGAAGGAGACCATGTATTCAGCTAGGACCCAGTGCATTGCAAATTAAGCCCTGGAACTTATATTTTCTTTCCCCTGGTGGTCAAACCATCTGTGATGCTTCAGAAGTAGAAACTTCACTGAGACTAATGTAATTCTGTAAATGGAGGCAGAAAATCTTACTGGTCCCTTCAAAAGTATATTTTATGCTCAGAGGCATGAAATCTAATTAACCTTCCCCTATTATCTATGCTTGCACATCTACAGAATTTACTGATGGCTATAAAATTATCTCGCCACAGTATTTGACTCACTGACCTCCTGCGACAATGAATTCTGCTGGTTTCATACATAATGTTGCCAATGGCAGTAAAATTCAGGTTTGTTCTCTTGCTTTGCCCAGTGTGAAGCATACCACACTGCTGAAAAGAAGTCCTGTGTATGGACTTATTATAAAATAGAGAGAGAAAGAAGTACTAGAAAGGACAAGACACAGATGAGTTAACTAGAAATATTCTTCTGTTTCATCTTTGTTGAATCTCTCAGTACAAGGATGCTGAGTGGCTTCAACAGACTTTGGAATAGCTAATTGTTCAGGAGGAAATCCAGATTCATTTAAGCTTAATTTATGCTGATCTAATTTGAACAAGAGAGCTGGGGATGGTTCATGTTTAATAGCCTCAGATTAGGCTCTCCAATGGCAGTGTCTTGAGTTTCCTTGGGCCCAAAGGGAAATTACCACTAGTTTATCTGATTCATTGAGTCATAAAATCTGATAAGATGAGCACTTCCCTCCAGGGGAGGCCACCTTCCTTCAGCTCCTGAGTGCATGGATCTGCTTCACATGTGGAAGCTCAAATACTCAGTGGCAATCTTGAGAATATCTGGATTAGTCTTTGAGTTGCCTGACTCCCTGACTGGCAGTACCAGGAGCCTCCACACCTGATTTCCATGCTACAAACTATTCCTGATGAAACCAGGCTTATAATCTTTTGCTGCTGTGACACCTCCATTGGAAGAAAATTAGCAAGTATTCTGGGTCAGGTGAGACAGCTCATTAAGATTGCCTAGACCTACTTCAGCTGATTTGAAACTTTTCAGAAATACAGTTCCCACAGATGAATTGCTTTATGACGGGTTTTTTCAATAATAATTGTGGAGTTTTAATGTAGCAGCTTGAGAAATTGCCTGTTTTGTTAGAGCAACTCAGTGATATAATAAGTGCCATATACTCTTCCTTAGCAAAGAACTGTTATTTAATGAGACATTGGCTCAGGCAATCAAGAATATTAGCATGTTGCGCCATAAGAGTAAATAGTTACATCTTGGATTAAGCTATGAGGATCTGTCCTTTACTCACCACTGCCAAGATCTTTTAAATGTTACTTTTTTTATTGTTTAGAGAGAGTTGAATCAGGGGGAAAGAGTAAAAAAACTCCCTGAAATATAAAGGATGAGGAAGGACTTCTAACAACATTCAATCCTTTCCCTTAGGCTAGAGGATATCTTGAGTATTTATTTATTTTCAAAGGAAACCACCCTGTTTGACAAGCTGTTGTGTTACACTGAAGGCAGTGCTAGCTGTCTTTTTGAGCAAGAGATAAAATTAGTTGAGACGGGTCTGGAACTGCTGTTGTGGAAACCTCTTTGCTTGAAAACAAATAACAAATACACAGAAGGAGAGGGAAGAGAACAGAGACAGCAATTGCAGCTTCTGTTTCTTATGTTTTTAACTGCCACCTCGCTGATGCATTAAGACTCTCACCAGCCGCACCATGGTCTGACCAAATTGTAGCATTGTTAAGACATTTCTTCCTTTTGTTTTTTTTGTTTGTTTGTTTGTTTGTTTTTCCCAATATGGGCACGTTTGCATCAGCATTTCAATGATTCAGTCTTTGCCACCAAGCCAGAATTTTCAGTAGATGGCAGAGAGCAAAAGGATAGAAGAAGCTAGAAACTTGAGAAAAGAAATAACAGGGACTCACTTTTCATCACACTTTCTAATTAGTCTGCAGGACTTAGCTAGAGCTCGTGAACCCAGCAATGGATTGTTTCTTCAGCTCTGTCTGGACAGGCTATGTCTCTCAGCATTTGGATAATCAAGGAAACAGCTAACAGGTCAGCCAGGGGAATCAAACTTACTTTGTCCCAATCATCCATTGTCCTAGAATCAGTGTCAAATTAGAGACCCCAACAAGCAGTGATGGATGGAAAACCTGCAAAGAAATAAATAATTATGTCCTGAAAGCAGGGTTTGAATAATATATAGTAAATGAGTGAGGGACCACATGCTGAGAAACTAGAATAAATACTGAATACGTAAACAGCTATTAATGAGCATTTCCCATCTGGTGTACTGGCTAAGGCAGAGGTCCTGTGAAAAATGATAGCGTGTGGCTGTGTAATTTAAGAACTGTATCATAATATATGTGCACAGCAAGCTCACACTAAAATTTTCTAGGCAACTTTTGTTCTTACATATCCTTAATTTTGGAGAGCATGGCTCCAAAAAATTAGTAATAATATTTTTTGTAGGACCTTGGAAGCTCTCTCTACACACCAATTTAATTTTCAGTGAAATATTGGCCTGTATAATGCCCAAAGTGCTGATTTGAGAGTGGAGATGAGAGTTTATTCAAGGTTTTGTAGAAGTAAAGTTTCAACATTTTTCTTATTGAACCACTTCTTGGAACAGTGGTATCAGATACAGAACGAAGAATTAGAAAGTGGAAAAGAGGGGAAATAAGTGTAGCCGAATATAAAAGAATAGTACAAAAATGCAGTTGCAAAAGAAGAAATAATAAAACACGAAACAAGGTTCAGTGGGAGGATACAAGAGTGATTATAAGAAAATTGTGGCTGTAACTATACAATAAATGTATTTTTAAAACTCTTCTTGCTATTCTTTTTGTACCTTGCTAATCTTATGTAAATCAGAACCTTGGACTTTCTGGTTCTGACTGGCAGAGAAACACTGGGCATATTGTAAAGAGGAGAAAAATATTGAAAGGGGATGCTTAGAAAGCTGTTTTTCATCCCTTTTCCTCCTCTTCACTAAAATAGGCATCTCTGGATCAACACAATGGAAAGCACAGGAAAGACTTCAGGCTAGAATAAGAAAAGTGTGGGAAAGATATTACTTAAATGAGCTGGATTTTCAGATCAAAATGTCCAAATATAATTCATCTTAGAATGCTTTAAAAACTGCCAAACCCATCACAAAATAATGAGAAATGTGGAAGTGTAGGCGAGGTTCAAGAAGACCCAAGAACAGTAATCATAGTTCCTATGGTGGCAAAGGGCAGACAGGTCAAGTAAGGAATTTCCCAGCTAAATCAGAGCAAAAAAACTGATTAGATAATTTTAAAAATGCAAATTAATTAACCACTGGAAGAATAAAATAAAAGTTCAAAGATGGACACATCACATTCCATTTGAAAATGTTCCCAAAAACATGATTCCCTTGTACATAAAACTTGTTACAAGTACTTCTCTTTACAAGTACCTCTTATTTTACTTGCAGACTGCAGCCCCTCTGCCCCATTGATGGCCGTTTTGGACCCCGTGGTCAGGACGAGATCCCATTGCGAGCCCTGCAGTTCAAGCGAGGTCTGCTCCATGAATTTCGGAAAGGCAATGCCACCAAGGAACAAATTCGACTGCACAATCTGGTTCAGCAACTTCCCAAGGCCATTATCATTGGGGTGCGGAAAGGAGGCACCCGAGCACTACTGGAGATGCTGAACCTTCACCCTGCAGTGGTCAAAGCTTCTCAAGAGATTCACTTCTTTGACAATGATGAAAACTATGCCAAGGGGATTGAGTGGTACCGGAAAAAAATGCCTTTTTCTTACCCTCATCAAATAACAATTGAGAAAAGCCCCGCATATTTTATCACTGAGGAAGTACCTGAAAGGATTTACAAAATGAACTCATCTATCAAATTATTGATCATTGTCAGGGAACCTACCACAAGAGCTATTTCTGATTACACTCAGGTGCTGGAAGGCAAGGAAAGAAAGAACAAAACTTACTACAAATTTGAGAAGCTGGCTATTGATCCTAATACCTGCGAAGTGAACACTAAGTACAAGGCAGTGAGAACCAGCATCTACACAAAACATCTGGAGAGGTGGTTAAAATACTTCCCAATCGAGCAGTTTCACATTGTGGACGGAGACCGGCTCATCACAGAACCATTGCCGGAACTCCAGCTGGTTGAGAAGTTCCTAAATCTTCCTCCCAGGATAAGTCAGTACAATTTATACTTCAATGCCACCAGAGGGTTTTACTGCTTGCGATTTAACATTGTCTTTAACAAGTGCCTGGCGGGTAGCAAGGGACGCATCCATCCAGAGGTGGATACCTCTGTCATTACCAAATTGCGCAAGTTCTTCCATCCTTTTAATCAAAAATTTTACCAGATTACAGGGAGGACATTTAACTGGCCCTAAACTAAACTTCATACAACACTTTCTGTTGCACCTGAGGCATGCAGTGGGATGTCTCTGCTGAAATATGCACTTTTCATAGGTACGGCTAGCAAAGTAACTTTTTTCATGCATACGTGTACATAATGCAGTGTGTGACCAAATATACGGTGGGATCGATTTTTTCTACAGAGTAGTAAACGAACATAAATTTACTGTCAATATAGTTGCATCTTTTAAGATATAATGATAAAGGGGAAGGAGGTATTTAGGGAAACAAAGTCAGACACTGTTAAAAGGGTCAGTGTTCCTCTCGCTTAGTGAAGTGTTTATGTGACATACTTATTGATCTAAGCAGAACATTCATTTATGCCATAAAAATTCTTGTCAAAAGTCTGTAAAACTGTGAGAAAGCATAATCTTGAGGCTATATTTGGTATGTGTATTGCTAAAGGAATACTGACACTTTAAACACAGTGCTGAATTTTTACAATGAGAGTGAATAATACTATTTTCTTATTATTTTAAATTAATATCTTATCTCATACAAACTACATTGTTTTAGAGTTCCTGTGGTGAGTTTGCACTATTGTTTTATTGTATGGACCATAGTGTCACTTGTAGCATGTCAATCATGTGTCAAGAAAAGGTCAAATAATTTTTTCTTCTATACTTGTGTGTCGACAAAGCTAAACATGGTGTACATAGTGTACAATGTTTGTAAATACTGGTTTCACACTAAGTAATTCTATTTTGTAAACTGAATATGGCTATTTAATTTATTGTGAAAATTAAATTTATTGTGGTATTTAAAAATGGAATGGATTAAAATTACCTATATGTGCAATGGCTTCTCACCTTTGCTTGATGTACGTCAGCGTGGTCCCTTACCTTAGATAGATCATATGTGTGTGTGAGAGAGATTTGATCAGGTAAGCTTGGTTTATAGACAGTTGAGAAAACTGATATATGTGGCGAAGCAGTGTTTATTAAAAAGCTCATCCTTCTAGGAACCTGGTGTAATGTTCACCTCAAAGAACATCGTTGCTGTTCTGTTGGGGTGCTTTGCTAAAATTAATTCAGTTGCCTGTGAGGCTAAATCATGACTTAAAAGCCTACTGTAATCAGGTATATTGAAAACGTAGGACCCTCATTAAAACAAAATAAACAGACAGATGAACAAAACTAGAAGAAAGGTTTCAGTGATTTCATCACCAAAAGGTGCTGATGCTTCAGCAAATCATAGAAAACAGTTGAGATACCTTCGCTTTTATCTGGGAATGCATGGATCTGCTCTGAAGAAAACAACCACAGTATTATTATTACTGGGATAAACATACAGCTCATGTTTCCATTCAATAAGTGACAAGAAATTAGTTCAGGAAATAATTATTTTCATGCATTATACATTGCATGGCTCTTAGAGATTCATAAGAAAAAACAATGAAAGCAAATGAAAAAGTATATTAAAACAAGAAGAAAAAAATAAAGAAGTGAAGTAAAAAGAAAAATCCCAACCATTTTAAAACCACCATCTAGAGATTGACAGAGATGGAAATTTTGGAAGATGTCCAGGACATCTGAATATTCTGGGCTGTGGCAGCAGAGTGGCTGGTAGTTCAGATTATAGTAAGATCAAGTGCTCCCCATGGGCTGTTTATTTTGTTCAGTGATTTGGAAGCATTGGTTTTTCTAAATAAGGGGTTTTTAAAACTCTTCTGAGAGGCTGCTTCTTGTCTTGCTGTATCTTTAATCATATGTGCTAACACTGTGAGCAGTGTGCCCTTTCTTCATGCTGCATCGGAGCCGTGCCAGCACAACACGGCAGAGCATATGTGAAATTCTCTGCAGTAGCTACAATACAACTCACTGTTTTCTTGTGTAAGAGCCATTTATCTTGCCCACTTCCAGACAAAAACCAGATATTTAACTTATCTTATAGTGTTCAACGGGGATTTTTTTTATCCAATTTAACCTTTTCATGGTCTTCAGGTGGGCAGACAGATGCCAGGCAGCTTTGGGTGATACTTTGGGTGATGCTTCATATAGCCCTGGCTACAAACTGACTGAAGGCAGAGATGTATTTTCAATGAAAGGGACAAATAAGTTAGGGCAAAGTTACCTCCAAGCACAAAATATCCATTTGAAATTTATATCTCTCTGCATTGAGCAGAAGAGACAGAGAGACTGTGATCTACCAGGCACGACTACGCACATTCCTGTTAAACTCAGGTGGCTTAACTCCAGCTTATCATTTGCAATTTTGGAGAGACGTGGATAAATTTAGGCTATATCTTAGACAAATCTGGTTCAAAAATGCACAGAAGAATAGTCAGGAACAGCAGGGGAGGAAAGAGGGTTCAAAGGCATTATAATGTGTATTAAGAAGACTAAAAGAGCAGGAGACTGATTCATTTCCACTAAGCCTTCAATGCAATGTCATCAAGTCTATTTGACTTTACCCAGTGAAGAGAAAGTTTCAAAACTGATTCATAATGCATAAATACAGCACGTCACCCAAAGCATTCTCCTAGGTTAATGGGGATTTCGACTCAGTGTTCATAACCAGTTTGTGAAGTCCTGATCTTTTGGTATTTTCCTCTTCAGGAGAAATTTTGGAATATGTCACTTCAACCTCTTTGCTTTGCTTCTCAAATTCTGAGTGAATCATTTATATTCAAATTGATCGTGAGTGTTCAGACTGGGAAGAGCATTCTTAGCTTGAGATTATGATTTCAGAGTGATGCACAGCTATATGAAGTTGCAGCTGTTAACTTGTGGCATTTAAGTTCTCTAAAGACATTGCATCTTTCCTATTTTCTGTGCTCTAAAATTACAGGCACACAGCTCTGGTAAATGTTTGGATTAAGACAGCTAATATTTCTGTGTAATTTTATCAGCTTGTCCCAGCTGCTATTTAAAATACATAGGACAACAATTTGCAGTATAAAGGATTATCAGAGATGAATTTGAAATTGTATTTTTAGGAAGTAGTACATAGGTAAATAAAGGACTGATATTTGGAGATCAGAGATACATTTACCATTAACCCACTATATTGCATTTTGTACAGGAAAGTGGAACAGATATGATGGAAATGCATATACCCTATGTTAATGGATTTTTCCCCTTTTTCCACAATCTCTAAGAATAAAAGGGCATGCCATTTTTAGCAACATGTTTCATTATAATAGTCCAATATTTTTAAAAGGCAATGGCCACAAGCTAAAAACATAGGACCACCATCTGAACATCAGGAAACACTTTTTTACTGTGCAGGTAAAGCACTGGCATGGGTTGCCCAGAGAAGCTGCAGATTTTCCATTACTGGAGATATTAAAAAGCCATTTGCACACTGTCCTGGGCTACTGGTTTTGGGTGTCTCTGCTTGAGCAGTGGGGGTTGGATTTCCCTTCCAACCTCAACTATGCTGGGACCCTGTGAAAAATCTCTCTATACTATTTAGTTCTTATTAAGTACTGCCTATTGATTCAGTGTTGTACAGACCACAGAGAAAGTGGAACCCCAGTGTCACAAGTCAGTCCAGCCACTGTTCAAACCCAGGGTATGGAAGCACTACAGGGCACATATTTATTCCCTGGATAGCTGATCTAACTCATGCTGGAAGCCTGTTCAACTTACTGGAACCCAGTGATATGAAAGATCTTTTGGTAATGATAGTCCTACTGATCACTGCTGCTAGTTTTAGTACAGACTGAGAAGACTACAGAGACCAGGAAGTTCACAAAGGACGCTTCTTCATGAAATGGAGGTCAGGAGTTGAATGTTACAGGGAGTGGTGTCCTTGCTTTCATTTAAAATGGCATAAAATGCTATTTCTTTTCTTGTGTAAAAAAAAAAAATTAGAAACCAGGTGCGTAGAAGGGGTTTACAGTCCCTTGGCAGTTTAAATCAACCAAGCTCATGCCTGCCAAGGTCCCGGTCTCCATTCTGCTACAATGTGCTCTTTCCCACTCCTTTGCACTGACTCTCATGATTATCTGCCCCTTCCATGTGGAGCTGCTTCAGTTCACTAGGCAGGCAGAAGACTAACCTGTTTAAAAAGATGAGTAATGTCACCAAAACTGTTCTGGATCAGACCAAACATTTTTTCAAATCAGGTTCTGTCACTAGAAAGTGGCCGGTAATTAATACTTTGTGCAGGACATTGCAAACAAAGAAAACATGACATTTCCATGCTCCAGTGGTTGGCAGTCATAGAATGTCTCCAGTGGGAGAGGATAGGCTTCAGATGTAACGGCACTGAGTGCCTTCCTCTTCTTTGTACTTAGCCAGAAACATCTTGAACTCACTGAAGAGGTGTTTCCAAGCAGTCATCTAAGCCCTTTTATGTTATCATTTTGCTAGAATAGATGTGCCAAGTGAATCAGAGAAATTTGGGAAGTACCTTTAAAATCTGATAGTAAATATAAAGATATTGTAGCAGAAGTTTTATCTTCCTTCCTAACTCACTTTGAAAATGCTATGGATAGCCTAATTAGTTTCTCGAAAAAATACTTGTTACACTACTTTATACTTATTGAAGATCCCTGAGAAAGCTTGATCCTCAGATTTGTAAAAGACTGTAGAAACAGAATAAATAATGATAAATTTCACTTTTGAAAGAGCTTGTTTACAGAGAGAAGGACGTCAGGTATATTATTAAAAGTGAATTTAATAGTAATCTCAGACATTTTTTTCTTATTGTATTCTTCAATTCCAAGGACACCAACTGTCTACTTAGCTACACTGCTATTATTTTTCTATTTAATTTAGTGTCTACCATGTAAAATTTACTTCACAGAGAAAAAAAATTAAAACTCAATAATATAGATCCAGTGAGTCTCAGATTGCATTATAAAGACCTAATTTTGTTACTGACGGCTCATGCATGTTAGTGAAACAGGGATGTGCCCAGGCTAACCATCATCAGTGCCTGTAAATTGATTTTTCCTTTGTTTATGAGTTTCTTTGAGGAGATACTTTACATGTGATATTCCATAGCACTCTTCTAACAGCTGATCAGCTCTGGCTAATCTGTTCTTTAAAGACTGACTTACCTTCTGACAACTTTGAGACAGACATAATGAACCATCTTCAGAACCACCAGCTATCCCTAAGTGCATTTACATTTATAGAGAAAAGATTTTCAGTCCTTTCTGACATAGTGCACTGATGAAAGAGTCAAGCCCTTAGAGAACATCCATGTGTTATCAATCTGGATACCAGCCTTTTTCCCAGGGCTTGAATTGACAAGTGCAAGGAAAGCACAGAAAAGACTAGAATGTCATGGTCCATCTGCTGCACCGTGTTTAGCATATGGTAAATAAGATTACCTGCTGTTCTGAGATTCTTATTAAAACTGGCAGTAACACGGCATGACTTTAGGAGCTGATGGTGACCAAGCTACTGGACTCTTTTTAGTTTATGTCTAGCTTACTTTCAGTTCAGCTTTGACTCCACTCTAGTTCTTACTAATTTCAAAGTTTTTTCTCCCTGTGCACAGTGATCCACAGCTCTCCCTGAAATATATGTCTTGTGAGACAGAAAGAGAAATATCAGCACAGGCTGTCATTGTCTTTGTCACTGTGATCACAGAGAAGGGCTGTGGTAAAGGAATTTAACTCTGCTGATGTCCTTATGATTCCTACAGGATTCCCTTACAACCTCCAAAATAATTTCCCCTCAGCAGCAGTGTTCACTACTGTAGAGAGCTAATGCTTCTGTGAAAGTGTCCTGATTATTGATAAGGGAATGAAACATCTGTATTTTGAACAGATTGTAGTCTTTTGATACCACACATATACAGTACACATAATATACAGCAAAACATAGGATATGACAAAGAAACAATGCTACTTCAAGGCATCTGATGTTATGCCTCAGGCTGATTAAATAAACAAAAGGAAACATGACAGAATCATGCACATCTTACTCCTGGCCCTAATTGCAAACAACTGTTTTGTAATGTATGAGGTCTTTGCCATCCAATTCCTTGGATGTTTTCTTCTGATGAAAGACTTTCCACTTCATTGAACTGTGAAGGCTTTGTTTCCATTTCAAATCCATGGAGACATAAGCATTAATTTACAATTCCCTACTATATGAAAAATAAGTTATATGCATTTCATAAGAGGTGGAACTAAAAGCAACACTATTACTAACTTCATCTTCAGAAAATTGCTCCAGTTGTTGCAAGCTCCTCAATAAAGCTCTGCTAGTAATACAGCTTTATAGGAACAGAAAAAAACCTTTTTACTTTGGATGGCTCTGTAGCAGCACAGTATCTCGAAAAGATGCAGCCCAAACCTATAATGTTGGTGAAGTGAAACCATCATTTGTCTTAAAAACTCCACTTTTGGTATGTGTTGAAACAGCCAGCCTGCACCAAGTGGATTAAGGAAATAATAATGTATTTTTCTTTTTTGTTTTTTAGTGAATGGTATGGCTAGCCTTCAAGAGATAGCCACAAGTAATTGTCATTTCCATGAGTAGTAATTAGCAATGCATATCCCATACAATGGGCAGCTCCTGTTACACCTTCAGGCTCATTTCAATCAATTTGCTCTGAAGTGCCAGGAGAATTAACTGGAGAAGAAACTTCCACTCACTGCTGATTAGGTGAAAAGTCTGGCTATATTTCTGTCCTGGGCTCTAAAGTTGCCATCATTATACAAGTGGTACAGTGGCCTGCCATCCTATCCACTGATAACAAAAAGGAAACAAGCAAGGCTGGATATACAGATTCATTTATATTCAAGATCCAGCAAAATTTCCTTTGCAAAGCCACACAGGCTTTATTTTAAAATGTTGTCAATTGTATGTTATGCTTCTAAGGTTGAAGTTGAGTATTTCATAGCTGACATGTTCATTTTTACTTTTGACACTTAGATATTAAAAGAAATCCAGCATATAACTATGCAGACATTTTCTCAAGGCTTGGAGCTACATAAACAATTCAAATTTCAATTTTTAATCCATTTTACTGGATTAGAATAACAATGGCACAAAGTACTAAGTTATTTGATCAAGAAAAAAGTAGTGGCAATGCATTTTTATGTTGCATAAAATAGTAAAAATAATCTCTGGAGTAGATTGAAATGGTAGGTGCCTTCTCTTCTTGGATGTTCCTAAGTGTAAGCCTACACAACTCTTCTTAACAGCTTTCTTGTTCAACTCCAAAACTGCACTGAGTCACACCTAAAGGCTGTTGCTGCTTGCACCATAACTAGGATATTCTTTGAACAAATTTCTTTGTCTCACTTTCAATGTGAAACCATGCTCTAAGTCTGCAAGTTAGCAGCCAACTTGAACCCATCTAAGCCTGCACAGGGAAGCCAACACTGCCACTGTTTCCTGTACAAGAGATGAGAACAGGTCCTCTGCAATATTTCTTCTCTGAATAGTGAATTACAGAGTGTAATTGCATTGTAGGTTTTCATAGGCCGTAGGGAAACCTAAGCACTCTAACTAGTTTGGTCAAGAGCTTGGGTGCTGGAATTGCTCTATTAGCCACCAAGCAATCGTCAAACCTAATAATGCATTATGAAAACAGCATTAGATTTCATTTAAGTAACACTGGTGATCTCATTTCATTTCCTTTATGTTACTTTAATAGTTACAATTCAACAGCTCTGATGTCCTTTTAACTTGTACAGCTCTGTGTGTAATCAAGCTGAAGGTTTAGTAGCACTTGGTATTCAATTAATTCCAGTTTTTCTGCTGCAGCTTTTTGTAAGCACATACTGAGAACCTAGGAGGACCTAATTTTCTCCCATATGAATGAAAATCAAACCCAGGTCAGAATCAGACCTCACAAAAATAAAACTCCACTGCCTTTAATTTAAGAGACCACATCTGCCACATGTATAGCCAAATCACTGGGAAATATCTCTGTTAAAAAAATTTTGTGATCCTTTTTCCTGAGGAAAGTTTCAGGTGTGGAAAAGATGGAACCATGACAGTGGCTGAAGCCACTGTTCAAAATAACATATCCTGAAAGGCAGGCCAAGCCTGTGCAGTAAATATACTTTTTCTGTACTGATTTGGGTCCTAGCATATCCAGTGTACCCAAGCAAATTTTCTGCTTGCACCCAGATTGGGAAAAGTCCTTTGGTGTTGAGCTGCCATGCCCTGAGTATTGACAGTAATCAACAAAAACCTCCCTGGGGGACCGACATAGCACCTGTGGGAGCACATGTGCAGCCATTCTCCTCTTCCTCTGCCTAATCTATTTCACTGCCTTTCCACTCTGGGTCCCACACCGTTAGGCTCCCCATAATCTCTACAGAAAGGAAACACAAATCCAGAATAATGGCTAATCCAGTGCCTCTGTGTGGGTGATTGTAGATGGTTCTGACTTGTTCCAAACAGATGAAAGCAGGGAAGCTCCTGAGCAAAGAAGCAAACTCAGCGCACCTCTGTAGGTTGGTGTCTGCACTCCTCAGTTAGCAGAGAGGCTTGATTTTCCTGCAGAAACCAAAACCTGCAGTGGTGGGAGACCAAGGGCAACACAGGCTTGTTTGCTGATGCACTTCAGCCCAAGATGAGCCTTGGCCTGGGGCGTGTCTGGGCTCCCCTGCAAAAGAGGCATTGTCCATCCTGGGAGTAAGTCCTGCTGCAGTGTCCCTCCTCTGTGCCTAGCCCAGCTTCTCTTGAGCTCTGATTGTCAGTTGGAGGCAGCACCAGCGGAATCAGCAGCAGGATCTGTCCTGATGTCGCTCAGTACAAAACTGTGATTCCTGGGGGACTGCTCTCATCTTCTTAGGGATAAAACGCAAGTCTCCCTCTTGCTACATAGCATATGTACTTGCAGAGCAAGCCGTATTCCAAATCTTTCACATACACCTGAGAGACAGAGACCAGCATGGGTCTTTTCTGTCTCACCTTAAGGCTGTTTAAAAAAATCTCTTGCTTTGATAAGAGTTTGTTCACGTATATTGTTGTGGCTTTGCATTACAGAAGGGACTCTGTGACTTTTTTGTGCTGGGTAAAGCAGTAGTTACAGACTTGCTAAGACTTCTCATATGGGAGAAATCATGCCCTTTTGCTTGGTTTCTTGCTGGATGAGTTACCAGATTTCCAAGGGGGCAGAAAAGGCAGCTCTGTGTGTCAAGCCAAAGGTACTATGAGCACAATTGACAAAGTTTATTACCCTCCTAATCAAAGCCTAGGAGAAATTAGCCACTTAAAAAGGAGCTTGTTCCAGTTGTCAGCTCCAGGTTTCAAGTGAAGGAAGATGTCCCCACACATTTTTGAGCTATTATAAAGCAGGGATGGTCAAGCTGTGTAATTCCTGACCCACATGAATTTTACTCAGGTACAGTTAATGCATGCCTTTCAGGCAAGGATTATGTTATTTCTCCAACACAGAGAACTTGTCAGACTGCAGGAGGCAAGTGAGGCTGCAAAAGTTGTGGGTGAGAAATTTTATGTGTAGAGCTAACCAACTTGAATTGCCCAAATGAATCATTGCTATAATCCTGTAGCTTGTCTCTTGGAAGGAAAAACAACTTCTGTCTCTCAGAATAAAAGACACTTTAAAATAAAAAAAAAAAAAAGAGGAAACTTGGAGAAAAATAAAAGTAATAGAAAAAAAGCACTAGTTTTTTTGAGAAAAAAGAATATATAGACACAAGCACAGATGTAATTTGGCAAGAAATAGGAATAAAAGCCTATGGCTGTAAATATGAAAAAAATATATTTAATATAGGAAGAGAAAATAAAATAAATCAATTTCCATATGTGAGAGTACAATGTATGAACTGGAAATAAGCAAAACTAATTAATGGCAGACAAAGTATTTAACAGGGATCAAAAAGACTTTTTACAGGTGTATGGGAGAAATGAAACAACAGAGAAAATAACATAAGTAAATAAGAATGACTTACCTGAAGTGGACTTGTTCGGTTTAGTGCTGGATATTTTTCTTCAATTTTCTCTCTATAAGTCATAGAGGATCATTTCAAAGGATCTGTTCCACATCAGCTGAGTGCTGATGTGAGAGCTGGGCTTTCTACCCTGTTCCCAGAGATTTCCAAGCAGTCCTGCCCTCAGCCTACCTCCAACAAAGAGACCAAAAAAGCACCTTCCACAGCAGCTGCATACTTGTGTTTGAATTTCCTCAGCTTTTGGAGTTTGGACTCTTGGTCTCCACCTGCAGACCTCACAATCATGGTTTCATAGGAAAGGTAATTGTGGCCAAGCTGGACACTGGAATAGCCTTTCTCTCTTGCTTCTCTGCTTTGAAAGTGCTGCTAAGGTGTGCTCATAGCTAGGTCACTTTAAGCTGCTACAAAGGTATGTAGTCCTAATTCTGAAGAACTAATGCAACTGTAATTCTAAGAATAAAAATAACAAAAACAATAATAGCGATAATAATGAGAATGTAAGAGATCGGTTATCCAGTTGAGCTGGTGGAGAGACCTCTTTGTTCATCACTCAGAGGCAGAGGTGTCAGTTTTCTATTCAAAGGCCAGAGTCATAGCTAAAATGACAATCTATACATATACATTATGAATTGCACCACAGCTCATCATTTTGTCCAAGGGCATTTCTGCTGTAAAGCTCATCAAATTGAACATAAGTTCTGTGGTGCATCTTTTTAATATGATATCTTAAATACACAATTATTGAATAATTAATTTCATTTTTTAAAACAGAAATTTCAATGGCTCAAAGATATTTAATATTTTATCAACTCTGATGATCATAAAATTCTTTCCCCAGTAATTTCCAGAGAACATAAAAATTGGTGAGAGAATAAATAATCAGAAAGTCAGCTACTGCTACCCAGTGATTGTATTTTATTGTCATTTTGACTGAAAACACATCACTGGTTTATCGAACTTGACACAAAAAAAGGATCAGGGTCAGCTTCTATGCAGAATTGCTCCATCATTGTCAAGATCATTTAGATTATATCTTCTTCAGTTTCACCATCCCTCCTTCCAACTTTGTTATATGATACTGAGCAAGTCCCTTCTGTATCACCTGCAGGATGAATTATAAGGATGCAGAGTAGTTTTCATAGCTGTCTGGGGGTTACTATATTTCTGTTCTTTTGCAAACGTCTTCAGGATATGAGCTATTCCATTATGCACAGCAGTTAGGCTGACAAGGCTAGCATTTCCAAACTTCTGGCAGGTCAGCTGGCTAAGGCTCAACAGCTTCACTTGAGATGCTGAATATCTGGAACCCCCAACCCAATGGCCAAGATCCTTATATCATGGATGAGTCCAAATTGTTTGTACTGGATTGAAATTTCTAGAGAAAAAAAAAAAAAAGTGCATTTCTTCTAGGAGAGCAAGATCACCTGATTCATGAAAAAGCCTCCAAAATTATCCCACAGTACACAACAAAGTGGTTTGGCTGTCAACAGCCCTGTTGACTGCTGTGAATAGCACCAAATAGCCGAGAGTAGAGTGAATTTCGCTACAGTAAGTTACAATAACTGCAGGACAAAGCAGGACAAGAGGAGAGAGGCTGATCTAGTCTTCATACCACTTTCAAATCCTTTGCTTTTCAGCTGATTAATGTATGACAGGGTCTCCTGTTCATATAGAATAACACTTCAGGACCTCAAACATTCTATTACAGTGAAATGAGCCAGGAATAAGGGCGTGTTCTGTCACAGGCAAGGCTTCTAAAGGTAACAGTAGTTACCATCCAGTAAAAATTTTAGTGGTAGTTTTTTAAAAGAGATCACTGAATCAACATTCAACTGAGACTTCTGATGACTGAGAATGGACCAGTTTGATGTCATAATTAAGACAAAATCCTATGAGTATTACAGAGATTATTGAACAATTAGCCTAACTTCTTTTTCAGTAAAGCATTAGATACCATTTTTTAGAGATCAGATGGGAGCACTTTTAAAAAAAAGAAAGTGTCTTGATTAAAAGGTAGTCAACCTTCCTGAATGAAGCATAATCATGTCTCACTTAGAAAGGTAATAAGGCAGTTGACTTCCATTAATCTTCAGTAGATAAAAAGGATATAGATAGCATAATAAAACTTCAGTGACTGCATTACAAAGTTTCACAATGGTTGTAAAGAGTAATGAGTTCTAAGAAAAGTGGAAGAAATTTTTCTGGTATTTATATACTATAAGATTTTGACAACAATAATAGTTCTATGAATATCCATATGTGTTCGCCTATTTAAGGTTAAAAAACTAACTGTTCCAAGAAAGTGTTATTCATGCCAGCTTATAAATTGCAAAATAAAACATAGGAAGATTATTTTTACAAGTGGTATTGCCACTTTCAAGAATGTATTTTACAATGTAGAGAAAACATCAACAAAAATCTCAAAAGAAGCAGCAAGTCAGCAGATGAAGAAGTAGCTGAAAAGCAAATATTTATGAAAGAACTCACAAATACAGATTTATGTTTCAAACCCTAGGCATTCCAGCTAGAAATTACTGACTTTTAAAAAACATACATGATCTGAAAAAAGGAAAAGCCCATCCTACTTACTATTAAAGCTCTCTCTGAAAATTCAGGCACTATGGGTTGAATTTCTGGCTCTGCCTCACTCTCCCTGTATGACCTTTGGCAGGTCACTTATGTCTCAGTTTCTTCTCAACAAAGTGGGAATCAAGTTTCTGTGCTGTGTAGAGGTTATACCAGGTAAATTCATTAACATCTGAGCCTGACAAAGTACAGCAGTAAGGAGCAAATAAATGTTTGTACATATAATGAGAGAAGTTGGTGCCTACAAAAATCTGTGTTAGTGTTACAGAAAAACAATTCCATAAATATGTTTTATTTTTTTCTTTTGACATTTAGAGTTGCTGGACTTTTACCAAAATCCAAAATGTCTTCCAGCTTCAGTAGCTGAGCTTCAGCCTGATAAGGCAGCAGATGCCAAATGAGAGAAGGCACCTGTTCTGCACCCTTGCTGCATTAGGTAATTATGTGCAAAACAACTTAGATGTGCAGTCCCTGAAATTCAAACCATTGCCTCTATCAAAATCTTGAGCTACTCATAGAAGCAGTGAGAGCGTGTTGAATGAATTCACAGTGAAGTATGCCTTGCCTCCTCAATTAAACTCTGTGTGTGTGTGTGTGTGTCTTACGAGAGTGTGTGCGTCTTATGAGAGTGTGTGCATTCATTGCTGCGTGAATTTATAGATTTTTTTTTCTTCAAGAAACTGGTTGATAAAGCAGTAACAGAAAGCTTGCTTGTGTAAATGAATTGGAGCCAACTGGTGAAATATAAACTGAAAAGTTCATAAGGTCAAACAGTCATGTGGTTGAATTGGCAAAATGTCACATTAGGTCAGAAAGTGTCACCACAAAAAGAAATACACAGGAGAATTTATACTTTACAAAAGGGCTAGGGAAGAGATAATGATCTATCACTGATGTGGATAATAAATGGTGCAGCATCCAGTTGGTATCCAGTGACATCCATCTCAGGTGTCTCCCAGGGATCAGCCCAGTTCTCTTCAAAATCTTTATTGATGATCTGGATGAGGTGATTGAGTCTACCATTAGCAAATTTGCAGATGACACCAACATAGGTTGGGATGCTGGATGGTAGGAAGGCTGTGCAGAGAGACATAGACAGGCTGGACTGATGGGTTGAGACCACCAGCATGATAGGTTGAGACCATCAACAAGACAAATTTCTGGGTCCTACACAACCCCAGGCAGTTCTACAGGCTGAGGGAAGAGTGGCTGGAAAGCTGTCCTGTGGAAAAGGACCTGAGAGTGTTGGTCAACAGCTGGCTGAACATGAGCCAGCAGTGTGCCCAGATGGCCAAGAAAGCCAATGGCATCCAGGCCTGTGTCAAGAATAATGTCATAAGCAGGACTAGGGAAGTGATTTTCCCCCTCTTTTCAGCACTGTTGAGGCCACACCTTGAATCTTGTGTTCAGCTTTGGACCCCTCACTACAAGAAGGACATGAAGGTGCTGAAGCTAGTCCAGAGAAGGGCAATGAAGCTGGTGAAAGGTCTGGAGCACAAGTCCAGAGAACTTGGAAGTAGCTGAGGGATCTGGGGGTGTTTAGCCTGAAGAAAAGGAGGCTCAGAGGTGAACTTACTACTCCCTAAAACTGTCTGAAAGGAGGCTGCAGCTAGTTGGAGGTGGGTATCTTCTCCCAGGTAGCAAGTGACAAGGTTAGAAGACATTGCCTCAAGCTGCATCAGGAAAGGCTGGACATTAGGAAGACTTTCTTCATAGAAAAGACTTTGGAATGGGCTGTCAAGGAGGTGGTGGAGTCACTGTCCCTAGAGGTGTTTAAGGAAAGACTGGATGTGACACTTGGTGCTGTGGTCTAGTCGATGTGGTGGTGTTCAGTCATGAATTGGACTCTATTATCTCAGAGGTGTTTTCCAACATAAGCGATTATGTGATTCTCTGATCTTTAAGCATCATGCCAATAGGTAAATCTGAAGACTGGCAGTAGTCATAAGACAAAGAAAAACAGTTCAAATATTTTTAGAAGTCTTTCACGATGTGACCAGTGCATACTTTTATGAAGAAACTACTAATGCAAAGAAGCAATATAAATTCATGTTTGAAACAAAAAGATAGATTTACATTTTACATATTTACACACTTAAAATTTATTTGGATAGTATGCCTGATGAACCATACATCTATAGAGATAAGGAAAATTTCAGCTGTGTTTACTGCCTTTTGTTTCTGTTTAATTTAAGTTTGCTTACAAATGATTCTAGATTCCAGTTTCTAGGTTTATTGTTTCTCAATTTTTACTATTATTGCATTATGCATACACACTGGAATTCATGGTCCAGAGGTTTTTACTAACTGCGAAGTGGGAACTGTTCACAGGGACATTGTGCATCAAAGTCGGTGAAATGCAAGGAGGCAGAGCCAGATCCCAAGTACATCTAGCACTTTGGGACTGAAGGTGCACACAGGTCTCACTGATGGGGTTATAAAGGTGTAATTATACAGAACCAAGGAAATTAAGTGAAAATCTTGTCCATGTTACATATATACTGTAGGACAAAAGCTGAAAGATTTCTGAATGCTGTAGCCAGACCCACCAGTGTGAACACTTAACATTAATATGCTATTCTATCCTTCAGCCTTCACTGCAGGCCGCCAGGACCATTCTAGATCCAGCTCCACATTGCAAGAACTGTATGTAACGCTGTCATCACAAAATCATTTCATGTTTTTTCTTAGGGAGAGTTGTAAGGAAACTTTTTCATTCTAACACAGTTGTGGAAATAAATGTCCTAAGCAGGCCCAGTATAACTGCTCCCAACGGCATGGTTGTCAAGACCTTTCATTAAAGCTGAATGCTCCCAAAGGAGCTCATGTTAATTTTCCAATAATCTGCACAAAATAAATTTAGGATTTTGAGGCTGGAGAAGACTAACTGCATTTATTACAGCCCAGTAGCCAGCTGAAGAGTCTCATTGGTTCATGGATGAGGAGCACAATAAGTTTAGGCTACTGATAATGAAGTCTTCAAGAGATGCATCACGCATCTACTTAAGACATTAGTTACAGAGGAAGCTGGCCATGCCATTCATCATTTCTTAGTTGTTTGTCAGGGAAACAACTGATGCCAGGAAGTACTGAAGAATGTAGAAGAGCAGCAGCCTTAGCAGGATATATTCTTTACAAGCATCTTTACAACATCCCATCCTTGTGGGACATAAAGGGCAGAAAACAGAAAAAGTCATATCAGAAAAAGGTGAAAAGCAGCCAATAAAGACTAACTACCTTTTAAATGCAGTTTAAGGAAATAATAAACCGTTATATATTTATACTGAATTTTATTCAATTCTAGAAGTCTAAAGAGCAAGACTGGGGTTCCATAATACTTCATTTAAATAAGGGTATTGATACAATAATAGGTGTATCAAGAATTTGTTACAAGGAAAGAAACCTGCTCAGCACCATGGCTACTCTATCTATCTGATTATATTACTCTATCAATAATCTAATCAGGGGCAGGTCTTAGTCTGGAGCGCTGTCTCACCATGGTCCATGCTGCTAGAACTCCTGATGGCAAGGAAGTGATTTGTGGCAACAAGCAGTCTCCAGACACCTGCTTTATTGGTATATATTGGTATGCATATAATACCAGGGTATGAAGCATAGAGAAAAGCTATAATATGCTTATGATAAGACATATGTCCCATATACAAACAAAAACACTCAGCCTTTTTTTTTCAGGTCTAAGCCAAATATATTCCTCTTTCACTATTGCTAGCTGTAACTTGGCCACTTCATGTCCCTGAAAGATGAAGTAGGGAGGTTTCAGTCTTTTCCCACATTCCAAGAATGAGAATGTCTGTTGGCCATGATCACAGGTAACACCAGAGGCATCATCATAATTAAGAGTAGCTTAATATAAAACAGATGGCAGAGCTAATGAAAGGAGATGTTTTGGAGATGAAAAACCAAGAATCCCTTGGGGGAGCCATCCTGTGCTGAAAAACTGGGATAAGCAGCAATAAGGCTACCTTCATTCAGCACAAGTCATATTCACATTTGTACCAGATTGTGAGCATCAACACTTTACTGAGTCACAAAAAAAGGCCTAGAAACCTTCTTCTGTTTTTTACTCAACACAAAACACCAAGCTGAGACAGTTACAGAACAGGATGGACCTATAAAATCTGTGGAAATTTGTCTCCAAGGTCTTAATTTCAATTAATTGGACTGCCCTTCTTCTTGTTAACACTGTCAATATCCACCACACTCAAGAGTGTATGCAGAGGTACAGCTGACAACATTGACTGTCACCAGGAGCCACTTTCTGAAAGGAAATGGCTGTATTCAAAGCACTTGCAGAACGTCAACATTGACCACTGCCACCTCTGCAATAGCAGATGATAAGCTCTGCCTCAGGCAGTAGCTTCTGCTCCTGCTGAGCAGTGGTTAACAGGAGGTGATGCCTTGGAGTGAACTACCATCCCAGCTACATGTGCTGAGTAACTTTTGATTAGTGAATGGGCCAATGTGCATTTTCGTTTTCTTTGGCTTCTCATTTTGTGCACACTTGCTTAGGAGGCAACATTTATAATGCCAAGTCATCCTATAAGCCTGGCCCATTCCAGCCCTACAACCTCTCTCTGCCCTTTGAGAAAAAGCTTCCCTCAATCATGGGAAACTCAGCCTATGTTGTCTATGTGCTTCACAGCGGAATAATGGTGGTAAAGTTCATATTTAGACTAATAGCTGCCTCATCACTGCACAACTCCCTTGTGTTTGTATATGGAAAGTAAATGAAAACAGATAAAATACAGCATCTTAGGATTATAACAAAGTAAGTCATTCTTCTTGCTTTGATTCATATAGAAATAGTTATATCTTACAGAAATAAAGATTTCTTTTTTTTCCAGCTGTATTGAAGGTCATTGATGCCTAAGGCCTGCCTAAAACAACATGACAGAAATCATGTGACTAACAAAGGCCATAAAATTATTTAAGTGGTTGCTGGTTTTGTATTGCAGAGGATATAGAGGCAAATCAATGGGATGTTGGTTCATGGCTTTCTTACCCAAATACTAGGATTTTTTGGTATTTTGAAATACAGGATAACAAAAACAGGGATCCTTGAGGTCTCAGTGTTTAGCAACTTCGCCTGTTCCTAAGCGTAATAGGCAAAATTGATGCTCAGGCACACTTGCAAGGGCAATCTATTTGCATTTCAAAGGCAGTTAGGTTTTAATCATGTAGCTGTTCACTCATAGAGTGCAATTATAATTCCATGTTAAAATGAATCTCTAAGTAGAAAAACAAAACAAACCCAAGGGGGTGGGGGTGGGGGTGGGGGGGGTGCTGCAGAAGGGGGAAGGAGACAATCTGCTTCAGTAAAAGAGAAACATTCCAGGAAGAAAAATTACAGCTGGAAGATTCTACCTTACTATGATAACATCCGAACCTGCAGTTTAAAATGCAGTTCATTCTACATTCAAAATGACTGGGATTAGTACTCCATACAGAATTTGTAGCAATTTTTAACCATTTTCTCAAGTGCTGAGATGAAGAGCTCATCCTAAAATATAAAAGATTTTATTCATTTCTCTTTGTGTGTCATTAAGCTTTTTTTTTTTTTTTTTTTTTTAACATTTAACTTATTGAAAACTTTTATTCCCCAGAGAGTAGCTGGGAACTCACTGAATGTGAGTGCATGCACTCGGGGCTGGGAGAGGCTGAGAAATTCTGTGCACACAAGGAGCGTGAGCTGTGAGTACAGGAGAATGTTGTGTTTCCTTGAAGACGCCACAGAAATCTTGGTTACAAATCTTTACTGTGCACTAGTTGAAGGGGGACAGCTGGAAAAGCAGCGTTATCACCTAGAAAATTAAACCTGTTACAAACGAGTGAGAGATTCATTCCTTGAATTGGCTTATTAACATCTTTAGAAAATATTCCTTTACTTTGTAGGGTTGAGAGGTTTTTTTCAGTGGATTTCACTTTGCATCATTTTCATTCAACTGGAGCTCCCCCTCAAGGAACACAACGGGAAAATATTTTTGCAATACCAGATACAGATTTCTCATTTTGACTAGGTGAATTGTTATATGCTAACCTTCAAAATCTTAGAGATTTTATTCAGAATACTCTCTCACTTACTGCTGATATATAGATATATAGTTTGCAAAGCAATTTCATGTAGAAGTGAGACTGTCCTTAAATAAAGAAACACAGGCCCGAAAAAACTAGAAAATGGATTTGAGTGACTTTGGAGATTTAAATATGATTTGATTTCATCTCTAATTCTTGTACCATAAAGTATCTGATACCCACACTCTGCAGTAGTACAAAAAGTCTGTGTTTTGGTTCAGCCCTGTCCCTTACCCTTCATCACAACTTAAATGAGACCTGCTAGATGGGTCAAGCCCACACAGCCCCACCACCCACGGTCAAGCAAGCACTACATTCAGAAGATATGATGGGCCAGAAAACAGCCAGTGTCAAAACAAGGGGACACAGGAGAACAAGTTGCCACACTCAGTCATGGAGGTCTAGGCCATGGTGTCCAAAAACTGTGAAAGGAACTCTTTGAAGTCATGGCAACCCTTAGCCTTAAATTTTGCATTTCTTCAGCCTTACTTCTCTGTATAAATAAAGTATAAATAAAGAAACTCAAATCCAATCAAAATATCAGTATATATCACACAAAACACAGCACATCACTATTTTGGGGTGGAGAAGAATAAGTCATATATGACAAATGTCAGTCACCTGCCTGAATTAATTTTGCAGCATCATTAACAGACAGGGAGGGCTAAGGGACAGGAGTGAATACCCAGTACCAAACAGTTGCCACTAAGTAGATGAGCATGAGTGAGAACATCATCATCAAGAATTGGACCTGACTTTGTTCCCTTCTCAATGTCTCCCCAGTGTCCCTTCACCTTGACTAGCCATAGGACAAGTCACACAGCTATAAAATTATCCTAAACAGGAAAAGATTTCTCTTAGGATTTGACCAAGATGTCTTCTGCAATACTTTCAGGGGCATTAGAGCTTTCTCTGCCTGTCCACATTCAGTCACACTGAGATGGTGGTGGTGGTGGTGTTGGTGTTGTTGTTATTATTATTATTATTATTATTATTATTATTATTATTATTATTATTATTATTATTATTATTATTATAAATTGATCTGGCTAAGAAGTTTATCCTAAATAAAAGAACATCCTGTTGACTAAATACGTGCAGTTTGGGACTATTTCCACCTCCTTACATTGAGTAAGGACAATAGTGGCTGTGCCACTCCTATAGGCTCCACTCTTCATATTTTCACATTATTTACTCTTAGATTTCTTCTTAGTTAGAAGAAAGATAGATAGATAGATAGATAGATAGATAGATAGATAGATAGATAGATAGATAGATAGATAGATAGATTAGATACTTAATAAGTTCAATCCTCTCAGGAATGGGTGCCTGGTTTTGTTGATATTGAAATTATTGATTTTTCTTGCCTTTTTCTTTTTTTTAATTTATAGTTTTTTGGGGTTTTTTCTTAAACAGTATATGGACTGGGTCTCTGCAGTTACTTTGCAGATAAGGGGGGGGGGGGAAATACTGGCTGAATGTTTGCTCACAGTGATCATAGTTAATAAAGCTTATGTCTCACCTGTGCACTATTATAGTACCCTAGATCTACGACAGCAACTTCAGAAATACCATTTTTAAGGTTCTTCAGGGAGCTGGTCCCACTCTTAGGACTTCATGGTACAGTTCAGGATGGTATGATTAGCTGTTAGAATCTGGTTTAATTTCACTTCTTTCAGGAAGTGAATGAACTCACAAAGCTTTACCTGACACAGTATCTCTCACTTGTTTTTCTTCTTAATGTGGTACAGTTGATAGAGAGCAAAGTGACACACCTTATTGGCCCCAGTAATGTCACTCCACCTAAGCCCTTAAAAGCTACAGTTTCATGCTATTTTTCTTGGCACAGTACTTAGTTTTGTATTTTGTATGCCCTCAGCTTTGCAGTAGATTGTGCACATACAGCCTTACCCTGCACTGGTTGCTCAATCCTGAAACTTTGGATACAGGTACTTTTATTCCTCCTAAGCAGCTGGAGTGAATGCTCAGTCATTCAGGAGCCTGTTTGCCAGAGATCTAATAGCAAAACTTTGTAAATTATGTATATTTATTCAACAGAAATAACTGCAAGGCAGACATAAGCAAGGCAGATGCAGCCAGTGAAGCCAGTGAAATCAGAGTTTCCTGAAACCCACTGTACCTACCTACCTCTAAGTATGGTACAGCTGTAGAATCTGCTGAGAGACAAGAGTGTTTTTGCTCAATTAAAAAAAAAAAACATGAATAGCAACTGTTTGAAAGTGAAATAAGTTGCAGCTAAATGGACAGAAGGGATTTAATTGACTTAATTATGTCAAATTTAGTTAATTATTGTTCAGCTGGTGCAAACAAAGCTACTCTTCTATGCTATACAACAAAATCTGTGAAACTGTAAGTAAATACCTATAATTCCTTACTCTCTCAAGAATCACCTTAATGTTGATATGACTCTCCATCAGAACCAAGCCTCAGTCTAGTTTTCAGCTGTAATGGCACCTTTTTTCTATAATCAACTAGCAGAAAAACCTCCCCCCTGGTTCTCCAACAGCTCAAGTCACAAATTTATGACTTTGAGGGGAAAGCAGAAATTATACTGTTCCACAGTTGATAGTCCTTTCCTGCCTATACACATTTACTGAGAAAAAAAATAAATGTTGCCTGTCCTTTCTATATGCTGTGGCCTCTGGGCTGTGACCTGGAACTCCAAATGTTTCAATCCACACAAGCAGAGCTGGAGGGAAATGGTCAGCAGTCAGGCATGTCTACTCACAGCCACATGAAGCCATAGTTTATACTTTGAAAGCAGTTCAATTGCAGTAGGATTTTTTTATTTTTTAAATATAAATTAAATCCCTCAAGTAAAGGGACCTTAAAACTCTCAGACATTAAAAACTGTAGAAATCCCCCATACACAGCAACATTTTATATATTTGTTTTCCTAGAGAACACTTGTTTTGATTCTTATTAATGTCCTGTTAGTTGACTAAACCCTTTCCTTCCTCACCCTCACCTTCATTTCCATGGACATGTAACATGGAGACATTGCAAAGAGTTCAGTATCATTACATTTACACCCCATCTCCTCATTACTGCTGGTCTCTCATTTGTCACAAACCATGTGCAAATAAGCAAATGCAAGCTTGTAACATCTAGGCTGCATCAGAAATTTCTATTCATGCAAGAAGGAATAATTTTTTGCCCTGTGTCAGCTGGCTTTGTGGTTTGCAAAGGCTGTTGTATCATGGGCTGATTAGAAAGGAAATGAAGAATGCAGCAAATGCAATTGGCTTTGCTACTGCTACTCCCACCAAAGAAGGCACTTTTCATTTGTCTCTGTAATGAGGGAGCCTTTCCACTCACAGGTACATTAAGAAAGAATGTGTGCATGGGGGTGTCCCCACTGTGCAGTTACCCTGATGTTTTCAAGACTTTTCAGATGGCTTCAGCTGAATTAGATGCATAAAGGAAGAACTAATCCTGCTGAATCAGGAAATGAGACAATGGGGATACTCTGTATGGTTCCCATTAACTTTATATTACAGTCTGCAAAGGCTACAGCTTTGAATATTTGATATTTGTCTAAGTCCAACTGAAATCAATGGGAATTTGGTGTACAAGTTCAAACAAGCTGCATGGGGAATGTGGAGGACCCTGGCAACCAGAAAAGTAACATTTTCTACATTATTCATGTATTTAGAGTCTGTATCTGAGTGCACTGAGTCTCATCTGCAAAAAAGGACTATTGAGGCCTCAGAGTAAGACTGAGAAACAATTTACAACTTTATTCTCTAACATACCTTATGCTTTGGGTGTTGTACCATTAAAATCTAGAATCACAAGGAACAAGTTCCATTAATAGAGCAACAAAGTTCATTTTAACAGCAGTCCATATGCTCCAATATCATGTATCTTTCCATATTGTTAACCTAACTAGTGGCATCAGCTTGTTTTGTTGAATAAATAGATTAATTAATCTAGAGAAGCATCCCCATTATCTTCCATTCTCTGCATAAAAAAAGACCAATCATGATGTACACTTATATTAAATTTTGTCTGTAAAATATGCTTGCTTGATATTGTAGTCATTTGCATTTTATATATTTCAGTTGCCATCTGCTAATGGTAATTTTATCATTCAATAAATAACACTAAAGAGATCAACATTAATGAAGATTAGAGAATTTTTTAATATAATGAATAATTTTGGTTTATTTCTGTGAACTGCTACTGCAGCCAGTAATAAAAAGGATAATCCATTAAAACTGTAGCACAATAATGAAAGCTGTTGTCAAGGTTCTGGCATAGTGGATGACGAAAGGGGATTGCAGATTCCCAGAGTGTTGACTTTCTCTACCCTTTACTAAGGGGTAATGTGTGAATCATTATGCCATAGACAGATGGGACTACTCCAGAGAGACTGAGCTTGCATGCTAACCTAGCAGAAGTTTCAGGGGGCATTCATAGCTTGGATAACCACAATGTCTCCAGCAGGGCAGGAGGAACCTGGGTAAGACCAAACTTTTACAGAGTGAAGGCTTTAGACCCCAACTCAATTAAGAATGCTTCTTAGGGAGAGCATTTCAGGCCTGCTGAATAGTTCAGTCAGCTTGACTACCACTACCAGTTTAAATACAAGCATTTGATTACAGGTTTCTCTTAACAAATATATGCTGAGATATGCTTTTAGGTATTTCTTTGTTACCTAATATTTTAATTTGATTTTTTTATCAATCTATCAAAGAACAAAAAAATCTTCTTTAATGTTTAAAACACACACTGGGTTTTATCCTGTTTTCTGAGGTATAGCCCAGATTTTTCTGAAATGTGATAAAAACTATTCTCTTAGCAAATTAGAAACCAGCTTAATCCCAGAATACAGAGCTCAGTTGTCCTCGAGTAAATTCCAGAACGCCAAGTTCTGTATCTCCATGTTCACATCTTCTGCACTGAACATCATTTGTAATTCAAATCCTGGATCCAGGAAATGTAACAGAGACACAGAAGCAGTAGCGCTGTATCCGACCAATAAGTAAGACGAATTAATGATAAAATGATATGTCCTGTGGATCAGACCAACTGTTCATTTGCCAAGTATTTTTTCCTTGGCTATGGCAACAGGAGATGCTGCTTAGAGAGACATCATGTTGTCTAGTAACTAAAACATAGTGTTATCCACTGTGTTTTGTTCATCTCTAGCATCCATGATCATTGGGGATGTTGGAGGGCACATCCTCTTTCTTTGCTATCTGTTTATGGATAGCAATGGATTTGTCTAATCCCTGTTTGAATTTCCTGATATGGTCTGTATTCCTCAACCTGTTTCAGCAACAACATCCATCAATTATTGCAGGTTGGTTGGATTTCTAGAGGTCACCTAGTCCAACTTCTTGTTCATTTTATGGTTAACTTCAATGTTAGATCAGGTTTCTCAGGCCCTTGTCCATCTCAGCTTTAGAAATTCCCAAGGATGGAGATTCTACAACATCTCTGAGCAATATGTTCCTGTATTTAATCATGCTCTTTGGAAAAAATATTTTCCTAATTGGAATTTCTCTTGCTTCCATTTCCTCATTTAATTTTGTCAATCTTTCTGTTATATTTTTTCTATCCACTGCATAAAAACTACTTATTTTATTTGCTTTAAAATAGTCTCCTAGATTCAAAAATTTTCCCCGCAGTAAAGGCTTAGGGTGAAAAGTGTCATGAGTCTTTTTTTACACTATAAGTGAAATTTCCACAAAAGCAAGGAGAGTTTTCTCCCTTGTATTAAATGCAGTGAAGTGGTCTCTGTTTCTGTTGAGGTGTAAATATGACTGTATATCAATCTTTGGATTATCTATAATCCAAGATGAACTATGACAGGAAAATTAAATATGTAAGCAGTGATTTATTCTTGATTGGATGCAACTGATTACTTCAAAATAATTTATTCAAAATCAAGTTTGCAGATTGAGCAATGTCTGCAAGCACACGAGTATGTAACACATGCAAACCCTTTCTGTGAATGTCCTTCTTTTGTGCAAATCCTGAACAACCTGTGGTTGGAGAAAGTACAGAACACTTAAAAAATACTTTGAATCTGGTTATTATGTGGTTCAGTATTTGATGGTCATCTGTCTCGGACAAAGGCAGCTATTCCCATGACAGATGAGTCTACATCAGCATCCTACCTATGCTTTATTTTGCTTGAAATATTTACCGTATGAATAAGTTTCTCCCTGAGAATAAATTTCCTATGATTTTTTCTCACTCACCCTGTAACTTTTTGTCTTTTAGTAAAAGACCTGCTAAGTAATTGCTCATCAATGAAGTGAGTTTTTCCTATTGATTGATGCCATCCTACTATAAACTGATAAAAACGATCCCTCATCCATTCTGGAGTCTTTAGAGGTAAGTAATTTGCTATGTCAACTACTGCTCTAAATAATCCTTGGTTGATGAGTTTCAAAACCCTGTGGACTGAGGCACCATTTTCTCACTATAATTCTAAAATAAAACATAATAGAATATTTTGTCATTGTCTTGAGTAAATGATGACCTCTCAGGCATGTGTTTCTAAGACAAAGGAGAGGAAAGATTAAACACAAACAATAAATACAGACAGTTGAAAGTAGAGTGCAACAATAATGCAAAATTTTGTTGAAGAGAAACTTGGCACTCTTTCCAGTGACAAAGAACAAGGGGAAAAAAATATATGGAACGATTTACTGCAGGAAATGGGCCTAGATTTTGGCTCACAAACCAAGATGGAAGGAGCATAATGGCAGTAATCATTAAGCAATTCTGCCAGGATGCATGTAGCCTGGGCAGGTGCTGAAGACCTGTGTACACCAGGGGCTACTCAGGATTACTGTGCCTGTGGTGGGTGTTGAGGGAGAAGCAGCTCCAGCAGTTTCAGGTCTCCAGGAGCCATTGGCTTCTTGACCCCAAGCACAATTTCCCACCGCACTCTGTTGTGGCAGCAAAGTCCAAGTCCAAGACAGATGGGGCTGGGCAGATGTGTGATGACTATGGTGATTCTCTGACTTCACAGGACTCATTGCTCTGCTGTTCCAGCTCCTGTCCCTATGATCCCTGCTGTAACTGTAGTGCCTGTCTTCTCCTTGGCTTCAGGTGATGCTCAGCACCTGACACCTAAAGTCTTCTGCTCAAGTGTTTGGCTACTGGCCAGTTCAGAGGGTGGTGCTGGTGCTGCGGACCCCCAGCCTAGTGTTGCTGTCCCATCCCTTTGGATGTCTCAGTCTGGCCTCAGCTCACAGTCTGGCTGTTTTCCATGTTTCCGTTGCTTGTGCTCACGTACGTGGGATGGACACAGGCATCTCCATCCAGTGTGTTTTGCCCCCTGTGCTAACATCTGGGCGAGCTCAGAGGGCAGTACTCAGGATATCCTGCATTTCCTTCTTCTGAATTGATGTCAGAGTCATTTTGGGGATAAAAAGATCTCTACTGGACAATGCCTACCTCTTAGTAATTCTTAGCTATTTCCCAGTCTTTTAGTCCCCACAGAATTGTTTTGGCAGTGAATGGCCTCTGCAATTTTCACTAAACAAAAACATTTAAATTTTTTCTCAGTAGCCTGAAGTTAAGATGGCTGTTGCCCTCAATGAGCTAATTTGCCTAAACCCAGCCGAAGAATGAAGCCAGATATTCAGGCTCGGGTGAAAAGGAAAAAAGACACCCCCACTATTTCCTACAGCTCATTTTAGTGAATTTAGTTCTCATTGGAGACATGAAAGCAGATGACAGCAGCTATTATCCTGCTTTGTTCTGATTATTTCTGGTTTGCTCCAAAAGTAATTTACAATAGAATAACCCATGTTAGAAGCTGTGGCTCTGAAATTTTATACAAAGCAAGTATAGCTTGAGCATCCTTCCTATATTGTCCTGACAAAGAAGAGTCCTCACCCTTGTGAAGGAGAGTGGATTTGTCTCAGTGCTCCTTCAGAACTTGGACTGTCTGCTAAAACAGCCAATGAGGTTGCCACTGGTAACAGTGTTTTATTTTGAATACAGAATGGTATTCTTTTCTAGGTCTAAATGTCTGGCAAGCCTATTAATTGTGCCCATTCCAGAAAGAAGTTGAAGAGATGTAGTTGTAACACTTAACAACCAAATAGTCATTCATTAAAAAAAATACCAACCAAAACCAAAACAACATCTTGAAATATTAGTTCCATGCTTAGCACTAGAATAGTGCTTACTTTTTTCAAATCCATTAGACTGGAATACTGTTAGACTGAAAAAATGCAATCTGGAGCTACACAGGCTAGGTAGGGTAAGTGGTGGAAAAATTTTCACTTTACAATTATTTTACTAAAATCAAAGGGGCTGTGCCAGTTAAGGATGAGTCAAGGATTTGCCTCATTGTTCTATTAAAATGCCAAGCCACAAACTAAATAGGAAAGTATTGGTGCTGCTTGAGCTAATCAAATGGCCATGTGAAGCCTGAAGTCACCCAAAATAATCCAACAGGCTCCCTTAGGCCTGTGTAGCTGAGCTCAGTCATCTCAAGCTGAATCCCAATGCTGTTGGAAGGCTAATCTATGCATAGGCTGTCCAAACCACTTACCAGGAAGAGAAAATGAGCTACTATATTGCACCTATTTCAGGAGTTCATTTGGCTGGTGGAGTGTAAAGAGTGAACAACAAGCAAAAGTAAATACATAACCTGAGCAATCTAAGGGACTATGTATTTTAAATTCTGAGGATAAGGTACATACTCTTGGGCAGGTAATTTGACTCTTTTGAATTAAACTCTGGGACATTTAACAGGCAGATGCATTCTTTTCATTCCCAAGGGAATCACTGAACATTTATTCCTTATGCCGTCTTCATTGAAAACTGTTCAAACAATTGCAGCAGAACTCCATCACAGAGCCAGCTGAATCAAAAATAAAAAGCAATTTTTCTAGAGATCCACCCAGAGACCCAAGAGTTCTCCTCCTGGCAGAAATAGTGATGTGTGGCATTTGGACTCTGCCAAGCTCACGCCCTGTGAAAGACAACAGACAACAAACTCAGAGATTGTGAACAATGAGGAGACAAGGCAAGAAAGCATTTGCTGCCCTCCTCAAAGCCAGAAACTGTCGCCATTATTTGCCATCTACACTTTATACTATTGGAGTTTTTTGTTCCTTAGTAATATTAAGGCAGGTTTATCCTATATGTTGAAAAGTGTTAGACTTAGGATTGCTTCCTCAGCTAGTTTAAATCAAACGGTTGCTTCATCTTCTGAGAATAAAGGAAAGTGTGTAGTGTGTAGTGATAGGGAACTTTTAGGAGGCAAACACAGAAAAAAAGAAGCTGCATTTATTATTATTATTGCAAGACATAAGTAAGCAACCTGTCAGCTCAGACTGAGTATTTTATGTACACCTTAAGAAAGGGATTAAAGTATGATCACATTAGGTTTATTACAAAGTAATAAATGGAATTGACTGGTTAAGGATATTCAGTAATTTATCTTGTGGGTTCAAGGTTTACCTTTGACAAAACTCTGTTCTCATGACAAACAACATTCCACCTGGGATTAGCTCAAACAAGTTTATTTCTATATTCCTGGCTTTACAAATGTCAGGTATATATTTGAGCATATTCATGCATTAAGGAACAGAGAATTATTAAGAAGGGTTTTTTTCATTGGAATGTGGTGTTTGAAGAAATTCACAGAAAAGTCACAGGTAAGGAGAAAAATATCTTTTGGGAAACATGCAGGTAAACTAGAATTCTACCCTAACTTCTATAGAAAGTCTGTTAAAACATCATTTTATGTAATTATCACAAATACTACGCAATAGTCTTTGCACATCATCTTTGAAGGGTAGTTGGTCTCCCTTCCAGGAGGACAGACATGGGACTATCTGCACACCCCTGTTGTGTCAGTGAACAGCTGAATGATGGAGAATATTGCACGTCTTTTATAGCTGCAAAACATCAGCTCACGAAGCTGAAAGTTATTATCAGTGATGTAAGTTGCAGACAATGTAGTGATCAGTGCTACTTCCTCAGAATTAAGGACTGAATCACAGAGTCATAGAATCACAGAAAAATTTGGGGTTGGAATGGATATTAAAGACCTAGTTCCAAGTTCCCTGCATGGGCAGTAACACCTTCCACTAGACCACGCTGCTCAAAGCCCCATCAGCTAACCTGGCTCTGAACACTTCCAGGGATGGGGCATCCACCATTTATCTGGGCAACCTGTTACAGTCCTTCACCACCCTTGTAGTAAAGAATTTCTTTCCAGTGTCTAGTCTAAACATAGTGTCTTTCAGCTTGGAGTCTTTCACCCTTGTCTTACCACTACATGCCCTGGTAAAAAGTCCCTCTCCAGCTCTCTTTGTAGGCTTCCTTTAAGTACTCGAATGATGTTATAAGGTCTCCCTGGAGTCTTCTCCAGGCTGAAAAATCCCAGCTCTCCCAGCCTGCCTTCATTGAAGATGCTCTGATCCTCTTTATGGCCTTTTGCACCTGCTCCAGCCGTTCCATATCCCTATGCTGGGGGCTCCAGAGCTGGATTCATCACTCCAGGAGAGCAGAATAGACGGGAAGAATCACTTCCCTCACCCTGCTGGCCACATTTCTTTTGATGCATCCCAGGACACAGTTGGCTTTCTGGGCTGCAAGTGCTCTTGCCAGGTTGTGTTGACCTTCTCATCCACCAGTCCTTTTCATGCATGACGTATGAAAAGTGCTTAGTCTGAGCTGATGAATTACTTTTATGTATTTTAAAGCACTTTTATGTATTTTAAACACACTGTTATGAATTTTAAAGGTAAATATATGCATTAGAATATCTATCAGTATCAGAGGATGTCAAAATGTCTCAGCCCACTTCCTTGGCCCCACTCCTCTTTGTCTGGTTCTCACAGGGAAGAAGCCCAGACACCCAGCCCAGGGAATGCTGCTGGTTGCTTCAAGGTAAAATGGGCAAGCAGTCTGTGCCATGCACCCACTGTTTAGGTGAAATGCAGACATAATGATACCTGTGCTACTTTCCTTCACTAAAAGCTTGAGCTATCTCTATTTCTTGCTGAAATAACTCCAATGAGGCTCACCTTTCATGAAAAAATTGTTTGTGGGAATAAAGAATCCAGTCTTGATGTTGTCAGTGAAATTGCTGCAGACTTAGTTTGATGTAAGTGGGACCAGAAATTGGGGTATAATAATTTGAAAATATTTTGAGGGTGTTATTTTCCCCAGAACTCTTTTATCAGTGTCACTTGGTGTGTTATTTATTCACCACACATTATACTGCAGCTTCCTGACCAGACTGTGACATTTTGCAGCATCCTTTCAACATTATTGTCAAAAATGTCTAAACTAAAAGCTAAAACTTTAAAATAAGTGATGTTGCCAGTTTGCTATAGTCCTATCTTTGTCTCTGGAATATTTCCAAAATCTATAACAGACTGAAATAAGTCGAAATTGCCTTCTCTAAATTTCAAAAGAAATGGAGAAGAAAAGGGGAAAAAAGCTTTTGGAGAAAAGCTTAGCAAGTCAATTAAAAAGAAGTACAGTCTAAAGAAGTGGTTGCATGGTCTAGGGAAAAGAAATCACTACCAGAATCTCATGGAAGACATTGACTTCAAGGTCAGAATTGTCACTAATGACAACAAAGAGAATTAAAAAAAAAGTTCCCTCCTCCAAATGAAAAAGCAAGGAGAACTTTAGTACTTTCTGCTTTGAATTGCTTTAAAAAATACCCCAGCCAAACAAAATACATCACTGTGTGCCCCACTGGCATGAAATTTTTTGCTTAATTGTGTTGCCAAGTCAATTAAAAATGTCCTTTGTAATAGATGGGGAAGCAACATAATAAACCCTTAGTATGACTTTTCTGAAGCAAAACCTGCAAAGAGAGACTTTATACACAACAGACCTTTTTTAGGCTTGGTTCTGTCTAAAATAAGAACTAATACTAAACATCGTGCATTAACACAGTAAGCCCTAAATACAATATATTCATTTTCTATGTCTCTGCTAGTAATTTAATCGAGCTCAGGACAGCTCTGTGGCTTTGAAGTCAACTGGAAGAGTACAGTACACATTCATAAGATAAAATTACCTTAGCCTTCCAAACTGGATGGCCACATCCAAATTGCGTATTGGAAAAGATCCATAATCATACTCAATTCTGACTCATGGATCTGCTGGCATTTTTGGAACATCTATAACTGTCTTGCTAAGGAAATCTTTTATGTCTCAGGATTTGAGACAGCCACCCTCTTCAGTGACTTTTCGGTATATATCAGGTTGCATGATAAATGGGGGCTGTCTGCAGGAACCTCAGTTTGATGGAAAGCCACTTATAGCCAGCTAATAAAAAAGCTCAGTAGAAGCTTCAAGATAGGTCTTCTGTCTGGTTGAAACCCGCAACCTGCTCCTGAAAGCTGGTGCTGACTGTAGTTTCTCCTGAACGTTTCCTTTAAGGCATGTCTGGAGATGCCTTTCCCCATCTGTATGGTAATTTAACAGGTAAACTTTTCAGTGTGTAACTACGAACTAAGTATTCCTTTCCTCAGGTTCCCTCTTAACATGTGGCTATCCTACTGACTCCTAACAGAGCTTCTTGGGGACTTTCATAACAGATTCCCGGATATTTGACCCTTAAATGAATGTCTGACCATTGTGCTCATTTTATTCCATTGGCTTTGACACAGAGTTAATTTCATTGGAATTTACTGTAGTACAAATGCTACAAAAGTAAAAAAAGGTGACTTGTGCAGTCATTGAAAATTATTGCCTTGATAAACCAAAATCAGGAACAGGACTTAAATATTATTTTTAATCACGATTCACAGCCCTTGGACCCTAATTCTATATGTTTTAAGCATGTGGTGTTGAGAACAATGCTATTAATAGATATCTAGAACTATTTAAAAGCCAGGAAAGCTAATTCAATATGCTAAAATATGCATATATGCAAATTATTGAATTACTTTTACGAAAGGACTAACAAAGCACACATGATATGTCTTTGTTATGAATGACCTATAAGTATTCCATAATTGCAAGCAGTATCATGAAAATACACTACTTCCTACTTAGTCACTTACAGTTTGTCTTCTTTGCTATTCTCCTTGTGAAAATGGCCATATAGACCACTTAATGCATTTTATCCTATATGTTTCTCCCATTGGAGAAACATATTTCATTAGATTCTAGTCTTACATTGTTTTCAGCACACACATTTTTAGCTATTTACCCAAAAATTATAAAAATAAGTTTCTTCTGCACCATATGCATGAATATTAATAGTAAACACATGCACAGTTTAGATTTGGCAAGTAAGCTGTAAAATATATTGGTATCTTTTAAATGTTATTTCTTTCTTCTCCAGATCATAAAGACTTGGGAGGTGAGCGGAAATATCTATATTTGTTGTTATTTGCCTCAGAATGAAATTTCCAGCTAACGTAGTGGGAGACATGCTCTCAAAGAAGGTGAAGAAGATGAAACAGATGTAGCGGCATCTGCTTGCACTTTTGGAACCTTAACTAAAAATGTTCTGAGGAACAATTTTCCTTTTCTGTTGGGGAAGATGAATCAGGGAAACATTATAAATATGATTGCTTAGCAAAAGATTCTGAAAATATGAAACCTATAATCGAAATAGAAATGAAAGCTTGCTTTGAGTTGTAGGATACTGAGCCTTAGTTACTATGTAACCTGAAAACAATAGTCTAGCCAGCTGAAGGAGAATCCCTCTTGATTGAACAATACCCTTCTGCTGGCTAAGGAATCCAAAGGTCAATATAGCAAAAGAGAATAGTCTAAAGAGTAGTTTTTAGAGTTTAAAATATAACACAGTATGGTAATGTAGCAGTTCTTATAGGCTATATGTAGATTCTATAGGGTTTTGTGTCATGTACTGGTTGGTTAGTGTAAATTAGAATATTCAACACAAAAGGAGATATAATGTATTGTAACAAAGACCTCACTCTCTGACTCTCCTCCTCTCATGGTCTCTCTCTAGCTCTCTGACTCTCCTCTCTGATGCTCTCTCTCTAGCTCTCTTGCCCCTGCGCTCCAACCCCTGCCACCTCTCTCTGGCTCTCTTGCTTTCTCCCCTCTTACCTCTTACCCTCTTGTTCTCTCTCTCCACCACTCTTTGGGACTTCCCTTCAGCCGAGGCTGGTGGCTGAAGGCAAGGCCCTTTTTACCCATGACCCTTGCAATAAAACCGCGTGTCCTAGAATGTCTCAAGTTGGCAGAGTTCCCTCTCCCTGCTGTCCACAGATGCTCCTACACTTTTCCTTCTCAGTGAGTACCAACTTAGCTACCCATTGATAATGTTTTAAATGTCAACATCCTTCTATCACTGCTTATCAGAGACAGAAGAGGAATTACTACAATATACCATCAAATTTCTCCAGACCCCAGGCTGGAAAAAGCTTTAAAATACTTACTAATGATATTCTGCCTTTGCAAGCTGAGGTTGAACCAGGAACACATGAAGGTCAAGAAGGGTTCACTGGGTTCAGGAACCTCAACACAAATTTGGAGAGTGGGGTACATAGTCATGAGATCATGCATATGTTATCATTATCTGATCATATACAGCACTGGGTCTGCAGAAATAATTGGTTTTATGAAAGGAGTTTTTTATATTATAAATAGCAAATGCTCTTAATTACTAACATAGTTACTTCTTACATAAGGACAAATTCCCTCAAGCGGATCTGTGGAAACAAATATTTTGCAACTATCGTTATGGATGGAAGAAAAAATACCACAGTTTGGGTTGTTTTTTTGTTTTGTTTGTTTGATTGGTTGGTTGTTGGGTTTTTTGGTTTTTTTTAAATTTTGAGTGTATTTTCTACTTCTCTCTCTCTCTCAGAAGAACTAGGAATCCAATTAATTTGCAACTCCGTGATTTGTATGAAACACAAATAAAAGTCTTTTGTTTTTATTTTACATACCTGTTAACAGGAAGAGTACTGCTAGAAGTGCACTTCAAAGACTCTCTTGCAACAGTTTCTTTCACAGCTTTTCCTTCATACTTGAAGGACATTACATAAACCAAGGAACTGTGTTAGACTGGAGAGTTGTGATGAATACAGCTCTGTAGAGGTTCTCTTAAAACGGCTTCCAGACAAAATGCCTAACTTTTGGAAAACTATGTGGGGACATGATATATCCCATCATATCAGCGTGCATGCTAGAAGATTTTGATGGATGCATTGAGATTGGGTGATGGAATGCTGCCATAATGGGGTGTCATTGAATAAAGGGGCCACTGAACATGCACGATAGAAGAAAATAGGGCTTAGGAAAGCGTTTGCAGACACACTGATAAAGTTCCTCTCTCAGGATGCTCCGTAGGTTGTTCCCTACTGCTAAATGAAGTATTCAGTATCATCCCTTGGTGCTACATCATGGATACAAACAAGTTTTCACAGCCTGTAATCCTCACATTTGAACACATCCCAGGAGCAATCTATCAAAGTAGTCCATATGTTGTCAGCATTTTATCTGTCATGGTGCTATGGTATTAAATAGACAGAAAGCAGGGCAGTGATCATCCTGCTGAAAGGAAGTTGTAGCAAGGCAGGGTCGGTCTCTTCTCCCAGGCAACAAGTAACATAACTAGACGAAATAGTTTTAGGTTGCATTAGGGGATGTTTGGATTGGATATTAGAAAAAATTTCTTCACTGAAAAGATGGTGAGGCATTGGAATGGGCTGCCCAAGGAAGTGGTAGAAGCATCATCCCTGGAAAGCATAGAATCATATAAACATTAAGGTTGGAAAAGACCGCCAAGATCACTGAGTCCAACCTTTGACCAAACACCACCATGCCAACTAAATCATAGCACTAAGTGCCACGTCCAGTCATTTCTTAAACACTTCTAGAGATGGTGACTCTGCCACCTCCCTGGGAAACCCATTCCAATGTTGTTCTTTTTTGGAAGATCATTGTCAGCTGGTTGTCTGTACTGCTTCAAGAGTCATCAAGGACAGATGTACTGTATGCACACTGAACACTGAAACAGACTTCAAAACTAATAAAAACACACAACACCTTAAAATTATATTGCCCTTGTCTTCAGATGCAATGGAATACAATTTTTTTCTTCTAAAAAAGCACCAAGAAATGTGATTCAATGTGCTTCTCTTCTCTTGAAAAATGTCACGTTTTGGCATGTCTTTATCAATCTTTGGAAACATCTTGAACTTAAGACAGTGTAGAAAATCAGTCAGTTGTCCAAAATGCAGCAACTTCATTGGGTGGATTCTCCTAACTGGCAAATTTATTATCTCTTCTTTTCAAGTGCCAAATCTGGAAACATTTGTCTTTTTAGCTTTTTGTTAAAGAAATCCATAGCTACTTCTTTCACTGCATACTAACATCTTAGTATGTTTAATCATTGCCACCTGAAAATCTGAATCAAGGGACACTACATAAACAGTCTTAAATCCTGCTTTAATTCAGGAGTCCAGGAAGAATAAAGCAGTGGAGAACTAGGCTATCAGGTTACGTATATTACATGTGAGTCATTCAGGAGCGAGGGGTGGAGCTCCCTGAGTTGCTGCGTGGCCCATTATAAGAGGTCTCTAGGGAGCGCGGCGACCCGGAGGGCGGTGAACAGGAGGGGGCAAACAGGGGGATGGCCGGTCTCTGGGGCATGGCCAAGGCAGTTTGTGCGGCAGTTCGCACAGGCAGGGCAAGCAGGCAGGGCTGCTAGTTCTCTTGCTGGTAAGGAGCACTGTGTGTCATGTTGATTGAGGTGTTTCTACTGGCCAGTGGATCTTGGGGTTTCTGTCAGTAATGGTGTCCACACGGTCGAAAACTGTGGTTGGTACTAGTGTATGTGACAAAGTGAAGCCTTCCACAAAGGATGTGTCTGCACAGACCCATTCCTGCCCGGAGTGTTTGAGCTTATCGGTTGTTTCAGGGAATGATGTGAAGGAGGCATGCCTGAGGTGTGAGCAAGTGAATGACCTCCTTTCAATGGTGGCCGAGCTTAGGGAGGAAGTTGAACGATTAAGGAGTATCAGGGAAAGTGAAAAGGAAACACACTGGTGGAGTTCAGCCCTTCCTTCTTTAAGGGAGGCTCATCTAGACTCAGAGGACCGGTATGCCTCCCACTCTCAGGCAATAGAAGAGCACCGAGTAGATGAAGGGGAGTGGAAAAGGTTCCCTGCTCAGGGAGGTAATAATAAAAACTCCTCCCGACCCCCATCCCCTAGCCAGGTGCCACTTCAGAATAGGTACGAGGTCCTGGATCTAGAGAGCCAGCCAGATGATTTAGATGATTTAGAGGGAAATTATCTGCCCAAGGAGCCTCCGAATTCGAATTCATCTGTAAGACGGATCTCCACCTCTAACATCAAGAAGAAAAGAAGGGTAATCGTAGTAGGTGACTCCCTGCTGAAGGGAACAGAGGGCCCCTTATGTCGCCTGGACACATCCCACAGGGAAGTCTGCTGCCTTCCTATGGCCTGGATGAAAGATATTACTAAGAGACTTCCTGGGCTGATGCAGCCCACTGACTATTATCCACTACTGATACTCCAGGCTGGCAATGATGAGATTGAAAAGAGGAGTGTCAAGGCAATTAAAAGGGACTTTCGGGCACTGGGTCATGTGGTTGATAAGACAGGGACCCAGGTAGTGTTCTGCTCAGTCCCTTTGCTGGCTGAGGAAAATGATGGAAGAAATAAGAGAACTCACATCATTAACAAGTGATTTAAGGGCTGGTGTCATCAACAAAATTTTGGATTCTTTGATCATGGGGCAACTTTTATGGCACCTGCTCTGTTAGAACCAGATGGGATACATCTCTCTGTTAAGGGTAGAAGGTTCTTAGCTCAGAAGCTGGCAGACCTCATTGAGAGAGCTTTAAACAAGGTTTGAAGGGGGAAGGGGATGCAGCTGGACTGCCTGGAAGCAGGCCCAAGGGTGCTAAGCCTGAGTTAGGGGCGAAATCAGCAGCCCAGCTGAAGTGCATGTATACCAATGGACGTAGCATGGGTAACAAACAGGAAGATCTGGAGGTCATGGTGCAACAGCATAGCTATGATGTAGTCACCATCACAGAAACGTGGTGGAATGACTCACATAGCTGGAGCACTTCACTTGATGGCTACAAGCTCTTCAGAAGAGACAGGAAAGGGAGAAGAGGTGGAGGGGTAGCCCTTTATATTAAGAAGGCTTTTGACGCCATAGGTATTGAAACTAATGAAGATGGAGTTGAATGCCTATGGGTAAGAATTAAGGGGAAAGCCAACAAGGCTGACATCCTACTGGGAGTCTGTTATCATCCACCCAACCAGGAGGAAGAGGTGGACAACTTATTCTATAAGCAGCTGGAGAATGTTTCACAATCATCGGCCCTTGTTCTTGTAGGCGACTTCAACCTGCCAGACATCTTCTGGGAACTTAATACAGCAGAAAAGAGACAGTCCAGGAAATTTTTAGAGTGCATGGATGATAACTTTTTGTCGCAGCTGGTAGGTGAGCCCACCAGGGGAGGGACTATGTTGGATCTGTTGTTCACAAATAGAGATGGGCTGGTGGGAAATGTGGTGGTTGGAGGACGACTGGGGCAGAGCGATCATGAAATGATAGAGCTCTCAATAACTGGTGAAATCAGGAGATACATCAATAAGACCCTTACACTGGACTTCTGGAGGGCAGACTTTGGCCTATTTAAAAGACTTATTCAGAGAGTTCCTTGGGAAGCAGCCCTTAAAGACAAAGGAGTTCAGAAAAGCTGGGTGTTCTTCAAAACAGAGATTTTGAGGGCACAGGAACAGACTGTCCCTGTGTGCTGAAAGAGGAGTTGACAAGGCAAACAACCAGCCTGGATAAGCAAAAAGGTTTCGGATGAACTCAGGAATAAAAAGAGGATGTATCATCTTTGGAAGGAGGGTCAGGTCCCTCAGGAAGTATTTAAGGGGGCTGCTAGAGAATGTAGAAAAAAAATTAGGGAGGCCAAAGCTCAGTTTGAACTTAAAATGGCGACTTCTGTAAAGGACAATAAAAAATGTTTCTACAAATATATTAATGATAAAAGGAAAGGTAAGGCCAAACTTTGCTCCCTATTGGATGAGAGAGGGAACTTAGTTACTGCTGATGAGGAGAAGGCAGAAGTACTTAATGCCTTCTTTGCCTCAGTTTTCAGTGAGAAGACAACTTGCCTTCAGGACAACTGTCCTCCTGGGTTTGTTGATGGTGTCAGGGAGCAGAATGGTCCCCCCATTATCCAAGAGGAGGCAGTCAGAACTGCTGAGATGCTTGGATACTCATAAATCTATGGGCCCAGATGGAATCCACCCCAGGGTGATGAGGGAGCGGGCAGATGAGCTTGCAAAGCCACTCTCCATCATTTACAATCAGTCCTGGCTCGCTGGTGAGGTTCTGGACGATGGGAAACTGGCCAATGTGACACCTATTCACAAAAAGGGTGGGAAGGAGGATCCCAGTAATTATAGACCAGTCAGTCTGACTTCAGTACCTGGCAAGATAATGGAACAGTTTATACTGAGTGTCATCACGCAGCACCTACAGGATGGAGAGGGTCTCAGGCCCAGTCAGCATGGGTTTAGGAGAGGTAGGTCATGTTTGACCAACCTGATCTCCTTTTATGACCAGGTGACCCGCCTGGTGGATGCAGGAAGGGCTGTGGATGTTGTCCATTTGGACTTCAGCAAGGCTTTTGACACTGTCTCCCACAGCATACTCCTGGAAAAGCTGGCAGCCCGGAGCTTGGACAGGAGCACTCTTTGCTGGGTTAGTAACTGGCTGGATGGTTGGGCCCAGAGAGTGGTGGTAAATGGTGCTGTATCCAGCTGGCAGCCAGTCACCAGTGGTGTCCCTCAGGGGTCTGTGGTGGGACCAGTTCTGCTCAATATTTTCATTGATGACATGTATGAAGCTATTGAATCTTTCATTAGTAAATCTGTGGACGACACTAAGCTGCAAGCATGTGTCGACCGCTTGGAAGATAGGATGGCTCTGCAGAGAGACCTGGAAATGTTGGATCGATGGGCAGAGTCTAACAAGATGAAGTTCAGTGAGTCCAAGTGTCGGGTCCTGCACTTTGGCCACAATAACCCCCTGCAGTGTTATAGGCTGGGGATGGTGTGGCTGGACAGTGCCCAGGAAGAAAGGGACCTGGGGGTTCTAGTCAGCAGCCAGCTGAACATGAGCCAGCAGTGTGCCCTGGTGGCTAAGAGGGCCAATGGAATCCTGGCCTGTATCAGGAATGGTGTGGCCAGCAGGAGCAGGGAGGTCATTCTTCCCTGTACTCAGCACTGGTGAGACCACATCTTGAGTGCTGTGTCCAGTTCTGGGCCCCTCAGTTTAGGAAGGACGTTGAGATGCTTGAACCTGTCCAGAGGAGGGCAACCATGTTGGTGAAGGGCTTGGAAAACAAGCCACATGAAGAACGTCTGAGGGAGCTGGGGTTGTTTGGCCTGGAGTAAAGGAGACTCAGAGGTGACCTTATCACTCTCTGTAACTTCCTGAAAGGCAGTTGTAGACAGCTGGGGGTTGGTCTCTTTCTCCAGGTAGCAACTGACAGAACAAGAGGACATAGTCTTAAGCTGCGTCAGGGGAAATATAGGTTGGATATTAGGAAGAAGTTCTTCACTGAAGGGATGATTAAATACTGGAATGGTTTGCCCAGGGAGGTGGTGGAGTCACCATCCCTGGATGTGTTTAAAAAGAGACTAGATGTGGCACTTGATACCATGATCTAGTTGAGGTGTTAGGGCTGGGTTGGACTCGACGATCTTGAAGGTCTCTTCCAACCTACACATTCTGTGATTCTGTGGTTCTGTGATTCTGTATGACAGAGTAACCTCAAGTTTTCATCTTGTCTATGACACACCATTAAATGCTTGAGTTGAAAAAAAGATATGAGATTTAGTTCTGCTATTTGCTCTTTAGGTTGAAACTAAAGTCTTCAATTTCTACTATATTTTGCTATTAAAGTCTAGGTCTCTTGGGAAATTCAAGATATATTTGGAACTGTTAAAACTTTTGACAAATACAGTAGCAGAAATAACTACTCAGTGCTCTCAAAATAGGTTTGACTATTTAAGTAAACTGCAGTGAAACTAAGTTGTTTGGGAATCATTTGGAATGTCACTTGTCCGTATCTTCAGCTGGTACAATTAACTGAGGTGCTAAGCCAGCTGTTTGTCTAGACAGTTAGGCTTAAGTTAACCACCATTTGAAGAAAAGAAGAAAAAAGATGCTTGATAGAAGCCACCTAAAGCTCAGAATTAAAGAAGTCATACTCGGGCCCTGAACTAGCTTTCTCCCTCTGCCTCTCTCATCAGCTCAAGGCATTTTTTTAACTTGCCCTCTCCTCAGGCAGGAAGTATCATGGAAAACCTAAAATGCAGACATGGCTGCCTACTCGGAGACTTTGGAATTTGTGATGCTGGAAAGAGTAAGAGACCACAGTTGGGGTTGGAGATATGAAAGAATCAGGTGAGATTTAGAGTCTGGCTACATGTAAAGCACAGCTAGTCACAACCTTTCAGCTATGATCTTGCTAAAGCACACTGATCTGTTGTCACTCCTGATCATTTTAGAGGCCAGCACTTCTACTAGTCTTATGCCATTACACTTCCTCTTTCTCTTAGCTGTAGCCTAATGGACATTGACTATTACTGCAATATCCTATGAGTACTCAGCAGATCTGACTTGCTGCACAGCTCTTCTCTTTGGAGAACACGGGTCCCAACAGTCTTCTCGCTGGTGAAGCACTGAAGCACTTCCCACACACCTGTCTGTCTGATCTTTGTCAACAATGGCCTTCTGATGGATGTGTCTAGAGACACATGGACCTGCATAGAAACCCTGGAAGGGAATGAAGAGAAGAGGATGGTGCATTAAGTAGACCCTTTTCTTGATTCAGGTGGCCTGCTTTTCGGGTGTACAGTCAAACCTGTAAATAGAAAAGGGTTGTAAGGTCGAGTATGATAGATTGTGCCATGCCAGCTGTCAGACTGCCTTCCAAGATGTCTGTTATTTAACCCTGATATTGAATATATCATGGGCTAAAACTGATTAAAGTCAAATAAAATGCCATGGGCAATTTAATGGGGAATAAATATGTAACAGCGACAATTTCTCCTTTATTATTTTAGCTTGCTTCCTAATCACTCCGGTGACAAGAAACATGCTTCATCCTGCCCTTCAAATGCTTTGCCCTACCAGACACCACCTGCATGAATACAGTATTCCTGGAGAAATCTTTTTACTGAGTGGGGTGAGGCAAGGAAACAGGAATATTAACAGAGATGTGAGTGTTCAGCCAGCACATTAACACTGATGGCTCCAGGAAAAATGATGGCAGAAAGGTGCACAGAAGAATTTGTTTCCTTTACTAAAGGCAGTGTTGCATGCGAAAGAACAAAATATGCACAGTATACATACTGTATATAATGCAGTATTTTCACCTGGATAAAATATGACAAATACTTTAAAAACTACCAATAAAGTACAGGCCCTAAAATGGCAAATTTATGTGGTTTCTAGAATGTAATATTGAATCAGTGCTGTAGAATGGATATTTTGGTATTTGGGAGAGATAATGATTAATTTATTTTTTTTGGGGGGGATGTTATTCCTAGAAAAAAAAAAAAAACAGTGTATAAAAGTTCTAAATTATGAGCTTTTTTGACTAGATTTAAGAGAAGCAATAAGAAACCTTTGCTCATCTTTGTTTCTGTTCTTGGATACCCAGGTTTGTTTTCCTGCAAAGGAATGTTGTGGTACATTGCACCTGTGATATATCCACCCTAACAATGGATGAGGAAAGAAGGAACATTCATGACTTTGCAATAATGAGATTGCTGATCCACAACCTGCTAGCAGTTTCTGTACAGAGGAAATAAAGTCAAATAGCATTGCCAAGGACCTCATCTCCATGCTGATAACTGCACATCTCTTCAGATGCATCCATCCTCAGATCACTCTTTCTGTTATTAAAACTTTTATTGTTATGGCTAAAGTAGTGGGGAGCAGTCTTGTCCTCTGAGCAGTGAATTATCTATAGATTCCATAACTCCAGTTATTTTGTCTGATTTTACTCACTGGCAATTTTTTTATTGCCAAGACTCAGTCAGGTAGGAAGTTCAAACTGATAGGTACCAATTCTAAGAGAAATTTTCCCCTATTTACCTTTACTTGTTTCCTAATTGATACAAATAACTATGTGATGCTGCTTTATATCAGTTAGTCTTCAAAGATTAGAGTCAGTTTATACTGAAGCTAACCCACCACTGTCAAATTGAAATAGTGTTTATACAGTGCCTCACAACAGTATAAATTGGATTTAAATTGGATTTAAAATAAGTTGGTGCATTTTCCTTTTGCAGACATATCTTCATTTAATAACACTACACATGGTATACCAGATATGCAAAAACTAGCACTGATGAGATATTTGCATAGAAAAACAGTGCTCACTGTTTTTTGTCTGCTTGAGAGATCAGGAAATCAAGGGTTAATCAAGGAAACAGGAGAAAGAGTAAATCATGCAGAGACTAGAATGTCTTATCAGCTGTGACCTGCTCAGCTACTGAGACACAGAAGAAACAAGGAAGTGATTTATAAGTTATAGCAGTTCAAGTCTCACTCTTCAGCATTTGCTGGAGAACTATGATACCCTTCACCAGGCTCATCCATGTCCTGCAATGCTCCTCCTCTGGGGACTTCCTACCAGCAGACTGTTTCCTGCTCCTCATCTGGGGACTTCCTGTTGGACACTGTTTTCCACTATCATGACACAAGTTTCCCCGTGCATACTGAAAACAAACCCTTACCTGTCTATGTCCATACCAGTTTCTGTAAATTATACTGTTGCTAAGAATGAAAATATTTAGCCCTAGCAATTTCAAGTATACTAATAGAGAGCTATTAAAGCACCATTTATAGGTTGATAAGGCCTGTCTGCCACTTTTTACAAGTTTGCCCTCCACTCAACTTCAGTATTTAGCTTAGAAGTAGATAGGACAAAACAAAGTAAAGCAGACATGAGTAAATTACGAGTACTCTACTTGATATGGAGGTCTGTGGGAAATATGTTGTGATGGATGGTTACTTTTATAATCTGTCTTTTTGAATGTCATTTCAATGCCATAAATATCTGCTGGATTTTCTAAAAAAAAGTATTTCTTCAGACATTACCAGAAACAGAGAATATCATTCAGTTGCTTCACTGAAAGCAAGCGTAATTTAAACAGATCTATCTTTGCAAACAATGAGCACTGAAAAACTCTATACACCAGGCACTCTAGGAGTCACCACTAAATGGTATTTAAACTAAAAAAGATAATGTGAGACATCTAAGTTCTTCTAAAGGGGAATGTGTACCATTTTCTTTAAGTCTGTTAAAACCTTCAATACAAATAGGAAAAGTTAATTACTTTGTTCTCATTATACTATGCCTACCATTGTGGTTTTCTTCCAATCCACCTTTCTACTCCTAACAACTCTTTCAAAGCAAGATTCTAAAAGAAAATATTTGAATATTGATGCTTCTAGTCATTTATTTAAAGACAAGCATTAGAACTATTGTATTATGCCACTTTCAATAAAACCTGCATCTGCATTCACGTGCTGTGCACTGAAGACAGAATTTTCCTGGCTATTAAACTGCCAGGCACACAACTGCAGAGGGAACCAGTTTCAGGCAATTGCAGGAGACATTCAGTGGGTGGGTATATCTGTCCCAGGCTCAACATGATACAGATGAATTATATTAACACATATGACATAGACATGAAGACACTTCACAGAAAAAATTATAGACATGTAGAAGAATATACTAGCCTACTACTACTTAAAATAAAGTCATTGCCGTGTGTTACTATCAACATGAGCATTCAGGAGAAAGCCAAGTTCCCCCAGTTCCCAGACCATTGCATCACATTAAAACAAAACCACTATTAGTCTTAGCACTTTCCAGCAGCAATTAACAAAGAATATTCAGCAGCCTATGCACTTGAAATTCAAAAGCAGTTAGTAGATGTAATATTGTCAGTGCTTATTGCACGAATAAGCAATCTGAATGTGAGCAAATTTGAACCTCACAAATAGTTTTCTATTTAGTCCTTTTAAACTATGTTTTCTTCAATGATTTTGACATTCTGCAAAAAGTGATTTCATTAGCAAGGTATCTGCATGATGAAAGCTATGTTTTCTTCTCAGGAAAGTGACTCCAAAACCTTATTTACTCTTATGCTTTCCAGAACTTATGTAAGGTCTATCAACAGCATGAACAGAACAGAACAAGTCAATAGATAATCACAAGTGTCTGTGATTTTTCTCCTTACATTTATGTGTGTGATTACAAGCTTGCAGCTGTGAATGCTGCTAATAGGTATCACTTGAAAAATGCTCCCTTTCAGAGATAAAAAGAGGATGGGAGGAGAAAGGAGTATGTTTAGGAGTAAGGGAGGTGGGTGGGGTGTGTTCAGTTGTGCTTAATGGTATAAGAGATAACTCTTACATGAGGAGTTGAATTTGTGAATATGTTTTATATGTTTCTCTAAGTTAAGTTTGCTTGGAATGTTTTTTTTTTCTTTTTGAGTATATGGTCTGGAATGAGGTAGTTTTAAAGACCCTTTCTGGCCTTTGCTATATGCAGAGATTCATCAGTTCTTAGGTGAACAATTTTCTTTGCTTTTTTGAAGAGAAGTTATGTTGCTTCTTAAAGGCCTTTTGGTTGATTTTTATTTTGGTTGGCTGTTTGGGGGTTCTTTCTTCTTTGTTATGGATTTCCTTTTTCTGTTTTAGTGCAATTTTAATTTTCTTTCAGTTAATTTCATTGGTTATTGAGCTCTGTTAAAGAGAATTGAGGTGGCTATACCTACATGCGTGCATGGACTTGAACAGTTTGGATAAGCAATGAGCTAGGTGATGGCAAGCTTTCTAGCTGTATCTTTCTGCTTTTAGATTATGCAAGGAGAGGGAAGGAAGGAGAATAGTTCTTCATTTCTGTGGTGTGCAACATAATGCCACTTTTCTGTAGAAGCAGTCAAGAGAAAAAAATAGGTGCTCTAGATCCTCCATGTAAGCTCTGTTTTAAAAATATCTTTGGGGGAGTGGGGGAGAG